>CM062807.1:747720208-748462838 GCA_031772625.1 Pinus tabuliformis | reverse complement strand
AGTTCAATATTACGATGGTTGCCTATTGCACCGTGTTTGATCCGCGATGGCATCTCTATGTTCCTTGTCATACCCGTGATGATCCCAAAAAGTTAATTTTCCAAAAGAGGATGAGAAGCTTCGTGATCTAGAAGCTTCCAGAGCGACGAGCTGGAGGTGGTTTCGGATAGATGAGGTCAAATCCTCCTAACTTGAACTCTTTTCCTTATCCCTATGAGCTACCTCCTTGAGATGTGGGCCTAATCCTATCTTTGGAGGAGTCATAACTCCCTCTCCCATCCTATAAAGTCCTCCTCTCCCATTCCCAAATGGTTGGTCTATGCCCACTTGCACCCCTATGCTAAGCTTGTGCTTAGAGGCTATTCATTAGACTTGGAGAAGGAGCGTTTGGAGAGTTTCTTGACTTGGACTTGGATTACCACTCAAGGAGAGCCTTTCAACATCAAGACTATGGTTGTAAGCTTCCCTTTATTCTTTAAATAATATACAACTATTGGTTAATCTTCCCAAAATATATATGTTCATGTATGTATTAGCTTGGCATTCCTTGATCCGTTAAGTAGGTTATTATTGGATTTGCTATTGGTTTTGGCATGCTTTGTTGTCTCTTGATCACTTGTGCAGGCACATAAGTGTTGAAATAAGCAGAAACAAGTCCATGACACAAGCGGTTCGAGGATCTCAACAAAGGAAATCATAATAGCATCAGAGCGAGGTAGGTCATCTCTCTCATTCTACTTTTCAATTATAATCTAGGAAGATGTCTAGTTGATTGTCACTTCAGTTGCTAGACCCACTCATTAGGCTAGAGGGATCGTCTATGTTCACAGAGAGGATTAACCTTGTCAACAAAATGGTGACTCTGTTGGGGAGCCTATGACCCTTTCCATCCAATATTTCACCCTGATCTTTTGACTAGTTTGACCAACCGTCGATTTTTCGGCTTGTCTGCATCAGTCTGGGTTTATACCATCACTGGTTACTACCTTAGAGTGCTAAGTTTGGATTGTTTCTTGGAATATTTTTAGTTTTTTCCCATATTCCTCGCCCATTGCGGATTTACCCTTTACAGTCACGATGATCACGGTTTTTACCTTTACAGTGGCGTTGAAAAAAAAATTCTTCATTTTTTGGTCATGCTAAAATCATCACTACTTTTGCTATATAAAGTAGTGATGCCATCGTGGGTTTTCATATGCAAAGTAGCGATAATCACAGGTTTGGGTATGTAAAGTAGCGATGATCCTTGAATATGAGAATTTTTAACATTTCTTCCTTAGAATCCAGTGTGGCTTGGCCTCTAATGTATTTTCCCATCTTGTACGCTTGGATTTTTCAATGTTTTAATTGATTGCCTAGATTAATTTGAAAAATTTGTCTCGTTGGCTTCGAAGTGAAATCTAACTGAATTCTAGGGTTTCTAGTCAATTGGCATCACTTGCTTCTTGTTGGTGTCATTGAAATTCTTGTTTTGTTGATTGGTTGAGTCTTGTTTTCTGTGGAAATCATTGAAAACAATATTTTGAATCTGTTTTAGCTTGTATTTCAAAATTTACTTTGCGTGAAAATGCATTATATTAGTTGCATTGAGAAGTTATTTTTTGAGATTCATCATTGAGAATAGATCACATTTTTCAATGATTGAAAGCTAAAAAAATTGTATTAGGTGCATCAAATAATTCAAAACAAATAGAAAAACATAATTCATATAAATGCATCTTAGTAAAGTCAAAATCATTTTGCTTTCGAAAAGTTGCATTTTTCATAGTGAAAATTGGAAATCATTTTTAATTTTGGAATTGCATTTAGTGAAATGAAATATTAGATTTCGTTTTCACATTTTGCATTTGGAAGACAAAAATGAAAGTTAGTGGAAGGAATTTTGCATAATGCATTTTGTTTGATGCATTATTGATTGAAATTTCTTTCCTTGATTAGTCTAGCTTTCATTGAAACGAAATATTTTCCTTTTCTCATGTAGTTGCATCTTAGGTGTTCAGGTGACATTGTTAAGGCCTTGAAACTGAAACATAATTGAAGATCAACTTTAAAATATATCAATTAATATAAGGAGAATTTGAAACATTAACACTTCATACTTAGTGGTCTGGGCTAGAGATGTGTTCTGGCGTCTTTAAAACTTAGCAGTTGTTGTTTGCTCTTGCATTAGACAACATTAGCACGGACCTTTGCTCTCCATACCATCGAGTATATAAAGGGAGACCCTCATAGGTTGCAAACCTTTATCCATAGGAAGTCGAGTCTGCCGCCCTGTAAACGTGATACATCGAACACAACATTCAGGGAGATTGCCTGCACGTACGTCAAGTCCTTGGTAAATTTATTTGTTGAGGTGTATATTGCAGTTCACGGTTACTTGGTAATCCTTTTTGCCTAGAGTATCTCGAGTATTCATTTTGATCTTTTCTAACTCTTTAAATTTGAAAAGACCATCGAGCGCTTGTCCTTTCAAGCTCGCTAAACCAACGAAAGCGAATAGAGTCACATTTTCATCCTTTTCTTGACTCTTAAAACATGAAAAGGAAAATTTTTTGTTTCAAATTCTAAAATTAATTGATCGCGAAACAACATCCTTCCTATCGAAATACTCCTTAGTAGATCTTAGGTTGATACCAATGACAACATTTCCCGATTCTACTAGTCAAGGAGACCCCTCTGATGGGAATCCTAGTCCTTCTCCTTCTTTTGGAAATACTGGTGCTCCCTATATGGCGAAGTTGTCCCTTCCTGGATTGACCATTGGTCTGCCAGTTTGGTTATTTTTGACCTCGGTTATTCTAAGTGTCAAAACTTCTTTTCAGCCAAGTTCTTCTCGACCTGAACAACATCAACCTCGTATTGATCCTAAAGTTGACCACTCGGCTTCTTCATCTATTTCTTCACCCCGTTCTTCCTCTTCGCCTGGTGAAAGTTTGGATTCTAGTAACTAGGAAGCTAAGAAGAAGAAAAAAAATAAGCAGAGGCAACCAAACAACTATTGTTATTGATGCAACTAATGAAGAAAAATCTTCCAACGAGCCCCGGAAAGTAAAATTCCCTTGGATGTTATGTAAGGGTGACCACCTTCTTTGGAATTGTCGTGGTATTTCCAAGGTATTAGAAGTGTGGTCGATAGGTTCACATCGACCTTTGTCATTAGCCTCTAGCAATCATGTCGATGACAAACCATCAACTAGTAAAACCTATGGGAAAAAGGGAAAAGTCAAATTTCCCTATAAGTTGTGTGAAGGTAATCATCTCATTCACCTTTTCCCTTTAATGGATCAAGCTTCCAAATAGTTGGAAAGCCTTATGACTGCTCAACCTCATCTTTCGATTGGTTATTGAAAGCTTTCCCCTGATCCTTCACTAATTGACCTAGGGATTGATCAAAAGTCATATTTGGTCAATCCCACTCTCTCTGAAAGTGAGTCTCATGAGTCTGTTCTTGACCAACCATTGGTTGAGAAAAAGGTAGACTTGGATCCATCTCTAGTTAACCATACCTTTCCGGTAGAGAGTGAACCTCCTACTACTCAGGTTCTTCTGGTTTCGTCGATTTCAAATGAACTAGAGGGAAATCCTCTCGTTCCAGAGGTGCATGAGAGAATTTCTCTTGTTCCCATCGAGCAAGAGGGTAGCTCTTGTATTCATACGACACCCCCTTTGAGTAGTTTAGTCACTTCTTTTGATTGGAGTCGACTGACAGGATAGCGCCTTCTGTCTTATGTACCTTTCCAGGTTACAATACATGCTTACCATATTGCCATACCTAGCATAGTCATAGATGAGGGCACATCTGTTAGCATTCTATCCTCAACTGCTTGACAAGATTTAGGTTCTCCTCAGCTTGTACCCATCACTCATAATCTGTTAGCTTTTAACAAAGGAACCAATCAACCATTAGGGATCCTTCCTAAGTTGCCTATTAATTTTGGAGGAAAGACTGTCTATATAGACGTGATGGTTGTCCAAGGCTCGTTGGATTTTAATCTACTCCTTGGCCGTTACTATGTTTATGTCATGGGAGCTCTTGTCTCTTCCCTCTTTCGAGTGATGTGTTTCCAAAATGAAGGAAGAATTGTGATCATTGATCAGCTTACATTCATTGGTCCTAAAACAACTCCCAATCAACCATCATTCCTAAATGGTTCTCATATGAAAGCAGTATCACCCCCGCCACAGGTTAATTACGTGGCCACCTATTCCATGCCCACATCTACTGATAATATAGTAGGTGATGTAGTATGCCATGTAATGGGGGCATTAGAGCCTGAATTTTCCATTAGATCCCTGGACATGTATCCCTTCCAGAGTGTTGTTCTCCCATCTGATGAGAGCCTCTTGGAAGGCATGGCCTTTTTTGGGTTGTGATCAAAGTGTCTTGGAGTAGAGTTCCTTGTCTTGTGTCAAGCTCCTTAAAAAATGAAACAAGGGTCATGGAGTAGAGTTCCTTGTCTTGTGTTAAGCTCCTTAAAAAATGAAACAAGGGATATGAGGATAGTTCTTTTACTATGTCAACCTCGTTAAAAATGAAATAGGTTCTTGTGAGGATGGTTCCTTTACTTGTGTCAACCTCGTTAAAAACTGAAACAAGATTTCATGAGCATGGTTCTTTTCTTGTGTCAAGCTCATTAAAAAATGAAACAAGTCCCCTTCCCATTCGAGTCTTTTATTAAATCTCGTAAAATACCAGTCGAGTCTTTCACTTGATCTCATAAGAGAACCTTCATTCCATTCACTTAGCTGAATGAAATGAAGCTTGGGGGGCATGTACCTCGAATTGAGTCATGATGCTCGGGGCATGAAAACTTATCTAAAGCATAGTTTATCTTTGTTTCAAGCTTGTATAAAAATGAAAACAAATTCAAGCATAGTTTATCTTTGTTTCAAGCTTCTGTAAAAATGAAATGAAACCCAAGCATAGTTTGTTTCCGTTTCAAGCTTGTGAAAAAATGAAACCATATTTAAGTATACTCAAGCATAGTTTCTCATGTTTCAAGCTTGTGTAAGAATGAAATAATTTATCTTTTTATATCTCGTGATTGTTGTTTTTTTCAGCCGATTTTTGCTAGATGAGCCTTGGCTTTTTCCTTTCCAACGTCACCATCTCTTTGGCTGATCATACACTTTCACTTGGTTGTTTTAGCCTTGCCTGAGGAACATCTACAATGATTGGTCTTATTAGCTAGCCTCTTGACCATTACATGTTTTGAGCAGTTCCATCATTACCAGAACTTGTTGCTATCCTTTTATACCACTCGTTCCTCTAGGTGGAGTCATCTTTGAGCTCTTTTATGACTCTTGAAAACTGAAAATATTTTCGAGTACTTGTCATTTCGAACTCGTTAAATTAAATGAACTGATGTCATCTCAGTATACATTTACCCCTTTTTCGGGCTGAGATTGACTATTTACAGAAAATGTACACCTTGGTCAATATGGTCAAGAGGTTCTCTTGAATATTGTTTTCCACTTTCTCGGGTTCGAGGGACAAATTATGAAAAGGACTTGATGGAGTTTTCTTTTTCGTCTCTTTTTCAAACTCTCTAAATATGAAAAAGACATTGAATTATTCTTCTGTCAGATTCGTTAAAAATTAAATGAGGAAAGACTCGTCACCATGATGAGACCGAGCTTCTCCTTCCTAGGGTTTGTAAAACTTACTAGGATGGATTTATTCGAAGAATGAACTTATACGACAAGCATATGTTATCCTCTTCAAGCTTGTGTAAAAATAAAGAGGTACTCGCTAGAAATAGCAGGGAAAAAATGAAGATGAAACATCTTTTGTATAGGCAGCATTTCACTCTTGAACATGACACTCTTTTGCTCTCATGTTGTTTGGGATATCCTCACTCAGTCACTTCTCCTCCCAAGTTTGGGTGATCCATTTTTTCCTCTCATTTGACTATTATGTTTCGTCATTATAACCCTTGGTCCTATGTTGAGTCAAATGCTTCCACACTCCAGAGTCATGTCGCCAATATGTTCAAGAGAAGTCATATCTGTAGTCTATTACCTATACATTGTCTGACTCTTTGCTACAGTCTTGGATCCTACTCATTTCATTCCACTTTATTCCTTGTTTCATGTCAATGATGAGGGACTCATTATGACTCTCCTTCGACGGGTCACTTCCTGTCGACTTCAGCTCATTATCCAGGAAGATGACTTAGAAACTCCCTTTTAGTACCTTAGAGCTTGCATGCCTTAATGGCAATTTCTTCGCATCTGACGACAAGTTTTCACTATTGGCCTTCGATTGGGTGATTCCACGAGTGTTTGACTTCAGCTTCATTATTACATTCATGGATTATATAGGTTGTACCTTGAGAGCCATTGTCATTATGGGTGGTTCCTCTCGTGCCTGTTAATGGTCCACATGAATGACTGGTAATCAGGTGGTTTTCTAGCATGTTCGACTGCGACATGTTCATTCACATGTTAGAATTCGTTCTTTGATCAGGTCTAGATTGTAGGTTTTAACCCCATACAGAAATTACTTGCATACGAATTCTAGAACACAGAAAATAAACAATGCGAGAGCATAACACATAAAACACATAGACACAGAGATTTTCCCCTGGATCCCAAAACTGGGACTACCAGCTTGATTTTTAATTATATTCCTTTCAATGTTACAATACATATTTATACATGTTGAAGCATCCAATACCATGGACCGAAAACCATCACATCCAAAACCATGGACTGAAAAGCATCACGTCCAAAACCATGTGCGAAAAACATGCACAAAACCATATGTAGGTCCACCCAACCTAATATAGGGTCCAAAACCAAAATTTTCTGGGGTGCTGCCTTGGACCCCATAGAGTGGGGTTACCTGCACCCATCAAACCCCCTGTGACTCCCCCTACTATGCAATCGGCACAACGGGGGGGGGGGGCTCCGCCCCCCTTCTAACCCCCCAGTTAACTACGTGGACTAGTCGTGGAAAGAATATAACACAACCAAACATTCTCCCACTTGTTGTTTTCTTTCCAAAGGGGGCCACAAGAGAGCTTAGTCATTTATCCAACCCTGCAACACCCATTATTTCTCTACACCAAGAGAACTTCTCAGAGCTCACAGATTTTGTCAATGCATCTGCAGTATTCTTCAAAGTGTCTGCCTTTACCAACAACACCTTTTTGTCTTCTATCATATCCCTCACAAAGTGATACTGAACATCAATGTGCTTTGTCTTTGAATGATATGTAGGGTTCTTTGCTAATAATATTGCACTTTCGTTGTCACAGTCTATCCTTATAGCTCCCTGTACTAACCCCATACTTGAACACAATCTCTGCAACCAAACTACTTCCTTGCTTGCATGATTGGCTGCCATGTATTCTGCCTCTATAGTTGATAGTACCACTACAGATTGTTTCTTATTCATCCAACTGACTGCACCTCCAAATAGGTTAAACACATACCCACTTGTAGATCTTCTCTGATCCAGATCTCCAGCCCAGTCCGCATCAACAAAGCCATGGATATCCAAAACTTTGTCCAATCCTGGTATTCCTTGGTAGCACAAACCATAATCATTAGTGCCACGCAAATACCTGAAAACCTGCTTCACTGTTGTCCAATCCTCCTTCCCTGGTTTTGACATAAACCTGCTCAATACTCCCACTGCATGTGCAATGTCTGCTCTAGTACAGACCATCACATACATCAGGATACTGACTACACTTGCATATGGAACATGAGACATATCCTCTTCCTCTTCTTGTGTCTTGGGACATTGTTCAACAGATAACTTTACACCTATAGGAATAGGAACCTTCACAGGTTTACTATCCTGCATATTAAACCTCTGCGATATTGTCTCAACATACTTCATCTGGTTTAACCAGAGCTTCCTCTTTACCAGCTCTCTTTTAATTTCCATGCCCAAAATATAGTTTGTAGCACCAAGATCTTTCATGTCGAATTTGGAGGACAAATGGGTCTTCAAATCCTAGATAATTTCTTCATCATTTCCAACCAGCAACATATCATCCACATAGAAGACCAGATAAATAACACGGTCACCAATTAATTTAAAGTACACACAGTGATCTGCTTTTCTTCTGGTGAAGCCAAGTCCCCATATAAATGTATCAAATTTCTGATACCACATCCTTGGTGACTGTTTTAACCCATACAAAAACTTCTTTAACTTGCATACCAGTTCTTTCTTACCCTTCATCGCAAAGCCTTCAGGTTGCTTCATGTAGATTTCCTCTTCCAAATCCTCGTCAAGAAATGTTGTCTTCACATCTATCTGTTCTACCTCAAAATCAAAAGCGGTGGAAATAGATAAAAGTAATCTAATAGAAGTTACCTTGGCAACAGGAGAAAAAATATCACCAAAATCAATTCCCGACACTTGAGAATAACCTTTTGCTACCAACCGAGCTTTGTATTTCTCCACCTTTCCTTCTGCATTTGTCTTCTTCTTAAACACCCATTTGCTGCCAATGGGTTTCCTTCCAGTCGGCAACTCCACCAGATACCAAGCCTCATTTTTGTGCAAATATACCATTTCATCAACCATGGCCTCTTTCCAAAGTTTGCCATCCTATGAATCTACTACTTCCTTCACAGTTTTGGGATCATTGTCAGTAATAGATAAAGCAAAATTTGAATAGAAAGCAGATGGATTATACCTTTCTGGCTGCCTTCTTTCTCGAACTGATCTTCACACCTGAAGTTCGTGGCTCTTCATCTTCTGATTCCTCCTCTGTTGTAGAGTCTAATTCTTCCTCCTTAAGCTCAAACTCTATCTTCTTAGGTTCCTTTGGTTGGACTTCATGTTTATTAACATCTTTTACCTCTCTGAACACCACATCTCGGGTGTACACAACCTTCCTTATTACTGGGTTCCAAAGCTTATAACCCTTTAAACCATCCTTATACCCAATAAAGATGCACTTTTCATATTTACTATCCAACTTGGTTCATTTCTCCTTTGGAACATGTACATATGCATCACATCCAAATACCCTCAGATGTGAAAGAGAGGGTTTCTTAATAGTCCATACCTCTTGTGGAGTCTTATCCTCCAACGTTGATGAAGGTGATTTGTTGACCAGGTAACATGTTGTCTCCACTACCTCTGCCCAGAATTCTTGTCCTAACCTGGCACCACTGAGCATGCTCCTTGCCCTTTCCATCAACGTCTTGTTCATTTTTTCTACAACTCCATTTTGTTGAGGTGTATATGGAGTAGTTTTATGTTGTGCTATACCACACTTCTTACAAAATTCTTCAAATTCCTTACTGCAAAACTCTCCACTGTTATCTGTCCTCAGCACCTTTATCTTCTTCTCTGTCTAGTTTTCCACCAGAGCCTTAAATTATTTAAACCTGTCAAAGACTTCAGATTTCTTCTTAAGGAAATATATCCATCTATTCCTTGAGAAGTCATCTATAAATGATACATAGTACACAGACTTACCCAGTGATGGAACCTTCACAGGTCCAAACACATCACTATGCACAAGCTCTAATATATGTTTCTCCCTCTTACCATTAGAGGGGAAACTCACCCGATTCTGCTTCCCATATACACAATTTTCACAGAAATCAAAATCCAGAGAGCTACTACTCATACCTTCTACCATACCTTTACCATGAAGTATTCGAGGGCCCTTCTATCCAATATGTCCAAGCCTTTGATGCCATAGCATGGTCTTCTCTCCATAGGCCACTAGATTTTCTGCTCCACTTTCAGGAACCATAGATCTGTTGTACCCATCAAGAATAGTGCTACCTTGCAGCTTGTACAGAGTTCCAATCCGAACTCCCCGCATCAATACCAGTGCTCCCCGAACCATCTTGTAGGTATCCTTCTCGAACACAATTTTTACACCTGTATCATCTAGCTTGCTTATAGAAATCAGATTTATAGCTAATGCAAGAATATGCAGAACACCCGGAAGTGTTCTAGCCCTTCCACCTTGCAACTTCAAATTTACTTTTCCGCAACCAATGATTCTAGCCTTCTTGTCATCCCCCAAGAAGACATCACCACCATCATATTTATCATACTCGTAGAACCACTCTCTATGGGGAATGAAGTGAAAGGGTGCACCTGAGTCAATCAACCATGCCTCATGATCTACATGTGTACTTGAAGAAGCCAAGTACACATCCCCACCTTCATCTGAGGTGGTTTTCGCCTCTGCAGAAGGAGCATCATCAGATCCATTTCCTTTATCAAGAGCTTTAGATTTATAGTCCCTTTTGTAGTGCACTTCCTTTTTGCATTTCCAGCACACCACCTTTACAGGTTTTCCTGGAGATTTAGATATCCCTATAGATTTAGATCTCCCACTCAATGACTTATTTTTGTTTCTGTTATGGGACCGTCCTCATACAGCACAGAATTTAAAGAACCTAAAGGAGCATGAGTCATATATTCTGCTGAACGTCGTTCCTGCCAAGGCTGTATGTCTTTTCTCAACTTGCTCAGATCCAAACCATTAGGGCCCCTTAGGGGTTCCAACCAAGGAGCACGGAGATCCCAAAAACGCATCGTTTCCCCTCCAAAGATAATTTCTCCAGTCGGAGAATGCATAAGGTATTTACCTAAACCAGTAGGTCCTTGGGCAGACCCCACACTAGCTCCAAGACGTTGGTCTCTAACTAAAAAAGTAAACGCTTGAGCTTGAGAGGCTTCTGGGCCGGTGGGCCCATAAAATTCAGGCATCACCATTCTAGCTCTCCACAATTTTCTGTCTCATCTCCTCTGTCAGCAAGGATGAGACTATTTCATCAAACTGCAAGGCAGTTGCATTGCTACATATTGCAATAACCGAACTATCCCATGAATCTGGTAGAGAACACAACAAACTGATGCACTTATCTTCATCTGAAATTTTAATATCAACAGACGATAACTGGCTTACCACAGTATTAAATGCGTTCAGATGCTCTGTCATTGAGTCTCCATATTTCATCCTCAAGTTATACAAATTTTTCCGTAGGATCAGTTTATTCACCAGAGACTTAGATTGGTACAATGTCCCTAACTTGTCCCACAAAGCCTTCATCGTAGCTTCCCCTGATACATTCAGCAATACCGAATCTGAGACACACAATCGTATTATGCTCTTTTCCTTCTGATCCAACTTCTTCCATTCTTCATCGAACACTTCCATTGGTTTAGTACCTGGATCTACCGTGATCCACTGATCTTTATCCACCAACAGATCCTCCATCTTGAGTTTCCACAACTCAAAACTATGACCATTAAATTTCCTAATCTCTATCTATCCACTGCTTGCCATCTTCTTTCACCACCAGAATCGATATCGCAGATCTCCCACTGAACAAGGTCTACCACAGACCTGAGCGAAACCCTTCAACAACAAAGGCATCCCCTTGAAGCCAAAAACAACTTTGATACCAAATGTAGGTTTTAACCCCATATAGAAATTACCTGCATACGAATTCTAGAAAATAGAAAATAAACAATGCGAGAGAATAACACATAAAACACATATACATAGAGATTCTCCCCTAGATCCCAAAACAGGGACTACCATCTTGATTTTTCATTATATTCCTTTCAATGTTACAATACATATTTATACATGCCAAAGCATCCAATACCATGGACCGAAAACCATCACGTCCAAAACCATGGAACAAAAACCATTGCATCCAAAACCATGTGCGAAAACCATGCACAAAACCATAAGTAGGTCTACCCAACCTATTATAGGGTCCAAAACCAAAATTTTCTAGGCCATTGCCCCAGACCCCATAGAGTGGGGTTACCTGCACCCCTCAAACCCCCTGTGACTCCCCTCGCTACGCAATCGGCACAACGAAGGGGGGGGGGGCTCTGCCCCCTTTCTAACCCCCCGGTTAACTACGTGGGCTAGTCGTGGAAAGAATATAACACAACCCAACATGGATGAAGCGCAAGACCTTGAGTCTTGTCTGATATGACTCAGGCTGCGTGGAGTTATATGTTATTTATGATTGTACACATGTTTCTACTATATAGATGGTTCTGACCATATACCATGGGACTTTATATTCATGATGATGATCCTTATATATCGGATGGTTGCATCCATGCCTTGGATCTTAGATTGTGGATGATCCTTCTGTATTGGATGGTTGCGCCTATACCATGGATATTTTTATCTAGGCTTCATCATTCGGATGGCTACGTCCATGCCATGGATTCATGTCTTGATCTCAAATATGTATATGTATATGCATCCTTCATTTACAGGTCTGTTGACAGTGCATGTCCTCATCCTTGCCAAAAGCTCGTAAAGCATCTCAACCATCACTCCTCGTTCTGCCTTCATGTTTTAGGGGGCATCTGTTACACAGTATTTTGTCATGCCTCCTGCACTTCCCTGTGACATACCCTGAAGTGCCTTAAACATGATCATTATACAGTATACTCATCCTTGTATATAGCTCAGATCCCTCTTTTAACTTTGCTTGGAAAATGTCTAGATCTTTCCCTGAAGAAATAGTTCTTAAAACCCTAAAATGAGGTTCATCGCTCTTATGAAGATGAAAACCGCGATGGTCACCTGTTGCACCATTTCTGACCCACGATGGAATCACTTTGTTCCCTGTCATACCCACGATGATCCCAAAAAGGTAATTTTCCAAAAGAGGATGAGAAGCTTCGTGATCTAGAAGCTTCGAGAGCAACGAGCTAGAGGTGGTTTCAGATAGATGAGGTTGAATCCTCCTAACTTGACCTCTTTTCCTTATCCCTATGAGCTACCTCCTTGAGATGTGGGCCTAATCCTATCTTTGGAGGAGTCCTAGCTCCCTCTCCCAACCTATAAATTCCTCCTCTCCCATTCCCAAATGGTTAGTCTACGCCCATTTGCACCCCTATTATGAGCTTGTGCTTAGAGGTTATTCATTAGACTTGGAGAAGGAGTGTTTGGAAATTTTCTTGGCTTGGACTTGGATTACCACTCAAGGAGAGCCTTTCAACATCAAGGCTATGTTTATAAGCTTCCCTTTATTCCTTAAATAATATACAACTGCTGGTTCATCTTCCCAAAATATATATATGTTCATGTATGTATTAGCTTGACATTCCTTGATCAACCAAGTAGGTTATTATTGGATTTGCTATTGGTTTTGGAATGCTTTGTTGTCTCTTGATCACTTGTGCAGGTACATAAGCGTTGAAAGAAACAGAAACAAGTTCATGACACAAGCGGTTCGAGGATCTCAACAAAGGAAATCAGAATAGCATCAGAGAGAGGTAGGTCATCTCTCTCATTCTATTTTTCAATTATAATATAGGAAGATGTTTAGTTGATTGTCACTTCAGTTGCTAGACCCACTCATTGGGCTAGAGGGATCATCTATGTCCACAGAGAGGATTAACCTTGTCAACAGGTTGGGCACCTGGAAGGGTTGGTTGTCTCCTAAAGGTTTTGTAGCTCCTGAGGAAGGTTAGATTGGTATTTTCTTGTCGGGTTCTGCTTCCTTAACTTCCCATTAGGATTGGAATCATATTATATTAACTCTTCATCACATGTTTATCCCGATTGGTTGATTTTCTTGGGAAAATGTGGGAGGAGGGTGTTACAGAGTGGTATTAGAGCACAATTGACCCCTTGGACTAGATGGGAGAAATGTGTTTGTCATCCATACATGTCAGTTGCATATGTGTTCTTATGCTTGTGGTCTATGTGCTTGCTTTGTATGCATGGTGGTGGACATTGTTACAGTTTTGTTGTCATTGATGGTGATTGTTGTTTGATGTGGTCATCATGAGTGCATATAGGTTATGCATTTTTTATGCATGTCATTGTCTACATGTCCTTATGCATGCATTGTCATGGTTATGGTAATATAGTCGTGCATGATAACTGGATAATGGTTGAAATGATGTCTATATACTGTGATGACTATGATTATACATGTATTGTGCTAATTTGGTTGGTCTTACAGATGAGACATCATCCCCTGAACTATACTGAGGTACGTTGGTTTGTTTATGATTTGGTATAGCTAACATGATATACCTTGAAGGAAGAAGAAGATAAAATATGACTAACAAAATGGTAGCCTACATTTCACAAGACTCTCCCTATAGATCAGATGAGCAACATGGTGATGGGTACTCTCCTAACATAATAGACACTTTGAGAATTTTGAAGGAAGAAATAAGAATGTGTAAAGCAGATAGTGACAGAATCATTTGGTCACAACAGAGACTTGCAAAGGCATAGGAGAAGTAATCAAAAGTTAATACAAATATCCTTCAGATATTTTCAGACTTGTAGAGACAAGGATCACTTAGGACCAGTCATGAACATGAGGGTAGGACTAATAGAGCACATGGTATCAGGTCTCATGGTGGGCACAGGTTAGTTAGAGATGACACGGTTAGAGATGGCGGGTTCTTGGATACATAGGATAGACGAGGTAGTGGACATGGGATTTACTCTAGTTATGGTTAAGACAAGTATCGTGGTCATCATCATTATCATCCTTATAGGAGGAGTTACAGTGGATATTTTCCAGATGAGTTCAAGAAATCAAAGCCACCTACATTTGATGGAGAAATGAATAAGTCACAAGATGCAAAAGTGTGGTTGCTTGGGATGAATAAGTTCTTCAGATTGCATGATTACTCAGAGAACATGAAGGAAAAAATAGCTACGTTTAGCCTTAAAGGTAAAGAATACATTTGGTGGGAATATGTAAAGAATATGAGAGATATTCATGAAGAAGAGATGAATTTGAATGAGCTCGAGAGACTTTTCAAGAAGAAGTATCTATCAGAGAGATATTATGATGATAGGGCAAAATAATTCTATGAGTTGAAGATGGGATCCATGGACGATGAGGAGTACACTAGCAGATTCTTGGAGTTGTTTAGGTATGTGCCTTATATGAAGGAGGAGAAAGAGAAGATTTAGAGATTCATCAGTCAGTTTTCAGTAGAATTCAAAGATAGGATTGAGTTTGATGAGCCTAGATCATTGGATGAAGCCATCAAAATGCTAAAGCATTGTTATGAGTAATCAAAGCACAAATCTAAGACTAAGCAGGATTGGAAAGGTAATGAGAAGAATAAAGGGAAATGGGATAAGAAGAGAGATAGACCTCAGGACACATGTAACAAAGAGAATGCAATACTGCCTTAGAAGTTTAATGCATCTGATAGAGGGAAGATATTTTAGTTTGAGGAGCAGAACAAGGGTGATGGAAAGAAGCCTTCACATTGTTGGACTTGTGGCAAAGATCATTGCAGGAGATATTGTCCACAACATTAGGGTGGGAGACAACAAATATACAGTGCTCAGGAGGCACAGACAGTGAGGGATGTCGAAGAAAGTATTCCTCATATTTATGCAGCGTTGGATAATAGGAAGGTGGATCACCAAGCATCTATTATCGAGATGGATGGAAATATTTGTGATCAAGTTTTTTCTATTTTGATTGACCCTAGATCTAATTATAGATATGTTAAGCTTGACCCGGTGGATAATTTTGGTTCGAATAAATAACTTCATGAAGAATATTTGTTAGCACACTTGGCTACAGGTACTAGGAAAAGAGTTCATCACTGGGTAAGAGCTTGTGCATTTGAGCTTAATGGTATGCCTACATAAATGCATTTGAATGTGATTCCATTGGGATCATAAATTATGTTGTTGGGTATGGTCTAGTTGTATATTTATAGGACCAAGGTGGATTATTATAATGATTCTATTGAGTGATTGGATGACAATGGAGAACAGAGGATCTTACAGGGTAAGAAGAAGGTAACCTATGTTAGAATGGTTACAACTATCCAAGAAAAGCGTAGTCATAGGAAAGTGTGTGTGTTATTTGTAGTGCATATTTCTAGTGATAAAGGTAAGGATGTTGAGGATGTAGAGGTATTGAACAGGTACCTAGTTTTACAATAGTTTCCCCATAGAGATTTCAAAGTTGTTGCCTCATAAAGAAGTGGAATTTTCTATTGAGTTGATACCAAGGGTAGAACCAACATCAAAGGCACCATACAGGATGAGGACACGAAAGTTAGTAGAATTGAAGTTACAATTGAAGGAAATGCTTGACAAGGGACACACTAGGCCAAGTGTATCTCCTTGGGGTGCACCAGTGTTGTTTGTGAAGAAGAAGGATAGTACTCTCAGGTTGAGCATTGATTACAAGTAGTTGAAAAAGGTGACGATCAATAAATAGGTATCCATTGTTGAGGATCGATGACTTCTTTGACTAGCTGAAGGGAGCAACCGTGTTCTTGAATATTGATATGAGATTAAGATACCATAAGGTATGCATCGAAGAAGAGGATATCTATAATATTGCTTTCTAGACCTGGTATGATCATTATGAGTTTGTTGTAGTCCCATTTGGTTTGACTAATGCTCTAGCTACTTTTATGTGCTTGATGAATAGTGTGTTGTGTCCTTATTTGGACAGGTTTGTTATCATTTTCATTGATGGTATATTGATATATTCTAAGAATGAGGAAGAATCTGCTAAAAATTTAGCAGTAGAGTTGAGATTGATAAGAGAGGATCAGTTGTATGCCAAGCTTAGAAAATGCAGTTTCTTTCAGACAAAGGTACATTACTTGGGACATGTGGTTTCCAAGGAAGGTGTAACAGTGGATCCATAAAAGATAAAAGTTATTATGGAATGGGTAGATCCTAGGAATGTGGATGAGGTAAGGTCATTTATGGGGTTAGAAGGTTATTGCAGAAGGTTCATCAGGAACTTTTCACATATTGTTTATCCTATTACATCATTACAAAGGAAAGGTAAAAAATTTGATTGGACGGAAGAATGTGCAGCTTGTTTTGAGAAGTTGAAGTAGGTGTTGATGAATTCTCCAGTTATAACGATTGTAGATCTAGATAAAGATTTTGTAGTGACTATAGATGCTTGCAAGAGAGGACTTGGTGGGGTCTTAATGCAGGATGGATAAGTGGTATGTTATGAATCTAGGAAACTAAATGAGCACGAGAAGAATTATGTTACACATGATCTTGAGTTGGAAGTGATCATACATGCATTAAAGATGTGGAAACACTACCTTATTGGAAGGAGATTTGTATTGATGAGTGACCACAGTGGGTTGAGATACTTGTTTGACCAATCGAGTCTAAATGTAAGGTGAGCTAGATGGTTGGCGATGATTAATGAGTTCAACTTCAAGATCACGTACATTAAGTGAAAGGAGAACAGGTTTGCATATTCTCTTAGCAGGTAGATACAGGTAAATCAAATTGTAGCTATGAGTTCTTATGAGACAGATTTACAGGATCGGATCTTACAGATAGGTCAACAGGATGATAGGTATAGGGAGCTTAGGCACATGTTACAATAGGATATAGGTGATCAGGTTATGGACTATTGTCTCACAGTGGATGGTTTTGTGAGATTTAGGGACAAGATCTATGTGTTGTACAACAGTGAGCTTAGGAATCTTATCTTGAGTTAATTTCATGATAAGCCATAATCAGGTCACCCAGGATATTAGAATACCTCGACAATGGTGAAGAATTTCTATTACTGGCCAAATTTGAAGAAGGAAGTGGTGGAGTTTATGGCTAGGTTCTCGGAATGGAAATAGGTAAAGGGAAAGTGTAAGAATCCAGGTGGACTACTACAACCAATTTAGATTCCAGAGTGGAAATGGGAGGTCATTTCCATTTATTTCATTACAGGTTTGCCGAGGACATCTAGATGACATAATTCTATCATGGTTGTGGTGGACAGATTGAAAAAGGTAGAGCACTTCATTCTAGTGAAGTCTACTTATTCATCTAATGATGTAGCACAAACCTTTATCCGAGATGTAGTAAGATTGCATGGTGCTCCGAAGAAGATTGTGTCAGATAGAGATGCTAAGTTCACTTCCAAGTTTTGGAAGGAGTTATTTGTAGGTTTGGGTAAATAGTTTTTATTCAACATATCTTATCATCCGTAGAGAGATGCACAGACATAATTCTAGAGGACATGTTGAGGAGGTATGTGATACATCAGTAATAGAAGTGAGAAGAGTATCATCCACTGGTTGAGTTTTATTACAACAATGGGTAATAGGAGTCATTGAGGATGAGTCCGTTTGAGGCAATCTATGGGTAGAATTGTAATTCTCCCATCAGTTGGAGTGATCCAGTGAACAGGGTGTTAATTGGACCAGACATGTTGGCAGAGATGGAACACGAAATGCATGTAATCAAGAATAATCTAAAGGCAACACAGGACAAGCAAAAAAGTTATGGAGATCAGAAAAGGTTGTTTAAGGAGTTTTAGGTTGGGGAACATATGTACTTGTGCATGAAGCCAAATAAGAGATCCTTGAGGATTGGGTCATGTGGGAAGATGGAACCTCAGTATTGCAGGCCTTTCGAGATCCTTGAAACGATTAGACTAGTGGCCTATCAACTTGCACTGCCTTTGATAGTGAAATTCCATGATGTTTTCCATGTTTCATTACTTAAAAGATATGTGAAATATGTCGATCATGTTATTGATTGGTCTGTATTGTAGGTGGAACCAGAAGGATAATTCCAACCAAAACCTCATTGAATTTTGTAGAGAAAGATGCTCATGCTCCAGAATCGAGGAATCAAGCAGGTTAAAGTGTAGTGGAAGAAATTTGGGCCTGATGAAGCTACATGGGATATGGTTGATCAGATGTGGGCTATGTATCCTTCATTGTTTTTCGGTTGAGGAAAAGAATTTTTGGTATATGAACATATTTATATATGTTTGTCATTGTAAATACAACAACGAGGTGTGTTATAAAGCTCCAATAAATGGTATGGATGTCATGTTTGTTTTCTTTTCAACAGGTTGTTCATTGTAAATAGTGCAACGAGCTAAGTTATAAGTTCCATGGGCAGTATGTTCTTCTTTTCAACGGTCTTGCTAGTTGTAGGTGTCATTGAACACGGAGGATGGTGTTCCCCTAAGGGGGAGGGGTCTGTAAAAGCCTCAGGTTCAAAATCTATGTAATAAAGTTAATAAAGAAAAAATAATAACCAAGGTCATGGGGCACGTATTCCAAGTTGAATGTTGGGGAAAAAAATAGTGACAAGGATCACTTATGATTAATTAATGGCTATGGAAATTGGCAAAGGAAATGGCAAAGGATTTGGAAAAGCATGAGGCATTAATTAGCATTTTATTTATGAAAATAATGGAAAATAGGAGAAAAAGAAGGTGAAAGGTCATAGGTTGCATGTGAGAAGGAAAATGGAGGAAAATAGTGGAAAATGAAGAAAATAGATGCCTCAATGATAAAAAGGCTTCTGAGGATTAGTTCACAACCTTTTTTGTCAGTTTCAGCTTGGAGCTCTCTCTTCTATTCTCTCTCTCATACTCTTAGACACTTAGAGTTTTCTTGGAGCACTCTTGGAGGAGTGTGGCATACTTTGGATTTGGAGCAAGGAGGCAAAGGAAAAGTAGGAAAGTGTAAGATGAAAACGAGATAAGTAGCTATAGATGGTTTTTCTTGTAGGTACAGGATTACATGCATGATTTCTTTGTTAGCCTTTGAATGCATGACACATGCATGTGGTTTCTTGGTTATTATCTGTCATTGACATGGAGGATTTCCTGGAATGACAGGGGTTTTTCCTAACCTTTCCATTTCCTAGATAGTCATGGTGTTGTGGGTTTCATATTCTTATTTTTTGTTGGTGCTCATGCTCCTTTCGCTGTGGGTTGAGTTATGAGTTCTTGGAGCCTTGGTTGGAAAAATGCTCTGGAATCCCTGTAACAACTTGGGTTGAGTTGCTAGTCCTAGAATCCTTGGCTGGACAAATTCTCTAGATCCCTTGGTGGATTGAGTTACTAGTCCTGGAAGCCCTGGTTGGAAAAACGCTCTCGAGCCCGAAAACAATTGTGGGTTGAGTTACTAGTCCTAGAAGCCTTGGTTGGAACAAACGCTCTGGAGCCCTAGAAAACCTGGGTAGAGACCGATTTGGTGATGGTTAGTGATGTCCTACTGTGAGGTGAAATCACTAGTTTAGATTTGAGGTGGTTTGGCCTCTGGAAGCCCTAGTTTGGTGTTCTTGGTTTATTTCATGAGATCCCACATTAATGCTTGGAATATGGCTCGGGGGTGATTGGCTGAAAGAGAGATTTGGTTCAACCCAATATATGGTCAGGAGGTATGTGGAAGTATCGACTTCGTTGGATTTGAATATGTTTATAAGAGCTCCTCTTCCTTTGGTATTTCATGAGTAAATGTGCTTGTCATTATGTGGCTTTAATGCTTGTTTCATCATTGATATATCTTTGGTTATTTGTTGGTTATAACCATGTTTTATGACAATCTTGATGAATGGATCTCATCATGCTTTGGTTAGTAGATGAAATATTAATGAATGAATGACCTAATATATAACTATGAAGCTATTGGGAGGAAAAATCAGTCCTCCTTGGTGATTCTTAAATAAGTATGAGATCCCTATGTTCATATATGTTGTTATGACCTGTATATTACATGTTTATGATATGTTTGACGAAATTTCTGTCATGGATGGTAGGGGTTAGGTCAAGTCCTTGTTCAAGTGTTTGCATTAGTAGCCTTATTTCATTGTTATTTATTAGTTCTGCAAGTTTTATGAAGTTATGGGCAAAGGCATGAGTCCTAGCCCTGAAAAAGTGGCTCAAAATTTGAGGCCACTGGCACATAACTGCCTGTAAAAGGACACATTCACATGGATGCCTTGATGTGGAAGAAAATGGAGGGTCTCAATCACATGGAGGCTTTTCATGGGAGCAATTGGGGGTCTATTACAACAAAACATAAAGTTGTCTTAGGGGTTGGCCACCTGGAAGAGTTGGTTGTCTCTTGAAGGTTCTTTGGCTTCCAGGGAAGGTCAAAATGATATTGTCTTGTCAGTTCCACTTCCTTAATTGTACAAGGGGAGTTGAATCATATCATAGTAACTCTTCGTCACATGTTTACCCAGTTGGTCCGTTAGATTGGGTAAATGTGGGAGGAGGGTGTTACAGATTGGTATCAAAGCACGATTCACCCCTTGGATTGTATGGGAATAATGTATTTGTCATGCATACATGTTGGTTGCATATTTTTTCTTATGCTTGTGGTCTATGTGCTTGTTGTGTATGCATGGTGGTGGTCATTGTTGCATTTGTGTTGTTTTTTATGTTGATTTTTGTCGCATGTGGTCGTCATGCATCAATTATGCATTTGTCATGCATGTCAGTGACTACATGTCGTTATGCGTGCATTGTCATTGTTATGGTATAGTCGTGCATGGTAATAGGATAATGGTTGAAATGATGTCTATATACTGTGATGATTATGATTATACATGTATTGTGCTAATCTGGTTGGTCTTGCAAATGAGATATCATCCCCTAAACTATACAGAGGTACGTTGGTTTTTTTATGATTTGGTATAGTTGACATGATATACCTTGTAGGAAGAAGAAGATCAAGTATGAATAGAAAAATGGTAGACTACAGTTCATGAGAATATCCCTATAGATTAGATGAACATCATGGTGATGGGTACTCTCTTGACATAATAGACACTTTGAGAAGTTTGGAGGTAAAAATAAGAAGTTTTAAAGAAGATAATGATAGAATCATTTAGTCATAAGAGAGACTTGCTAGGGCACAGGAGAAACAAGCAGAGGTTATTGCAATTATCCTTCAAAGCTTCCTAGACTTGTAGAGAAAGGGACCACTTAGGATCAATCATGGACATGATGACATGACTATTGGTGCATATGATAGCAGGTCTCATGGTGGGCACAAGTGAAATAGAGATGAAACAATTAGAGATGATAGATTCTTGGATACAACAAATAGACGAGGCAGTTGACATGGGCATTACTCTAGTTCTGGTTGAGACAGGTCTCATGGTCATCATCATCATCATCCTTATAGGAGCAGTGATAGGGGATATTTGTCAGATGAGTTCAAGAAAGAAAAGGAACCTACATTTTATGGAGAAATTAAGAAGTCATAAGATGAAAAATCGTGGTTTCTCGAGATGAATAAGTTCATCAGATTACATGATTACTCAGAGAACATGCAAGCTAGAATAGATATGTTGAGTATTAAAGAAAAAGCAGACATTTGGTGGGAAGATGTAAAGAATGATAGAGGTATTCATGAAGAAGAGTTGACTTGGAATGAATTCGAGAGACTTTTTAGGAAGAAGTATCTATCGGAGAGATATTATGATGACAGGGGAAAATAATTATATGAGTTGAAGATGGGATCCATGATCGATGAGGAGAAAACTAGCAGATTGTTGGAGTTGTTGAGGTATGTGCCTTATTTGAAGGAGGAGAAAGCGAAGATTTATAGATTCACCAGTGGGTTGTTGGTAGCATTCAAAGATAGGATTGAGTTTGATGAGCCTAGATCATTCGAGGAAGCCATCATAAACCTAAAGAATTGTTATGAGCAATCAAAGCATAGATCTAAGATTAAGTAGGATTAGAAAGGTAATGAGAAGAATAAAGGGAAATGGGATAAGAAGCGAGTTATAACTCAGGACACAGGTAACAAATATAATGCAATAGCACCTAATAAGTTTAATGCATATGGCAAAGGGCGGGTATTTCATTTTCAGGAGCATAGCAATGGTGATGGCAGGAAGCCTTTACAGTGTTGGAATTGTGGAAAATATCATCGTAGGAGAGATTGTTCACAACATTAGGGTCATAGACCAAAAATCTAAAGTGCTAAGGAGGCACAAAAAGTGGGGGATGTTGGACATAATATTCCTCATATTTATGTTGCGTTGGATAATAGGTAGGTGGATCAGCAGGAATCTATTATCGAGATGGACGATAAGCTTTGTGATCAAGTTGTTTCTATTTTGATTGACCATGGATCTAATTATAGTTATGTTAATCCTGACCTGGTGGATAATTGTGGTTTGAATAAAGAAGTGCATGCAAAATCTTGGTTAGTGCAATTGGCTATAGGTACTAAGAAAAGAGTTCATCACTGAGTAAGATCTTATGCATTTGAGCTGAATGGTATGCCTACATCAACGCATTTGAATGTGGTTCCATTGGGATCATACAATATGTTTTTGGGTATAGACTGGTTGTATCTTCATAGGACCAAGGTGGATTTTTATGATAAGGCTATTGAGTGCTTGGGTGAAAATGAGAACAAAGGATCTTGTAGGGTAAGAAGAAGGCAACATCACTTAGAATGGTTATAGCTATGCAGGAAAAGCACAGTCATGAGAAAGGGTGTGTGTTATTTGCAGTGCATATTTCTAGTCATAAAGGTAAGGGTGTTGAGGATGCAGAGGTATTGAGCAGGTACCTGGTTTTACAATAGTTTCAGGATGTATTCCCCATAAATATTTCAGAGTTTCTACCTCATAGAGAAGTAGACTTTTATACTGAGTTGATACCAGGGGAAACACCAGCAACAAAAGGCACCATACAGGATGGGCACACCAGAGTTAGTAGAGTTGAAGGAAATTCTTGACAACGGATATATTAGGCCAAGTGTGTCACCTTGGGGTGCACCAATGTTGTTTGTGAAGAAGAAGGATGGTACTTTGAGGTTATGCATTGATTACAAGCAATTGAATAAGGTGAAGATCAAGAACATGTATCCATTGCCGAGGATTGATGACTTGTTTGACTAGTTGAAGGGAGAAATAATGTTCTCGAAGATTGATCTGAGATCATGATACCATCAGGTATGCATCAAAGAGGAGGATATCTACAAGACTTATTTCGAGACTAGGTATGGGCATTATGAGTTTGTTGTAGTTCCATTTGGTTTGACTAATTCTCCAACTACTTTTATGTGCTTGATGGATAGTGTGTTGCGTCCTTATTTAGACAAGTTTGTTATTGTGTTCATTGATGATATATTGATATATTCTAATATTGAAGAAGAACATGTTGAACATTTAATAGCAGTGTTGAGATTGCTAAGAGAGCATCAGTTGTATGCCAAGCTTAGCAAACGCAGTTTCTTTCAGACAGAGGTACATTACTTGGGATATGTGGTTTCCAAGGAAGGCATAACAACAGATTCATAAAGGATAAAATCTATTATGGAATGGGAAGCTCCTAGGAATGTGGATGAGGTAAGGTCATTTATGGGGTTAGCAGGTTATTACAGGAGGTTCATTAGGAAATTCTCACAGATTTCTTATCCTATTACATCATTGCAAAAGAAAGGTAAGAAATTTGAATGGAAAGAAGAATGTGTAGCTAGTTTTGAGCATTTGAAGTGGTTGTTGAAAAATGCTCTAGTTCTAAATATTGCAGATCCAGATAAAGAGTTTGCAGTGTGTAAAAATGCTTGCAAGAGAGGACTTGGTGGAGTCCTGATGCAGGAGGGATAGGTGGTATGTTATGAATCCAAGAAATTGAATGAGCACGTGCGAGAAAAATCATGTTACACATTATCTTGAGTTGGAAGAGATCATACATGCATAAAATATGTGGAGACACTACTTTCTTGGAAGGATATTTGTATTGATGAGCAACCACAGTGGATTGAGATACTTGTTTGACCAACCAAAGCTAAATGCCAGGAAATATAGATGGTTGGCCATGATTAGTAAGTTCAACTTTGAGATCAAGTACATTAATGGAAGGGAGAATAGGGTTGTAGATGCTCTCAATAGGCAGATACAAGTAAATAAGATTACAACTATGAGTTCTTATGGGACGGATTTACAGGATCATATCTTAGAGACAGGTCTGTGGGATGACAAGTATAGGGAGCTTAGGCACAAGTTACAACAGGAGACATGTGTTCAGGGTGTGGACTATCATCTCGTAGTGGATGGTTTCATGATGTCGGTCAACAATGAGCTCAAGAAGATTATCTTGAGGGAATTTCATGCTAACTTGTATTCAGGTCACCTAGGATATTAGGATACATTGAAAGCGGTGAAGAAGTTATACTACTAGATGAATTTGAGGAAGGAAGTGGAAGATTTTGTGGCTACGTGCTTGGAATGTAAACAAATAAAGGAAGAGTATAAGCATCTCGGTGGATTAATATAATCGATTTTGATTCCATAGTGGAAATGGGAGGTAATTTCGATGGATTTCATTACAGGTTTACCGAGGACATATAGACAACATGATTATATCATGGTTGTGGTGGATATATTGACAAAGGTAGTATGCTTCATTCAAGTGAAGTCTACTTATTTAGCTAATGATGTAGCACGTGTCTTCATCAGAGATGTAGTAATATTTCATGGCGTTCTGAAGAATATTGTGCCATATAGGGATGCTACGTTCACTTCCAAGTTTTGAAAGGAGTTATCTATAGGTTTTGGTATAAAGTTGGCCTTCAACACAACTTATCACCCACAGATAGATGGACAAGTAGAGAAGGTGAATAGAATTTTGGAGGACATGTTGAGGATGTATGTGATACATCAACAACGGAATTGGGAAGAGTATCTTACAATGGTTGAGTTTTCTTACAACAATCTGTATCAGGAGTCACTGAGGATGAGTCTATTTGAGACACCCTATGGGTGGAGTTGTAATACTCCCATTAGTTGGACTGATCCAGTGAACAGGGTGTTGATTGGATCAGATGTGTTGATAGATATGGAATGGGAAATGTAGTTAATCAAGAAGAATCTAAGGGCAACACAAGATAGATAGAAAAGCTATGCAAATCAAAACAGGTTGTTTAAGGATTTTCAGGTTGGCGAACATGTGTACCTGCACATCAAGCCCAATAAGAGCTCTTTGAGGATTAGGTAATGTGCGACGCTGACACCTCGGTATTGTGGACCTTTCAAGATCCTTGAAAGGATTGGACCTATGGCTTATCGACTTGCAGTTTCTCTTACAATGAAAGTCCATGATTTTTTCAATGTTTCGTTGCATAAAATATATGTGAAAGATGTTGATCATGTTATTGATTGGTTTGTATTGTACATCGAACCAGAAGAAGAATTCCATCTGGAACCTGAGTGCATTTTGCAAAGAAAGATGTTCATGCTCCGAAATCGAGCAATCGAGTAGGTTAAAGTGTAGTGGAAGCACTTTGGGTCCAATGAAGCTACATGGAAGATGGATGATCAAATGCGGGCTATGTATCCTTCCTTGTTTTTTAGTCGAGGAAAAGAATTTTTGGTATATGTACACATTTATATATGGTTATCATTGTAAATACTGAAACGAGTTGTGTTATAAAGCTCTAATAAGCAGTATGGGTGTCACGTTGTTATGTTTTTCATGTTGGTTTTATTTTAAGCAAGTTGTTCATTGTAAAAACTACAATGAGCTAATCTATAAAGCTCCATTGGCAGTATGTTTTGCTTCTCAACGGTCTTTTTGGTTATAGGTGTAACTGAATTCCGAGGATGGTGCTCCCCTAAGGGGGAGGGGTTTGTAACAACCCCGGTTTAAAAATCCATGTAATAAAGTTAATAAAGGAAAAACAATAACCAAGGTCATGGGACATGTTTTCCAAACTAAATGTTGGGCAAAAACATAGTGATGAGGATCACTTGTGATTAATTAAAGGCTATGGAAATGGCAAAGGCTTTGGAAAAGCATGAGGCATTAATTGGCATTTTATTTATGAAAATAATGGAAAATAGGAGAAAAGGAAGGTGGAAGGTCACATGTTGCATGTGAGAAGGAAAATGGAGGAAAATAATGAAAAATGAAGAAAATACAGGCCTCAATGATAAAAAGGCTTATGAGGATCAGTTCACAGCCTTTTTTGCCAGTTTTAGCTTGGAGCTCTCTCTTTTATTCTCTCTCTCTCTCATACTCTTGAACACTTAGAGTTTTCTTGGAGAACTCTTGGAGGAGTGTGGCATACTTGGGATTTGGAGCAAGGAGGAAAAGGAAAAGCAGGAAATCACAGAAGGACAATAGGATCAACAACTGCAACAGGTTTTTCTTACAGGTACTGAATTTCATGTATGGTTTCCTTACTAGTTTTGACATGCATGGCACATGTATGCAGCTTCTCGGTTATGACTTGTCATTGGCATGGCAGAATGCTTGGATTGACAGTGTTTTTTCCTAGCCTTGACATTTCTTAGATAGCCATGGTGTTGTGGTTTTTATATTTTTTTTCTAATTGGTGCTCATGTTCCTTTGGTTGTGGGTTGAGTTACTAGTTCCTAGAGCCTTGGTTGGACAAACACTATGGAAGCCCTGTAATAACTTGGGTTGAGTTACCTGTCCTGGAAGCCTTGGTTAGACAAATGCTCTAGAGCCCTTGTTGGGTTGAGTTACTAGTCCTGGAAGCCCTAGTTAGACAAATTCCCTGGAGCCCTTGGTGGGTTGAGTTACTAGTCCCGGAAGCCCTGGTTGGACACATGCTTGGGTTGAGTTACTAGGCTTGTAAGCCTTGGAAATATTTGGTAGAGATCGATATGGTGATGGTTAATGATGTCCGACCGTGAGGTAGAATCATTGGTTGATGGTTGAGGTGGTTTGGCCTCTGGTATCCTTGGTTTGGTGTTCTTGATTTATTCCATGAGATCACACATTCATGCTTGGAATATGGCATGGGGGTGATTGGCTAAAAGAGAGCTTTTTTTCAACTCAATCTATTGTTGGGTGGTACATGGAAGTCCATGAATTGGTTGGATTTGCATATGTTAATAAGAGCTCATTTTCCTTTCGTATTTCATGAGTAAATGTTCTTGTCAATATGTGGATTTAATGGTTGTTTCATCATTGATATATCTCTGGTTATTCGCTGTTTATAAGCATCTTTTATGACAATCTTGATGAATGGCTCTCATCATGTTTTGGTTAGTAGATGAAATATTAATGAATGAATGACCTAATAGATAACTATTTAGCTATTGTGAAGAGACATCAGTCCTCCTTGACAATTCTCAAATAATTATGAGATCCATATGTTCAAATTTGTTATTATGACTTGTAGATTACATGTTTATGATATGTTTGATGAAATGTCTGCCATGGACGGTAGGGGTCAGGTCAAGTCCTTGTTTAATTTTTTTAATTAGTAGCCTTATTTCATTGTTTATTATAAATTCTGGAAGTTTCATGAAGTTTTGGGCAAATGCTTGAGTCCTAGCCCTTAAAAGGTGGCTCAAAATTAAGGGTCGATGGGAGATAATTCCCTGTAAAAGGCCACTTTCGCATGGATTCCTTGCTATGGGAGTGACTGGAGGGTCTCAATCGCATGGAGGGATTTCCATGGGAGCGAATGGGGTTCTAGTACAAAAAAACATCAAGTTGTATCAGGGGTTGGGCACTTGGACGGGTTGGTTGTCTCCAGAAGGTTTTGTAGCCTAGGAAAGTCACATTAGTCTTGTCTAGTAGATTCCACTTCCTTAGCTATACATGGGGAGTTGAATCATATCATAGTAACTCTTTTTCACATGTCTACCCCGATTGGACGATTAGCTTGGCTAAATGTGGGAGGAGGGTGTTACACTGTTCATGAACATATCTCTCTATAGGGGGGCAAAGTCTATCACCTCTAGTCGTGGTCACTGTTGTAGTCTAGAAGGCCCATTCGACTACCACTCTGCAAGTTGAACCTATCCCCCATTCCTAATCTTTTGGGAACTCGTACGAGTGCCCATGAGTTTTATTTTTAAAATTGTTCAAGCCTTTAGGATCATGACAGATCATACTTCACAATGGTACCTTCACTTCAACCTATCAAAAAATGGATACTCGAGGTACCCTTTAGGTACACCTTATTTTTTTCCTATTACATATATCTTTTACATTTTATCAATCATATTTTAGTGATGCTTTCATGAAAGGTCTTGGTTTCAAGTTTGTAGGTTACTTTTCATTTCATCATGGAACCTCATCCCCATACTGGAAAATCATCTTTCAAGGTATAAGTTATCACTAACATGATAGGTTCCTCCTTAAAATAATGCATGTCCTCATATCACTTCCTCCGAGTTAGTCATAGAGCACCTTCATGGTTGACCACGCTTATCATCACCCTCTATGCACATATGGTAAATTCTTGCATGAGTCAATAGAGTCTTTCCTTCCATCGATTGCCCCATTAAGTAGTTCCCACATTACATTAATAACGTCCATGATAATATTTTTGTTTCCCGAGTTTCTTCCACTCACATGATATGTAAGATGACCTCATACTCCTTCTCATATTATGCCTTCCTACCCTCTCCCAGGAATCCACTTGTTTGATTATTATGAATGCACTACTGCATTCTGCATTTATCCCTCTACACCTCCATATAATAATAGACAATTTTAACATTCTCCTCCATTTCACTTACCCCACAATGAAACCAACCAAAGGGCCCCCCACCCTCTACAGTCCACCTCCTGTATCATTGCATAGGTTACCGCACACTTGGGCACTTGTCTTTGTGTTTGTACATCCCCAACCAATTTCTAATTCTTTTGGCAAATATACAAAGGTTTTTTATGGAAGTAGGATTCTCATCCATATTTTCATGTCCACTACTCGGAAGTTGTCCCTAGTCGCTCTTGGTTGGAGCTCATTCTAAATATTCCATTGATTGAATACCGATCCTATGATGTGTCCCAATGCCACTTCATACCAAAACATCATATTTTTCCAATTCATTTTACACTAAAAGCTACAACCTTGGGAAGTTCATAGTCTTCATACATTCCATTAACCTCAATTGATATTTCTTTGTCACTCTTTTAGATGGTCACATCTTCCCTCCATTCGACATCAACTACAATTTTCTAGGATCAAAGAAATACCTTAGTCTTCCTCTCATTATATGTTAACCCTTGGTGGAACAACGGGGAAGATCTTTTCCTATTGGTTCCATCAACCCCTTTGATGTTAGACCACAACTCATTTTTCATATCAGAGGATAATCTCACTTTGTGACAATTGCAAGTCTTTCATCCAGTCGAATACCCATGTATCAAAACAAAAACTCTCTTTAGTAGTTCCCTTTATCTCATTCCTAGGAATATTCACATCAAGCCTCTTGAATGAGACGCCCTCAAGGGAAATGCAGTCATCTAATTCAGTGCACAACAAATCAAGTAATCTAGCATTTTTGACAAGATTTATCCTATGTATCTAAAACATGTTAAGTCAAAGGCATTATCGTAAGCATGGGAAATGTTGGCCCTATACAAACATTCTTTTGTATATATCATCTTCTAGCAACATTGTACTATATTGCCTCTTCTGAAGGATCCCCTTAATTCTCTCCACATAATACATACACTCTCTCTCCAATAGTCAATAAGACTCATTGTTAGGTGCAAGAAACATGTTGTATTTCTGTTCCTTTGATCCAGGTGGATATTGGTGGCCACTCGCCTATTCCACTTACACCCCCACCATCATCTCTTTTAGTTTTTTAGTTTCCTTAATCGTAGCACAATTTAATACTTTTGGTAGTTTTCTGGGTCCTAAACTTCCGGAACATTTTTGAGGCCCTAAACAACTTTTTTTGGGAAAAGGAAAACTGGGGCCAACAAGGGATATTTATCAATGTTGGCCACTCAGAATTTTTATTCCTCGAATAGATATTTCTAACGAGGTATTTTTCACATCAAATGGAGATCATATGCCAAAGTTACGAGCCCGCTAATTTGATGTACTAATTTACCCAAACAGGGCCCATAGTTTTGGTGCTTCATCTTGTATGGTTAGGTTTTTGGATGATTATGGTTTTCCATTGTTTCTCAATAATAAATAGGCCTCCGAGCCTCATTGTAAAATAGTTCAGAGGCATAGCCACCACATCTCTTCTCAAAGATAAGCTACCATCGCCCAAGCTAGTCTTATTTCAATTCTGTTTGTAAGCATATTTCAGTATTTGATATTAATGAAATGAAGTGTTATTTCTGTTGCATTTCTATATTTATGGTTATATCTGCAATTTTTTGCATTCATGTTTAATTCCAGATCAGTGGTATCAGAGCAGTCTACTCTTTCTCTGTTTTTCTTTGCATGTCCCCAACGAGGTCGGGATATAAGGAGTTAGGGCTCGAACTGGTAGAACCTTTGCAAGACCATCGTCCCAAATCCTGGTGGCCTCTCATGGAGAAAGAGAATAAAGATGAGGGGGCAAGATATACTTTTAAAATCTTGCTCAAAGAAGCCCCTGAGCGACAAAGGAATGCGATGATGGATAACCTTTCCCATATCCTTTAGTGGCTACCCAAGGGTGACATGTCTCCTTCCAGCAGCTACTCTGGATGCACCACACTCTTTAAGGTACAAGTTAACTTTGACATCCCCATATTTGACGGTCAGATAGATGTAGATGCCGTAGATAAACGGTTAGATATGTTAGAAGGATATTTTTTTTTCATGATTTTTCCAGCCAGGAAAAGATTACTTTTTCACTTCTCAAAGTCGCCCCCCATGTCAAGGACTGGTGGGAAACCTACTATAAGAAGAAGGATGAAAGTACACCCTCATTATTTTTGGACGCACTCACTTGGAATTCGTTCCGGGATGTCATCAAGGAGCAGTACTACCCTATCAGGAGCTATGAGGATAAATACATGAAGTGGACCATGTTGCGGTAGGGAAGGGAACAAGACGTGTTGGAGTTTACCAATGTTTTTCATGCACTTCGCACGAAGTTGGGTATCAAGGATTCTGAGAAACATTTGGTACTCAAGTACTGTGGCTACCTACACAGGTACATCCAAGATGAGATGGAGTTCTTGGAAATCTCCTCTCTTGGCATGGTGTACCGATACACTTTCAAGATTGAGCAGAAGTTTAAACAGAGAAAGTGAGACTTTGGATCTACAAATCTAAAGCAAGGGAAATGTGCCTCCAAGCCACAAAGGAAAGGGAAAAGCTAAGGTGGGGCGAGCCAAGGTAACCCACTGAATCCACAAGCAAAGAACAACACCAAAAATATAAAGAAGGACATGGGAAAGTGGTGTTAGTTCCATAAGAGCTCCCCTCAAAACACAATTGAGTCTCAAGCCAAGCAGTCACTAGTGGCTGAGCCAAAGGCTTCAGAGTCAGACGCATGTAACGACTCTGAGTTAGAACTTAACAAGGGGAATGACAAAGGGAAGCAGATCATTGATGCAAAGCCTAGTGCAACTGTGGCCACCACCAAGATCCAGAAGATTGAGCCTGAAGATCCAGAGGAGGTGGAACGCATATTCCACTCACAAATGTGTGTGAAGGGTTCTCTGCTACAATTCATTATTGGTATTGGGAGCCAAAAGAACCTTATTTCAATCACAGGGGCTTCACTGGGGGAGCAATACCATATCACGTGCATTCATATTGGGGGATATATATTGAGGAAGAAATGGCATAATATATTGAGCATATAATAGGGGGTAAAGGGTTTTTATATTGACAGGTATAAAAAATCAAGCTCAAAATTAATGAGAAAATATAAAGGGGTATAAAAAATGTTAATGAAAAAATAGATACCTACAATATCTAGTGAAAGTAGGGTTTTTTAAATTGGCAGGGTATATTGGGTTCATATTGGTAGGGGGTTAAATATTGTGATTTTTAGAGGTATTTTCAAATATGTAGTCTAATTAAGGGTGATAATTCTTTAGTATGCCAAGAACGCACGCACTATGTTAGAGGTTCATTGAGTGAAACCCCCGTGATTTCAATAGAGATCATGAAGCGGCTGGGCCTATCGACTACAACACATCCACAGACGTACATCATCGGGTGGCTTCACCAAGGATGAGATCTCCACGTCATCCAGCAGTGTTGCCTTCCCTACAACATCAAGCCCTTTACGGATGAGGTACTGTGTGATGTTGCTCCTCTTGAAGTTTGTGATGTATTATTAGGACAACCATACTTGTGGAAGTGGCATGTTGTATATGAGTATAGACCTCGCTATGTTATTATTTCTTTGGGTAGTAATTTATACAGGATAACGGAGGTAGCCCCACCTACCGCCATCTCTTTGATCTCTGCTAAGCAATGCATTAAGATCATTTCCCATATTGGGAAATTTATTTTCTTTCTGATTCGTTCTCAAAGTAAGGAGAAGATCGTAGCCACATCCATGGTCCCCGAGAAGGGTTCCTCCACGTAGCAGAAGCAGATGGATATGGTTGTGGAAGAATACAAGAACATCTTCTCCTCACCCACACGGGTACCCTTGCACTGTCAGGTCAAGCATTCGATCGATCTGACTCCCGTAGCACCTCTACCAAACGGGTCAATATATTGTCACTCCATTCGGGAAAATGAAGAGATCAGCGACAAATCCAAGAGTTGCTGCAAAAATTCCACATCCAACCAAGTTTCTCACCTTGTGGGAGCCCAATTATACTTGTACAGAAGAAGGATGGAACCTAGAGGTTCTGCATTGATTATCGGGCATTAAACAAAATCATTGGTAGGAACAGGTATCCAATCCCACGAATTGATGACCTTTTGGACCAACTCAAGGAGGCCAATTATTTCAGCAAGATCGATCTGAAGTTTGTCTATCACCAGGTTCCATAGAGCCCACTTATGTATGGAAGACCGACTTCAAATCCAAGGAAGGCCTTTTTGAATGGTTGGTTATGCCCTTCAGGTTGAAAAATGCCCCTGCTACTTTTATGAGGCTAATGGATGACATCTTGCAACCCTTCACCAACTCATTCATGGTTTTTTATCTGGACGACATCCTCATCTTCAGTAAGAGTTGGGAAGAACACTTGCAACACATTCGGCAAGTCCTTCAAACCTTTCGACAACACAAACTATGTGCCAACTTGGAGAAATGCACCTTTGGCATGAGGCAGGTCCAATATTTGGGTTACATCATAGATGAGTGTGGCGTGCATGTGGATCCAACTAAGATCCAAGTCATTCGGGATTGGCCAGCCTCGACCACTCTAACGAAGCTTTGCAGCTTTTTGGGCCTTGCAAATTTTTATCAGAGGTTTGTGTTGGGATTCTCTCATATCACTTGGCCATTGAGTCAGATTACTAAGGGTGGGGAAAAACAAAGTTTTCATGGTTCGAGTCCCAACAGAAGGTGTTCATTGAGTTGAAGCACTGACTCTGGTCTGCACTGGTACTCACACTGACAGACTTGCAGCAGCCATTTGAAACTGAGACACTTTTTGATACAATTCGGAAGTACCCCACCTATGATAAAGATATGTATTCCATTGCGCAGGATTTCCGACAATGGAAGCATTGCATTATGGGGAAGGAGACGGTCATCCACACCGATCATTGATCTCTTCAATTTATACAGACACAAGGTAAGTTGCAGAACAATCGCCATCAGAAGTGGTCTACATATCTGCAACAATTCCACTTGAATATTAAATACGAAAAGGGAAGCACCAAGAATGTTGCAGATTGTCTCCGCTGACCCCCAGTTGCAGCACTAACTACTGTTCTCAGCTCTTGTGGCCACGAGACCTCTAGATGGCCACAAATGATCGGATTATGGACACACAAGTCAAGAACACTCGCCAGCAGAAGATCCAACTATATTGGGTTGTCAAAGTTGGTCAACTCCTGCACCAAGGCAAGTGGCTCACCAGGGAGCAAGGTTAGCAGAAGTTTCCCCATCTCATGGAGGTACTCAACGCAATGGGGACCATTGCTTCCTAAGGGGGGAGGACTAATCCAGGTGGATATTGGTGGCCACCTGCCTATTCCACTTAGACACCCCCCACCCCCACTATCTCTTTCAGTTTTTCAGTTTCCTTAATCGTAGCACAGTTTACTATTTTTGGCTGTTTTTCGGGTCCTGGACTTTCAGAGTTGTTTGAGGCCCTAAATGACATTTTTTGGGAAAACCAGCTCAGAAGTGTAGTCCTGAGATAGATCTTTCTAACGAGGTATTGTGCGCGTCAAACGAAGATCGTATGCCAATTTAACCAAATGGGGCCCATAGTTTTGGCGTTTCATCTCCTAGGGTTAGGTTTTTGGATGTTTAGGGTTTTCCATTGTTTCTCAATAATAAATAGGCTTCGCAGCCTCATTGTAACATAGTTTAGAGGCATGTAGCTGCCACATCTCTTCTCAAAGATAAGCTACCATCGTCCAAGCTAGTCTTATTTCCATTCTGTTTGTAAGCATATTTCAATGTTTGATATTAATGAAATGAAGTGTTATTTTTACTGCATCTCTGTATTTATGGTTATATCTGTAATTTGTTGCGTTCCCGTTTAAGTTCGGATCATCCTCATACATTAGGGAGAAATTGTTATTGTGGAAAAATTGTACACTCAATTGTATGCGTTATCCTACACTCAATGATAAGAAACAACATGTACATGTGTACTATTTTGGTCAAAGAACATTATGAAAAAACCAAAAATCCAAAGTCTCTGAAGATTCATTTAAAAAGTTAAACCATGCAAAGGCTCCAAAATTGTTTTGCATGGATCCTTGTGGGTTTACCTTTGATAGTCACATGGATCCATCAAAGTGCCAACTCAATAGCCCATTTGACACGTCACACTAGTGATATTTTTTTGCTTAGACTCAGTCGCCCATTCTTAAAGAAATCCATGCATGATTGGGTGAAACCTGTCGTCCACTCACCAACCACATTAATAATATGGGAGGAGCCAAAGAATTGAGTTGAGTTGGGCCTTTAAATACCAAGCATATTAGGACTAAAGTAGAGAAGAAGTTGAGGGTAAGGTTATGTTGCAGAAATTGCCCAAAGCATCCAACATCCCTTTACTTAGAGAACATCATTTCAGAATTTCTTATTACTTTTGTGAGAGGAGAGAGACCTTACAAAAAGGTTGGATAGAAGGACACCCATTCAAAAGAGCATTAGGTGCTCACCAAAAGCTCCCTAAAGTAATTTAACTAAAGGTTTAGAGAATTTTGTTTAACTGATTGATAAAATTTTTATTATTTTTATTTGTGGGATAACAATGTTTATATTTTACTTAATTGTTCACTTATTTCATTTTGTTTACATTTTGCACTTGCACTAACTAACTAGACTAATTGTGATTCTCTTGCAACTAGCAACCACTTTGCAGGGAATAGCTGAATTTTGTACAGCATAGTCACGAATTCACAAACACAATGGGTAAACATAAATCTATGCTGATTTAATTATTAAAACGATTTTAAAATCTATAAATACCATTTAGAATTATCCTAATTGATGTTTGACGTATATTTTGTATGTATTAACGAGAAGGCGTTTGAATCGATGCTCGTAGAAAATATTTAGTTGCATATTAAAAGAGATACCAGATCACAGTCCGGACGTTGTTTTCCATGCCATCGCTGCTTATTATTTAATAATCTAATCACATGGCATCTCACGTTTATATTATTTTTTATTTTTTCATATATTTTTTCACGTTTATATATTATGCTTTGCCACGCCGGAAAGAACTCATTTAGACAGACATGCATTGACTGTTTGAAGAGTAACATTTGATGACATCATCTTTACGTTGCCGTGGGTGTTCGCCTTCCTTACCAGACAAGAAACTTCAGTGTTCTGAAACAGATCTTCCCAATAAGAAAAGAGCTCCAACTTTTTGAGACAGACGGACACCATAAAATCGATGGTAAGCTAATGGCGTAGTCTAACCAGACTGTTTTTAGTGCTGATAATTATGGAAATTTTTTGGTAATATTTTCATAAAATTTGGTAGGGGTTTTTGTAAATCTAAATTGCTTTAAATATTTTCAATGTTATTAAATCGATCTGGAATCTATTTCCACCTAAAAAATATAATTTGAAAATTTTTGTTTGAAATTCTTTTACTAGAGTTCCGACCACTTTGAACAAAATAATTCTTCCCCTACGTAGAAGGCTCCTAATCTAATAATCACATTAGCAGTTGTCTATAACGCGACTTTTTGAAAGCTTTTCCGGTGGGTTTTTTCTATCGAAATCCGCAGGAATTTATTGGAATCGCAAGTTTGATAGCTAGTTTCTGCACAATGAAAGTGTCCGAGGGATTTTCCACGGTGCTGAATCCAAATATGCAATTAAAAAACAATTTTAACTGCAACAAATCAAAATTTACCTTCAATTTCTTCTGCCTAATTCCGTCACCAGAATCTCCAAAAAATCACATTATAGACAACTCCATCACATTACTGCCCTAACGAACATGCAGACATACAGACTGTATTTGGACTGTAACATCGTTTTACGATAATTGCTTACTCGACACATCTAAATTAATTGCGAAGGTACAAATATGCACGCTATTCTTGATTATGAAATCTTATTTAATAAGACGCTTAATATTAATATAATGTTGCAAGCTAAGCGGGCGTTAGTGAGTCATAATCAACACTGGCGGAGAGCAAAACCAACGAAAGAATTGGCGGAATCGAAGGAGACACGAATGCCCTGCTGCTGAATATTCCCCATAATGGATAGATCGGAGGTAGCCGGTGCGAAGGCAAAGCAAAACGTTCCCCTGATATCCACAGGTACCATATAATTTTTAGCCGGGAGAATCAAGCTCGCTCCGTTGGAAAAATGGAACCCCACGGTTGGAACCATCACGTATGCCCGGCCTGACAGGTCGTAGCAGGTGTCGAAGATGGAGAAGCCCTCGGCTCTCGGAAGTTGTCGGGTGCCCGCAACGAAAGCGTCTCTCAAGGCATCGTAGGCGGCTCTCGGGAGACGCGTGACGGAGGTGCCGGAGTCGATTATGAACCCTCCGCGGCCCGATGTTTCGTCGATGCGGAAGATGTCGGGTGGTACGGAGTCGAGGAGCGCGCCGCCGACGCTGAGGGCGATGAGCGAGACATAGTAGAAGGTGGGGAGAAAGGGATTCGTCTGCAGTGGTGTCAAAATAGAGCCAACCAGGACGGATTCGGGGCCGAATTCGAGAGTGCCGGAGGATTCTGATTGACGGTCGACAAGGCAGTAGGAGAAGGCGCGGCCCGTCTGCGTGCCGAGCTGCGATGGGAAGGAGAGCGGCCCGGCGCCGAGGCCAAGCAACCCCGCGGCCCCGATGAAGAGACCGACGTTGTCGTGACCGCAGCCGATGGCGACATTACGGACAGACGTGGTGCCAAATGTCAACATCTCGGTGGCAAAGCTACCGATGGTGTAGGAGCCGTCGCCGTAGGAGACCTTGTATAAGCAGCCGCCGCTGTCGCAGCTAGCTCCGAGCTGACTGCAGACGGCGGAGTCGCAGCTGACAGTGGAGAAGGAACCAGAGAAAGAGGGATTGAAGATGGGGTCCACCTGCGAGTAGCATTTAATGCATGGCTCGCACTGAATCCAGACTACGTCGCTGCCCGTGTCGAGCACCATGTATTGGTCCCTCGTCGGCGTCCCAACACCTATACGCGTAAAGTACTCCCCGCTCCCTTCCGCCATTCCCGACACGACCTCGCCCCCGAACTCGGCGGCGAATTCCGCCAAGTTTTCGTAGCTGCCCGCCGGCTCCTTGTTCAACCTGAGTTTCCTGTCTATCTGCTGCTCAAGCCCACGGACCCGTCTGGCATCCCGCCTCAGCTTTTCCTCCATCCGGCGCTCGTAGGGCGCTGTAGCGTTGGCGGCGTGCTGGACAGAAATACTATCCCTGTGCACCACTTGCACACTCCAGGCTGTCCGTCTTGACTTCGTCTCTCTTTTTCCATATTCAACCCCGCCTGGCGCTGGCGCGGCCGCCGTCTCGATCTCAGTTAGCCAAGCCGCCACATCCAGAGAATGATACTCCGGTAGCTCTGCGGCAGAAATCAGAGTCGAGTGCGCAGATTGGAGGAAAAAAAGGCACTTAATACACGACAGGAACAAATACGGGACTAGAGGGACTGTGAGTCGAGGCAACTTCATCTCCCCGTCGTTGGTTCAGACAATAATATTAGAGTCGAAATAAATGGAGCGCAAGCCAATGGAAGCTTCGGGGAGTCTGTCAGATCTGTGACAGGTGAATAAAGTAAGAAGCATGTGCATCTATTTAATGCGTTCATCGAGTGACCCGAGATACCCTTTCTGCATTTCACTCAGCAGTCCTTTCCACCCCACGACCTGAAATGGTTGCATTTATCATTGTCAGCTCCTGAGTTCCTCGCCTTACCTTCCACTTTCCTAACCCAGCCATTCTTTTTGTCGTTTCTTTTGCAAATTATCATTATCAGTCTATGTCATTGCCACCCCATTTTTCTATCTAATACATTCACCTAACACAGGAAGAAAAATACGTTTTAACCACTGAACTAATCGGGAAAAATAAATAATTAGTGATTGCTCAAATCAAAGGTCGTCTATGAAATATGCTCAACTGTGTTTCCCAGTGGTGCTTCGTTCAATAATATAATTTTAGTCGGTAAAGGCGGTAATCACTTGTCGACAAATATTTCTGTCTCGTATTAGTAGTGGTTGGAAAAAGTGAAATAAGTGGCAAAGAAAATTTTTGATGAGGTATACATTTTTCTCACTATAAACGTCAACCACAAAAAGTGGCTTCCCTCGTCTGGTTAATTCACTGACATTTACAATGAGGTGCCATTAATTTTAAATTCTCGATGAGTTGCCGTGCATTTGCGCGAGAATAATTTATAATGTGCCATTAATTCTAAATTCTCGATGAGTTGCAATGCAATGCATTTGCACGAGAATAATTTATATTAGGGTACTTTAATTTATGGATTAAATTTTCAGGGGAATTTATTAAAATTTGATAATATAATTTCAAGAATTTTTGTATGAGTTGTTTTAAGTATGATTTTTGGTAGTTTTTCTGATGGGTTTTTCCTATCTAATTTTTTAAAAATCTGGCAGGTATTTATTGAAATTACAAGTTTGATGGGTAGCCTGCACAATCGAAGTGCCTAGGGGCTTTTGAGGATGTTGAATCAATATTTACAATTAAAAAACCAGTTTAAATAACCCAAATCAAGATTTAACCTCAATTTTTTCCACAAGGTTCCGGCACCGGAAAGTCCCAAAAATCGCACTAAAGACAATTCCTTTAAAATATATTTTTGAATGCATAAATAGATTCACCACTAGAATGAAATATACTTTATAATGGCCTAATCTAACTTATAGACGAAATATCCTTTTTCACTGAATTCACTAAATTCCGGCAATACAATTTCAAATTTTTGTTGTTATTTAAAATACATTTTTAGATTTTTAGATGCATAAATCTGAAGAACCCCCAAAACTCCTTAAATTATGCAGGTTAAACAATTTAAATTCAAACTGTAAAAAATCTTTATTAAATTTTAATTAAAATTAACCAAAAAAATATAAAAGAATACCATTTAATATATAAATTAAACTACATCCTTCAAAATGGAGTTGTCTTTAGTGAGACTTTTTGGAGATTCCGGTGACGAATCCGACAGAAAAAATTGAAGTTAAATCTTGATTTGCATTATTTAAAATGATTTTTTAATTACATATTTGGATTAATACCCCTAAAAAACTTTAATTGTACTTATTAAATTTTTCAATAATTTTATTATTTATAAAATATAAATTCTTACTATTTTAAATATTATTACAATGAACCCAAAAACCCATCCTTATTAAACATTAATTTACCATTAATGCCTCTTTGCGATAATTTATTACATTTCTTTTATAAGGAATCTTTTCCTTACCATAATTTATTGGAATTCCTTTATAAGTATCTTTTCCTGAATTATGAAAAACAACTTATCCTATTTTATTACATTTCCTTTTATCAAGAATCTTTTTCCTGAATTACGAAGGACAAATGAAATCTTCCTTTTTATCCTTGAAATCTGATATGTATAAAAATGGGAACGTTAATATTTTGACATGTTTGATTCATAATTTTTATTAAAACTTTGGAACATTTTTATTAGTGTCTTTAAACTTCTTATTACCATTATGGAGTATTTAATTAAACAACTAATCATTATAAAATTTCAAATTTTATAATATTATAATTCCTTAACTTTATTGAGTTAAATGTTTTTTTTTAATAATTTGATGTAATAAGATCACCTTATATTTTAAGTCAGTCTGAAACTAATATATAAAATGCCAAGCTTTTTATGTATGTTCAGTTTCAGTTTCAATTTTATTAATTTAAAATATATAGATTAGTTTTATAGCTAATTTCTGCACAATCAAAGCGTCCTAGGGGTATTTCAGGGTGCTGAATCCAAATATGCAGTTAAAAAACCATTTTAAATAATGCAAATCAAGATTTAACCTCAATTTTTTCTGTCGGATTCATCACCGGTCGCACTAAAGACAACTCCATTTTATATGAGTTTTTCAAATTATATTCACCAGGGTATTTCAGGGTGCTGAATCCAAATATGCAGTTAAAAAACCATTTTAAATAATGCAAATCAAGATTTAACCTCAATTTTTTCTGTCGGATTCATCACCGGTCGCACTAAAGACAACTCCATTTTATATGAGTTTTTCAAATTATATTCACCAGCCAACTCTAGCGATGGATCTAGACTGGTTGGTAAATAGAGAAGCTTCCAATCTTACCAAATATATCCCAACTTTAAACAACTGAATCATTTAAAAAAATAAATTTTTAATTAAATTAATCACCTCTTGATCCTTAAAAATAGTAAAAAGAGAAACACTCTTATTCAAAAAATAAAAATAGTAAAAAGAGAAACACTCTTATTCAGAAAATTAGAAAGCAGTTGAGCAGTTTGAAGGCTTGGGAATTAGAGGCATGAACAACATTCACATGCAAAGTCTGGAGTTAACCACAGCTTGGGATAGGCCAGCGGTGCATCCACAACAGTAAATTCTCTTTCTAGTTAGAACTGTTTTGCCAATATAGTAACTTGCATGATCCAAAGGTAGAAACAAACGTCCTTGACTCGGCAGCAATTTTTATGGATATTCATTTATTATTGAATTGACAAATCATTGGAATGTTCTCTTCCTTCAAATAGAAGAAGTCTATGTTTGGCAACGGGTATCATAACTAACTGTTTAAAATGGAAGGTTCATATATAATCCCTCGAGCCATGAGAATTTTGAGGTGGTCAAAAGAGAGATCTCTATTAACTTATCCATGTAAACCTTAAAAGTCTTGCCATGTAAACCTTAAAAGTCTTGTTGGTCCATAATTATTTCACTCCTTTCCATTTAAATTGGGCACCGGAAGCCATGCAAATTGCAATTGCAACTAGCTGTAAAGCTTATTCAGTCCAGGGTCCGGAGGCGAGTACATGATGATTTGTGTTCGATAATTGATTGTAACGCCCTCCAGGTTGTCACCGATTCTTACATCCAATTCCATCTATAAACTTTGACTATTCCATATATATCCAATCTGTACATATGTTTATATGTTTGACTATTCCAGAAATATCCATTTGACTATTCCTCAATACATGTGTAAGATAGAAATAAAGAGGATTGAGAAATATATGAATGGCAGATGATCAAATTAATTCATTTATGGGTGGTTGTGTTGTCAAGGATGGCATTGAGCTTGTAGGGTTACGTAGGCTTATCAGACATATGACGGGAGAGGATTTGGAGTCTTTGTCTGTGAATGAACTGTAAAAACTCGAAGACCAACTTGAAATCGTGACAACTATGGTGCAAAAGAAGAGGTTTCAACGTATGGAAGAACGGCTTGAGGCTATGACACAAGAACTTGAAGAGTCGAAAAGAAGGTTAAGACATAATCAAGGTTTTTCACAAAAGAAAAATGACCTATATATGTTCTCTCATTGTCGTGGATCACTGGGAGAGACAGTCGACCATCCATTTTGTCAATTAGAAGACAAAAACCCTATTTACATGACATCTTCGGCCCTGTATTTCATGTGCAGTTGGGTCAACTACACTCCTATTTACGTGACATCTTTCATGTGCAGCTGGGTCAACTACACTTGCATGAAACGAACAATCGATAACTTGATCTACAGTTGGGGACCAGGTATAACTCAAACATCAAAACCTACCAAAATCTTGAGTTATAGTTGGGGTGTAATACAAACTTGAAAAATTAGGATGTTGGTTTTATTATGACAACCTACTTCGTTTTTCAACGAGTCAGAAATGTTTGGTGTTTTTTATTGAGTGGATTGGCTCAAATGATAATCAAAAAAGGTTGACAAGTCCATGTCACTTTATTTTCAAAACCAGTTTGGCCTTTGTAGTCGATCTTATTGACCTATGGCATTTATGTATATAAAAACCTTGAATTCGAAGAAACTTTACTTTGGTGAAAAAAATAAATTATATCTCTCTTGTAACTGCTATATCATATTAATACGATAATGCAAAATGATGCAGGAGCATTCAGGCCTAGTCAGCAATGTGATGGCATGATCACATGTTGTGACTAACAAAGGGTTGGAAGACAATAGTTTAGTATTTAAATGTATGAGAGTTTATTTATTTTAAAATATGAGAAAAATGGTATAGTGGTTAATTGATCCTCCTCCCTATGTGGAGATCAGGCCAAATAGTTACATTTATTTGGTTTTAATAGGATATGAGGGATTTGAAAGCTTTATTTAGCATTTTTTTAGAAAAGAGTGGAGTTGAAGAGATTCTCTAGGAGAGAGTGAGAGATTTCTGGATCCGAACTAGAATTGGTTCATGAATCCACTTTTGTATAAATATAGTCTTTTTGTATAATTAAGAGGTTAGCTAGGTTAGCTAAAGAGATCAGCTAAAGGCCAGGAGAAAGAGGTTAGCTAGGTTCGAGTCGAGTAAGAGAGAGCGAGGATTTCAAGAAAGAAACAGGGGGTTTCTTTGTTGTTGTAATCGAGCCAGAGGGCAAGACCCTGTAATTATATTGTATTGAATAAATAATTTTGTGTGCATGAATGTGTTATTTCTCTTGAAACCCTTCGCTTGTCTCTGTATATTTGCCTGCGGATCAAATTAAGCATTCTTCTCTGTTTTTATGCCTGAAGTTATAAATCGCAGTGTTCAAAGCATAATTGGGGTCCTTAGTGTTAATAGCAGTGTTTGAGTCGTATTAATCCCAGTCGTTGATCCAAAGGTATCATAGATTGTTATATATGGAGTTGTGGTTGTGAAAACAAAGTATCACATAGGAACCATGTTAAAGCGCAAAGTTCATCACAAAAGGAACGAGATCAAGTGAAGAGATGGAATAAAGACTATAAGGATCAATACACAGGATCTGTTGGATCTCATGGATCAACGGACCGGATTAAATCACTTGAAGAAGGAGCGCAGGCATTAATCGGCGGAAGGCGGTTTCCATACGTAGTAAGAGAAATATCAGGCGATTGAAAAGTGCTAAGTAGTATTTAGGGTTGGTCACCCGATACCATTCATCAATCGACACGCAGCAGCGGAGGAGAGAGGAAAAACTTCTTTATCGAGCGGTTAACCATCATGCAAGTTATCCACCCAATATTGATGTCAACCATTAGATCAAGCCGGGTTGATTGAACGGTCGAGATCAAGCGAATTGTTTGGTCAGATCGGGTGAAGTGTAAACCGTTGGATCAGAGAAAGGATCAACGGTGGAGATTAAATCATTGATCGCACTTCGGAAAGGTTAAGTGATGTCGAATGGTGTGGTGGAAGGTCGATATGCCGATAGCGATCAATCGTCGATCGAAGATCGGGGAATGTAAAGGAGCAGCGCAACAGAAGGGACTGAAAGTTTATAGAAGCAAATTTAATTCCATTTGAGTTCCAGCCTTAAGATTTCGAAACGAGTTTCCATGTGTTTCTGTGTAATGCAGAGATCAGAGGAATAATCTGGAAAGGGTTAGTATTTGCGGACCTGAGAGATTTGTATATGCAGGTGGAATGTATTTGAAGTCTGACTTATGTGTTCGGAGAGGATTTTCCTGTGTATTCCTTTGTATTCCGATAAAGTTGTATAGCCGGGTTTTTTAAGCAATAGTGCATAAATAACGCTTCCGATAGATGATTGTGGGCATAACCATAAGTCCATGATCGATAGTTGGTATATGAAGGGGGGATTGCCTTGTGATCGAGCTACCCTGCATCAAGTGGTATCAGAGCTAGATCAATGCTCTGTAGAGATTGGTTGAGAGACTGAATTTTAATTCCAGCATAAAAACATGCACAACACTGAAGTGAATTTGATACAGATGGAGATCAGAGTACAAAGGACACTGAGATCAGAATGGGAAAGCAGTGAACTTCTAATGACGGTCTGGTAAGAATGTTTATTTTGATGATTTTGCAGAGATTTATTTTGAATGTCTAAAGAACAACAAGGGATTGAAATTTTAAAGGAGAAGATGTTTTCCTTTCAAGAAAATGAAATTTCTGTGTAAGTTGATTGCATGACTGATTTGATTTAAAAGGTAAATTGGAGTGAAAGGTTTAGAATTTAAAGTTAAATTGAGGAGTGAATGAAGATTGCTTAAAGTATTGTTGAAGACAATGATATTGATGATTGAGAGAACAAATATTAGGTTTAATATGACTAAAAGGAGAACCACTATAAGGAATGAATTTTGGAATTTATAGAAGCAAGACAAGAATTGCTTACAAACAAGTTATCAGAAGAAATTTGTAGTGTCTACCATGAATTGGTAACTATAATTGAAATTCAAACCTAATCTTAATTGATATGGAAAGCTAAATAATCCATTGTGAAAAGTAAGAGGAAAAATAGTTGTTGATTGTATGAAGGCTTTTGAATGGAAATTTTAAATGAAAGAGTGAATAGATGAATCCTTTGGAAAATATTTAAATGATGGAATGGGAATTAGTTTTAAGACATCTTTGAAGGAAAATTTGCAGGTTTAAAAGGTTACTTTGATGTATCTTGAGATAAGATTGTGCAGGTCAATGGAAGCAGTGGAATTGCTAAAAGGAAGAATGAGTTGTATTAGCACCATAACATATGAGCTATGTTAAAAAAGATTGAGCAAGAAGAACTCTCATATGAGTAAAGGTGACAGTACCCAACAGTAAATGAAATTACTAAATGAAAGAAGGAAGTGAGCAATTGAAGATGCAGAGCCTAGAGTAAGGAGTGTTCAAGAGGAGATGAGAACAACTTCCAACTGTGGTTGGGTAGAAGTTGTTGAGGCAACTCCACAATTGTGATTGTGGGTAGAGTTGTCTTAAAGATAACAATTCCAGCAAGAAGAGCGCTGGGTAGAATTGTTAGTCAGTGAAAGGTTCGAGGAAAGAACCAATAGGTGCCAAAAGGCTGAACTCAGGAAAGTTTGGTGAGGCATGAAGGAGACTTGTTACAGATGAAATGAAAAAGGCTAGTTGCAGCTCACTAGTGAACAAGGAAAGTTCACCAAAGGAAGAAATGGAACTGACTATTGGTAGTTATGATAGGAGTACAGAGGAAATTCAGAAGCAGAGGAAAAAGAGTGTTGAAGTAATTGGACTCAAAGGAATGAGTAAAGAAGAAAGGAACATAGAGTTGGCTGAGATCAAGATAGAACTCAGTCATTTGGAGAAGCTGGTATTGAAAGGAATTAGAAAAAAGTGGAAACAAGGATTTTATGTGGGAAAAATAGTTAAATGGCCTGTGAGAGAATTGTTTGCTGAGAAATTAATACTTCGAACAATTGAGAATGAAGGAGTAGAATACATCTGTGTACCAGAGAAAGGATCTCTCCTTGGGGAAGGAGATAATGAAGACAGTGATGATAGTGGTCACTGAAGAACCGATCTATGCAGATCAAAATGAGAGGAATGTGCTAGTAGCATCCTCACAGACAAGAGGATCTCATATTCTTGGGATTAACTATTTCTGTGAATGTAAAATTGCAGGTATGTAGCCTAGTGAATTTGAACCTATGTATGAAAAGGTGAAAGAGGTAGAGGCAAGAAAAACACAAAAGGAGGTGCATAAAGACTTTCAAGACTTCAATTGGTGGAGGAAATTAAAAGGTATGGCTGAATGGTTGTGTCTTCTCTTAGTGAAAACTTATTGGATCATATTTGAACGAATTTTAGCATGGATAGAAGACCAATGGGAAATGGAGAAATGAAAGGAAACAGATGCATTACAGATTTGTGAAGTGAAGAGAAAGAAAGTTGACATAGAGAACTTAACTGAAGAAGTTAAGTAAAGGAAATCTTTGAAAGACCAAAGACTTATCATAGAAGAGGAGGAGGCATTGTTGTATTCTTTTGATAAATTGAGTGTTGGGAAAAATTGTGTAGAACAGGAAGGTATTCTACAAACTTATGATGGGGTAGCCAAGCATAGTCAAGAAGTTGCAGTCCCAAAAGTTTTCTTTGATGAGGAAGAAATCAAAGATGTTGAGGAAGAATTTCTCAATAACTTAGTGAACTATCAGAATAGTTCAAAGAAGCATGAGGATCTGATCATTGAAGCTTCAAATTAAGAGCTTTGTAATTTTAAAACTGACATGTTGTGTATGTTTTCAGGTTTGACAAGTAATGAACAACAATTGGACAATGTGCTTATGCATGTTGATGAAGAAGTGAGATTACTGGAAGAGATCGCTAAAACAAAAAGATATTTTGAGCATGTATTTAATAATTTTGAGAATGATGGTATTGACAGGGAAATTTTCATGATTAAAGAAGCTGAAGATAAGCAAATGAAAGTTTATGATGATAACCAGAATGAAATATCTTTAGTAGAGAATCAAAATGAAAGTATTATGGAAATTGTGAAGGAATATATGATGATGTTGATAGATGCAGAAGTTCAAGAATTCTGTGATTTTAAAGTGGATTATTTTTATGAATCTGTAAACCATAAAGAAGCTTTAGAAAACTAGAATTTTGTTTTTGTTGTAAAGGAAGATAAAACAACATCATTTTGTTGCAATAGTATAAGTTTAGAAGATGAAAGGATACTTCACAATGATATGCTCCAAGAAATTCTAGCTATTGAATTGCTAAATAATAGTCTCATGTCAGAACAAGGAGCACTGTGTAATGCAGAGGAAAGTATTGGAATGAGAATTGATGACAGTTTCATAACTTATGCAGAAGGACAGTATAAAGATTTGATGGCAGAATTACCTATGGAAAGTGAAAACCATAGTTATTTTGAATCTGACAATTGTGATGGAAATACTGTTTTATATAGGAAGGAGAAGTCATATGAAAATGACATGCTTATTGAATATGAAGGAATTTGTATTTTTCTGGAAAGATTATTAGATGAACCTGATAACATAGAGGAAAATATTATCTTTAATGATAATGGAAGAGAAGCTGTAGAATACAAACAATAGTTTGTAAATGGCAGAGGCGAAGAAGAATTGGATAGAAATTTTCATAATTTCTATGGTGAGGAGAAATGTACAGTGGTCAGATGTCAGTGGAGTTCAGTTGAGAAAAAATTGTAAAGAGGAAGTTGAGAAATTGTGGAAGGTGAAGACAGTTAAAAAGAGAGACAGTAAGGAAAGAGGACAACGACAAAATAAGATTTGGAAACTTGGAGGAACAGAAGTGACAGTGGCAGAAAAATTGAATCAATAGCATGATGAAAGTGATGACCAGTTACAAGGTAAAGTTTGGGATACTGGATGATCAACAGAAGAAACAGATGACCAGGAGGTCATGAAAACTTTCAATTTTGGGAGTCTAATGCAGGAGCATTCAGGCTTAGTTAGCAATGTGATGGCATGATCACATGTTGTGACTAACAAAGGGTTGGAAGACAATAATTTAGTTAATTTTATTTATTTAAATGTATGAGAGTGTTTATTTATTGTAAAATATGAGAAAAAGGGTATAGTGGCTGATTGATCCTCCCTGTGTGGAGATCAGGCCAAATAGTTAGATTTATTTGGTTTGAATAGGATATGAGGGATTTGAAAGCTTGATTTAGCATTTGTTTAGAAAAGAGTGGAGTTGAAGAGATTCTCTAAGAGAGAGTGAGAGATTTCTAGATCTGAACCAGAATTGGTTCATGAATCCACTTTTGTATAAATATAATATTTTTGTATAATTCAGAGGTTAGCTAGGTTAGCTGAAGAGATCAACTAAAGGTCAGGAGAAAGAGGTTAGATAGGTTGGAGTCAAGTAAGAGAAAGCGAGGATTTCAAGAAAGAAACAGGGGGTTTCTTTATTGTTGTAATCGAGCCAGAGGGCGAGACCCTGTAACTGTATTGTATTGAATAAATAATTCTATGTGCATGAATGTGTTACTTCTCTTGAAACCCTTCGCTTGTATCTGTATATTTGCCTGTGGATCAAATTAAGCATTCTTCTTTGTTTTTATGCATAAAGTTATAAATCGCAACGTTCAAAGCATAATTGGGGTCCTTAGTGTTTTTTTTTTCTCGATAAAACTAATTCTATTAAGCAGTAAAGTATAGTACAAGAGGATACATTCCAGAGAAGCAAGAAGCCGGCAACCGGAAATGATAGGACTATCAACCTCGGTTTCGGAAAAAGAGTTAAGCAAACAAGGAGCTACAACTAGTCACTGAAAGCTTGAGAAGCATTAAATGCTACCCTAAAAGAGTAGGGGTTTCAACACGAAGCTTTTTCCCTTTCCTTTTTTTAACTTCAATCCATCCACTTTGGGGTGGATGGGCGATTACAACTTGCAGATTGGGGTCCTCCACAGGGGGGCTCTCCTTTTCTGAGTCCGAGGAAGAGGACAAATGGACACGTTTCTGAGCAATGGCTGAATCAGAAGAAGGTACCAGGCCATCGGTGGAAGGGGCCCCTGAATGAGGGGCCTGATTCAGTTCATCATCGCTATCTTCATCTTCAGAACTGGAGGAATCAGAATCCCCGACTGGAGGGGGAGCAAGGAGCCCATCGTTTGGGCTTGGGCTTGGAGTTGTTGGCCTTGTTCTTTTTTGCCGGGCGAGATGGGCAAGAATTCTGCAAATGCCCAGATTGATGGCAATGTCGGCACCGAAAAGCAGTGTTCTCGTAATCCAGCGTCTGGGTCCAGACAAAGTCATTTATCTTGAGATTGATTTGTTCTGGAAGACCTTTGCTCAGGTCTAACTCCACACACACTCTTGCATATGAGTAGAGACCTTTGGATTCCCGCCACATATCACCATGGATGAAGCTGCCCAATGTGTCTCCTATAGCTCTGAATACACGAGTATTCCATAGATGAGCAAGTAAGTTTGGAAGCCGAATCCATACCGGAGTTTTGGTAATGACTGCAGTGGCTGGATCAAAATCTGGGAACCAGGGAGTCAAAAAAAGCCCTGCAGTTCCCATGAACCAAGGGCCCTCCTCTAAGGCCTTTTCATAGTGCTTAATGTTATCAAAGAGAACAATGAAATAACCTTTCGAGCAAAAAAAGATCTTACAATGATGTGTCCAGTTAGCATGGATCCATGCATAGAGATCCTGAGATCGAGGCCACAGACCATTAAACCTGCAAATGATGGCTCTTTCTGCAAATTCTTGATGCTGGGAAGCCAGATCTTCATGCATGAGTTCAACAGTGGGAACTTCTTCAACTTTGTCAACCAGGAAGGCCTTAGATTTAAGGGCTTCCGGGGGTTTGGGGTTCTCGGAGTGGACTGCGTCCTTGTATGAGAAAGGCCGAGTAGAGGAAGATTGTCCCGCTGCACCTCCTCTCAAACGAAGGGTAGCCACCACCGTGCTGTTCCTGGAAATGCTGTAAGCAGAAAGAGATAGAGGGTTTTCAAGTTGTTTACCTTGAAAGAGAAGTCGCAGAAGGCTAGATGAGATCCCCATTCTGCGCTCTAAATTCAGTATGAGGTCCTGCACCAGATCTGTAGGGCGAACCCATTGCATGATGGTTCTGCCTGCAGGCTGCGAGATCTGGATCTGAAAGGATTCAGATAAGGGCTTTGACCCCATGCATATCTCTGGATCTGGCCAGAGCACGGGTTCTTCTGCCTTCTGGGTTACCAGATCTGGCAGATCTTTGTCCGATCTGAAACAGAGACTGCGATTCGGAAAGCAGGTGGTGGCCTCAGATCCATGCGTAGACCCTTCGGATAGGCCTACAGGATCTTCGCCAATCGAATCGGGTCGCTTGGGTAACTGCATGTAAACAGTGCAGCTTGAGCTCTCGTCGAACATCTCCAGCTCCTTTTTCCGTATGGGCTTCCGATTCGAACCTTTGACCTCGCCGCCGCTTCTTTGCTGCATGGAGTATCCTCTGGCCAGGAGCGCTTGCCTCTTCCTGGCCTTCTCATCCTCTCTGAGATTCGGGTTCGCCTGGATCACCCTGATCTGGTTTATTAAATCATCATCAGGCTCGCAGGGGCTAACGCAGCCATTGCAGAGCACCACTTTACTGTCTGGCGGGACAGTTTTGCAGACCATGCAAGCTCCGTCTTCATCACAGGGTAAATCCGCATGAATCTCCCTTCGCTTAGAACCATGGCCGCACCTCCGGGACAACGTGAACCAGCAAGCGGCGGCGGTTTCCTTAACCTGAAACCCTAGGGCTGGAGAAATATCGCTTGCGCTCTCCATCTTCGAGGAGCCAATTCTTATTTTCAATTGGGGTCCTTAGTGTTAATAGCAGTGTTTGAGCCGTATTAATCCCAGTCGTTGATCCAAAGGTATCATAGATTGTTATATATGGAGTTGTGGTTGTGAAAACAAAGTATCACATAGGAACTATGTTAAAGCTCAAAGTTCATCACAAAAGGAACGAGATCAAGTGAAGAGACGAAATAAAGACTATAAGGATCAATACACAGGATCCGTTGGATCTCATGGATCAACAAACCGGATTAAATCACTTGAAGAAAAAGCGCATGCATTAATCGGCGGAAGGTGGTTTCCATACACGGTAAGCGGAATATCGAGCGACCGAAAAGTGGTAAGTAGTATTTAGGGTTGGTCACCTGATACCATTCATCAATCAACACGTAGCAGCGGAGGAGAGAGGAAAAACCGCTTTATTGGGCGGTTAACCATCGTGCAAGTTATCCACCTGATATTGATGTCAACCGTTAGATCAAGCGGGGTTGATTGAACGGTCGAGATCGAGCGAATTGTTTGGTCAGATCGGGTGAAGTGTAAACCGTTGGATCGGGGAAAGGATCAACAGTGGAGATTTAATTGCTGATCACACTTCGGAAAGGTTAAGTGACAGCGGACGGTGTGGTGGAAGGCCGATATGCCGATAGCGATGAATCGCTGATCGGAGATCGGGGAATGTAAAGGAGCAGCGCAGCGGAAGGGACCGAAAGTTTATAGAGGCGGATTTAATTCCATTTGAGTTCCAGCCTTAAGCTTTCGAAACGGGTTTCCGTGTGTTTCTGTGTAATGCGGAGATCAGAGGAATAATGTGGAAAGGCTTGGTATTAGCGGACCCGAGAGATTTGTATATGCGGGTGGAATGTATTTGAAGTCCGGCTTATGTGTTCGGAGCGGGTTTTCCCGTGTATTCCTTTGTATTCCGATAAAGTTGTATAGTCAGGTTTTTAGAGCAATAGTGCATCAATAATCCTTCCGATAGATGATTGTGGGCAGAACCATAAGTCCATGATCGATAGTTGGTATATGAAGGGGGGGATTGCCTTTTGATCGGGCTACTCTACATCACAAAACTATTTATAATATAGCTAAACTGCAAGAAAAGCATGGTTGTAACATAACAAACCTTAAGAAATAGCAGCAGGAAAGTGTACATGAGAGGAGATTACATTTAGTTGTGGATTTGCGACTCCCAGTTTTTTTCTTTTACAGGCTCTGCAATATCATGTATTCCTTCTACGAAAATGAGAAAGCACCATGCTCCAGCACTCTAATGGGCATTGATTGCATAATCTTTCAGGTTCCAACTTCCATTGCATACAATCTGAGAATCAAGATTATGATAAAAATGGGATGAAATCTGTAGGAAATCGAAGATCGTCATTGGATGGAAAAAAAGTTAGAGTAGTACAATATGAGTGAGTCATCAATGCAAGGATAATTTTCATAAATATTTGAATTCCATAATCAATGCATTACCAAACCAAATGCTAAATTGCCAATGTTGACAATGTTGTGTCAATTAATGCGTTAAATATTTAACTGGTGAGCTTCGTCATTTTAATTGTGTGCCTTAATGATATTGAAATCTAGATTTGTTGCCGAGACAAGATGGATATGGACTCTAGACTCTCGAATCCCGTCACATTGATAATTACATAAATTTACATAATTGTTGGTTTTATGATACAGGGACGTCCAATCCAACTTAGGTAGACTGGTAGTGGGTACTTACTGCCAACATATATATATATATATATATATATATCTATATCTCTCTCTCTCTCTATATATATATATAAAAGAAAACTTGTAATTTTATTACATGCCCGTAATTATGATCGTTTTAGAAATTATTAGCATGTTAATAATAACATGTATATTTTGAAATAACCTGTATTTGACAGTTAAAAAATGTCAAAACGTGCATATGCACGTCAATTTTAACCCCTGCGAGTCCCGAGACCCATCCAACATAATTTAAGAGTTCCCTCCCCGAATCATTATGTCATATTATTATCAAGCCAAAATGTGATTATTTTTTGAACTCTGAGATTTTATGCAAGCGCGGGACCAAAATTTTGAACATCTTTAAGAAAATTTCATGGGAGTGCTCAATGCCACAGAGATACAGAGAAGGCAAGAACTCCAAGACCGACGATTCAGTTCATCACAAAAAAGGCTTGTTCCTTCATAATGTAGAGGAAGTTAACTCTGCATCTGTTATCATGGACTTTGAAGATGATTAGGGGATGTCACCTCCTAATCGTCGAGGACTCACCTATATTGCAAACTTTCGAGTGTCATATTCTAACCCCAAGGGAAAGGCTGGAAAGAGACAAGGGACTCTGTATCACGACTGTGCAAGATCTTTTTCTCCTTATATGGACCGCATGCCAATGCAAATTCTGAAACACTTATCTGTGGTGAGTAACAAGTTGCCTAGCCGTTTTTTATGCCTCAGCCCTCTGAAAAAGCCGAGAAGAAAGCTCTATCCCAAGAAAACCTTTGAAGACATATATACGCCCTTTCAAATGATTTTCCTCATAGGATGATTGTATTAAACAATATGTTACACAGGACCAGACAAAATTGACATTAACTTTGGTCCTCAAACTTTCAGATAATCGATTTTTTTGGGAGAACTGTAAGTATTCAAGTTCTCACCTATAATACCCTAACTGTTATGTTTAAGGTTTTTTGGACAAAGTATAAGACATAAATTTTATGATAATGTTGTACAAGAAAGACACTGAAAGTATGTAATAATTAAGATCGACCACATCTTCACGCATATACCTTTCATAACAATCTGTTAGTATTTTGAGAAACTTTCTTAGAATCTTAATATCAACCTTTGTTAGAGAATAATTTAAACGTTAATAAAATATTAATAAATTTGTACTTTCCATGTTCCTTTACATGTAAAGCGGGCATTAGGCAGACTTGTGTTTCCTTGAATGTTAACGATGGGAAGAACATGGCCTATTCCCATTTCCTAAGTCTGCATTTTTCCACGTTGTATCATCAATGAAAACTTTGAACTGATGGCTACACACAAATATCGATTTTTAACTTTGGATTATCTTTGTAAGCCAGGGCCATTCTTTACGCTGCATTTTATCTCATATCACATGATTGAATGGATCTTTTGGAACATATGATTATGATAGAAGAAGTTTACTTGTTTTACTGTAGCTGAATCATAAAATAATTGTCTAACCATTTTTTTTTGTATCATATGATTGAGTCTTTAGGGACAAAGAATAATTTTACTGTGGCTTAGTTATTCGTTATGAGTTATAATGGGGAGTGAGTCTAGCTTTTACACCTTTCAAATGAAGTAGAAGTGGGTGCAACCTGTTTCAAAAAAGCACTCTAACTTTAAAGAACTCTTCGTAAAAAGTTAAGTTGAAGCATTCAAATACTTTGTAAAAGTACGGTCTCTTAGAAATCCTTTAGATGTTAGGTAGATCTTGCTTTGGAAAAATATGGGCGTGCTTGTATTTAACAAAATATTCTTTTGTTTCTGTAAATGTATAGAAGAATCGAAACATAATACGTTACAGATTTCAATAAAAGCACTGTACCTTGGAGATTTGACTTTTCCTTTTTTGTGTCTGGCTTCTCACTTTATCTTAAAACTGATATCACTCAACTTACATGGATTTCTCATATTCTTTGTTATATGTCAATTTCTGCCTCGAGGGCTTTTGCAGGGCTCAATCTGTACGCCGCCTAGCCCTCAATTTCTTTGAAAATTCAAATGTTGCGAATCTTGACTCACTCATAATTGTGTTCCAATTTTTCAAAACAACCCGAGGGCTGAGAGAGTATCAGGTCACTCTTGGCGGATCCAAAGGGTGGCCTCTCGTAAGTTCTAGCATCTTTGCCAGAATATAGCGTCTTTGCCAGAATATAGTGTGTAGTGCAAAGGACAGAGTGAACGTCGTTGTTATGAAAACTTATTCCTAAGGTAACCCTCAGTTTAGTTCCTTTCAATATATTCTTGCTTGTCCTTTCAATATATTCTTGCTTGTGTCCTTACGGTTATAGAGAGGAATTTGTTACAAAACAAATTACATTCAGATTTCTTACAACATAACCGATTAGAATGCATTCCTGGCAGGTCAAATAAAATGATTTTATACTGTCCACAGGCAGATAAATAAAGGTTCCATTTGAACTTTCCAGCATACACCCTATAATATTTTCCAGCTTCTCTGATATTTTATGATAGGCTCAATGACCATCGAGTCTTTGCATAAGCATGGCATCCTTATGAATAGCAAATCCCTTTGTTTATGAACCCTATAGAGTAGCAGCTTATGAAGATATTGTGTCATTTATTCCAGTGTCAACCCTCTATCGGTCTGATGATATTATTCTCTGGGAGTTGAGGGTTTTAATTTGATTAAATTACTCTACATGTTGCTCGTTCTTCTTGTTTATTCTATCACCCGTCTGATTTCGAAGGACCCGACTGATTTGGAATTGGTGATGAGGCACATTGTGAAGTTGTGTCCGGATCAGATCAATTGCATGGGAGCCTCCTATTCATTCTTTCACTCATCTGATATGATCTTACAGTGATTTTTGGATGATATGCTATTATATGATAACGCTTTCCTCGAATACCACTACCATTCCATGATAGCATTATGATATGATAGAGCTTTCCCCAAATACCATTGGGATTCCATGATATCATTGTTATTCAGCAAATACAGTTAATGTAGTGACAAGTCTGATTATGTTGGTGTTATCGATTTCTGCTCATGGACGCTCTCTCTCGCTACTCTCGGTGAAGCTCAAAAGGTCAGATTTTATCCTTTCCCTGTGCTAGTAGTTTCTGTTTTTAGATGAAGTTCCTCTTAAAAGGTTTCTGTAAAAGTTGAAGCATGTTAACTTGTCTCCATTATATGAAATCTATATGGCGTAGGAATATGGCTTAAAATCGCTCTGATATCTGATTATGGTCTGAACCTTCTGTTTCTAAATATGCTGAAGTCATTATTTGTTAAGATTAAGAATTCTATAGTTATTTACAGTCCGTGCTCAGACTTTCGCATTAGAATTGGTAAATGGTGGTGCATTTTTCAGCTATACTGTTGCTGCATTGACTGTCAGGACCATTCTACTGCTTAGTTTTTCTGCTCTATTCTGGTTTTGGCGCTCCTAAGGCTCCTGTTAGGATGGCTGTCGGAATAACCAGTCAATTTCCGTCATCGTCTTTTTCTCCGATGATCTGTAAAGGGGGATATTCAAATTTTCCGGAGAGTAATCTGGCTCTATCCTAATCCGTTGTGTCTTCTGTACTTATTAGTACCCTTTTTTCATCCGTTTCAGCTTCTCAAATCCTTCTCATTCATTTCTAGTCTTGGAATGATGGTGGGGAATTGTCCTCTCCTGTCTTCTCAATAGGTGCGTTCTAGAGTGCTGGTCTTATCGCCTTCAATTTCCCTTTCTGGAGCTTTCCATCTTTCGGATCCCGAGAGTTCATTCTGCTGAAACTCTTAATTATCCTTATCTTGTAGCGTCCTTTTGTCAGGATAGGATCTACGGATAGGATCCTTCCTGATCTGTCTTCTTAAATCTTCTTCTCTAGGAGTTTTTCCATCTGGGGATTTTGTTCAGAAGGGATCTACGGATCGGATTTCTCTCGTACTGTTGCTATTCTTTTTATGGTCTCTAGGTATCTGCCGGCTTTATTGCGTCCTATTTTCCATCAAAATGGTGGATGGGTCTGATTCATCTGCCACGCGAGCTTTCATTCAAGCCTCTATCCAAGTTGAGGAGGCTCGAATAAAATCTTCGAATTGTACATGTTGGCAAGCCACGGTGGAAGATATGATAATCAATCCTGCCTGGCAAGAAATAAATATTCTTCTTCCCGCGGAGCATACTTCGGGAGTATTGAAAAAAGGAAAGGAATTTTCTAGAGAAGACGGGCTTCCCAACCTATTTTTCAACAAGTCTAGAAACCCTGTCAAAACTGTACCTCCCCCGAAGGCCATTTCTTTGGACAGTGCCGTTCTTACAGAACGTATTGACAGTTTGAAAAGCCTAGCTCTGGTTGGGAAATGGCATTTCCCTGAAATGGGTGAAGCGGATATGAGGAAGTGGCTGACAGACAAATGGTCCCCCCTGATCGGATATACTCCTATCATCTCCCGTCTTATGAAGGAATGGTACTCTTTCCATTTCCTAAAAGCTTCTGATTTAGAGACTATTCTTCATAATCCCTGGGTTTTTGGCAGAAGTTTCTTGTCCCTCTCTCGATGGTATATAGGTTTCGATCCATTAAAGAATACTCCATCGAACAGCCTGATCTGGGTGAAACTTCCGAATTTGCCTCTGGAACTGTGGTCGGCGGAATCTCTCTCTAAGATTGGGAACTCGATAGGCAAGTTTGTTTATGTAGACCCCTGGTGCAGAGGAGAGAAAGATAAGAGAATTGCGTGGGTCCTCATAGAGAAGCCGTACAAAGGAGGTTATCCTGATCATATCGAGATAGCTTGGGGCAGTTTCAAAATCCATCAAAGATTAGACTTTTGGGGTATACCTTTTAGGTGTTCCTTGTGTCATAAAATTGGACACCTGATTAAAAATTGCAGTCATCGTTTCTCCCGAAGGAACAAGAGATTTTCTTTGAAACAGGATAGGAGGTCTGAGTCCGAACGCTCCTCGGATTCTTTTGGCTTTCTGGAGAACTCTCAAAAGAAAAATCTGAATCAATTGGCTCCCGGCCAAAAGTTGTCTCATAATCTATCCATCCATGATCCCCATATTGAGCCGGACCCTTGCTGCTCTCTTCAAGATTCTCTAGGCCGACCCGATGCTTTCATCTCGCCTCCTTTTGATTGCACTCCTATTCCTGAGCCCCTGGAGGAAATTCTGGTTCCCTCTCCTCCTGCTATGAACCAAAGGGATCTCATGGTCGGCTCTCTTCCCATTCAGATCTCCTCCTCTTCTCCGACTCCTGTCAAATCCCTTTCTTCTGATCCAAAGGGAAAAGATCCTATTCACATGCCTACTCCGGTAAACTCACCTTCTGAGTCCCCGGTCAATAAGTTTGACAGTGATATCGACCTTCTTCTCCATAGAAAATCTTTGGAACTTGAGCCATTGACCATTCATAAACCTTCCAGCCCGTCCTATCCTTTCATTAGTCCCAAATCAGCAAAGAATATTACGGTCAGGAAGAAACACAAGGGTGGTAGTCGCCACTTTAGAGGGAGATCTATAGTTTCTGAGCATGGTGTGAGAAATTTATCTCTAGTGGAAGTTCCTGTTATGGATTCATCAGAGTTTCAGCCTCTTAGAGCATGTGTGGCTGGCGAGTCATCCAAATGACCTTCCTTGCTTCAATGAATATCAGGGGCTTGGGCGCATCCCCTAAATTCAATGCGCTTAAAGAAATTTTCTACTCGGCTCATCCTAAAATCATCTTTATACAGGAAACCATGCACCCCAGCTATGTGTCTATAGCTTTCTTTAGGAGAATGTTCCCTTCGTGGTTTATGGTTGCCACTGAGGCAAATGGCCAGTCGGGTGGTCTTGCGGTCCTGTGGGACCCTGCTTGGATTAAGGCAAAAGCTTTTAAATGCTGTGCAGGAATTTTAATTTTGGCTTCTATCAGGGGTCATGCCTTAGTTCTCAATATGCTAAATGTCTATGCTCCTTATAAGAATAGACTCTCTTTTTGGGAAAGGCTCTTTGCCTCGCAAATTCTTGAGATCGAATCGTTGATGATAGCAGGTGATTTAAATCTGACTCTCAGTTCTGATGAATGCTGGGGTAAATGCAGGAAAATAGACCCTCTGGCTGATAGACTCAGGAAGGAATTACTGAATAGGAATCTGGTGGACATTCTTCCCAATAAAATGAAGCCTACCTGGGATAACAACAAGACTGGGGAGGCCTATATCGCAAAGAGAATCGATAGATTTATCATTCATTCAAGCATTATTGGGAAATTGGGAATGCTAGTATCGTCTATTGGGAATGACTACACATCTGATCACAGACCCATTTTCCTTGAATAACATGGTAAAGATGTCAGGCTCGGTTACTCATTTAAATTCAATAGGATCCATTTAGATGACCCATCTTTTAATGAAATCATCACAAGCAAATGGAAGGAACTCCTGGAATCGGAGATGGCTCCATTCATGACATTTCGTGAAAAGATGGGATGCCTGAGGTCTGTGGCAAAGGATTGGCAAATCCGAAAGAAAATGATGGACAAACAAGAGTTAAATAATATCCAAAAGGAACTGGATTCCCTTTTAGATACAGCAGATCCGAATAGCCTGTCTCTAGATCTGAAATGCAGAATAAGAAAACTAGAGAAAAGGAAACAATTGATTTTGTTAAAGGAGGAGGCTACATGGAGACTTAAGAGCAGAGCCATCTGGCTCAAAGAGGGGGACAGGAATACGAGGTTTTTTCACAATTATGCAAATGCTAGAAGAGAGAAAAATTCTATATGGAGGATCAGAGATGACATGGGAAATGTTCTCCAATCTCAGAATGAAATCTCGGCGGAGGCAACGAGATTTTTCCAGAATCAATACAGAAGAAGGGAAGTAACCTTTCAAGATGCTCTATGGGGCATTGAACTGGTTCCGGAAATGTTTGATGACACGGCAAATGAAAGTTTCATCAAGCCGATCTCTGAAGAAGAACTCCTGAGAGCCATCAAAGCTTTCAAAAAGGATAAAAGCCCTGGGCCAGATGGATGGCCAATCGAATTTTTCTCTCACTTCTTCGACCTTTTCAAAGCGGATCTGCTGCGGATGGTGGATGCATCCCGGATGGCGGGAAGCATTCATAGTGCTATCTCCTCCACCTTTATTGCTTTAATTCCTAAAAAGGAAAGCTCTGATTCCTTCCATGATTTCAGGCCTATCTCGCTCTGCAATATCATGTTCAAAATTATCTCAAAAATTATTGCGGAAAGGATGAAGCCCATTCTAAATTCCTTCATCTCTAGGGACCAACATGCGTTCTTAAAGGGCCGTATCATCTTGGATGCTGTTGCCATGACCCAGGAAAGTCTGTTCTCAATGCTGTCAAAAAATTTGGACGCGGCTATTCTCAAGATTGATCTGCAAAAAGCCTATGATTGTGTAGACTGGGGCTTCTTAAGAATCCTGCTGGCCAAAATAGGATTGAAATCTCAGAGCATCAACTGGGTGATGTCTTGCGTTGAGAATGTCAGATATTCAGTCATTGTAAATGGAATTCCTTCGTCTTTCTTCCAAGCGGAGAGAGGTCTCCGACAGGGATGTCCCCTCTCTCCACTGCTCTTCATCCTGGTAATGAACTCTCTCAGTCTGCAGATAAATAAAGCAGTTGAGGACAAGAGATGTCGCCCGGTTAAGATTTGCAAGGACATTTCCCTTTCCCACAATCTCTTTGTTGATGATGTCCTCATCTTTGCTATGCTCTGTAGGGCTTCTTGGGCTTGCCTAAACGATATCCTTGCAAATTTTCAGAAAGCAACAGGTCTGTTTATCAATAAGGAAAAATCGTCTTTGTTTCACAATGATTCTAACATGGAAATCGTTCTTTGGATTTCTGAATTGATGGGCATTGCTCCTTTTTCGATCAAGGAAGGGATTAAATATTTGGGTTTCAACTTAAAGGCAAAAGGCAATTCCAAGAGGGATTGGCAATGGTTATTGGACCGTTTTTATAAAAAGATCTCAGGCTGGGAGTTAAAGTTTCTTTCATTAGCTGGTAGATTCATTTTAGTGCAGGCTGTTCTATCTCAACTAGCAGTCTATTGGGCTCATATCTTCTTTCTCCCTGCTAGTATTATTAACCGAATGAACAGTCTGGCAGCCAATTTCCTCTGGGGAGGACAAGTTAATCAGAGCAATTTTCACTTAGTCAAGATGGCTTCTATTTCAAAACCAAGAAAGGCTGGGGGCTAGGGTCTTTTATACATGTGCTCCTTCGGAAAAGCACTCCTCTGCAAATCTCTTTATAGAGGTATTTTTGGTGATGGGCCATGGAGCAAGGTTATAAGGGCGAAATATTTAAAAGGCAGGAGCATAGAGTTCTGGTACAGAAGGCGCTCCCTTGGTATTAGAAAGGGATCGACAATCTGGCAAAGTCTCAGGAAAGTCCATCCTTTCTTCATGGAAAATCTTCGATGGAATCTCTGCTCGGGATCTAGTATGCTTATCGGTTTTGACTCTATTTCATGTGGTCTGGATTTCTCTTTCCCTCCTCCGCTGGTTTGCATTCTTCATAGACTGGGATGTTTCTCATGGGACAAACTGATAAAATCTTGGTCAGATTCTATCCCTGTCTGGAAGGATGGGGAGGACCTGCATCTGCCTCAATCGCTGATCCCTCTCTGGATCTCTGTAAAAGAGAGACTAAATAGCCTGGGGATTTTTCGAGCGGGAACAAAGGATGTTTTGGTTTGGTCTCTTCCAAAAGCAAAACTGCCAGTACGCGTAAAGGATATTTATGCTGAAATGATCTCTGATCTCGCTAGGTGTCCTGGTCTGCTCTTCCCTCCTTGCCTTTGGGAGGCTGCATGTCCTCTTAAAATGATTATATTTTCTTGGCTGGTTTTTGGGAACAGGAATCTTACATGGGAGGTTCTTCAAAGGAAAAACTGGCAGGGCCCAAGTAGATGTGCCATGTGCCACAACGCAGAGGAATCAAACCTGCATATGTTTTTTCAATGTGCCTCGTCCCTCCATATCTGGTATGATCTTTCTTTAGTTTTTGGTTTTCCTTACCTTATCTTTCCTTTTGTACAGGATGGTTATAAGTGGTGGAGTGGGCAATGTCTATCCTGGAGATCATTGTTCATCATTGCTGTTTGGTTCTTATGGAAATGGAGAAATGCACAAATTTTTCAAGAATCAAAGGAGCCCCTTCATGCAATTCTTCAACGTATTATGGCATGCCATGACTCTTTTCATCAGGGCGACTCACAGCCAAAAAAAGCCTGCAAAAAGAAGCTGGAAATCTTTTCCTATCAGACTCCTGCCGCGTTCTTTGATGGAGCTGAACGCAACCATAGTTGTGGCTGCGGGGTTGTCATCGTTATAAGTGACAGCCTTCACTATTCATTATCTTGGCATGGTGGTTTTGGCTCAAACTCTCTGGCGGAGGCTAGGGCTCTCACAGGGTTGCTTGCCTTTTGTGTCTTCTTGGGCATCCAGTCTATATCAATCTTTGGAGACTCAAAATCGCTCATTGATCATGTTAACGGTCTGGGTCTTATAAACTGTCCACATCTCCTCGGATGGTTAAGCCGCATCAGCTTCTTTCGGAACTTAATTAACCAGATTACGTTTCAGCATATTCCCCGTTCCTGGAATGCTCAGGCTGATATCCTCTCAAAGGATGGTCTTAGCATGCAGCCTGGTCTGTGCTCATTATCAGTCATGCATGATGGTATCTCTTTCCTCATTCAGGATTTCAGCATAAATGGAATGTGACTCTCATCCATGGCAAGGCCGCAAGCTCTCTATATGAATGTGTTTTATCATGCAATCTTTTGCTGGTTTTGTTTCTTCTGCGGTAGAATGATTTTGTATCATGATCGGATAATGCAGGTTATGTATATGTTTCTGTCATAGTTTTGGATGATCCTGAAAATCTGTCCCTATATTTAGTATCAGCTTCTGGGCTTTTCTTTTGCCCTCAAATCTTGTTATGTAATGCAGATCTTTATATCTTCTTAATATAATTTTTTTCCTCTGAAAAGAAATGTGACAAGTCTGATTTGTTTAGATTTCGAGCAAATGAGCATATATGCTAGTTGCAATTCATCAATATCAATTATGGATTTTCTATTTAAAAAAATATAATTCAGAACATGCTCTGCTATTATCTTTTGCATGCCGGAATATTAACATAGTTAAAATTTATATTGTCTTTGATTTTCCCAAGCCTGTGGCTGTATATGTTTTAAGGTTAGAGAAATTTGTGTTCATAAGGCATCTAAAGCTCAGTGAAATTATTAATGCTCACTACATGCAATGTAATAAAATTGGAGGCTGGAGCAATAACTTCTGAATCAGCAACAATATTTATATTCACAATTTTCTTAAAAATATAATTTGTAGAGGTTATATCAAACGGGTAAAAATAAATTTTAAAAGTTATATGAAAGGCAATTAAAAAATAAAACCGTCATAAAAAATTTCTGACAGGCAAGGGCACACTTCAAATTTAATCCCTGCTCTACGATACAAGATATACAAAATAAGACATTTAATGGGACGCTCATTCGAATTTGAATTTTGGGTTTCAACTTGAAAACCCGCCCAAATGAAATTTCTATAGCAGTAACTGCTCAAAGGAAAATCTTCGATGGAATCTCTGCTCGGGATCTAGTATGCTTATTGGTTATGACTCTATTTCATGTGCCCGGGAGTTCTCGTTCCCTTCTCCGTTGGTACACAATCTTCATAGGCTGGGATGTTTCACATGGGACAAGTTGATAAAAGATTGGTCTGGTTCTATCCCGGTTTGGAATGATGGGGAGGATCTGCATTTGCCCCAATCGATGTTCCCTCTCTGGACTTCGGTAAAAGAGAGTCTTAGTAGCCTGGGGATCATTCGATCGGGAACAAAGGATTGCCTGGTATGGTCTCTTCAAAAAGCAAATCTGCTGTGTGCGTAAAGCATATTTATGCAGAAATGATCTTTGTCATCGCTAGGAGTCCTGATCCGCTTTTCCCTCCCTGTCTTTGGAAGGCTGCATGTCCTCTTCAAATGATTATTTTTTCTTGGCTGGTATTTGGGAACAAAAATCTTACATGGGAGGTTCTTCAAAGGAAAAACTGGCAGGGTCCGGGCAGATGTGCCATGTGCCACAATGCAGTGGAAACTAACCTGCATATGTTTTTTCAATGTGCCTCGTCCCTTTATTTAAATTTTGGTTTTCCTTACCTTATCTTTACTTCTGTACAGGATGGTTTTATGTGGTGGAGTAGGCAATGCTCATCATATCTGGTATGATCTGTCTTTAAATTTTGGTTTTCCTTACCTTATCTTTACTTCTGTACAGGATGGTTTTATGTGGTGGAGTAGGCAATGCTCATCTTGGAGATCGCTGTTCATCATTACCTGTTGGTTCTTTTGGAACTGGAGGAACGCACAAATTTTCCAAGGTTCTAAGGAGCCCCTTCGTGCAATTCTTCAGCGTATTTTGGCATGCCATGATTCCCTTCATCAGAATGACTCTCTGCCAAAAATGCCTGCTATATGATGCTGGAGGTCTTTGCTCCTGCATGATGGTATCTCCTTACAGGTTTTCAGTATCAGTTTTTTTGTATCTCTTTTCCAAGGCTCCTTACAGGTTTTCAGTATCAGTTTTTTTGTATCTCTTTTCCAAGGCTGGGCCGACGGCTCCTATTTCCTTATGTGTTATTGCATGCAATCTTTTGATGGGGTTGTTTCTTCAAGTGATTGTATGATCTGTAACAATTTTGGTCAAGCAGGTTTTGTATATGTGATGTATATGTTTTTCTATTTTAGATTTGGATGATTCGGACTATCTGTATCTATTGTTAGCATAGGTTTCTGGGCATTTTTTTACCCTCAAACCAAATCATGATATGTATTTGAAGATCTTTATATTTTCATAATATAAATCTATGATGGTTTTTTTCTCTGAAAAAAAACTGCTCAGCCCGATGTTCGAGGGAAACATACACCATTCTTCAATTGCTACGGCGATGCCCGGAGGGTGCAGCGAAAGGCTGCCAGTTCCGCTCTCTGCAAAATTTTGGTATGAAAGTCGTGCAAGAGGCCACAAATCCCCTTGCTTTTTATTCTACACCATGCTAGCGAGACCGAAAGTGTGTTGGATTTGCAGAACATTCTGCAACGATTTGCATTTGATACTATTTGTGTTCGAAGTATTTGCCCACAACGTGGCTGCTATGCTCTCGACTTCTTGCTTTACTCCAGAGGATTACAAATGAAATTTTGGTGGCTACCACACGCAGATCCTTTTGGAAGTTTAGTGGCTACCACGCACAGATGCTTTAGCGACTATGCTGGAGAAATCGGAGAGGAAACCATGAAATCATTTGTGAGCCGAGAAGGTGGTTAGTATGTAAGGACCCCCAGATGTTGATCTTCCTTCAGGAAAAGATGAAGTATTATTGATCGTGTGGAAGCACGAGACACTGTGTGGAGTTGTGGACAACGAAAACTTAAGTAAATATGAGTTAGTTAATGCGTTGATTTTTCTCGTAATTGAATAAGGTTCACAAAATTTTTAAAAAGTCATTAGTTAAGACGATTGCTGGAATATATTAGATTGTCTTGACGATGAATTACACTAGTTGGTTCGAAACGCATCGACAAAGATTTTTCCTCCTGTAATTTTCGCGCTTACAACTACTGGAATATAGTCAACCTTAAGGTCAAAAAGAATGTAGGTCACTTCACCTAGAGTTAACTTGTAGAGTATGTGGATATATTACGTTGAAGGCTTTTTCCTATTGTGAGCTTCTATGAGGTAACACTCCACAACATGATCTTCCACGCTTACAACTACTGGAATATAGTCAACCTTAAGGTCAAAGAATGTAGGTCACTTCACCTAGAGTTAACTTGTAGAGTATGTGGATATATTACGTTGAAGGCTTTTTCCTATTGTGAGCTTCTATGAGGTAACACTCCACAACATGATCTTCCACGTGACATTTTGAAAAGTTAACCGCAACCCCAATCCCCTTCCTTTGTACGATAATACGCAAATACTAATAAATATTAGTATGCATATAACATAGCTGTGCACTCATTTCTACAAGGTCATTTTTTAAGTGACATATAAAGCATTTCATAAAGCATAATTTTAAAAGAATGGCTGAAGATGGGACTTTATGGCATATGTAAAGTGATAATAAATTTTCAACATTAAACATGATAGTTTGGTACGAAAAGTAAAAAGTTGTAATTAGAAGATAAATGGATACGAGGAAGTTTTGTGATCCATGAGAATGTTTTGGTAATTTATCAAAATATTATATGAAATAATATCTTAGTTGAATTATAAGGAAAATTAAATGATGATTTTATTTCTAAGTAGGTGAGTATTTTTATTCTTATATCGTCATGGTTTTTAAGAACATATGAAGCTCAAAAACTTTGAGTTTGGAGTCCAAATAGTATGGTGGTTTATGTACATGAGTTTTAATATTTTGAGTTGAGGTCATGTTAAAATTAAATCGAGTCAATGTCATTTTTGGAAACATAAATTGTTAAGAATGTTGACGAATGGAATAAAAATTCAAGTAAAAAAGTTGGGATTTGGAAACAAAGATTAAAGTCATTGAAAGTAATTATTTTTTTAAAATCAATGTCAAGTTTGAATGAGTCAAGTAAGAAGTTATTGGTATGTAATAAGGTGCATAATTAGTGGTACTCATCACCCCATAAATTATAACAAGTCATTATAATTTCCTGGTAATAGAAGTAGAATTCAAGCATTTATAGAGTCAAAAGGAAGGGCACCACAATGGTGCAACAATTAATTTTGACAAATCAACGTTAGAAGTGTCTTATTGGACCTTTCCTGGTAAGAGAAGTAGAATTCAAGCATTTATAGAGTCAAAAGGAAGGGCACCACAATGGTGCAACAATTAATTTTGACAAATCAAAGTTATAAGTGTCTTGTTGGACCTTGATCAACTTGAACAAGAAACCTATCCATGAAGAATATTGCAAGTGAAAGATATGAATATTATGTTAGGGAAATTATGTGTGTTATAATTCCAACATTAAATTATCAATCCTGGACTTGTAAGCTTCGAGGCACAAGCGCAGCTAACACAGGATCAGTGCATCTAACCTCAATTAGAGCGTGAAATCAATTTATTGTTTTACTGCTATAAAAGAACACCAATTACTGCTATAAAATAAATTCTTAAAAGAACACATCATACACTTGCTTGAAAAGAACACCTATGATAGCAATTGTAACTTAAAAGATCCTATTGAAAGAAACTCATTGCAACTTATCTATGAAAAACTTCAATTCAAGACTCCTAAACTAAATGAAATAAATCATTCGAAAGAAATTTCACTCTTCATAATTAGGAAACTCATAATCGAAACTCAAAAGTAAATGAAAGCCAAATCAATCTTCATTAAACTGATATCTCTACTTGTGCAATCGAATTCACACTTGGACTTGCTCTTACAAAGAAATGATTATGCTATGAAAAACAAGAAAGCTTCTAATTGAATGAATTCTAGAATTTTTAATTTCAAATCTACAAGACAAAGTTTTAAGTACAGAATGATGCTAGATTTCACACAACAAATTTCTCGATGAAATTCACACTTTGAATGTAAATCCTATGATCTAGATAAGCTAAAGGACTTGTTTCCGGTCTTGGAGCAAGCCTAAACTAACTCAATAAAAATTAAATTCAAAACACAGTCATAATACTTACAAAGAATTTAGAGATGAAGCAAAATTCAATTAAGATTCAATTATTATTACAAAAGAGCTTCAATCCATCCTTTATTCCTTCCCTACTTCTCTTCCTTTCAAAAACCTCCCAAATCTTACAATACAAACCATGGCTAAGCCATTTATAAGATTTACAAGGTGAATTAGTCATTTTCCTCAATTATGGAAAATTGAACAATTTTAACAAACTGACCCCAAATATATTGGAATATCTTCCTAACCATGGCGCATTTTGGAAAAAAAATTGGAGGGAACCTAACTTGTTATATTTTCAACAAAAACCTCTCTTTTATTTGTCTCATTCAAATCCATATCCTCGGAAATTGTGCCCAAAGTTGGTTGTCTGGCTCTTTTTGCAAGATTCTAGAACTCTGGAAAAACAATGATTTTTTATAAAACGACCTCCAAGGCCTGCTTATACCTTTTATGAAAATTTGAATATGGAGAAACAGTTTTGTACGTAGATAATGGGTTATATTGTTAACAAACCCATTTTCTCAGATTTTCTAGATTCACCTCTAGCTGCACTGAAATCGAGGTCAAACTTGGTAGTTTGGAAACTATGTATATTTTGAGCAGATTTGTTAATTAACTCATAGGGACCCACATGTGTGACTTGGTTGCACTCCAACACATGGAAAGGTATTAAAAATGATTTTGGACAATAACCTCCCTCGGTTTTCCCTGTAAGCGTGTTGCAATGTTGAAACCCCAAATTGGATATTTATGTACTCTACTTGTACCAACTAGTTCAACTGCCTTTTGAAGAATTTCGGTGATGGAACCCTATGAAAATTGAACTTAGAAAAATTGTCATTAGTAAATCATGAAAAAATCATGTTTAATCATAGAAGAGTAAATAAAACTAATGATAACCAACCATAGAGTGTAAGACATGTATTTGGTGTTGATTTGGGGTAGCATCGGATGTGCTTTAGCCACAAAAATTGGTGGAGAGGCTAAAGCACATGAGATCTCCAATACTTAAAAGTGGTTTGGGCAGATTCTAAACAGTTTGGGAGATATTAAAATAATTAATATTTTTAATGGAGTCCCTAATCTAAACTTAGGAAAAATAAAATATTAATGTGAATTAAGATAAAACTGTGTTAGAAGGGTCCAAAAGTCATGGATTAGGCCAGAGTTAATCTTAGCCATTGATTAGACACTTAATCTCGGCCTTTGAATTGTCAACGAGAAAACTATAAGAGGAGGCTTGAGGGTCACTTGGAGAATACACAGAGTTGATCAAGATTTCGAATTTTTGGGGCAGGGTTTGTTGAGGAAGTCGAAAGAGTGATCAGAGTTGTAGCTGAGGGGCAGTGAATACAGAAGCAGAGAGGTAGAGATAGTACCGGTAGGATCAACATAGAAGTGGGGAGAGAGGGACGCAGAGCCCATCATAGGTTCACATAGAGCCAGCTAGGGCTCACGTAGAGGCAACCAGAAGTTATGTAGTGCCTCAAAGAGCCAGCGTGGGTGATGGAGAGGCTCTAAGGGCTAACGCAGTGCATCCAGAGGCTGACGTAGGGCTAGCCAGGGTGATATTGGGCCAGAAAGGGCTAAAGAAATCCCTAGAGGTTGACGCTGGGGTTTTCGTGGGGCATATTCGTGCTGGGAGTTGTTGGAGTGTTTATCCAGGGTTTCAGCCAGTTATCTACTTCCGAGTAGAGAGGTACTACTACCGAGATTATTGTCTATTGGGTGAGCCAGTTTTGGCACCCAGATTGTATTCAACAATTGCATAATAATAAAACCCTCAAATAGCTGCACCAGTTTTCCTGCATTAGGTTTTTACAGGGACATTGGTCCAAAAACAATGGTGTCACTTGTGTGTTTGTTTTTGTTTCCTTTAGTTGCAGATCTGTAATGTGTTGAGCATGTACTTGTATTTATTTTCACTATTTACATGGTAAATAACTTGTTAATTAATCAGAAAAAGTAGGCATAAATAAATAAGAAAGTACATGAAGGGTTTCTAATGGATTAGACTTAGAAATTCCAACATGGTATGAGAGTGTGGTTGCAGATCACAGGAGAACTGAGGACATCAGCTGAGCAGAGTAGCAGCAGCAAAAAACAGATGTCCCGAGTGACAAAAGTTGTTCCTAGCAAAGAAGAAGCAAGGAAGGGGTGACGTCGTTCCTATGTCATCAAGTTTGAACCAGGAAGAGGATCAGCACAGAAGCAAGGAAGGGGTGACGTCGTTCCTACGTAGTGCCCAGTCATCCTTATCTATCAAGAAGAATTGACGCCCATGGCCAGGAGGTGCAGATTTTGCTGGTGCTGGGCTTTTGTAGAGCTTAGAATCTCTAAACTTCAGTTTGCTAGGGATTAGGAGGTTGTGGGTAAGTTGTAGAGTGAAGATGGTGGGGTATTGTAGTTAGAACAATACCTATCAGCGCAAGAACAAGGAGGAGGGAGTTGTTGGGAGTTGCTACCGAGGATTTCTACCTAAGAAATCCGGATCAGTGGTGCAGCTGCACTAAGGATCGAAGTGGGGGCATCTCGACATTAGCAGCGGGGTTTCCAGGAGGGAAATCAAGGATCAGAGGGAGTCACACCGAGAACTTCTAGAAGGGAAGTAGAGGAGTAGCGAGATGGCAGTGAACGGGGTAAGAGACCAGGACAGACTGGACGACACCTCAAAATTCGTAGTCTGAAAAGCCATAATCTTATCTGTTCTAGACAGGAACCATCTCAAGCACTTCACCTTGAGGACAATAACCGTCCCAGTTGACCCGACTGATAAAGATAAGTACGAGGATGTAATGGCAAGGGCCAAGAGCATCATCCTTAATGGGGTCAAGGACCATGTAGTACCACACATTGCCGAGAAGAATACAGAAATGAGATGTGGGAGACCCTAAAGAACTTGTATCAGCATACTTCCATGCAGAGGAAGATGCTACTAGAAAATCAGTTGCGGTCATACCAGATGCAGAAAGGGGATCAAATCGACATCTTCCTCGGTCGATTGAAGGAGATCCGGAATTAGCTAACTTCCATCGGGGCCACGCCAGATCAAGAATTGATGGTGAGAACAACCCTAAACACAGTCTTAGAAGACTGGGAGGTGTTTATCCAGATCATACTAGGTAGGGCAACCCTTCAAGATTGAGAGGAAATGTGGATGGCTCTTCGCCAAGAAGAGATCAGAAGGCTAAGCAAGGCGGGAAGCAACAGCAAGGGGATCTGAATCAAGAAGGAGGAAGAGGAGGATACTACCCTAGAATTTGAGGGAAATCAGGAGAAATGGAAGAAGAATGACTTCACCAAGGTCAAATGCTTCAACTGTGGGGAACTTGGTCACTATGCGAGCCAGTGTCCGAGGATAAAGAGAAAAGGAGAGGTTTTCGAGACCAAGGTAGCGCCAGAAAGGGTAGAGAAGGAAGTGGAGATAGATGATGATTGTGCCATGAGTTCTCACACACCACTTGAGCGGAAGTGGGGAGACATCGAGCTATAGTCAGATGGACTACAAGCGATGAGGGGTAGGATCCTTGAGGTACCCAACCTCTCGGATTATACCTGGCTACGGGAGCCTCGAAGAGGAGTAGCAGTGCCGGCGGATGTCGTTAGAGATGGATGTGGATGGAGCGACAAAGGGAGCTACAATGCAGGAGTCCCAGGACAACGTGAGGCAACATTGCGAGATGCACAGAGTTGTTGCAGCAATGCTGAGGTCAGAGAGGGAGCACCTGTTAGCGATAGATGGACCTTCAACATTGGGAGTGTTTCTAGCTGGACAAAGATGTCAGAGTTGGGAGATCAATTACTTACTTCTCAGTAACTAAGTTGCAGGTGCAACAGTTAGCAGTGATAGTGATATGGGCAGCACGATGCAGCATGATGAGAGGGGTTGCAGTGCAGATGCAGTAGTGGCAGTGGCAGGGCCATGGGTAGCAACATGGATGTAGAGGGAGCTGTCGTACAGATGAAATAGTGGCAGTGGCAGATCCATGGGTAGCAATACAAGATGTAACAGTGCAAAGGATGTTGGGCAGTAGGCCTAGCATTAGCACAAGGACCGATGTCAGATGATGAGGGTGATACTCAGTGAAGAGTATTACTAGAGCACAATCCTCACTAAGAGGGATTGTTTATTTAGGGTAGCATTGGATGTGCTCTATCCACGCAAATTGGTGGAGATGCTAAAGAACATGATATCTCCAATACCCAGAAATGGTTTGGGCATATTCTAAATAGTTTGGGAGATATTGAAATAATTAATATTTTTAATGGAGTCCCTAAGTCTAAACCTAGGGAAAATAAAATATTAATGTGAATTAATATAAAACTGCGTTATAAGGTTCCAAAAGTCATGGATCAAGCAAGAGTTAATATTATCCATTGATTAGGGACTTAATCTCATCCGTTGAATTGTCAACGAGAAAATTATAAGAGGAGGCTTGAGGGTCACTTGGAGAACACACTGAGTTGATCAAGATTTTGATTTTTTGGGGCACGGTTTGTTGAGCAAGTCAAAAGAGTGATCATAGTTGCAGCTGAAGGGCAGTGAATAAAGAAGTAGAGAGGTAGAGATAGTACTAGTAGGATCAGTGCAGAAGCCGGGAGAGAGGGATGCAGAGCCAACCAGAGGTTCACATAGAGGCAACAAGGGCTCACACAGAGGCAACTAGGAGCTACGCAGTTCCTCAGAGAGCCAGCGTGGGTGATGCAAAGGCTCTAAGGACTGACAAAGTTCCTTGAGAGGCCGACGCAGGGTGAACCAAGGTGACGTTGGGCAGACACTGGGCCAGAAAGGGCTGACACAGTCCCTAGAGGTTGACGTTGGGGTTTTCGTGGGGCAGATTGGAGCTGGGAGCTGTAGGAGTGTTTATCCGGGGTTTCAGGCGAAATATCTACTTCCGAGTAGAGAGGTACTATTGCTGAGATTATTCTCTATTGGGTGAGCAAGTTTTGGCACCTAGATTGTTTTCAAAAACTGCATAATAATAAAACCCTTAGATAGTTGCACCGGTTTTCCCGCATTGGGTTTTTCCAGGGACATTGTTCCAAAAACAACGGTGTCACTTGTGTGCTTGTTTTTGTTTCATTCAGTTGATGATCTATAATGTGTTGAGCATGTACTTGTATTTATTTTCAATATTTACATGGTAAATAACTTGTTAATTAATCAGAACAAGTAGGCAGAAGTAAATCAGAAAGTACATGAAGGATTTCTAATAGGTTAGACTTAGAAATTCCAACATTTGGCAGCAAGTTATGGAATTATGGTATGAAATGGGTTAAAAGTACATGAATATAGTGTATGAATGGTGGTATTGTATGATGAAAACATGGGCATATTTAAGGCCCAACAGATTCCATGACAGAAATAAAAGGAGAGAAAAGTGCAAGCAAAGAGAGAAGAAGACTTAGTGACAAGAAGAAGCCTCCAAACTAGTGGATATTGAATAGAGAAGATTAGAAAGTAGGTAAATCTTAGAATGAAGGTGTAGGGATAATAAGGACCAATATAAATAAAAATAGGATAGGCTCAAAGAAAAACCTAGGTAAAGTATTATATTAGTAAGGTGGAACAAAATTGCTATTGAGGAGAGACACATTGTAGCCTACAACAAAGGTGAGCACAATAGAGCTTAGAGTAAAATAGCAATGAAGTGAAAGTATTAATAAAGGTCAATTGTCATAGAATATTTAAGTGTAACATCATTTTTATTCAAACATGATGTATGTTGTAAAGTGATGAGGATACATCTTAGTTTTGGTTTTATAATTTTATTAATAATTATTATATTTATAAATTATGTTGATATAATTTGTTATTTATCATTATAATTTAAATATTTATCAATCTTTAAAAATATTAAAATGTTTTTATAATTATATTAAATTAAGAAAATAAAAAATATATAATCATATATATTTAAAATTATGTTAAGAGAGATTTTAATAAAAGCCTATCTAATAAAATAATTTTCAAATATATAAATTAGAGACAAACTAAATTTTAAATTATTGAATTCCTCCTTTCGAGAGGACCAAAATCGACCTAAAGATCACCAAATTTGGATAAGGGAAAGTGTATTTTTGAATTATAAGCCCACATGCGCATATTTGATTAGGCCGACCCTAAAGAAAATTGAACATCCTTGGAAGGCTATAAATGAAAGTGACCTCAACCTCATTTGGACAACATCATGGATCATTATTCTATTCTCTTTCTTGTTTTTGGCTCACATGAGTTTGAGGTAGATGTGAGGAGGAATGGGTTTGCATGAAGGTGATTTTTTTTTTTGTCTTTAATCCATTTAAGTTTCAAATCTCATTCCAGGGTTCGGATGCAATGCTTAAGCTTCTCAATTCCTCCCTAGGGCCCCATAGCTAGAGCCTCACATCCTCTTATATATATATATATATATATATTCCTGGTTCAAGCCCGATGGATCCCATTGTGCTCAACTAATTCCAACGGTCGTGAGCTAACTACGTCTCCTCAATACCTTATCGTTAGCTCTCCTTATACCTCTTGGATGACCCCCTGGGACATATCATCCCGTTTCTCTCCATCCTAGTGAAACCAAGGTGTGTTCTTTTGTTAATAGTCAGGGCCTCATTATTAGGCTTACCTGTTTAGTGGGTTTGCATGACCTACTTCCCACTGGTCTACTGCTTTGAATTACCAACCACTGTGGCCTATGCCACATCACCTCGATCCCTAGGTCCCAATGTCCTTTCTTGCTGCACCTCCTAAAACTTCTAGGATTTCTTCATCTGGATGACTTATCAAGTGGGGCCATCCTTCCAAATTTCATCTCAATTACCTTGGCGGGTCCCTTCATTCACGGAAAAATTCAACAACCATAAATCTAGTGGGGAGATCTATGGATGAGGTTGGATTACACTGTGTCAACATAAACGATGGTTAATGGGTAAGTACCTTGGCACAATCAGGGTTCTGACCTCGAGTTCTAGGGCCTCCATTGAGTAGTCCACGATGGTTCTGCTCATCTAATGGCTGACATTATTTGTGCCACCCCCTTTACCTCCCCATTGATTTCATCGGAGAAGGTGTCACAACACCACCTCCACCATCTGATCACTGGATGGGATCTCAGTCGTCCATTTGAGGTGGGACCATAAACCTATAACCCTTTTTCAGGATTCTCCAGTCTTGGGCCTCCATATCCTGATGATTTTATCCTGGTGCTCTCTCAATTGATTTTCTGTGCACCTTTGGGATGGAGCCTCCATGCCATGTGGATATTGGGGTCATCCTACTACAAAATGTCACTTTCTATTGTCCCACATGGTTGCAGCGCCACACCATCCTAGTGATTTAATTAAGCTCCACTCTTTAACGTGTCAGGTGGGACCTTCTGGGACACGTCATCCCGATCTCTTCATCCCAATGCTTCCCTTGGGTTCTCCTCTTGCACCTCCAGGAAAAGGCCTCCGAGACACATGGAGACTATTCTGAGGTCCCCACTCCTAGCCAATGGAAGGTCCCTCCACTTATGAGCTTATGGTCTAGATGGATCGGTGCCTTGTCATCCCAGTGCCCCTTCCTCATGCATCCTTATAAATGACCAGGAATTAGCTTGCTGGGCCAACTTGTTAAGTGGCCCACTTCTCATCCAATGGTCTAACCGCTGGACTGGTGTGGTTTCCAATGCATCCTGAATGACGTTATCCCTTATGAACTCTTAGGTGATACAAGTTAAACTCCTGAGATAAGCTCAGGGCCACGTGAACTTCCTTTGTACAATCGAGAAGAGGGAAATATGGGTGCGCCAATGACAAGATCTCATGGATAGGGTTCCTCTTGGTTAATAGATAAGGTTACCAACTTCATTATAAGACTAAGTCTCAGCTCTCCTTTGTAGTGGCACTGCTATAAGTAGAACCTCCTCATTCAAGCATGACTCCTTTTTCGGCTTAACTGTAGTGGTTCTATGAACATCTGGTCCTGAGCCTATGTTCTGCCATGACCTGATAAGCACCCAATGGTGTTATCCTCTTGAGGTTGTGATAGAGCCAATCAAATGAGTTCCTGGCCCTTGGGTATTCCCCATTTTGGGACAGGGAAGTTTTGAAGAGATATTGTTGAAATTGACTTGGAAACTATCAACTGATTGAAACATTGATGTTCCAACTCCCATATGTATATATATTAATATGTTGTGCATAGAACCTGAGTAAATTCATGATTGAGCTACTTCATACGCATTGAGTTTCCGCCGAGATCCCTTCGAGATATCTGCATGGTACGATCAATTTTTTGATTTGAGATATTCATTCTATGTGATTGCATGGATGTATTGATGATGTTTGGGATTGTTATTGACGAGCACATTTGGATGTTGCCTTAGTATGAGATTTTCCATGATATTTTGGATGAGAAGTTTGTATCTTTAAGCATGACTAAGGTTGAGTACGATGTTGCTAGCATGACTAGATGTGAAGCAGGATGAAGAAGCTCTTTGACGAGCCATTTGAACAAGTTATGGATATGACAGGGATACATTGCAATAATAATGAGTGGGATCTGATTGGGAGAGAATCCCATATATAGCTGTGATTGAAATACCTTCATATATTGAGACAATACTGTTATACAAGATAAGCTTAGACTTGTGGTTGGCACCTCCTTGAGAGGGAGGATGAATATGGTATCCTTTTTGTGATATATATATTTTTGTTCTAATATGATATTTGATTTGATGTCCTGTATGAACAAGAGATAACTACTATTGAGAAATGATGATTACTATATATGAGTACGATGATATGTTGTTGATCTATAGAGAGCATCGTTGATCAAGGACATTGAGCTAGCACTTCCCCCCCCTGTTTGAGCTCCCAGGGTGTGGAATTGAGATGGAGGTCTCCTAGGGTTGAGGCATCTATAGAGAATAGGGTATCACCCCTATTTGTTACCCATAGTTTTGGAGATGTTTCTCCCCTATCTTAGCCCCTATACTGACACAACCAAAAGCATATACACAATTTAACCAGAAGATATAACCATGTGTATAATAAAGCCATATTAACAAAAAATATATAACAACACCATGAAATACATTCCATGGAGATCTATGAAAATGTACATAACATATTTCAAGTACTTATCTCATGAATTTGTTGGCTGGCTACAGACTTCAGGCATTCCTCCCAGCCATAGACCCTGCTGCTCCAATTCTCACACCAGTCGGTCAACCCAAATCTAGGGGCATGACTCCACTTAGCATTGGCTTCCCGAGTGAGGTACATGCTTTGTACCAAATGTGGCAACCTCGAAGTCGTAGGATCACATCCCCCACTGACCCCTATCTTGAATAGTTAGGGATTTCTAGAGTCATGAGGCTCTAGGAGTTTCCACTACCCACACAGGTCTCTAGGTACCCTCTAGGCCCTCACACAACCAAGACACCAAGTAGGACAACCTCCAACTAGTAGGCTACCATCCCCCATCATCCCCTATCTCAGCTGGCTTGTGATGTAAAGAATCCTATGGCTTTATAAGTTCCCATAGTCCTCACAATTCTCCATGTACCCTCCAGGCTCTCACTCAGGGACACATGTCCCTTCACTTGTTGATTATCCACTAAATAGGGAAAACCACCTTTCTATAGAAATGTTTACCCTTTAACTCTCTTTTTCTATAGTATAATACTATAATGTACTTTCTCATTAGGATACCTTTTCTTGGTGTGGAGTCTTATCCCCCCATATTGATTTCATCCTTTAGTTGACAACAAATAATGTGTCTTGTTGAATGCCAGGTCAATTTGGTTCACCAACTTGATCATCACACAGGATTTTTGGCCTTAAAATCCTAATTATGCTACCCCACTAGCCTAAAACATCATACATATAGAGCTATGCAATCCTCATTGGAAATTCATCTCATCAACCTATTAAGCATTTTGACTCACCAACCTAAGTGTCACATGTGCGTACATAATAGCATTCAGGGGATTTAGGTTAGGGGTGTTACAGGAAAAGATATTGCGATGCTTTCACAAGACTCTAAGAGAATTCTACTTGAAATCCCTTAGAATACATGGTGTTAAGAAAAAATAAATTATTAAGAGGTTCCATTCCTAATACTAAGATCCTTGGTATTTTGAAAACTACAGAGAAAACTTTGGAGGAATGTAAAGAGAAAACTTGTAGGAAAGTAATTGTCACATTGGAAAGAAAGTAAATATCACACTTGCAAGAAATAAATCACATTTATAAGAAACAAATCACATAGGCATCTAAGGTTACTTTTTCTAATGTTAAAATGATCTTGGTTATTGTAACAAAAAATTAGTTACACATGCAATATATTGTAGTAAATCACCATCCATCAAACCACACTTTTCTCATAAAGGAAATAAGGCTATAAATAAAAATTTGTAAAAAGAATAATCAAACTACACCAAATTGAAAACGAATAAATTGTAAATCTAAAAAACATATTATTCTAGTGTTTAGTGAAGAGTTACAACAAAAGGAGCTGCAACAATGACCTATGTCACAAATTGTTGGGTAAGTTTCACAACAACAAATAGCATGTAATTAATGACAATGTTAATGAATGAGTTGTAACAACAAACCTATGATATAGAGTGGTAGTAATATCAAATATCAAAGTTGCAACACCAAACCTATGATCCATAGTTATAGTAGTATGAATGTTAGAGCTACAAGAATTGAAATTGAATGTTGCATCAATATGAAATATCAGACATAGCAATTGAAATTTAGATCTATAGTAAAGAAAATATTATAGCTACAACTAAGTACTAATTATAAGAATTGATTAAAATAAAAGAAATATATGAAAGATACTATGGCTACTCTATAAAGTACAAACAATACTTGACTGGGGTTGGCTACCTCTTTATACAAGGAACTTCTTTACAAAATTAGTCAGGTGATAGATACTCAACACACCATTAATTGAACAAGAATGAAAAGGAACTTTATATTGGAAGAATACGAAAAAAGAATATTAGACCTAGTTTTGATTCTAAGCTCACTAATTCAAATTCTGACTCTGAATAACTACCCAACAAAAGGAAAGGATGGGTTTTTATACGCAATTCTATCTACCTAAATTAATCAAAAAAGTTGATGAACAACCATGAGAATCAATTTGTTCCATCTTGTTACGTTGAATTTCCAAAAGAGAAAAAATAAAGCACATGCTAAGTTAATCAACTATATGAAAAATGGTAGTTTATTCATTCATTTTTTTCTAACCACCTATTAACCCTCGTTATTTTCTTGCATGAGGAGATTAGTTATTTTACTTCGTAGTGGATCCATAGATGAAAACTATTTGATTAACTGTTGCACTATTCTAAGTGGTGTGGAGTTACAACACCTTTCCTTAGAGTTGTAGCAATGATCTTGAGTGAGTTGCAACAACAACCATGTAGTGTGATTCACAACGAAGGGGAGACTACCAATAAGCAAGAGTTGCATCAATGAAGAGGTGAGAATCACAGTAATGGGGAGTTGTAGCAATGGCGACAAAAACCTAGAGGTGTAGCATGAGTGGCAATAACTCATAGTTGGAGTAGCTACACTCAAGAAATGATTTGCAAAAACTCACACTTGGAAGTTGTAGCACATGTCCTCACGAATATTTGTATAAATCTTTGAGGGACTTGAAACACCTACACCTAGGAGGTACCTATTCAGCCTTGCTCCTATATAACACTTTTAGAACAAAATTCTAGTAATAATATGAAAATTAAAAAGAATAAGTATTGAAATGGCCTATTAATACGTTAATTATACCTTGACCAAAAATAATTTTTTGTGGATAAAAAGGGTATTAGGATGAGATAGAAACAAGAAAATGGTATTTTAAAAGGTATTCAATGAGGGATAAAAGGATTCCAATTTGAGTACCCATCACACACCATAAGTATAGGCCAAGAAACAACTCTCTCTCACACACACATTAGAGTTTCGACACATCAACCCCAATGAACTAGAAAAATTTCAAAATGGGGCTCTAAGGCTCGAGCTCCTAGCCCCATTCAAAAAACACATATGCTTAAGAACATCCAACAATATTTATCTACCAGTGAACCATAATGAGTCCAATCAAATCTATGTTGATGGTAATATACAATGGCACATACTATGTGTTATAGGAATCCCTTATGGTGGGATGATATCCCTAGAGTGTTCATCTACAAGTGATATGGACCATCATCAATCACCAAGGGATGAATACCCATGGTTAATCCCTAAACATCATGAGTAAACTCATGCAACCCATCATGCTCCTCCTCCTTAAGATCCTCCTTAGTTATTTCCTATGCTACTACTCCTCAATGATGGTAAGGTTGCTTAGGGAATTAGGCCAATGCCACATCTATGAGAAACAAACAAGACTAGTTTCAATGACAAAGTACCAACAAAAAAATCACATATTCCAAAAACCAAAAACATTAAAAAACTTACAATCTAAAAATATTTACTCATGAATATCATCTCATTGTGTGTAGGGGTGAATGGATAGATCCAAATTACCATAGAATTCAGAAATAGACTAAGAATAATCATCTATGATCACATATTTATCATCGGGCCAATTGAATAATGCCTCATCAATCAATGTGTCATTGCTCCTCCTCCTAGGAAAGCTATCAACTTTGTGCAACATGTCATACATGGTTCATATGGACTAGTATATGGTGTTATCACTCATGGCTGCATCAATGGTTACACCCTATAAATAAAGAATGAGATTGAGATGTGCCCATATTGAAGCTATTTATATCTTCCTATCCTACACTTTGTTAGTTTCTCCTTCATATTCTTGAGCAACCTTGCACAATAGTTAAAAGTTGTAGGCTCCAAACACCTCGTTGCAGTGTCCACTTGTTCCATAAAGGACAAGTGGGACCCCATTGAACTTTTAATCTAGGTAATGGGTAAGAAAAGAGTGTGAATATTTTTGTCTACCACATCATTGATTGAGATATTTCCACATGTCTTGTGAGATTTGACACTACATTCTCAAGCCACATGATCATCCACATTTTCATCACCAATTTTTATTCTTCCCACTACCACAACTAGGGCCCATCATCTCAATAAACTAGTGAGGAAATAGATTTCTTCTATCTCTGGGGATATATATTGATATTGAAGCATAAAGCATTAATTTATGGGATCCCATATCCCCACCAATCTTTATAATAAAGTTAATTGGCTCTTGACGTTGAGTCCTAAATTTTTTTAGGAGGCCACATACATGGACTACTCATACTGTAGGAGGGTATTGTAAATACCTTTTGTGATTTCCCTCATGCTCCCTCTCTTTCCACTCAATCATTTTGGGTAATACCCGTGAATTACAAAGTGGCCTCCATCTCCGAGAATATACTTCATAAGAAAAAAACGAGTGGTTTTTTCTCCAAAGGGGATAATTTCTCCACAATTACATGTATGAATGATCTTATTTTTTCCTTTATAAGGTACTTTACAACGACTGGAAACATAATTAACTATTTTTTATCCTAAATTTCATTTCATATTTTTGGTGCATAGGGGTGAACCAAGACCCAGATGTAAGCCAACAAAAACCCCTCAAACACCAGAACTTTCAACACCTATAAGCAAGTGAGGTCTCACTTGAGGTATATTAATGGGTTTGAAAGGATCTTTGAAGGTTATGCAAGGGAAAAGGGGAAATAGAGACGACTTTGGTTCAAAACAGCCCACCCCAAACTATTACACTCACCATATGTTGTAGATATACTCATTAAATGTAAGTACATTCAAACACCTTTACAAAATAAGCTGAAACATTCTCTATAACCTATGATATACATCGGTCAAATGGAAATACATTGTTTAAACAACAAAGTGAAAATTTGAAAATAATCCATTTTATGAGTGCAAAACTAACTTTAGCAGAAAATAGGGGAAATAGAGTCTCATTCAATCACAAGCACTATCATTAACATTATGTTCAACTACAATGACATATCGGTTCAGGACATTCACTAAGAAATCTCTCCCATAACTTTGTCATTCATTCATTCATTCACCTATTGATACCAAAATGAAATACAACAAAACCATGGGAAATTGGCTAGGAACCTCTAGATACTTCATATTAATGGAAAATAATAGGAATACACATTATAGCAAGGTATCATACACGAGAAAGAGAGAAACAATACCAACCTTTTCCATTTGATATTACCTAGCCAATGCCATTAAGAGTACTTGAGAAAGTATCAAGAAAGGTCTTCAAAGTGGATAAACATTAAAAAAAGAAAACTTTAAGCCAAATAACATGTACATAGAACCATTCAAAATTGTCGGCTACCATTCATTCCCACCTCATCCCTCACCTTTATTTATTAATGCTATTGAGTTATGACTTATCCACTCATGGATCTATCCTGATGATGAATCACATAGGATGGCTCGAAACGTCTATTCCAAAAATATGAATGCGATGAATCCAGAAGGTAACACCACACAAAACATAATTACAATAAGACAATAGAACAACAATAGAATGGAGCAATAGTAGAGCAGATATAATAGTCGATGAAAACCATCTAAAATTGAAAACAAATCTTTATGTAATATTTAGTCTTCGACATCATGCTCCCACGAATCTTATGCCAACTCACCCCGATGAGTTGTCCTCGTACTTTCCAAGTTGTAACTGATTACTTGACCATACTCGACTGAATCACAAATGGTGCCCATGACTAACCAACTCACACAACTTGGGAATGCAATATTGACTAGAGAATATTTTTGTTACATTGTGGTCTTTGTGGCTTCCATCACAAATATTTTTGGTTTTTTAGGCATATGTGTGGTGTTTGACATCCTCTATTGTGTGTGGTATTCCTTATTCCCTCCATACCATGTGGTTTTCATATGCTTAGCTAAAATTTCAAAAAATTCTCCTTTTTCCTCCTCAGCCCCAATAGGCCCCAACAGTATTTGTGGTTGGCCTTGGAGCCACTCTATTCTATTCTCACACCAAGTGAAGGGAATATCTGCCTAGATTTAGAACAAAAATGTTCAAAAATTTTCTTTGTTGTTTCCACTTATTATTTTTCCTCCTCTTCCTCGCTAAGGATATGTTCAATGAATTCAATAGGCATGGGTGTTAAGAATAGAGTTTGGTTATATCCAATCATGTCCTTTGTTGTATTTTATCACGTGAAAATGTTGCCAGTGACCTAGAGTACTTCATCGTGCAGTTGATCCAATTGTTGTGCTAGCTCTTGTTGACCCACGCTTAGTTGATTAATTTATGTTGCACTCCCTGTCATGGCTAGATAGCACACATGTAGTGGAAGAGTGGTCAGAATGCTACATGTGGCTTTGTTCCTTTGCTTTGTGGTATGAATTTGATTTCCAATGTTCTTTTACTCAGTACTATCCTACATCTTATTCTAAATATCTAATACTACCTCACACAATTGACTCCATTATGTATTAAAGCCTCAGATAATATCAAATGATGTAGAAGCTTCGTTCTCTTTTTCCCTTCTTTGCAACTCTTCTGGTGGAGTGGCCAACTTGACCTCTAGTTTCAATTCTTCCACATACGCTTTTAGGCCTTGAGCAACCTTCTTAATTTTTGACAAAAGCTCCTCTTTGAGAGTGTAAATCTCCATTGGAACACTTGGAATTTTATTGTATACTTCTTATATAACTGTCTAAGTGTTCCCTATCTCTCTTTCACATTCTGTAGCACTTGTATTAGTTGCATGTGTTCCATTTGAAGAGCCTCATGCTCACTGGTGAGCTACACCAAGTCTGTCGAAGTTTCAAATGCTTTGTATTGTGCTTCTTATGTAATACATTATTGTAAAAGGTTTAAAACATGCATAGGAAATTTTGATATAACTAAATCTTCCCAAAGCAATGCCTAAGGCCTCTGTTGAATAGTGGTGTCTGCAAAATGCACTACGACTGGGGGAACATCTAGGTTGTCACATTCTATTGAGGTAGAGGATTGATGCAACTACTTTGGTTGTCTCTCCAGTGCAGGAGGTGCATTGGTCACCTCTATCGTAGCAGTTGGCTTTGTCACACTTAGCGTAAGAGTGGTCATCCTTGTTGACTCAATCAGGAGGCACAATTGTTCCAATTGTTGCTACATCTGATCCTACTATTCCCTCTACTATTGTGTTACATTTTCAATAGTCGTGACGAGAGGGGTGGTTCCCTACTCTTTTCTTTTCTAATTTTTTTTTTAATTCCTCCTCCAACAAGTAAGGTGACTCTAGGTCAATTTTCTTCTTAGCCTTCCTCTTCTTTTTTGTACCCTGTTGTTGACCCTTCAATGGTATCTTTTTTCCTTTTGATATAGCTTTTCCTTCTTCAAGATCTCATTGTGGTGTGTTAGGATGCTCTTCTTCAAGCTCTTGTGGTGGGGGCTTTGGGCTTTCCTCCTGTTACGGGGCATTTTACTCTTCTTTTTACGTATCATAGCACTCTTCCTCCTCACTGCTACAAATTGTTTTTGTCTCTAATTGCTCGCCAGTGGAAGGTATGCACCATTATGACAACTAGACTTTTACAATCTACGACATCATTAGCTCATCAAGCTTGTGTTGAAACTAAACCCACTACTTGTTATTATTCACACTGACCTAAATGTATATGGAATGTGGTGTCAAACAAAACCTCACCACAAATTTGTAAACTTCCATAGTTTAGAGAAGCATACGAGAAACATGTTTAATCAAATGGCTAATAACCTTCTCTCAAACATAGAATATGACATTATTATCCTTAATACAACATATTTTAATATCTCACTTATTATTCTAAATCAATAAAAAATATCATAAACATTTCCATATTTTAATATCTCACTTAATATTCTAAATCAATAAACATTATCATAAACATTTCCATAAAGTCTCCTTAAAATAATATATATTTTCTTAAAAAAAAATCCAAAATAAAAAAAAATAAAAAACGAATTTTCTTTGAAATTTCAAAAGTACATATAATTTATAAAACCTAAATATAACATCTTTATCAAATCATTTCAATTTACTCCATACATAAACCTAACGCACCCAATTCTTCAATATTGATTAACCAGTGAATCCCCATCATTAACCCATCACCATAAGTATTTGAGTTAACGTAATTACCCAATTCCCACTTGGGAATTTTGTCAAATCACTGTAATGAAACATCGATCTTATTAAATGGTTTAGATGGCCTACATATATTAACATAAAATTAAAATTAAGTTGACCACTAATTCCTTGAATATCTCATTTCATTGTTGCGGAAGTCATTTCATTGTTTTATTTTTCATTAAGTTTTGATTTTGTGGTTTTTAGTCACATTGGATTTTCTCAAATATTTCTTAGGTTATTTTCTTTCTGTACAAGTGGACACCTTCTCTTGAGTGTGTGACCAAGCCATTGGTGTGACTTTTTTCCTAAGAAAGCCTTCAGACTTTGGATCCAACTCAAGTGATGTTAGCTGCAGGAGAGTTGTCGTGTAGTTGGTCTATGGTTAGGTGGAGAGTAGAAGTCCCTTCTTCAATTTTCAACCAAATTAAGACACACATATAAGTATAATTTCTTATGCATATGTGGAATATGTATTATGACATTCCTCATTGTGCTTATGACTAATGAAGGATTATATGTGTTTATGAATGATTTCCTAATGTTTTGTTGATGGTGTTGGATACCATTAACATGTAAGGGGATCTCCCCACTGTGAGATCCCAACTAGACCTCACACCATTTGGTATAGGAGTCCATCCAGATGTATGGTCCGACCAACATTACAAAGGTTCCAATGACGTGCCTTGGTTACAACAGATGCACAAGAGATCAAAAAAACCTCTTTGGGGTAGCAAGCATATAAGATTTGTGTGACACCAAATGTAAGATGCATAGGGAACTTCCATGGCTGGTAAAGGGAAATGAGCCTTCAGTCAGGGAACTAATAATACTATCCTAAGGGATACTTGGGAGTGAAGAGAAAGCTTTTTTTATTACCTGCAAATTAGTTCACACGATAAAAAATAATCATGAAAGTATAAAAGAACCCATTCAACAATATACATACCTAAGCAACGAAATAGTTCATTAGAATTAATATGTAATTAAACTAACATATATCACAAACATAACAAGAATAGTCCTACTACATCCATGATACATGCATGAAGAAGTTTTGGCTCATAGAGCTTCTCATTATAAAGGAAAGATCCCAAGTACAATGCCACATATATGAAAAACTAGATCTAGTAGTGGAACATGATGCTACAACTTGCTTCTCCAAGGAATGATCAATATCCTATGCACTACACGAGAAGCCAAAGCAAGACTCCAAGCCATTTACTTGATTTATGAGGAGCTATTGATAACAAATGACAATGACTTTTGAGCTTCCTCATGACTCTTCAACTCTTATGACCTATGGGACAATATACAACTTTTCATATTCCATACATGGCCTTTTCACATTATACATGTGCCTCTTGGACTCCATTACATACAACTTATTAGAAAAGACAAATTACATATAATATAGGGCTATATGAGACAAAAATTATAATAGGACAAAATATTATCAAATTGATAAGTCATTTGGTTCCTCATGGAGCTCATTAGCGATGTTTGTGTGCCATGCTCTGAACTCCATAGAGATGACTTTGATCTGAATTGGCAAGCCTACTGCATACCACATCTTCACGTCTAGTTCTTCTGTCAATATAGTCTTGAATCTTGAATGTACACTATTCCATAGCCATGAAAATTTCATGTGGGCGTTAGCTGGTGTGATGGCATATTAGGAATAATGTCTTTGGTGATCTCAAATCATTCTTGTTCTAATGCTTGCTTGATTTGTTCTATGTACTTCCTGATTTCTTGAAATATGATTTCCTTGCCTCTTGTTTCTTCAAGTGACCCTACTAAAGAAATCCCATGTTTTTTTGTTAGAGACTCAAATCCATTGTGTAGTGGACAATAAGCAACAATAGTGTTAGTTGAATTTTCTCCTAGACAGATGTAGTTTTGATAATGGAGTCTCAATTGTAATTTTTCTATCTTAGTGGAAATCTTGTCCTTTCTAACTAGATGTTGTGGAACATTTAGATATTTGGCAGCCCATTCCTGGAGTTGATCAACATATCAATTTTCCTCTTTCAGGAGCTTTAAGAATTCTTGTGCTTTCTTTTGAATGCCAATGAGGGGTGCCACCACCTGTTGTAGAAGTATCATCTCATTATAGAATTGTGCCATGGTGTCCTCCATTGTCCCAAATTCCTCCTATATGGCTGACGACCATTCTGCCATGTTGAACCTATAAGAAGATAGTCATTGATTTTCCACAACAAGATGTTCTGCTTATTTCTTTACTGCAACCAATGCTTTCCTCAATCATGCATTCTCATTTAACAAATAATATGAGTTTTTCTACATTTTTGTAGTAAAATCAACGTTTGTTGCCATGATTTCCCTGCAATTCCTCCTAGTATTAGCAATTATCACCCTTTTTGTGGATACCGAGACTATATTTTGAGGATCGTTTGGGAAATATTTATGCCTTCGTTGCACGATAATTTTCTTAAGCTGATCAAACGTGACATTGCACATATTGATGACTCTGTCTTCAGATGGAGGTGTGATTTCCATTTCATCGAATGGGAGATGACCACCTATAAGAAGAAGTTCTGTAGGAGAACCTGGCTTATCTTCTATGTGTTAGTGCCTAAATCTACCTCAGGCTGAGAAGGTAGGATCCAAGGCCAACATCAAACCACACTCAGCCTAGTAGCTAGCCCTACCAGGTCAAGAGAGGGCTCTCTTCGGGTCAATCTCAGTAAATTATGATCGATGAGGGCTTGAGATGACTGAAATATCTAGTGATCTTAGGCTAGGTATATGTGCAAGAGAGTTTGATTGAATAAAATAATGTTTTTGTTGGCTCAAACAGAAAGGTAGATTTTGGGTGCGGGGATTGAGGCTCAGTCCTACAGAGATCTCAATGGGGCAAGGTAGGAAATTTTTTTTGGCACTTAAAATTGAATGAGATGGAAGGAATAGATAGGTGAGGTGTTGAAAAGGGAAAGAGCAATCATGGATCCTCCCCAAACAGCTGAAAACATCAAGAAACTAAAGCAAACTTCAAGTAGAGCACTGCAATTTCAATGGATTCTACTTACACTCTTGTTTGTTTAGTTCAGAAGAAACAATATAGAGAATGGCATACATAACACATAAGAAAATTCAAAATTACAAAAGAAAGCACTGTACGAAGACAAATTACCACATGGATCCCAAAGAGTGCTGCAAACCCTGGTCTCAATTCCTTAGCCAAAATGCTGATATGAATGTACAATGAAGCTCAAGGCTTTCTCAAAAGTCAAACCATGCTAATGACTGAAAAAAATACATAATATAGACAAACCATAGCTCATCCTAGCCTCTAGGGGTTGAGCTCACATGTTTAGGAGCTGTTTCAACTAATTCTAAACTGAGAACTAGAAATCAGGCAATAGAACAACATGCCTCTAGAAACAAGGGAACTGATTCATTCAGTTTCAAACAACTTTTTAACAGATGAATCTACCTCCATAAGTGAAAATTTGACATATTTACATCATAATCCATCCATGTACATTAAATTACATCACAAATTTGACATTAAGAAGGTGAAAAAGTCAACTGGCAAAAGCTAGGCGAAAAACAAAGTATACTTGGTCAAACTGGCAAAATTTCCCCTATGTGCACGCCTGATTTCTCTATGCATAACACTTGTTTGAAGTCACTTTTGGAGGCCTTCCCGGTGTCCACATTCACTCCAAGTGTGCTTTTTGGAAAGTTATACCTGTCTACTTTCCAACCCAAGTGGAATTTTTCAATTTGGCCTCTATTTTCCCCTCCAAAATTCAGTTCTCCCAACACTGCTTCCTGTGTGTCAAAATAGGGGTAGTAAGGTCATTTTTTGGGTGTTTTTGACCTTTTTGGGGGTTCAAAACCTGTCAAAATTTCTTGGCCATTGGTGAGCATGCATATTTTTTCATGAAAAATCCAAAAATGCTAATCTTTCCTCAAAAGGAGGTCTCCATCAAAAGCGAGCGCCGGGTGGCGTGATGCATTGGGCAGAAATTTCTGTGTTTTAGCCCAAAAATTTCAAAAATGAAAAAAGTTTCCCAATTTTTTTGAAATTTGGGCTGAGTTCTCTCCATCAAGTGCTATTTAAAATGACCTGGAATATTCCATACCCACATGGGTTTGAATGGGATTGAACTAAATGGAATGCTAGAAACTAAGCTCAACCAGATGCATTTTCGGATAGCGGAGGGGCCAGGAACACCAATACCCCAAGGGAACAAGTAGCACATGGATGCCAAATAAAAATATTTCCATATCAGAAACATTGTCTAATCCCAAAACAAAATTATTTTCCTTTTCACCCCACCCCAAAGAAGCATTGAAGTAATTGTAATACATTTTTTTCTTTCAGTTGTTGGTCTATTCTGCGAATCTGTGATTGAAACCCCTTGATTGATCTACTTCTTGACTTTTCCAAGGCCCTTTGAATCAACCATCACCTCATCCGAGAACCAATTCTCCATTTTTGAATCTAGAGAGTTACCAAAAGATAACATAAGTCTAGTTAAAGGACAAAGATGCCACTGTCAATGCAACATACAATAAGATGTGTAATTCCTTTAGATTCATGAGATTTGAGATTATTCCAATTCTAATAAGTTCATATTCTAATTAGATGGGGAAATTAATATATAAGCAAATTTTATTTAGAAAAATGGTCCATTTTACAATAAGATGTGTAATTCTTTTTGCTTCTCAAATTAAAGTTGACCCATAATTTTTTTATACATAGTTAATCAGGAAAATGTGTGGATTGGTAAGGCATTCTTTGTGTTGCAATAGTTAATTCCCTAGGGATTTGAGATTATTCCAATTCTAATATGTTCATATTCTATTTAGATGGGGAAATTAATTTTACAATAAGTTGTGTAATTCTTTTAGATTCATGGGATTTGAGATTATTCCAATTCTAATAAGTTCATCTTCTAATTAGATGGGGAAATTAATATATAAGAAAATTTTATTTAGCAAAATGGTCCATTTTACAATAAGATGTGTAATTTTTTTGCTTCTCAAGTTAAAATTGACCCATAATTTTTTTATACATAGTTAATCAAGTGAATGTGTGGATTGGTAAGGCATTGTTCGTGTTGCAATAGTTTTTTTGTTATATTTATGGAGCCTTCTATATCAACCACATTAATATTTTTAATGTAGTTGTATTAATAAATAAATATTATTACATTAGTATCTAGGAATAAATATTAGAAATAAGAATGAGAAAACGATAATTGTGGAAGTCTTTCTATTTCAATTTTTAAAAATACCTAATTTACATTAAAAAAAAAACATAAAAGATATTTTCTTAATATTTAAAATAAATAGATTTTAAAAAATAACTAATTATCTCATGTTAATTAATCTATGTCAAATGAAAAAACAACATTAAAGATATTTCATCAATACTTAAAGCATTGTTATAGACATTTTTGGGCACTGCAACCCTAATCATACATGTCCATAACCAAGGGCTCCTAAGTCCCTAAAAGTGTTGTTCCATACCCTAAAAGAACAAGGTCAGTTGATTACATCATCTCCCAGAAGTTCTCCACAGGAAACTGCTCAGAACTGGTCAAAACTGGACCATACAGGTTGCTCAGTGCTAAGGGTGCGATGCATCCCACCTGCCCAGTGTAAAGGGTGTGATGCATACTGAAAAGCCCTTCTGTAGGGTGCGATGGGAAAGAGTGGACAAATGGCAGAGACAGTTTGCGAGGTGGATGATCATAGAATCTTCTAGAAACTTCTTCTATGACACTTGCCTCTCTGAATTCGCCCAGGGATGAGTAAGAGATCATCAATTTTCAAGTGGAATCAAGAACTATCAGAGAGAGGACACTAATCAAAATCCCAGAAGCTGACTCACCCCCTGTAATCATCTATATATGGATCCCTCATCCCAGAGATCCAGAGGCTGGAATTTTGTATCTTGTAAGGAAGTGTTGTTGGTTTCTTGGTGGAACATCATAGTGTTGGGTGATCTAAGCTTTTCATGAGGTGAAAGAAGGGCTTTCATGCTGGAGGATGACGTTGGGTCAGAACAATTGGTTGTAATCCTCTTTTCTATTCTTGATATTAATAAAGCTATTCAAGTTTTCCTCCACATTCTTGTATGTTTGATGATATATGCATTTGTGTGGTCAATATATATCTGGTCCTATATTTTTTATGATTGTAGATCTCTGTTCTTCGATAGTATTATGCTGCTTTGATTCCACAGGTGCTCTTTGAAGCTGGGTAGACGAAGGAGAAGCGGCAAGGATCTGTCAGAAGGGAGAGGAACCGAGCAAGGAACCAAGCGCAAGACTGAGGTTGGTGTCCTTCATTCCCCTCTTATCTACTTCTCATAAAGGAAAACGAAAGTAGTTTTAGTTTGTTTGTTTCTAAGATAGCTACCAGTCTTAGTGGGACTAGCAGCTTCGAGTGGACACTAGATTTCCCGATAACAAAATGGCGACTCCACTGGGGAGCGAATAGATTGTTTGTTTGTCTATATTTGTTTGTTTTATAAACTTACAGACGGAGCCTGAAGTCAAGCCAGCTAGCCTTCGAACTGCATTTTCTATGCAAGTGCAAAGTAGATCAATGCTGCTTCAGTCTATCTCCGGGTTTTGTTTATAAACTGAACAATCAATTTACAAACCTTATAATTGCCCTATTGGTGGCTCTAGTAACCTCATTAGATCAGCCCCTGTGATTTCTATTTACTGTACATCACTTGCTCGACCTAAATCCCTGAACTGAGCTACAAACTATGACCCAGAACACAGTTGAAGTCTCGTCCCTGGACCATCGCACCTTCTCCTCTTGGGAATCTAGATGCATCGTACCTCCCGTGTGCAATAGTTGCGCTGCATTGCACTTTCCCTGTGTTACAGGTGCGCTGATCAAACAAGACCTCTTCTGCTCTCAGATCTTGGTTCCTATGTTCACTCTCTTCAGCTTTATTCAGGAGTTTTGCTGTCTGTGATCAGTATACCACTGTGGAAACTCCCTTCCTTTCCATTATTCCACCTCCATTGTGTAAAGAACTGTGAATGTTTTTATGTAATGTGTGCCATTTTCAGTTCTCTTTTACAAAGAAGTAGCATAATCAAACTGTCATCTTCTGATTTGAAAGTGTCGCAAGTGTCATTTTCAGTCAAAGAAAAGAATTCTATTGTTCTAGACGATTGATTATACGGTTACTCTTGTATTTGATTTGAATTAGTATTTTTTCAAGTTTCGAAAGTAGTTTTCAATTCAAAATAGCAAAGTGTCATCATTATCTTCCTTTCATTTTTGAAGAGAAATTTGTTAGTACTGTTGCTTTGAAAAGATAATTCAGATTTGTACTTAGCATTCTTCTTGTCATTCACACATTAAGAAAGCTAAAAACAAATACATGCATGTGCATTTGCATTTAGACTGCTTGTTGGTTTGATTTAGGACAGTGCATCTAGTGTGTGCTCTCTGCTCTATGTTGAAAGAATATCATCTTTCTTTCTTTAGTAGCAAGAATTTTCATTGCAAAAAGAAGATTAAACGATTGTTTATCATCTTAGATTGCATTTTAGGAATTATATATCTACATCACGTGGTGAACCTGAAAGGAAAATTTCTTAAGAAAGATCAACTGTAAAATAAATTCAATGAACATAAAAACGCTTTGGAACCTAACGCACAACATCTAGAAGTCTAGGCTAGAGACGTATTCCGGCGTCGTAAAGCCTGGTAACTGTCGCTTTCATTGTTGGTTGGGTGATTCCTCCTCTTTGAGACGACAAGTGCCAGTACGGATTTGTGCTCCCACGTACCGTTGAGTATATATTGGGAGCAAGGAAAATTTTAAGGATGGAAAATTTTCTTGAAGTTTAAAACATTGGCGAATCTCACTAATCCCTAATATGCAAATTATAAATGTTTATTGATATATTTGTAAAATTAATCAAAGTTATAATTATTTTATATATAGTCTCTCTATAATGTTGGCAATTTTTAAGGTAAAATAATTTTATATTCTAAAATTTGGGCGAATCGTCTTTTATAAAATTGGAAATTGGCGAATCTTTTTTTTGGAAAAATCATGGAAAATTAGCCCACTGGGTGAAAATTAGCCCCTAAAATTTTCCATGATTGGGAGACCACAATAGGCTATATCCTTTATCCATAGGAAGCTGTGTCTGCCGCCCTATCGATCGCAATGCACTAAACACAACATTCGGGAATATTGACTGCCGTACCGTAAAAGGTATTCTGCAGTTTTGCAATTGGTTTGGTAATCCCTCTGTCTAGATTTCCAGAGTAGTCCCTTTCGTTCCTTTTCAGACTCCTTAAAGGAAAAGATCCATCTGAGCACTTGTCACTTCAGGCTCATTAAAAATCGAAGGCGACTAGAGTCATCTTTTGTTTTTTCTCGACTCTTAAAAATTAAAAAAACAAGTTGTGTCAAAGCGTATAAAATTCATTTAATTCGGAAACATTTTTCCCCTTTATTTTTAGTTGATCGAGCAATCCACAATCGTGGAGGAAAGTCAATTAAAACCCCGTCATTCGCGAAGACTTACGAGTCAACCGTCTTTGTCTCCAGAATCGAAACTATTCCGGACAAAGCGAACTCATTTAACTAGCTCAAAGTCCCCTGGTCAAGTTGGAACAAGTGTTCCGACACCCTCGGAGACTCCGGTTACTCCAAACATTTCTGGTACCCCTACCTTTATAGAAGAAGTTCTGCAACCACTAGAGGACAATAGCACTGATGCTAGTGTGAGGGTAAACACTTCTATACCTAAACCGGCTCCATCTATAGCTGATTCGGAAGGTGTTATTCCCCATACATTAGTCACTGCAGAAACTATACCTTCTTCGGCACCGGAAATATTTTACGGACTTGACGGTCTACCTCTTCCACCTGGTTTGATTGCTATAGAAGAGATTGTGGAGGATCCCCCATCTAGTACTCCATCGCATTTTGGAGTTGGGATCACCCTATATCCTTCTTCATCAGAAATTAGTCTACCATTATCAGAAGTTCCTGTAGAATCGCTAGGAAATATTTTGGATAGACTAGATATGTCTAAACAACCGTCGACATCTAGGACTGTGTCATCTGACACAGCAGCGACAGAACTTTCTGCTGCCACTCCAACAATGTCCGCCGGTGTACCATCTGCCGCAACTAGCTCTCAATCGCTGGATGAAATCCATCTGGGGGTTGTTTCGATGGTATGGTCTGTTCCCGTTTGTTCGTCTGGAATAATATCTGGAATCTCTTATGTTGAGTCTTGGCAAATTGATCCTTTGCAATGTCAATTTGGGTAGTCCGGTCCTCAAAGGCAAATAGTTCCCTTAAGCACTGGATTACTGCCGTATGGGGGGGCAATATGCCCTTTCATTGTCACCTCCAGGAGGTCAAACATATGAGAGTTCGCAACAGAATTCAGGTTATGCTGGAATTACATCCAGTGGTTGGATGCCAATACTGCCTCAACAACCAAGAGTTGTATACTCAATGCAACAAAGTTTTCCTATGTCAAATATCCCCACTACGCCGGCTATTGTGATGTTGTCGCAAGTACATGCGTTCCCTGTTGTATGCCAACCTCAAGTCTCTCAGGTCGCAATCCAACAACCCCTTGTCCCTGCGACACCACCACAATCATCGATTAGTGGCTCCTTAACTGGAGTGACCCAGGCTCAAATGGGTACCATTACCCCTCATCTTGGTCAAACAACCAGTATTGGACAACAGCACATGGTCTCACAACCATGGCTGGTGCAATATCAACAACCACAATTCCAACAAGTTTACCAAGGATCTGAACACCAAGTCTTTGCAAGTAATGGGCAGCCGTATATTCAAAACGGTCAACATCAACCATTTCATAATGGTTATGCCCATTAATCTTACCAAAGTTATCAGCATCAAATGCACTATGATGGTATGCAAAGACCCACTGCTTAGGCAATCCCATCTTATAATGGGTATGCTTCGTCGAACCTGAATCAACAGTTGCCCTTCGTGGCAACTTTAGAGTTACCAGATCTAAATCGGCTAACAAACGATCCAATCGCTTACGCCCCTTAGTGGCCAACGATTCCTCATAAACTTCTCTCAGATATTCCTAAATTTAATGGAAATCTGGGTGAATACCCGTCGAATCATGTGATGACCTTTCACCTGTGGTGTTCATCTAACACTCTAAATGATGATTCGATCAGGCTTCACCTTTTTTAGCGAACGTTAACTGGTCCGGCAGCAAAATGGTATATCGAATTGCCTAGAGCTTCATTTGATAACTTCAGTACCCTAGCCACAACCTTTTTAACCCATTTTCAGTTACCCATAAGGTATGAAACGGGAACAGAGCTTCTTACCAATTTCAAGCAAACGACAGCCACTCACATATCCGATCATATTCATGAGTGGTGACGTCGTCGTAGAATGGTAAAAACATATGTTCCTGATCAGCTGTTGGCTGAATGGTTTATTAAGTCGTTGTTACCTTCTATTACGGAAGATGTGGCAAAGGGAGGAGTCATCACTGAAGAGCAAGTAATTGCTCGTGCACAATATTTAGACCTGATCTAGACTCAGTCTGGCATGCTCTACAATAAAATCCCTGATGCTCCTAGACCGGAATTTTCTGTTCCTCCCTCTCCTAAATCAAACAAAGACTCTCATGCTGGGGATGGCGTGATAGGAACGACTAGCACAAAAACCGTAAAGGCTAAGTCGAAAAAGGCCCGTATGGTTTCAGGTCAAAATGCAAATGAAGAACTTCTCGCCTCGGAAGTAAATGTCGTATCGACTGACAAAGGCAAAGAAACCAAGCAACCAGGAGGCAAGAAGAAAAAGAAAGGGAAGAAGAAGAAATAGGAGGAGTCGTCCCTTGAAAAATCTTCTGCAAACCCTTCTAGAGATAGGAAACCAAATCATCCATGCCTTATATGTGATGAGGATCATTGGACAAGAGAGTGTCCGTATAAAGCTGAGCTTAGAAAATTCTTCAAGAATTCAAAAACCTCGGCAGTATTGACTGATCCATTTCCAAATCCAGGAACAAATCTGGTTGCTAGTGACAATGCTTCCCCGTCCCAAGTGCTAATGTTGTCGGTTTTGAAGCAGCAAAATGATGCTTTGATATCAACAAGGAATAAAGATTACGGGAATCCACAGCTGTCAGACAACAAGGCTAATGATCAACCTAGTAGTTCGACAACAACTTCGACCGAAGTTGTGCCACCCATCATTCCTGAACTAATGATAAAGCCGCCAAAGGGAGTAGTACACAAATCGACATTTAATCCTCGTGCCAGAGCAGCACAACATTATAATATAGTGGAGGATCTGGCCCAATCGCCATCCGCTATGTCAACACTTGAGGTACTGCAAAATTGCCCCTCCCAAAAGCAGGCTTTATTATCAGTGATAGGTGGGATTGACCCAACAGATTCTAATCTTGTGTCCTTTAATCACAAAGGATATGACCCTCAGTTACCAGCTCAAATAGCTTTCCTCATTCAAGTGAAAGCCCTCAACAAAACTGTTCATCGAACAATTATTGATGAGGGGGCATCTACATGTATTATGTCGATGAGTTGCTGGAAAAATTTAGGATCTCCACCCTTGTTGTGATCTTTGACGACATTAAAAGAAATTGATGGACGAACATACACCCCATACGGGATTTTAAGTAACTTTCAAGTCGAACTGGGGGGAAAAATAGTAGAAATAGATGTTGAAGTAATTAACAGAAACCTCGATTACAACATCCTACTGGGAAGGCCCTAGATATATGCTATGGCAGCCGTTGTGTCGACCTATTTCAGGAAGATTGCATTTCCCTTTCAAGGAGGAATTACAATCGTCGACCAACAAACTTTTCTCCCCAACAGTTCACAAGTTACGGGAAGCATTCCGATGATCCATGGAAGCCCTCATTCGCTTCAAAATATTGGAGTAGGCCTACTAAAAGACCCTATATTAATGGGGACTTTTGCCCTACCGCCTCTAATCAATCTGGCGGAAGTGGCAACAGTGGGAACTTGCAATATGATATCTTCTATTCAAAAGATCTCTGAAAATGATATTAACATGGATCATCTGCAAGTATTGCCTCCAAGCCCAATAGAAATCTTGTAGCAATCAATGTTTTCGGCATGGGAGGCAAACCCAAATCAATGCTCATCAAGCGTTTGGATAGATAGGTCTAAGGAATATGGTACCCCTTCAGATCCTTGGTCGCAAGTACATTATACAGACGAAGGAATTGTTCAGTCAATGATGATTGATGAGGCACCATGGGAAGATTACCACCATCATTCCCATCTTCTAGATTACAAAGAAGATACTCCTAGTGACCTTCATCATCCCTCAGTTTTTGATTTTCTATCAAATACTATAAACATGGTGGATTCCGAGCGAAACTTGTCCAATATTGAAGAGACTATCGCCATGAATATCTCCACCAAAACAGATGTTGTAGAGAAAATTCATGTCGACAAATCTTGTTCTCCTTCAGAACTGGAAATATATCATGCTCTTTTTCGCGAATTCATAGATGTCTTTGCTTGGTCGTATGATGAAATGCCAGGCATTGACTCAAGCATAGTTGAACACGAAATTAAGATGTATCCAGATGTCAAACCAATTCGACAGCGACTACGGTAGGTGAACCCCAAGAAAGCCGCTGCCATCAAGGCAGAAGTTGAAAAACTTCTCCATGCTGGTTTTATTTACCTGGTTCCTCTAACCAATTAGGTATCGAATATTGCTCCTGTAATGAAAAAAACAAGGAACGATTAGAGTGTGCGTCGATTATAGGGATGTAAATCAAGCTTGTCTGAAAGACAACTACCCTACACCCTTCATTGACCAGATAATTGATGAATGCACCGGATGTCAAATATTTTCATTTATGGATGGATTTTCTGGGTATAATCAAATAAATATCCACCCACAGGACTAGTCAAAGACTGCATTTATTTGTCCGTGGGGCAAATCTGCATATCGCAAGCTACCCTTTGGTTTAAGGAACGCAGGGGCAACATTTTAGAGGGCAATGAATTATGCCTTTCCATGACATCAAAAACATCATTCAACCATATCTCGACGATCTTCCGGCTCATTCGCGAAAGCGGACCGATCATCTACAGCATTTGAGAGTGATATTTCTACATTGCCGACACTACAAGATACGAATCAATCCACACAAATGTGTGTTCTGTGTCAGTTCTGGTCGTTTACTTGGCTTTGTGGTCTCAAAGGATAGGATTCGTTTCGACCCATGTAAGGTTCAGGAAATCATTAATTTGCCGCCACCTTCAAATTTTCTTTAGATTTAGAACCTCCAAGGGAAAGCAAACTTTCTAAGGAGGTTCATTCCAAATTACGTAGAACTTGCTAAAGGTTATACTCGTCTATTGAAAAAGAAGTTCCCTTTGTCTGGGATCAGGTCGTGCAAGCTTCCTTTGATGCTCTAAAGGAATCCCTAATAAAAGCATCATTAATGTACGCTCCTGATTATCAAAAATACTTTAACCTGTATCTGGCTGCAGCGGATAAGACCATTGCAGTGGTTTTAGTTCAAGAAGACAATAGAATTTAACATCCTATATATTATTTGAGTAGAAACTTAAATGATACAGAAAGCAAGTATTCCTATGTTGAAAAGCTAGCTCTCGTAGCTGTTCAAGCGATACAGAGATTTCGACACTATGTCCTCTTTTGAAAAACTACCATTCTATCAGATTGCAACCCCATGACTTATATATTGTCGCGACAATTGCTGGGGGGCAAATATTCAAAATGGATAGAAATTGTACAAGAGTTTGATCTAGAATTTATAAAATCCAAATCGAAGAAATCCCTGGTTTTCGCGGAATTACTATGCGATCTCCCATCATCGTTCAACAATGCAACATCAGAAGAAGCGATTGTGGACGAATCTTTGTTTATGATATCTTCAAGCAATCTGTGGTATGGAGACATAATAATCTATCTCCAAACCTAAACATATAGGTCTAATACCTCCCTCTCGGAACAATGATGCATTCGATACCAAGCAAAATACTACAAGATCGTCGGTGATACACTTTACCGTCGTGGTGTTGATACAGTTTTGAGGAGGTGCCTCACCCACAAGGAGGCTGAAAAAGTCCTGAATGATTGCCATTCAGGCGCGTGTGGGGGGCATCAATCTGGTTACACTACAGTGCAAAATATTTTACGAGCAGGATACTTCTGGCCAACAATGTTCAAAGATTGCATAACCATAGTCAGAAGTTGCCATGCATGTCAAATCTTTGATCGAAAAACCAGAATACCACCCGCACCTCTACAACCAGTAGTTGTTGTTGGGCCATTTGCAAAATGGGGCATAGATTTCATGACATGTAACCCCACCTCGTCCAGGGGGCATGGGTATATCATAGTCGCAGTAGACTATTTTACCAAATGGGCCGAGGCGATACCTACATTAAACAACAGCGGCGAAACAGCTGCCCTCTTCTTTTTCAATCATGTAGTCTCTAGATTCAATGTTCCACAGGCCATAGTCACAGAGCATGGATTGCATTTTCGCAATCACATGATGGTTGAGTTGGCTACCAAGTTAGGGTTGTCCCACAATATCTCTACTCTGTATTATCCGCAGGCTAACGGACAAGTTGAGGCAATCAACAAGGTCCTGAAGCAGATGCTGCAAAGGATGATTGGAGTCCACAAAAGGAGTTGGCACCTGATCCTGTACTCAGCCTTGTGGGCATACCAGACATCGGTGAGGAATGCAACCGGGTTTACACCCTTTCAACTGGTGTATGGCCTGGAAGCAATCTTACTGGTTCAGTGTGAAATCTCATCCCTCAAACTCGCGGTCGACCTTCTCCTCGAAACTTTAGAAGAGGAGGCTCGTTTCTTGGAACTAATCCACTTGGATAAAACCCATCGTGATGCCGCTTTGGCTAATGAAGCCCATAAGAAATAAGGCAAGGCACAGTTCGACAAGAATGTCAAACCCTGTGTCTTCTCAGAAGGTGACCTGGTCTTACTTTACGACCAGGAATCCGATAAATTGGGAGCAGGTAAGTTCAAGTCCTTATGGATGGGCCCCTATATTGTTAAACATGTATTAGAAAAAGGAGCCTACGAGTTAGTAGATTATGATGGGATTCCACTAGCACAACCTCGTAACGGGTTGTACCTTAAGCGTTACTATGCTTGACTCAAGATAGTGACCCCCATGCTTTTGTTACATTTTTGTTTTTGCTAAGGGTAATTGTTTTGGTTAAGTGATCCACTTTTACGTTGTTGCAGATGTCAGACTTATTGGAATCATTTGTTGGATATGCCGATGGAGTGAGTCGTAGTTCGCGGAACCTATCTTCTGTTGCTTGGGCCATCTTCGATCCAAACGACGAGTCAGTGAGTTTCAGAGTGGTATGTATTGGTCGGTCAACGAACGATATTGTTGAATACACCACGTTGATAGAGCTCCTCTCTGATGCCATTACGCGTGGCATACATCGACTCGTCGTTAGACTAGACTCACAACTCGTCATCCTACAACTCACTGGTATCTACTCCGTACGGAATCCAGCTATCTATCACATGTTCTTAAGGGTCAAGATTTTGGAAAGGCAATTTGATTAAATTCAATATCAGTATATTTCCATAAACTTAAACACATTAACAAACTCATTGGCAAATTATGTGTTAGATAGACATTTGCAACATTTATAAAAGAAGCATTTCATCAAATATTTGCATCAATATCACATAACTAAACCAAAATAAAGCTCCGAAAATAATATATATATATATATATATATAGAGATATATATAACTGTTTATGGTTCATACATAATGTTCTGTAACCAGGACAAAACTGGTCAAATGACCCAAAACTCGAAATGCTAGGGGGCACCCTAGTCCAATGATGCTGGTGATAACAAGTCACCGCCTGTACAATCATGCGTAAAACCCTATTCCATCGATTCGGCACGCCATTAGTATGTCGCTGCAACCTCAGAGGCAGATCGTCGGTCCTCACATTCGGAATATCGAGAGTGAGGCCTTTGATCTAATCCTGTAGTGTTGAAAGAGTCTCGGCCACATCAAGGTCGCGAAGAATAGCCCTCCCCATAGCCTCTCCTACTGGAGCGGCAGCTGGTACTCTCAGACGTACTGTTGGTCGAACTGGTCCAATATCTGCATGAGCACATGAGTTTTGATTATTCCTGATAGAAGAAAGCACAAGAACGTTATAAAAAGAAACGATAAACAGATATATGGTCAAAGAATTTACTGATAGCACCCCACTGCTCACCAGTCGGCAGCACCAAATCCGGGTCACCCCGGAAATCCATACTAGCATATGGATACTCGGAAAAAATCATCTCCTGATGGTTCAACCACTCGAAGAAGGTATCAAAAAAGGAGACCTGGGACTGACTAGCATGTCGGGCCATAAGGTCGACCCATCTCTGCATCAGTGGCTTAGTCGGTGGAGGTAAGCCAAGTGAAATGTACTGCGGCTGCATCAGTGGGATTTTTTCCAAGGTGAAAGCGGTAAAAATAGAACCATAGCTGAAGTTCTTAGATTTTCCGCTTTTTACCTTGGTCAATTGTTCTTTCATTACAGGGAGTACTGCATCACACCAGTTGAACACCTATGGTTCAAGGCATTCCAAGGCGTACTGCATATAGGACCTGTTAGCCACGTGAAGAGCCGCACTACCAACCAGTCTAGCAAAAGTGAAGAGAATGGTCCTCAAGGACTGGTCATTGACATCTCGGATGTTGATCTTGCCATCCCTACTCGACTGAGATCCCTCTCTACAATATCGGTGAATATAATCTCTCACAGATTCGCCCCCGCGGGCAGAACCTGATAATGAAAGAGGGGCACCATGCCTCAATAAACCGGTCAAAAAATAGATGTCCACGACAGTCAAGGGGATAGATTTGCCTCTGATCTGAAACACCTGGTTGGTAGGATCCCATGCATCGAGAAGATATTGCAACAAGTTGATTTATTTCCTCATGCTAGAAATGCGGAAAAATTTGAACAGGCCACAGTTTCGCAGTGCAGTTACCGTAACCAGATCATGTAAAGCAAGCATGTCCTCTTCTTCATGCTTGCATTCTCGCCATGTAACAACCATTTTGCTCCGATGAATCTCTGCAAAACAAGCAAGAGAAGAGTCAAGGTCCTGATTTGGAAAAAAACAAGCAAAATTCCATGAGAAAACGGTGCAAAAATTTCCCTTCTCGCGCCCATCGCACCCCCCAGCACTGTACTGGGTGAGATGCATACTGACTGGCCAATGGCCAAACCAGTATGCATCGCACCTTTCGATATAGGAAGGGTGCGATGGAGACAGGATGAATTTTTCAAACCCTAGAGGCTTAGAAAAACAGGGAAATATGCACATAATTCAAAAAGGAAGGAATGCAACCGAAGAGCTCAGGTTTAGCTCCTACCTGGTCCAGACGGCGCCGAGAATCATCCACAGAATCTCTCGGAATCAGCTGGTGAAAATCAAGGGGGAAAAGCACCTCCAGAGCTCCAACAAACCAAAGTTCAAATGAAATGGTAAAATGAGGGGTAAAAACCACTTTTAAATTACTTTTCACGTAATTTGAGTAAAATATTAGTGTTTTAACTCATTTTTAAAACATATATTGTTCATTTCTAATCGGTTTGATGAAGCAATTGAACAGGAAGTACAACCTTTGAAGGAACAAAGTGATGAACGGTGAAATTAAATCGATGACCATTATAATGAGCAGTTTTTATGCGAAGTTCAAGCTCGTTAAAAATTAAACCGTAGCAATGAGAAAACGTTCCCCCAGAGTTTAAGCTCATTAAAAAATGAACCAATTTCCAGTAAATAACCATTGTGAATGCATTATCATCAACTTTTGAGCCCTGGTCGTGTTCTTACCATCACCTCCACTCTATTTTAACCGATCATTCACCTCCATTTGATTGTTTACCCCTTTTGAGGAACAGTTACGAAGAGTGATCTTGTTAGCCATCCTTGTGACACTGCCATGATTGGAAAATTTCAAACCTTACCTAGAATCAGCTACTACTTGAAATTATCATTCATTCCTCAAAAAACGAGTCTCCTTTAAGCTCTTTCCATCTGACTCGTAAAATATGAAAAGATTTCCGAGCAATTGGCCTCTCCAGCTCATTAAAGCTACCGGAAGTGTTATCCCTCCTTTAGATTTTAATCTTTTTGGCCCTGAGGGATTATTACACAAAAAGATTGAGCGCTTGTTTTGTTCGACTCTTTAAAATTACCAAAAATTCATCCCTTTTGTATTATTTTATACTTTTTCAGACTTAAGGGATTATATGACGAAAAAGGATTATTGGAGTTTCCTTTACGTCCCTTTCAGACTCTCTAAAATTGAAAAGGACCGAGTTATCTTTGTCGTTAAAGTCGTTAAAACCAAATAGCGACAAACTTGTCCATACAGACAAGAACGAGTTTCACTATCGCTAGGCTCGTTAAAACATAGCGACAGGTTTTCCCGAAGAGCGAATTATAGAACAAGCATATGTTATCCTCCTCAAGCTTGACAAAAATAAAGAGGTACTGGTCAGCGATGACTGGGGAAAAATTGGGAAAAAAAACTTGAAGAAACTTTATTGGTAGCAAGTCGCTCTTGAACATGACACTTTCACTCCACATCCGAGTCGGGTTGGGTTGTTCCGTTCACCGGTCATATTACCATTGGTCCATCACACCATCCATATTTGGATTTAACAATGCTACTAATCCATGTCAATGTCGTCAGTATGTTCAAGAGAAGTCGCTCAGAGAATTCACCTGTGTCTCATCCGCTGCAATACATTCACGCTCCATTCTTTCATGACCGCCACCCTGAACCCTGTATCATCAGATTGTTTTCACCTCCAAAAATCATTTACTCTGTTCCGTGTCGTAGATGTGGGATTCATTAAGGCCTTCCTACGACGGGTCACTTCTTGTCGACATCAGCTCATTATCCGAGAAGTCGACTTAGGAACAACCCTTTCAGTACTTTGAAGCTTGCATGCCTCAATGGAAAGTTTCTCACTTCCGGCGACAGGTTTACATCAATGGCCTTCGATCGAAAGATTTTGCGTGGTGTTTGACACCAAGTCCTTTTTCACACCACACGAATTGTACTGTAGTACCTTGAGGGTCATCATCATTATCGGTGATTCCTCTCGCGCTTGTTAACAGCTTACATCATTGGCTGGTAATCAGGCGATGTCTTTCCATGTTCGACTCCAGAACATCTTTCACATGGATCGACTTGTACTCCGAGTGAAGATTGGATGAGTTTGAAGACCCTGAATATAGTTTCATCCATCCGAGCTGTGATATATTCAGGAAAATAAAGACATCAAATGTACATTGTTGTTGCACAGATGATCATCTGAATCAAAGGATGATGACTCTATCAGAATCATCAGTGTCCTGCACAGACGGTTGTCTGTCTTATGTACATGAAAATAAATTTATAAAGCTGAGCATGGGAATGCCTGCCTTAGCTAGATCATGAAAAATATTATGAAGATAATGTATTGTATTGTATTACAGGTTGCCTTCCAGCTCGAAAAAACCTCGGATCCTCATGATAAAGCATTTCACCTGACATCAAAAGATTAACGACCTCATGCTTTAGGGGGTAACTGTTATAAACATTTTTGGGCACTGCAACCCCAATCATACATGTCCATAAACCAAGGGATCCTAAGTCCCTAAAAGTGTTGTTCCATACCCTAAAATAACAAGGTCAGCTGATTACATCATCTCCCAGAAGTTCTCCACAGGAAACTGCTTAGAACTGGTCAAAAATGGACCATACAGGTTTCCCAGTGCTAAGGGTGCGATGCATCCCACCTACCCAGTGTAAAGGGTGCGATGCATAGTGAAAAGCCCTTCTGTAGGGTGTGATGGGCGAGAGTGGACAAGTGGCAGAGACAGTTTGCGAGGTGGATGATCATAGAATCTTCCAGAAACTTCTTCTATGACACTTGCCTCTCTGAATTAGCCCAGGGATGAGTAGGAGATCATCAATCTCCAAGTGGAATCAAGAACTATCAGAGAGAGGACACTAATCAAAATCCCAGAAGCTGATTCACCCCCCTGCAATCATCTATATATGGATCCCTCATCCCAGAGATCCAGAGGCTAGAATTTTGTATCTTGTAAGGAAGTGTTGTTGGTTTCTTGGTGGAACATCATAGCGTTGGGTGATCTAAGATTTTCATGAGGTGAAAGAAGGGCTTTCATGCTAGAGGATGATTCTGGGTCAGAACAATTGGTTGTAATCCTCTTTGCTATTCTTGATATTAATAAAGTTATTCAAGTTTTCCTCCACATTCTTGTATGTTTGATGATATATGCATTTGTGTGGTCAATATATATCTGGTCCTATATTGTTTATGATTGTAGATCTTTGTTCTTCGATAGTATTATGCTGCTTTGATTCCACAGGTGCTCTTTGAAGCTGGGTAGATGAAGGAGAAGCGGTAAGGATCTGTCAAAAGGGAGAGGAACCGAGTAAGGAACCAAGCACAAGACTGAGGTTGGTGTCCTTCATTCCCCTCTTATCTACTTCTCATAAAGGAAAATGAAAGGAGTTTTAGTTTGTTTGTTTCTAAGATAGCTACCAGTATTAGTGGGACTAGCAGCTCCGAGTGGACACTAGATTTCCTGATAACAAGCATGTAAAGATATTGTATCATGCTTTATATCAAAGGATATTAACAACTCGATTTAAAGAGACTTGACGTTTTTATACTTTTGAAAAGAAATTTGATTAATTAAAGAAATATTGCCCACACTTTTTAGGGTTAGATAATTATTTTTTATTAAAATCACTGTAAAGTGTATTTTGTTGTATAAGAATTTATGTGGGTAAATATATGTATTTTTGGGAGAAAAGTTTATTTAAAATGACCTGGAATATTCCATACCCACATGGGTTTGAATGGGATTGAACTAAATGGAATGCTAGAAACTAAGCTCAACCAGATGCATTTTTGGATAGCGAAGGGGCCAGGAACACCAATACCCCAAGGGAACAAGTAGTACATGGATGCCAAATAAAAATATTTCCATATCAGAAACATTGTCTAATCCCAAAACAAAATTATTTTCCTTTTCACCCCACCCAAAGAAGCATTGAAGTAATTGTAATACATTTTTTTTCTTTCAGTTGTTGGTCTATTTCGTGAATCTGTGATTGAAACCCCTTGATTGATCTACTTCTTGACTTTTCCAAGGCCCTTTGAATCAACCATCACCTCATCCGAGAACCAATTCTCCATTTTTGAATCTAGAGAGTTACCAAAAGATAACATAAGTCTAGTTAAAGGACAAAGATTCCACTGTCAATGCAACATTATGACAGATTGAAACTATGACACTAATAAATTCACAAAACATCGAGGCTTAACCAGCAAAGAATAAAAGTTGCACCATTCAAAATCACTAAAAATAGGTTTATACTCACAAGACCATTCAAAATCACTAAAAACAAGTTTATACTCACCATGAATCCAACATTATGACAGATTGAAACTATGACACTAATAAATTCACAAAACATCGAGGCTTAACCAGCAAAGAATAAAAGTTGCACCATTCAAAATCACTAAAAATAGGTTTATACTCACAACACCGTTCAAAATCACTAAAAACAAGTTTATACTCACCATGAATCCACGCTTCTGCTCAAATTCGGAAGAAAACGAATTTCTTTGAACGCTTCAATGGAAGCTAAAACTCTATCATCACACCAGGGTTTTGACCACCGAAAAGCGTCTCTATTCGTTAAACAACTCACACTCCAATATATAAAAAAATATATATATACTACTGCATTTAAACGCCCTTGAACAAAATATTTAACTGAAATTTTTCTATCATCAAAAGCCATATGAAGTAATAATAATCAGTTATAAATTAATAATAATTAGAAGTTACGTGCACAATGCGGAGAAAACAGATAAGCGTAGCCAAACAAATTATTGAATCTTATATATAGCCAAGCGTGAGAGGTACAAACGGAATTCTGAGATCCGTGTCTTGAGGAGGCCACAAATGACATGCCAAAACCTACAAACGGAATTCTGAGATCCGTGTCTTGAGGAGGCCACAAATGAAATGCCAAAACCTACTTTGACGCAACATCATTGAAACCGCCCAGTTCTTTCGCAAATCGGCAAAATCCTTGGTACGAAAGTCACATAATGCAGAAGGCATTGGGGGTTCTTGTCACGCCAGAAATAACCGTAGCCGCTGCAACAACCACCACTAGTTGAAGAATGACCTAACATAAATTATGTTTTGATGCCTCCCACATGTTTCCTGAAGGCTCATTTTGGGGCTGCATTTCAGGATTTATTTTGCGCCTATTTAGAAGATCTGACGCTCACCATATCTACGAACCCAAATTTTTTGAGACTAGTCGTAAGGCACATAGGATTCACATCTCCAATTACAGTTATTTTAGTATCCTGTAAACTACTTTACATTAACCCCGCAGTGCGCACATAACAAATAAAGCCAAAGATTACCTTCAATCCCTGCAACCGTTTTCATGGCCCTCCATTTGCATTTTTCGCAGTTTAGGCCCACCTCCAACACGATTTTCTGCACAATCACGCACATAATTCACTTCCAATAACCTTTCAAAAAATAAAATGAGACATCAATAACTGATGACCTACCTTGGAAATATTTGACAATTGCTAAAGACAATTAACCTACCTTTGACATCAAGATATCTAATGGGATTGACTGACTTTGGCTCTCGAACTAACAAGGATGTTGGGCAAGATAGCTAATCATGCATGCCACGTAGAGAGTGCTTAACCAGGCTAAATTAAGCTAGATTTTATGTTCTTAAAAAGGTGTTGGTCGACCTTGAACCGAATTTGGAACAGGAACAACGAGCTAAATAAACCACCTCACGCGACAAGTCTTAGATGCCACATAGGGTTTATGCTGCTTTAAACTGGTTCTCATTTGAATCCATCCACAAAAGAAGAAGAAGAAACAATGCCACTTTGAGCAAGACTTGGCAAGAAAGAGTGAGCATGTTCGGTTAGGTCTTATCCAGGATGGGACGGTGAGGGTAGTCGGGACGCAACTGAAAAATTAATGAGCCAGTCAGTTGAGTAGTAAGGAGTTGGTTATGAGGAGTCTGTTATGAGATCAACAGAGGGTAAGATTTCAATCATCTAACACCTAATCTGATGGTGCATAACAATGAAAACGAGGATAAGAGGAGAGTTAATTTCAAAGGGAAATGCCTTATGGCGTAAATATTATCAAATTGACAAGTCATTTTCTTCCTCATGGAGCTCATTAGTGATTTATGTGTGTCATGCTCTGAAATCCATAGAGATGACTTTGATCTAAATTGGAAAGTCTATTGCATACCGCATCTTCACCTCCAATGCTTCTATCAATATAATCTTGGAACTTGATTGTACAATATTCCATAGCCATGACAATTTCATGTGGGCCTTAGCTGGTGTGATGGCATATTGTAGAATAATGTCTTTGGTGATCTCCAAGCCTTCTTGTTTTGATTCTTGCTTGATTTGTTCTATGTACTGCCTGATTTCTTGAAAGATGATTTCCCTACCTCTTATTTCTTCAAGTGATCCTATTGAAGGCATCCCATGTTTCTATCTTAGAGACTCAATTTTATTGTGCAGTTAATCATAAGTGACTATATTGTTATTCAATTGTTCTCGCATAAAGATTTAGTCCTAATAATGGAGTCTCAATTGTACTCTATTTATATCAGCCGCAATATTATCCTTTCTAAACAGATGTTGGGGAACATTCAGATATTTTCCACCCCATTCTTGGAGTTGAACAATAACTTTGTTTACCACTTTCAAGAGATTTAATATTTTTTTTTTGCTTTCTTTTGAATTCCAACAAGGGGTGCCACCACTTTCTATAGAAGTATCATCTCATCATACAATTGTGCCATGGTGTCCTCCATTGGCTCCATTTCCTCCTGTATGGTTGAATGCCATTCTGTCATGTTCATTGATTTTCCACAGTGAGATGTTCCACTTGCTTATTTTTTGCAACCAAATATTTCCTTATCCATGCATTATCATTCAAAAAATACTCTGAGTTGTCATGCGTTGTCATAGAAAAAGCAACATTTGCTACCATGATTTCCCTAGGATTCCTCCTAGTATTAGTAGTTATCAAATTTTTTATGGATACTGAGACTGGATTGTGATGATCATTTGCAAAGTATATATGCCTAGACAATCCTTTTATTAAGCTGATCACATGTGACATTTCCCACATTCATGACTCTGCCTTCAGGTGGAGATGTGATTCCCATTTCATTGAATGGGAGATGACCACCCATAAGAGGAGGTTTTGCCAAAGAACCTGGCTCATCATATGTGGGTTGGATAGTATCATCTTCCTCCAACTGAGTCAATTGTTCTTCCTCCAGCCTCTACACTACTTCTTCCACCTGTGACTACCTTTCCTAATCTTATTCTACTCTACTTCTTTCCTCTTATTCTTCCTGCTGCTTCTTGAGAAATTCTTCCTACTTCCTCTTCTTTTATTCTTCTTGTTGCATAAGTGCCTCTAATTCACTCCTTTCTTGTTCAACTTGGATAACTTATTTATTGAAATGATCAACCTTCCATTTCCTTCTGCTTTCTCCTGTCGAATAATGCTTGATCCTTTTCCTGGGATCTTAACTCTTTGCTTGCGGAGTTGATTGTTGTGCATGTTGTACCTTTATATCTTAGGGGTAACTGGCTTCAATTCCTATATGCATTCTTCTTAATGCATCCAGTTCTTTACCTTCTCAGCTTATATTGTAGATATTGATGAATAACCCCAAGTGAAACCAATCATTTCATAATGCTTCATGCACACTCTCCTGGGATCATATCCATGAAATTCCTTGGCTATAAATTGCAGGCAATAAATTTCATGTATTTCTTCCTCTGTCACCTTATGGCTCTTCAACTCATAGAATTTGATCCTCCTTTTTCCTCCTATGCAGGACTCCTGACAACACCTTTCTCAACTGATAAGCCACTTCTTGCATTAACACCTTATTAGTTACATATCGTAGCATGATATGAGGAGAAATATGACATCCAAAGCATTGGATGTATGTGCCTTTAGGCGCGACAAACGAATGCACGATATCATGTAAGGAATTTTTCACTTGGTCCGTCATGCAAGGAGGATTGATCTCATAAATAATCTGAAATACGATTGTGAAGAAATGCTTTGCTAATCTATCATATGCCCCTCTCAAACTCAAATCTGACAACACCCTACAGTGGAAGTAAACTGGAAAATTATCCTACAAGGTATAGTTGCAATAAATTCTTGGGAATGCATATCACGCACATATTCCATCCAATAGAAATGCGAACATGTAGATCTGTGGTGCCTAGTTTGACCTTAGAGATGCTTCATCCTGTCGCTTTTGCTGCTATAATAGCCTCCAAAATTTTGCTACAATTCAAATTTTGGAGCCTACCATCATTGTCATGTCTAGAGTTTCTTTGATTATCACGTGTTATTTCATGTTATTATATGTGTTTCAAGTGTCTTTGGTTGGTCTCAAGTGCTGTCGCATTGATCAAAACATATTTTAGTGTTGTTGATGATGTTGGACCCGACAACATTCATGGGATCACCCCAATATGAAGTCCCAACTAGAACTCACACCGTTTGGTGTGGGAGTCCCATCCGGTATGATGGCTCCGTTGCCATTGTCTTAAGGATTTGCCTCAACTCTTGCTTTTCAGCATAGGAGAGTGGTTCACTTCGTCTTCGAGAAGTGAGGTTCGTGTGCCTGGTGATTGCTAGTGTTACTTGTGTCAATGGTTCTTTCACTATAGAGGGAGAGGGTGAGAGTGAGTCCCAAGTCGGTTGGGAGGAAGCTCCAACTCTGCTAGGAACACACAACACAACAGGACATGCACAACTTCCGGAGGAGCAGTCCACACGGATGTGGTAGTCACAACACACAAGGGAAGATAACACATACAACACTCAGCAAATGAGTCCGTACGAGTGCAATGGTTGTTACAACAAGTTTTATGTGAAAGGTTTGTCTAATGTCCGGGGAGGTAGCCACCATGGGCAAGACAATATTAACAACATATACAACACATTTTCATTAACATATTATGTATTACAACAAGTGAAATAAGTTCAAGTGTTCAAAACAGGTTAAAGAAGTAGGCATTACAAGTGTTCAATATTAGTCTTACAACAGTTATAATACATTTGTGAAAACGTGCTGGCCTATTAGTAGGCTTTTGAATTAAGTGAAAGTTCTAAGACACATCGTTACACCATACATCACTAACCTCGTGTGCTGGGAATTGCAGCCATTACTTACTCCTCAAATAAAATATTACAGACTCTCTTGGCTATGTGGGAGGAGTTGAGGTGAAAATTCCTTTCCATGTACAAATGAGGGGGTATTTATAGCCAAGGATGAAACTGACCCTTGTGGTTATTCAACTACCCTCATGAATGTTTGACTTCCATAAATTTTTGACTTTACATGACTCTTTGTACAACAAATGGGTCTCTTGGACTTCCACGTTACCTTACATTGATTGAAAACATGGCCCACAGTAGAGATGTGGATGACATGACTCATGACACGACTCGACATGAAAGTGCTAGTGCATTCATGCTGCTGCTGGAGTGCATGTCAAGCTGCAATGTTGCTGGGTGATGGATGTCTTCATGGTGTGTCATGGATTCACCTCCACATGGCAAAGTAGGCAGAGTCTTCAATGGTCATTGTTTTGCTTGATGTTGCTTTGGCACGTTGCTCCTTGCTTGTATGGTGGAAGGCTTGACAGGCTCATCTATTCACGAAAGGTGCATGTTCATTCGTTCATCCGTCCATGAGCACATCTTGCACGTTTGCTCGTCCGTCTATCCACGAACACATATTTTCATGATCATCCATTTGCTAGCACATCTTTTCACCTACATCATTCATTCGTCCATTGATGAACCTGTCCTTCTGCATGTGCTCCCTTCGTTCATCCCATTCGTTGTCATGCCATGTTTGTTAGTGTACCTGTACTGTAGTCACTCATGACGAGATGATGTCAAATCTGAAAACCTCCTAGTCTAGCATGACACATGATCATTTCTGATGTAAGTGACTGGGAGAGGCAACAAGGTTGTGAGGTAGGATGATGGCTCCGAGCACTGTTGACGAAAACTGCGCAAGAGTCAGGGTGATGAAGACGTGTGATCTGGATCGATAGTGACTGTCCGTGAGGTCTAGCTTGGATGGAGGGAAAAACTGTGCAAACTTTGGGAGGAACAGTCTGGGCTGCAGGAAGGTAGGGAAGACAAAACCTGTGCATTTCCTAGAATGCACGAGCAGCGGGGCTTGATAGTAAAATTTGAACAATTTATTGGACGAACAGTTCAGGTTACAGGGAAGATTGGCAGACAATGTTTGTACAGTTTTTCAGAGGAACTGGCCGGGTTCCTGGCAGCCAAAACTGTGCAATTCCTGGAGGGAACTGGCAGCTGGCCACTGGGTCACTGGCAGCCGAAGCTGTGCAATTCCTAAGGGGAAGAGACAGTTATCTGTCGGGGTCTTGGCAACCGAAACTTCGCAATTCCTAAGGGGAACAAACAGTCAGCTGTTGGGATCTTGGCAGCAGAAACTTCGAAATTCCTAAGGGGAACAAACAGTCAGCTGTTGGGATGTTGGCAACAAAAATTGCGCAATTCTTGGAGGGAACTGGTAGTCTACTACTGGGAGTTGTTAGCGAGAGAAATTGTACTGATGCTGGGAGGCCAGCCCGATGATCATCTCAGCACAATTTCTGAGCTAAGTGGACTGCTGGGCAGCAGAGGGCCTACACATGAAAACTTCGCAATTCCCTGGATGAGTAGTCGGTCGACTGTCGGAAGGACTGGATGGAAAAACTGTGCAATTTTCTGAGGGAGACAGGGACATGCATTAGGTGTTTGCCCGACCTGTCTATGCAATTTCCTCAGTCAGCAGAGTAGGCAAGGTTAGCAACCTCTGTGCAATTTTTGAGGGGAGTCAGCCCTGGGGTGGCTGATGGGTCCAACTCTCCGGGTGGCCAGCATGAAGGTTGATTGAATTGCTTACGAGCAACACAACTTGAAATGACTTGCTTGGTGCTTTTGCACTGTCCTTGGTGACAGTGGATCAAGTCGATGGCGGGGTGATGGTTCGGGTGTCAGAGGGGAGTCCAGTCGTCAGAACTTAAGTAAAATGACTAAGTGTGTGAATGAGCGAGAGATGCATATGTGATCCTACAAACACACACTTACATGACTCGACGATGAGACAACTCAAACCATCCAGGCACACATGTTCAACATGACCAACCGATGGTTCAAGTAACAAGCATGACACTTGTGATTGATCATTGATCGACTGTGATGACGCTTGTGATATAGTGAATTGGACTCCCTGTGTGAGTGAAACAGATGTTTTCATAGAGAACATAGCATGTACGCATGAAGCGAAGACCTTGAGCATGACCAGAACATGGTCACAAGCAAGACATTGACATCAACATGCAAGACTTGGTTAAATGAACAATCAACGTGAATGTAAAGACTCACATGAGCTCATGGAGTGGGCCCGAGTGTGTACAGTCATCAAGTAAAACTTTTGAAGGGAGGCTCTGAAATTAGGCGCAGGCCAAAATTTTGGAGGGTGGTTGTAGTTGCTACAACAAGTGCATTTTGTGGTTATAACATCTTTGTTGTCATAAAACAACACTTTCAGGTCTCAGTCGCACACACTACACTCGTTGAATTGGGGTAATGTGTATTAAGTGGTGTTGTGACATATATTCATCATTGTTCAAGTTTATATAAGTTTTCTTGATGAGTGAATGTGCATTGTGCTTGGTTCTATGTCAAAACTCATCTTGTTCACTCCTCACCCCATATTTCAGAATTGGACAAATTTTTCGGTTCAAAGTGAGCTCATTAAGGCTAAGAGCGCACTCTGAAGCCTTGATGAGGAATCCTTCATTTTTTAGAAGTATGCCATGTGTCCTAAAAGAGAACCAGGTGCACTCCTCAACCATCTTTCCCCTTCCTTACTGTGAACTGCGCCCTTCAAAATACCAAGTCTTCCCTGAGTGCACTCATTTGACTCGAAGAAGTGCGTCCTCCTTGAGTGCATAGGTTCACCTTGAAGGCCTTATGCTTCACCCTTCACCCTTCAGCCTTCCTTGACGCACCATGCACCCTCTTGGACACTTTGAGTACATGAGTGCACTCCAAAGGCACAAAGCACCAGCCTTTAGCCTTCAAAGGTGAGCCCTATGCCCTCTTGGGCCTCTTGACTACATGAGTGCACCCGGAAGGCCTAAATCCTTCCTCCATATTTCAAGAGTGTTCCCTACACCCTCCATCACTCCCTTGAGCACACAAATCACTTGGGAAGCCCAAAACTTTCCCCTTTGTCCTTCAGACTTGTGACATGTGCCCTGCCTTGATTGTGTTCTTCCTTTGAGTGAACAAGCGCATGTCAAAGCCCCAAAGCCTATCCTCTTCATCCCTTCAGCCTTTCAAAGTGCACCCATGCTACCTAAAGCCTGTCTTGTTCCTTTTGAGTGCATTAGAAGGCCTAAATAGAAAATATGCATGAATCATGGTAGGATAGGAGATTTTCAGGTTATATTTGGTCGTCATGAGTGATTGTAGATACAAGTGTTCTAGAAACACCATGGGAATCACACATGAGGAAGACCGGGTAAGGAGATCAAACAAAGGGAGCTCTGAAGGAACCAAGAACACACTTGAATCTTGATGATCAAAAAAACCCCATAGACTCCATTAAATCAAAGACCCTTTGGAGACTAAGGACATCAACGATGGAAGCTGCTTGAAGAACGAAGGTACAACTGGTAGCCATGTCACCACTAGAGAAAGTTCATGTCATCAGTCACTATTAGTCCTAGTTATCAAATATAGTGATAGGTCAAGTCCCATCACATGATGATGTGGAAGTTAGGATGTATTTTTTTAATCACTCTAAAGACAAATACATGGAAGTCCAAGAGTCATGGAGGTACAAAAGACACGTAATAGCAAAATTCATATGTGATTCCAAAAGTCGTCTGGAATCCCAAAGGTTGTAGAAGTCCAAAGGTCACAAGAAGTTAAAAAGTAAAGAATCATTAGGATGTGAAAGATCATTCCTCAAGTTATAAATAGATCCTCATTTATGATGTAAAGGACTTTTAACCTTGGCTTCTCCCACAAGGAATTAGAGAGATAGAGTTAGTACTTTTGGGGAGCAAGTAGTGGCTCTAATGCTCCACTATTGGAGCTAGAGGTATTCATTGCATTTATGTATCTTGGGACTCTTTCTTAATATTGAAGCTTTCCACACCAGCATGTTTTCACACATGGATTGTGAATGTTTCTAAGACTATTATTTGATTGTATATGGTTCATGTTTTCTTCCATTAGTACTGGATTAATGGAACTATTTTAGTTAGTTCAGTGCTCCTTATTGGAAATGTGTTGTTATGCTATAATGGTCATTGCTTCCTTGTAAACTATTTCTGTTGATGTTAGACAATTCTTACTTATTTGTGTATGTCTCCATCACAGTAGTACTATTACTTGTCTCTTATAGGCTCACTCAATTTTGCCTCCGCATTACAAGAGCTTTGATACATCGACAAATGAACAGTCATAAGGCATACTAGCTTGCTCATTCGAAAGGACAATTGCATTTCTCTCTCGTATTGAAAGCTAAATCCAAGACTCGTACATATTTAATTAAAATGAAAGTGGGGTCGTATTCTCGATGGGACTCCTACACCAAATGGTGTGAGGTCTAGTTGGGACCTTATATCAAGGAGATCCCTGTATGGTGGCAGTATCTAGCACCGTTAACATTCTGGTGCTAGAAGGAGGGCACATTTTTTTTATGGCTGATAACTCCACACGCCCAAATCTTTCTTCTTATGGACAAGGTAGCAATATTCTGAGCACCACTCTGACTCATAGTCTTGAAATAGGAGGATTTTCTCAACCAGACCCGGAATCAACTTGCGATTGTTACCTACAATCAGATATAGACAATTTAACCCATAACCCATTTGTACATAAAGGCCATTAGATTAATCCCCGGACCACATAATCTTCCACATTTTCTAAAGAATAAAGAGACAACTAGTACTGATATATTACTTTCTTTAGTGGAATATTTGGTTTTTCCACCCTTGAAGAGTTGTCAAAATCCACAAACGATAAAGAACATCAAGAACATCTTCCACCTCTTAACGAGGGATACGAGGATGATACAGTTGTTCTTTCTGACAACCTCTTCGATGGATTAGCCAGTGAAGATTCCTCAAATTCTAATAAGAAGGAAGAATGCAGAGATGAGAACATGGTAGACAAAGATTTGGATTGGACAGCCCAAGGGCCTCTTGCTCTTTCGGAAAATTTGCATAAGATTCCAAGACATCTGGAAAAGTTCCTCTCAAAGTATGATTTGAATAAGAAGACGAAGGAAGAAGACCATCTCGATGATTTTTAGCTGCATTTAATAATGTTTGAGGTAAGGTATGACTATGTTTCCTACATGATTTCCCTTATACATTAGATGGCAGAGTGACATCGTGGTACCATAGTCTTCTTGTCAATTCAATCCACACTTGTAGGGAGTTTGAAAAGCTATTTCTTGAGAAGTTTGTTGATGAAAAGACTACTGCTATGCTACTAAAAGAGCTCAGAAGCCTGAAGATGGGGGAAGAGGAGCAATTAAAGGATTTTAATCATAAATTTAATTGAATATTGAATAAATTACCACCAATTATGTAACCACATGATTCAATTACCATCGATTATTGCACAGCTGCCTTGCCCACCAATATTTTCCAGTTCGTAAAGAGAGCTACAAAGGAAACATTGGCACTAAACTTTGCAGAAGCAATCACTGTTGAGGAGGACTTGCAAGTGATTTGGGTCATTACGAATGATGAAGAATCAAAATATTCCAACAAGGCTAGTAGGAAGTCATAACCTTCTTCTAGTAAGGCCAAAAAGAAGGAATCATGAGTCATCGAAACATTGACCAGGATGGTGAAGATGCTCACCAATGAAATTTTGGAAGTAAAGAAAAGGTCAAGTGAGACTTCCACTACCAACAAGCCTCCCAAGTCCTTCCCTTTTCGAAGGAACAATAGTAATAGTAGCAATCAAAGCATTAAGTCCGGACAAATATCAAATGTTGTGATGAACATAGAAAGAATTGGCATGGGTGATTACTATTGTTTCCATTACGAATATCACTCATAAAATACATGCCCTCAATGGAACCACAATATTAATGCTTTAGCTGTGCACATCATGGATACTCGATTAGAAGATGAGCAGACATAACAAACAGAGGAAACAAAAGAACATGCGGTAGTTGAAGAAAGAAAAAGTGTTGGACATGAAGTGAATGCATATCACTGTATCTACAATTCTGATAAGAAGGATGTTGAAGAACCACCAAAAAATGACCACCTTCTGTAGAAGAAAAATAGTTGATACAATTTAAGGAGTAAAGGGCCTATGTTTTAACAGGAATTGACTAGATAGAAATTGAAGGAAAAATTGTTGAGAAGAATCTCGCCACTTGTCAATCCTGCTCAGAATGCATAGAGTAAGCCTGGAGAGGCAGCTAAGTCCAAGAACACTTCCTCAAGTAACAAGAGTAAGTCTAGCACTCTGGAAGCATCGAATAAAGCCACCCCTCCAGACACTTCAACATTTCCTACTATAGGTGAAACAATTAATTATAACATTGTGGAAGATATGAAGAAGATGCGAGCCAACATTTCCATCTATTATCTCACGAAGATCACAAAATAGTGTGAACACATTATCCAAACCTTTTCACAACCTTCAACAGGTGATATAGCTTCCTCCTCTCAAAAGGTGTAAGGTAATTCTTCTGGTCCTCTTGAATATGTAGTAAATGCTTTAACATTAGAAGCTAACACTCTATGATTCTCGTTTGTATTAACATTTGAAATTATTAATTATAGTGTCCATAATTTTTTAGTTGACTCTGGTGCATATTTGAGTGTCATGTTGTTATTTCTAGCAAAGAAAATAAATGCAAAACGAGTGAAACCCAACGTAAAATTATTTCAACTAGAAAAGTCTCTTCTCTAGGCTATTGGTGAGCTTAAGAATGTTCTTATCATATTATAAAAATATTACCAATTTCACCAATGTATAAAAATTGTAATTGTGGACATACCAGAAGCCTATGGTGTACTACTTAGCAGAGACTAGTCTAGCAAATTATAGGGATATTTTGCAACATATTGGTCACATTTGTGTCTTCCATATAAGGGCATGAATAATCAAATTTGACTGAAGAATGAGCCATACATGAAACACACTATGACGCCACTTGAGGGCCACAACGAGCCTTTTGATTTTGTTGATTTGATTTTTTGGAATTAGTTTCGTGAAACCAACCTCAAATGTTATCAAGCACAACCATCACTTGTTCCAATAGATACACAGTTGGGACTTCTTCCTTTTTCTCCAGCTGGTGCAATTGAAACATGTAATATAGATGTGCATAATAGTAGTAAATAATAGTATAGGAAGTATCTTAGTAGCTCATAATGTTTGGATTTTATATTTTAATGGTTCAAAGACATAGGATAGTTCTGGAGCAGGTTGTGTTCTTACATACCCACACAATAAGAAGTATATACTTTCATTCCATTTGGATTTCAAGTGCACCAATAACACTGTTGAATATGAAGCACTCATACTTGGATTAATGAAATCTATTGACTTGAAGGTAGAAATTCTAAAGGTAATTGGTGACTCATAGGTGGTCATTCATTAGGTACGAGATACAATACACTATATTTCACCACATATTAAAAACTACCATCAAGAGGTATGGAATTTAATCAATCATTTCAAATCTTTGAATATTGTTTATGTTCCTAGAATTATAAATGCTATAGCAGATGCATTAACAAATGCAGCCACTAGGATGTCGCCATTGAAAAATCGTTTTCCTATTGAAGTTGTATATAAAACATTTCTGCCATAAAATGTCATTAACTTACACATTTTCAATGACGACCAACAAATACTACACTTTATGACTAATGTTGATGTATTAAAAAATGTTGCCATAGAGGAGGATAAGAATGATTAGGCTCTGTAGGAGGCATCTAATGCAAAGAAAGGAAACACTGTGCCAAAAGGTGTGGTGTCCCTAAAGAAGTGATATGACCTACAGAACCAATTAGAGGGCCAACCAACACAGACTTAGATTTGAAAGTTAACATCTAAACAAGTCAATTTGGGAACTCCCGAAGATCTGAAATATGTGAACCTCAATACATTTTGTTCTCCACAAGAATGACATGTGTTTATCCACTTATTCAAAAAGCACTGTGATGTGTTCACATGGACATGTGACGATTTAAAGACTTATGATACTTCTATTATCCAGGATTTTATCCCTATCAAGGAAGGGGAAAAACAATTCCAACATAAGTTATGGAAATTTCATCCAACACTGGAGCCCCTTATACAAAAGGAATTGAGAAATTTGTTGGATGTTCAGATCATATTTAAAGTTAGAGATTCCACGTGGCTTTCGAATCCGGTCCAAGTTAGAAATAAGTTCAGAGAGATAAAATTATGTGTAGATTTTCACAATCTTAATCAGTCTTCTTGTATATATAACTATCCACTGCCATCCATGGAGCGGATACTCTAGAGAGTATCTTGTTCTGAAAATTTTTCACTAGTAAATGGTTTCTATGGTTATGATCAAGTGCTTGTAGTGGAACATGATAGATTAAAAACTACCTTCCGGACCAAATGGGGGACATTCGTTTTCAAGAGAATTCCATTTGGACTTATAAATACAGGTGAAAATTTCCAAAGAGAAAGATACAAGGCCTTTCATGTCTTGATAGGTTAGAGTGTTGTTGTTTATTTGGATGATGTTACTGTATTCTCCAAGAAAATATCAACTCACGTATGTCATATGAAACAAATATTTGAGCGGTTCAAAAGTATGGGATTTCCCTTAATCCCAAGAAGAGTGGCTTCGGTGTGTCTATACGAATCCTACTGGAGCATGTCATCACAAAGAGTGGAATTAATATTGATCCTGAGAGGCTGAAATCCATCACATAGATCATGTTCTCGGTGAATAAGAAAGACATGCAATCTTTCTTAGGAAAAATTAATTTCCTGAGAAAATTCATCTCTGATTATGCTCAGATATTCAAGCCCATACAAGAGATTATCAAGAAAGATGTAGTATACAAATGGGATAAACTAAAAAAGGATGCTTTTTCTGAGATTATGCAGGCCATTGCTGATGCACCCATGCTTTTTAGTCCAGATTATGGCAAAGATTTCCAGCTCTATACGTTTGCTTCAAACTGGTCGATTGCGGTCATGTTGACTCAGAAAGATATTGAAGGAAATGAGCAGCCAATCTCCTTTATGAGTGCTAGTCCACAAGGGCTTGAGTTAAATTATCTTGCCATCAATAAAGAAGCATTTTTAATGTACAAAGTAGTTAAATACCTCAGGCCCTACATATTGAAAGCTCACACACTCATATTTGTACCTCATCCAGTAGTAAGAACAATGTTTGTGCAGTAAGAGTTGGGTGAGAATAGGGCTAATTGGATGACCTATCTTCAAGAGTATGATCTGGAGTTCAAACCAGTTCATACCATAAAGGGTCATGGACTGTGTAAGCTAGCTGCTGAAGCAAGAGATGATCCTGAACAAGATCTCTTAGGACGGGAGCAGGAGTGTGGTGAAGTAAAATTATAAGTGCGGACATGAACAAATTCCTCTAACCCGATAATGGGTCTAGCCACAACAGATACATTCTATGGAATATTCCCGTAGGTTAGAATCAATCAAGAGAGCCTACCTGTTGGTCGCTTATCCTGTTTGATGGAGTTTTCGCTTGCTCACTCCAGCAATCTATCGCTTCCTTCTTCAAGTTCCTGAAACAAGTAAACAACAATAACACATAAACATAATAATAAACAAATTGCAATTCAACCTACTTAATGAGTCAAGAAGCATTAAGACATGGATATATAATATTACAAAACATGTAGGAAATCAATTGATAGTTGCATATATTAATATCAAAGAGAGATTACAACCATTCATCTTGACGTTGCAGTATTCCTTTGATAAGACCAGGTTCCCACACACTTCTGCTAGCATTCCATGATGGCTTCAAACAACAATAGTTTAAAGGCTCTTCCCTTTGGGCTTCACTCCAAACCAAAACACACTTATCCCTCACACAACTAGGTAGCTACAACTACTAATAGCTTGCTTGTCTACTCCAAAATAGTATCAACACTCAACAATAACTCTACCAAAACTATCAACTGTGACTATAACATTCGCACTAGTTTGTGCTTGGGAAGAAGGGAGGTTTATATAGGAAATATCGATGGGAGATGGATCCTCTTCTTATGGGAGAAGGACTTATCCCTTGAGGTAGTTCCATCATTATAGGGGAAAGGATCCCAAACTGTCATCCTCAACCCCATCTGGCCAAACCATTTACCAGACTTCCATTATGGAGCTTCTAGAGTTGGAAGCTTCGACTATAATTTAAAAAAAAATCCATAACAAGACCAATGCGGCTGAAACACAACAGTTTCTTCATATGGCGCGAGGAGTAGTGCTAATCTCTACACATCGGTGCGGGGGAGACAAAGGCCATTAGCGCCGGTCTTGTAAACTGGGAAAAACAGAAGTTTTAAGGGAAATGGTGCAAAAGGGAAATGATTTTCTCATGAAGAGGGACATAATGGGAGTTTCTTGATGAAGGAAAAGCATGCGGGTTTCATGTAGAGGTCCTCCAGGATCAAGGAACGGTGAGTACAAGGATAGTGACAAAATGCTGTGTAATAGATGCCCCCTAAAGCGTGAAGGCCGAACTAGAGTGAGGGATGAAATGCTTTATAAATCAGCGTGGGGAACCATAGTCTACCATAAAAAAAACTACAACAAAGTACATATACATATACATTAACTGAGATCTCTGTCAAATGATACATGAATCATGGCATGGACGCAACCATCCAGATAATGATCACGTAAATGGATCCAGATATGGGCGCAGCCATCCATCAAAGAGGATCATAATGAAACTAAGGTATGGTCGCAGCCATCCAATAATAAGAAGGATCACATATGATAACTCATGGTCTGGTCGCAGCCAGCCATCTGAAAGAGACATGCATATCATCATAATCATGTCACACCACTTCACAACCTGGACTTGTGTGATCTGAGTCCAGGGTCTTGCGCTCCAACACGACCCGATCAAAGTATAGATTCTAGCGTGTGAATGAATGTGTTGACATTGAGCATGCTAGAAAGTCGCCTGATTACCAATCAATGATGTAAATTGTTAACAAGCACGAGAGAAACCACCAATAATGACAATGGCCCTAAAGGTACTATCAGCACAATTCACGGAATGTGAATACAGGAACTGAAGTCAAACACCTATGAAATCGCTCAATTGAAAGCCAATGATGTGAACTTATTGTCGAGTGCGAAGAAATTGCCATTAGGGCATGCAAGCTCTAAGGTATTGGAAGGGAGTCTCTAGGTCAACTTCCTAGATAATGATTTGAAGTCGACGGAAAGCGATTGTGTCGAAGGAGGGCCATAACGAATCCCACATCATCGATGTGAGACGAGAGGATGCAAAACTATTTTGGATGATACAAAGAATTAGAGGTAAGCATAACTGCAGAAGGACAACTCTTGAACATATCGGCGACACAACTGGAAGTTTGGCAGCTTTTGGATCCATAGGATTGGTCGTCATGACGATGTGGCAGAGATCAGATGCAAGGAAAATTTTAAGAACCACCCTAAATTTATATGTATAATAAATGGGCTAATCCCCATGATACATAGGAAAAATGGGAGGCGGTTTTATCAAAAATATAATATGTATATATAATTTTTTTGGTGAATCTCTCACCAGATTATATTATCTTGTACATTGATGGAGAATCTTTCACTGAATTATAAAATCTTATAAGATCTTGGCAAATCTTTTACTGAATAATAAAACATTGTGAAGTCTCGGCAAATGTTTTGTTAAAGTATGAAACCATATATGATAATAAGAAAACATATTCATTACACTGTAATATACTAACATACATGTTTGGAAAAAAGAAACATAATTTTCTCTTCCTACAAACAATGTTCCAAGTTTCAGTGGCCGTGTTTGTCAAGGTTCTTACAATACACTCTTTCATATCCTTCTATTAGTTTTGATAATATTCCACAACAAAGTTCTTGTAGGTGTTGATATTGACAACGAGTTCTGTCAAGGTAGGAGAGATTAACCTTTTCTCTACAACTTTTGTAAAGCTACCACTTTTTTCAAGTTATCAAATTTCTTTCTTATTCCATAGACTCCAACTGCGAGATAAAAAAAAACACATCAAGTTTGTTTACCCCAACACGCCAACAAGTAGCAAGCCCCAACTATATTATATAAGAAAGTATTAGGTATCCCAAAGGCTTGAAGGGGATCTAATTGAAAGAAGTGACCATTGTGAGATCCTTCCAATTAATATATGAATATATAAATGTAGATTTATTATTATTTTAATTGGAAATCTTCAATTAAATAATAAAATTTAATTACATCTCTCCCAATCTAAATTTCTTATTAGCATAATTCACTACCCTCATAGGTCTCGCATTTTTTAACAACATTGTAACATATATATTAATTTCGTTTTTGGTGAACAATATCCACCTTTTAGGAAAATATGGTGCAGTGGCTCCAACCCCTACAGATCATTAGGACAAACTAAGAATAGCATAGAAGATGAAAGGTTGCACAAACCAGCTTATTTTTCAAACAACTAATCCAACATCAGTACCTAAACTTTTTCATGAAGATATCATATTGAGAATGTTTAAAAAATGGTGAGAAATCTTCTGCGAGGGTGATGTGGAAAGAGTGATAAGGTTTCATTGTTTTGAATTTTTTTTGTTAAATCAGAAAAAGTTAAAAATCAATATTAATGGAGATATTGGTATTTTTTACTAAATTTTGTGAAGTGATTAAACGTAGCTTTAACCATTCACCTTAAGATGTTTTTACAATATAATTTCCTATGTCTATTTAATATCTTCATCATCATAAAAACCAACCTATATCCATCTTAACTCCACCTACCACTTGTTAGGATATTCCGACACATAGGAAATAGTTAAGTTCAACTTGGTCTAGTATAGAGTTAGGTAAAGTGTGTTTCTTTACCGTTGTACATTTTGTAACTTACAATCCGACGGTCACGATATGTAGTGATCCGACGGTTCACTCTCTCCTCGGTATTACCGACACTTGATCCATGGCTTGACACCCGATTGGTTCATGAGTTCTATTTAAAGCGCATGGAGGGTCATTGTTCGGGTAATCCGTGCATGAGAGAAGCTTATGTAAATTTTCATTCTTTGATTAATAAATTGCCTGTAGTAGCCACGTTGGCACAGGCCGTGGACTGTTTCCCTCTTAGGGGGATGAAATCTATTTATCCCTCTGAGCACTTGGTAGACCCAGAATTAAGATGGATCTAAGATGATAGAGTTTCCCCTTTAAATAGTCTATGCTCACATGAATACCATGGTATTACCATGGGTTATCATAAACCTGGAGCTTAAAAATTGCTATTAGTAATTTATAAAAATTAATAAAATTAATAATTGATTTTTATTTTTGTTTTTATTTTAACCAAGTTAAAATGTTTAACATACATTAAATTACAACATCCATTTTTACTCTTGATCCACCAAGCCCCGAGAGGGATCAAATATTTTTTCACTCTATGCTAGTTTGCATATCACGATATTTGATCCCTCTCGGGGCTTAGTAGATCTAGAGTAAATATGGGGCTTAGTAGATCCAGAGTAAAGATGGATCTATGCTGGTTTAATTCCCCCATTTAAATAGGCTACATTCCACGTGAATGCCATGGGTCAATACCATGTGCCATTTTTATTTTTATTAATACTAATATTAGGGTTAATAATGTTTTTTTCATGGTATTAATAATAATCTAGCCCATGGTATTTGGCCCACAGTATTTTTCCCATAGGTTTCACCTAAATGTAACACATTTTTTGAGTGTTCGTAAATATAAGGTGACTTATGGAGTAAATATAAAAAAAAGTTTTATTTGTTTACCATACCTCTCGTTTATTTATATTTTTATTAATTTACCATACCTCTTTTACAAATATGGTATTTGGTCCATAGGATTCACTTAAATAAAACCTCTTTTTTTAGCCTTCATAAATAGAAAGAGGGTTATGGACTAAATATAAAATGAGGTTTTATTTATTTACCATACGTCTAGTTTATTTATAGTTTTATTTATTTACCATACCTTTTGAGTAAGTATAAAAAGTGGTTTTATTTATTTACCATATCTCCACTTTATTTATTTTTTTATTTGTTTACACCCTTGCATGTATATAAGGTGACTTATGGAGTAAATATAAAAAATGTTTTATTTAATTACCATACCTCTCATTTATTTATATCTTTATTAATTTACCATACCTCTTTTATAAATATGGTATTTGGCCCATAGGATTCACTTAAATAAAACCTATTCTTGAAAATTACGGGGAATGGAAGGTTGTAACTCCTAATTTCAAGGGCTAAATTTACCTTTTTTACCCTCTCCCTTAAAATAAGGCAGGCTATTTGAGGCGATTTATAAAAATGTACTATGATACAAAATATTTTCCCACTAAAAATTTAAAACCCCTTAATTTTGCCTAAGGGCGAAAATTCGCCCCTAAAATTTTCCATGATCAGATGGAAGGAAAAAATGAACGGCCCAAAGCTAGGAAGGTCAATGATACAAAGGAGGATGTCCCAACCTGACACGAAGCAAAGAGTGTCATGTTCAAGAGTGAGCTGCTGACATGACTGATAGATTTCCAAATTCCCCCCCACCATTTCTGGCGAGTATCCCAATTATTTTTTAGTCGCAAGCTTGAAGGGGATAGCATATTCTTGCACTGTAAGTTCATCCTTCGGACGAATCCGACCTAGTAAGTTTAATGAGCCCTAGGAAGGAGAAGCTAATGTTCTTCATGATGATGAATCCGATGTCGTTTAATAATTTAACAAGTCTGACAAAGGTGTAACTCGGTATCGTTTTTATGTTTAGAGAGTTTGAAAAAGACATGTAAAAGAAAAATCCGCATGATCCCTTTTCGTACATTTGTGTCTCTCAAGCCCGAAAAGGTAGAAAATAATACTTGAGAGAACCGTTTGACCATTTCAGTCTAGGAGTACCCTTTTCGTAAATAGTGCATCCCAGCCTGAAAAAGGGATAAACTTATACTAGGTGCACAATGTTTCACATCCGTTAAGGAGTTTGAAACGACAAGGACTCGACCATATTTTTGATTTTAAAGGGTTGAAAAAGAGTTGAAAGAGGACCCCCCATTTTTATTCTCTTTAATGAGTAAAAAAGGGAAGAATACTCATCAATATTTTCATCTGAGTTTAACGAGTCGAGAAAAGAGTTGAAACGTGACTCATCATCATCGTCGAACATCCATCACCTGTTGCTGCACAAGTAAGGCAAAGTGTATTATCAATTCCTTGAGGAAAAATAGGTCAAAAATATTTACAAAACCTGATATTTTCATGAAAAATGAATAAAAAGGGGGAAAGTAAATATATTTTTACCATTTACCATTTTACCTTTACAGTGAAGACTTTTTACCCACTTTTGCCCTAGTTGTTCTGGAGTAGATTGCAGGAGATCTGGGAGGTCAATCGATGAGCTGTCAGTTCCAGGTAACAGTCAAAGTCTTGAGCTCCATTTTCATGCCATTCATTTATGTTTTTAGCCATTTTTTTGGATTTTTAGTGAGTTTTTTGAAAAAAAAACTTCGCCCTCAGTCGGCGCAATTTCCGGGCACGGGATCACGCCGGCCGAGGGTGATTTGCACAACCATCCATGCCGATCGGTGCATATGTTTTTAAAATAGGTGGCCGACGCTGTGGATAGGGAAAAACAATTTTTTCTTAAAAACTAATCATTTAAACTTGAATTTTATGTGCCAAGGAGGATTATTGACTCGAATTAATGGCTTTTGCAGGAGGGAAATCACCGAAAATGGTAGATTTGGAAGGAAAGAGAACATGAAGATGTTCACACGCAGGCAATGAATGATCCAAATTGCCTGGAAGCTTTAAGGGCTTGCGGGCTCCTCAAATTCTTCATTACAACAGGGATGCAGGCCCAGCCCGAGTTGCTTCGATACTTGATAAGCCTTTGGGACATTAATTGAGAGATTTTTGTCATTAGGGACTAGGAGATGGAGTTGACAGCTTCAGATATCTACTTCATAAATGGACTGTCTCGCAGAGGTGAGCCAGTGAACTTGTATGGGTCATGTCCGATCGAGGCAAGCATATCTTCCCTACTTGCTGAACACTACCCTGAGGCCCTAAAATCTAAGAGTGGGAAGATAGAGATTTCCAGTGTGCGAGATTTGACACTGAGGGTGCTTCTATTGACTATCAACAGAGTGGCGGGGTCCTTGGTGGAACATGAGAATAACAAGTTGAAGTTCCTTTATGCTATTGACTGCGCAAATCCTACGATCTTCAACTGGGCAGAGGTCATGAAGATGAACATCAAGCACCACTTGTCCTAGGCCAAGGTGGGGAATCTGAAGCAATTTGGCTTCAGATTAGTACTTGAGACCTTTTTCTTGGAATGAGAGCCATTGTTCCAGTATTAGTTGACTAAGGTCAATCCTCCTGTGCCACGTGATCAGCACATGGCCCATTGGAGTAGTTTGATGCCCAGGATCACTGGGGATCAACATATGTCATACCGACCTACATTCTTCTCATGGCTATGATGACAGAAGATCATTGTGGAGGAATGGCCGTACAACGACACTGATTTATGTGGAGATCTAGATATGCCCTTACCAGATGGAGAGGACTTCGATAACGAAGGTAAAAGTAAATTTTTTAATTTTGAGATTTTTAATTATCTTTTGGTTAATGCGTGCTTATAACATTTCTCTTATTTATGCAGATGTTGGACTAGAGCGTCAGCCGGGATGTCCCTGATATCCAGGCGCGTACCCCACCCTATTAATGTTGTTTCCCCTTATCAGGAAGGGAGCGCCAACAAGGAGGAGATCGTGAGGAACCTTCAGGGGTTAACTCATGGTATCCCGGAGCATGCTCGGATAGGAGACATGCCCCATTAGTACTAGAGACACACGGTGGGAGTCTCAGATCGGATCTGCTGACTACCGAGTCGTGTTGCACGAGATGTCTCATGCTACCATGACCATCATGCTGAGTAGTTCCTAGGTCCAGCACTTACATATTTTTGAGCCTTGTGTGCCATGGATGTATGAGGCCTGCGAGCCGCTGATGTTATTTTAGACACACATTATTTTTGGGGTTCTGATGTATCAAACATTCTCACCATATATATGTATATATATATATATATATATATATGTTGTATTTTCCTATCTATTATTGTACAAATGGTTTGTCTTATCTTTTACATGTTTCGTAAATGTCTATCCAACACGTAATTAGCTAATGCATCTGTCAATGTATTCATGCGTCTAGGAATATGATGATATGTAATATAATCAAAATTCCTTTCCAATAGATGGATACAGAGATACATTCGTAATATTTGAGGGTTCCTGATGGAATATTGCCCATTGAGTTGAAGGACAACAAGCTATGAATCCAGGTTGACAACCAATTCTCTGATGCCCAGAGCGATGGCTTTTGACAATAGTTCGATGACCGCACTGTATTCAGCAATGTTGTTGGTTGTGTGACCTAGGTAGATACTTTGAAGGTCAATCAACTCACCGTTAGGGTCATAGATAGCCCATGTCGTGGATGATGGGTTCCAGGTACTATGGCAAGAACCATCGGCAAAACCAACGTGAGGAGTTGCAGACATCTGCAAAGCAAGAAAAGCATAGTAAACAGGAAAGATGTTTGAAAACTATCACACAAAATTACGCTGTACAAAAATGAATCACACACTAATGTACATAAGTAACCATACAAGATGACCTAATTGTAGTACTTTTTGAGGTAAAACCTGTTTCGGGGCTTATTGAAAGGATTTTCCTTCATAATCAATAAGCTCATATGCCCCTTTCTACAAAACATGTTTTATAATATAGGGCCCATGCCACATAGGTTCGAACTTGCCTGCCCCTAGCTTATCGTTAACTTGGTCGTATAACAGGACCAAATCACCCTCAGAGAAAGCGCGAGGGGAGACCGACTGACTAAAATGGGATTTGACTAGTTTCTTTTGTGCTTCGATGACCAAGGTAGTGAGACGGTGAGTCTCATTTAGTCGTTCTAAATATAAGAGGCGTTCCTCTTGAGGTGATGTTTCGAGGACGAGTTCAATAGCTAGCTTGAGGGAAAGAATCTCACATTTGATTGGAAATGTTGCTTCCAGACCATAGACCAGCTGGAATGGTGTGAAACCAGTTGCATCTTTGGTTGAAGTTCAGTAATCCCACAAAACTGAAAAGAGCACGAGATGCCAATTTGACTTGTGCATCCCAATAGTACACTGAATCATGGGGACCAAAACTTTGTTCATGACTTCAACTTGGCCGTTGACCTGAGGGTAATATGGGGTCGAGCCATCGTGGTGCAAGCCCAATGAAGATGCCAGTTCTGCCATCATGTAATCTCTAAAGTTGGATCCATGGTCTGTGACAATGGCTTGGGGTACACCGAACCTAGAAATAACATGGTTAAAGAGGAATTGAGCCTTTGTCTTACCATCTGCAGAGTAGGTAGGCATCGCTTCAGCCCATTTGGTGAAATAATCCATAGTGACGATAATATAGCCATGCCCCCCTGCTGAACGAGGGTTACATGTCATATAATCGATGCCCTATTTGGTAAAGGGACCAACGGTAATGATGGGGTGTATGTGAGCGGGTGGGGCGCACATCTTGCGTTGGTAAATTTGGCATTCGTGGCACTTACGGACAGTAAGAATGCAGTCTTTGAAGATGGACAACCAGAAATAACCAGCGTGAAGGATTTTCTAAGCTATAGCGTAACCAAACATATGACCACCACATGCCTCGTAGTGGCAATCATTGAGAGCTCTTTCAGCTTCCTCGATTGTGAGGCCTCATCGAAGAACATAATTGACACCGACATGGTATAAAGTATCGCCAATAATACGGTAGGATTGTGAATGATGCTGAATCATTCAACGATCATCTTTGGTCAACACAGACTGAAACGTGGAGGTTTGGAGATACATGATGATGTCACTGTACCATGGATCAAGGGTGATAATCAGGAAAACGGTCTCATCTGGAAGCTACTCATCTGTACTAGCAGGGAGGGCTTTGGAGGGAAGGGAATAAATTAATTCAGCAAAAACAAGTGACTTCTTAGATTTGGTCGTAGTGAAGACCAAATCGAATTCTTGGAGGATAAGTATCCATTTAGAATACTTGCCCCCAGTAACTGACGAGTCAGGATATAGGTCATAGGGTTGCATTCAGAAATCACAGTAGTCATACGTAAAAGGATATATGCCAAAAGCGTTAAATAGCCTGAACAACAGCCAAAGCCAACTTCTCGACATGTGCATAACGCGTTTCAATGTCGATGAGATTCCAACTAAGGTAGTAGATCACATGTTCGTTGCCTTCATCATCGCCTTGGACCAAAACCATAGAAATGGTGCTAGGGGCCACAGCTAGGTAAAGGAAGTAATGTCGATAATAGTCTAGCGGATGCAACAGAGGAGCATTTATGAGGATGCCCTTAAGATCATCAAAAGATTTTTGGGCCACCTCATCCTATGGAAAGGGCATTCGTTGTTGAGTAACTGGGTAAATCTTGTGGCTAGCCAAGCATAGTTGGGTATAAAACGATGAAGAAAGTTGGCCTTTCCTTGTAGGCTCTAGAGTTGGTGTAGTGAAGATGGAGGGGGTAAATTTACAATGGCCTCGAATTTTAGTAGATCCAGGCGAATATAGTCCTTGGAAACAATGAAGTCAAGGAGTTGTCCTGATTCCACGTGGAAAACACATTTGTGTGGATTTAACCGAATGTTATAGTGTTTGCAGTGTAGAAAAAACTTCTAAAGATGGTCTGGGTGATCTTGGCTCTTACGAGAATGGGCAAGAATGTCATCCAAGTAAGGCTGGAAATTGTTGTGAATATCATAAAACACATAGGACATTGCCCGTTGAAATGTGGCTCTAGAATTTTTGAGGCCGAAAGGGAGCTTATTGTACGTGAATGTACCCCATGGGCAAATAAAGGCTATCTTTTCTTGGTCGGCCAGTGCAATATTAATCTGGTTATAACTAGAAAAACCGTCCATAAAGGAAAAGATCTCACTCTTGGCACATTCATCAATGATTTGATCAATGAAGGGAGTATGATAGTTGTCTTTAGGACAGGCACGATTAAGATCTCGATAATCCACGTAAACGTAGATCGTGCCTTGTTTTTTAGTCACCGGGACAATATTGGACACCCAGTATGTAAGGGGGATGGGATAAATGAACCCAGCTTTGAGAAGCTTTTCCACTTCACCCTTAATAGTAGTGACCTTCCTAGGGTGCACTGGGCGAAGCCGTTGGCGAACAGGCTTTGCATGCGGATACGTTGGTATTTCATGCACCACAATGCTAGGATTGATGCCAGGTATTTCTTCATAAGACCATGCAAACAAATCACAGAATTCCTAAAATAGACGAGTATATGTCTTGATCTCATCCAGAGAACAAGATACCCTAATATGAGCATGTTCAACAACACCGGGTTTGATAGGAATGTCCATCGACATCGTTTGGGTAATATTACCTAGATTTCCTTCTGACCATACTTTATGAGTAACAGTCAGTGGCGGAAATGGAGAAGAGAACTCTTCGAAAGCAGTAGACATGACCACCGAGCGAGGAAGGAATGAGGAGCGATGATGAGTATCGATCCATGGTGGTTCCTCGAGAGACATGATTTCCACACTCTCATAGGGAGCACCAAAGTGCTTGATGTATGGAACATTTCCATTTGAGGAGGAAGAGGCAAAGAAATACAATTGATCTACGGTGGCAATCTTCCCTTGATAGGGAGAACGGATCATGCGAAACAAAGAGGAGGCCATGGCATGCATGGCATGAGTCCAACTTTGGTCGAGTAGAAGATTATTATTGAGATTTGTGTCAACAATCTCTACTTCAAATTGCACTATCTTGCCTTTGAGGGTGATGGCAAGGTTAGGTAAGACACCGAAGGGTTGCAAATCATGCCCATTCAAAGCTTCCAAAGTGTTTGGAGACTGATTCAGTGCACGGGAACCAATAGCCTTCCAACATGAAGTTGACATGATGCAGGTGGAAGCACATTCATCGATGATAGTGCGGTGGATGGTCTTCTCATTAATGATTACCTGAATAAGAAAGGTAATCTGATGAGGGAGCCGTGGAACATTGTTCTCCAGATCCAAAATATCAAACTAGAATCAGTGGGATTGATGCCCCCAATATCTGACAACAAAGATTTTTGTTGCGATGGGCAGATTTGGAGTACCTCAAGAGATGACATGGCTGACGGTGCCTGAGCCAAATCCTCAACAATATTGTAGTGTTGAGTGGCTTGGGCATTGGGATTACACGAGGATTTCCACAGCACACCTCAAGAGGGTGGCCACGTAGTGGAATCAGGGTTAGGGCCATAAATCAGGGTAGAAGAAGAAGAAGGTGCAACTTCTTTTTCTTTCCCAGCTGTCAGAGTTGGAGTATGATAATCTTTCCATCGGCTAGTCACATTAATAGGCATGCTCATTATGAAAGCTTGAGATTCGGAGGAAGCAGATCGGGGTTGGTCTACCGTTTGGGTCTACTGAGACCAAAATGGCTCTTTAAGGATAGCAGGGGTACCTTTGAGCAGGCGACTAACTTCATATCGTCGAGGACAATTCTTAGTGTAGTGATCCTCCTCGCAAATGAGTCAGGGATACTTTGGTTTCTGTTGCAAAGATTCACCAGCAGACGATTTGGGAGGACCCTGTTTCGGAGCATTGGCTTTAGCTTTGCCTTTACCTTTCTTCTTTCCTTTCGATCATTTGTCTGCTGCGGTAGACTGGACAACGTGTACCTCTGAGGTTTTACCTGGGCCAAGTGGATTCTGAGATGAACTATTAGGAACAGTATTCGAGACCAACTTCTGTTTGGAAGAAGTTTTAGCAGGGTTCTGGGATACTGAACCAATAACTCCATCAATGGGAGGAATAGCTGGTGATTTTGATGCTGCAGGATGGGATGATGGCTGCGAAGCATTAGGTAACAACTCGTATAAAGTGCCAGACTGAGAGTAAACCAGATCCAAGTACTGGGCACGAGCGATGGCTTGCTCTTCAGTGACACATCCACCCATAGCTATATCACGAGAAATTGGGGCTATGAATGATTTGGTAAACCATTCAATAAGCAACTGATTAGCTATCTTGAATTCGATCAGGTGACGTCTACATCTCCATTCATGGATATGATCAGAGATGTGTGTCGCAGTTTCTTGCTTAAGCGATGTGAGCAAATAGGTGCCAGTTTCATTGTAAACCGACAACTAAAAATGTGTGAGGAAAGCCATGGCTAATGAATTAAAGTCATGGAAAGTACTATGAGGTAGATCGATGTACCATTTCATTGCAGCACCCGTGAGTTTTCATTGGAAAAGATGAAGATGAATGGAATCATCCACGTATGAGTTCGACGAGCACTAGAGGTGATATGTCATCACATGGGCCTCAGGATCTTCTTTAGCTTTTCCATCAAACTTTAGGAAATCACTTGGTATCTTGGACGGTACCAAAGGCTAGTACGGTGAATGAAGGATCAGATCATTCGTAAGGCGTGATACATTCGGCAACTTGAGTGTAGCCAAGAAAGGTAATTTAGTGTTCAAATGCATGGGAGGTAGATAGGCAGGCCCATATGGAGGAGCCCGTCCCTACTGGTAAGGATTTTGGCCCCACAGTGGGGGATTTTGGCCATATGGCATCTGAGGCTGCCCCCATTGCAGATTACCTTGACCATAGGGAGGATTCTAACCTTGAATAACTTGAAACTATCTAGTCATAGGTTGCAGATAAGCAACGTATGGGTTAAAATAATGTTGGGCTTGTTGACCTTGGACATATGGATATGGGACCTGCTATCTTGGAACATAGGGTTGATGAACCTGTTGCCCCTGAGCAAGAGGGTTCTGGACCTCCTGTCCTTAGGCATAAGGTTGATACACTTGTTTCCCTTGGATGTAGGGGTTTTGTACCTGGTGCCCTTGGCTGACAGGATTCTGAACCTGTTGACCTAGGACAAGAGGATTCTAGGCATGCTGCTGCAGGACTTGACCTTGACCCTGCCCCTGCAAGGGTTGACCTTGTTGGTATGTATACAAGGGTTGCTGCTGCCTTGGTTGGTTTTGCTGTTGCAAGGGCTGACCTTGTCGTTGCAAAATTTGTCCTTGGTTTTTCCGAGGTTGGCCCTGCGAGGGTATGGGTTGAGAGGTATACGAAGCACATTGCATCTGCTGCTGCGCGGCTTGTTGAAACTGCTATAAGGATTGACCTTGCGGTTGTTTCAAGAGACCTTGTTGTGGGATAATTTTCCCTGATATTGCATGGAGAGCCCTTATTACAACAAAGGTTTCCCTTGCAGTAACAAAGGCTGCCCTGGCTGTTGTAAAGGCTTTCCTTGTTGTTGCAAGGGTACTTGAATAGTGCCCGTGAAAATTACCGAACTAAATCTGGCCATAGCCAGGCTGGATGTACTACCCCAGCTTAGAGGGTGTAAGGTTGATTAACCAATCCTTGAGAACCATATGGAACATAAGGATTTTGGTATTGGACCTGAGCCCCATAGGGCTACTGATACTGAACATTGCTCGATCCAGACGGACCAACGGGATTCTAAACCTGTTGGTACTAGACATTGCTTGATCCAGTAGGGTCAGCAGGGTTATAAATAATACCAGAAGAGGGCTAGTTTATACCAAGAATGTGAGCTTGTGAGCAACTCACATTAGTGGCACCTGACACCATAGAGACATTCAGGTTCTGTCCCCCAAGCGGTGGCATAATCTAGCCACTGACTAATGGTACAGAGGAACTGATAGAGACAATCTTTGAAACTGTCGGTTGTGACTGACGTGTAATTGGGATCGATGATACAAGAGTATTTGGAATGGTAGGTTGCACCGGGAATGAAGTAACAGCCTGTTGGGAAGTCGTGTTCATGACGAATGGACCTGACGCCTAACGCCCACACAGGATTATGGTAGAGTGATGAGGCACTAGGTGTTCCTGAAACTAAATGCCCCTAAGACACATAGTTGGGTGGCAAACTGGCAGGAATACCTTCTAAATAAGGGAAACCCTCGGGAGGGAACTGCAATTGAAATTCTTCCCCCTCAACAGTGTGTGGAGTAGAAACTTCGGAATCATTGGAAGATGTCACTGGGGCATCACCTTCAAGTTCCATGTTTGAAAACAAACGACGACGAATGGCCGAACATGTATTGGGGGATAGTTCCAAAGGAACACCCAGCTAGTTGTATGGACTGTAAGGACGCTACGGTGATATCTCAACAACGTCAAATAGAGGGTTCAGAGGATAGATAACCAGTCCAAGCTGACCGTCAGTGGTTGGCGAGTTCTCTGGAGTTTGAATGGGATTATCTGAAGATTCCGAGCCAAGATCAGCAGATGACCCTGAATCGAAAGTAGGTGGAGGACGAGATGAAAATGGTTGAACACTCAAAACAATTGTGAGTTCAACATTTTGGTCCTCAAGTGACTCTGATAACTCAGGAAATGACTCCTCAGACAATCTTTCAGACGGAGGAGAGGAAGAGGAATTGGGTGAACCAGATGGTTCAGCCACGATGACCTTGTCTTAGTCGACAAAAAAAATAACTTCAAGGCTTTAAAATGTCCTTTTAAGGGAACTCATGATTTGGTCAAAAAGACTAATAGGATGTTTTGGATCATGGGAAATCAATTATTAAGACACATAAAAGACTGATGTTCTTTCATTTTTTAAGAGTTGAGAAAGAAACAAAGATGACTTTATCACTTTTGATTAGAAACGAGCTCGAAAGGATAAGTGCTCGAATGATCTTTTAAATTTAATGAGTCAAAAAGATGAAATGATTTCTCTAGATGATCTAGGTAAATAGGACTACCAGGAAATCGTGAACTGTAGAATACCTCCTGGCGAACCAAGAAGTACGAGCAGGCAATCTCCCCAAATGTTGTGTTCGGTGTATCGCGTTCGCAAGGCAGCTGACTTGCCTTCCTAGGGATAAAAGGATTGCAGCCTAGTGGGGTCTCCCGTTATATACTCGATGGTACAGGGAGCACAAACCCGTGTTAGCACTGTTTAATGCCGAAGCTAACGACAACTGCTAGGTTTAAAGACGTCGGAACACGTCTCTAGCCTAGACCTTCTAGATATTATTGTTAATGTCAAATGCGCCTTAGGTTAATTGAATTCATTTTAGAGTTGATCTTGAGTTAAGTTTCAGTTTCAGGTCTTAGAGATGCTACTTGAAAAGACTAACATGCAAATAAATGGGAGAAGACCCTTTCAATTTGATGAAATGCCTACACTAGAGAGGGTAGAAACTACTCAATCAAATGAAAACAATCAAGCAACTGAAACCAAAATTATCTTTCACTACCTTAATTTTTCAAAAAATAAACTAATGAAAAATGTATTCCAATTCCTAATTTCTTGACAAGCACTTATCTATTAGTCCTTTCAAAATGAAAAATTCTCTTCCTTTTCCAAATGCTGATGCAATTCTAGTCTTTAAAAAGATGAAAATTTTTGTAACAAAATGATGCAATAGGCTAGAATTTCATGCTTTCTCATGGAACAACGAAATAAAATTTTCGCATACAATCTTCCAATGAAAAAGTTTTCGAGACAATGAGCTCTTCAAGCAGATGAAAACACGAAAAGAGAAGTTCATTCAGATCAATGAAACACCAACTTTGCCAAACACAAGGCCAACAATGTAATCTATGCTGGAAAGAGACGTTCAAGCTAGTAAATGAAACTTTTTCAAACTTGTGCAAAAAGAGGTCAAATTCATAAAAAGGACCAAAAAAAAAATGCAAGGATTAAACACACCTATAATCCGACTTGGTGAGTTCACAAACTATTGAATGGGCGACCAACTAGATGCCCTAGTGTCGCTAGCCACTCAATGACTCAATCAATCAAATAGCAAGATGACAAGCCAACAAGCAAGCAAAACCAAATGAAAAGTAGCTTTCTAATCAGGGAGAAAACAATCAGAAAGGCTCACGGGGTCAAAACACAAGAGAAGAACATACTGGCCAAGATTGGGGTCAATCCCTAATCTTCACTTACAGGAATCAGCGCGATTGCCTAACTAACAACGAGTGCCATAGGCTAATCGGCATGACTATTCCTCAACAATTCACGCTGGTCGGCATGACTGTCAATGGATTAAGCGCACTGGCCGAGGTAACTAAGGAAAAAAAAAAAATTCAACATAGTGACCAGATCTGCTACTATGAATTTTAAAGGCCAGTAAGCATGAGAAAAGAAACAGAATCAAAGGGAAAACGTGAAACTAGAAAAGTTCTCATGAAATCATGAAATCCAAAACAATAAAAGGATTGGGATCCCTAGCGGAGTCGCTAATTTGTGGTGAAGTAAAATTATAAGTGCGGACACGAACGAATTCCTCTAGCCCGATAATGGGTCTATCCACAATAGATACAGTCTATGGAAGATTCCCTTAGGTTAGAATCAATCAAGAGGGCCTACCTCTTGGTTTCTTATCCTGTTTGATGGAGTCTTTGCTTTCTCACTCCAACAATCTCTTGCTTCCTTCTTCAAGTTCCTGAAACAAGTAAACAACAACAACACACAAACATAATAATAGACAAATTGCAATTCAACCTACTTAATGAGTCAAGAAGCATTAATACATGGGTATGTAATATTACAAAACATGTTGGAAATCAATCGATAGTTGCATATATTAATATCAAAGAGAGATTACAACCACTCGTCTTGACGCTGCGGTCTTCCTTGACAAGACTAGGTTCCCACACACTTCTGCTAGCATTCAATGATGGCTTCAAACAACAATAGTTTAAAGGATCTTCCCTTTTGGCTTCACTCCAAACCAAAACACACTTCTTCCTCACACAACTAGGTAGCTACAACTAGTAATAGCTTGCTTGTCTACTCCAAAATAGTATCAACACTCAACAATAACTCTACCAAAACTATCAACTTGACTATAACATTCACACTAGTTTGTGCTTGGGAAGAAGGGAGGTTTATATAGGAAATATGGATGGGAAATGGATCCTCTTCTTATGGGAGAAGGACTTATCCGTTGAGGTAGTTCCATTATTATAGAGGAAAGGAGCCCAAACTGTCATCCTCAACCCCATCCGGCCAAACCATTTACCACACTTCTGTTACAGAGCTTCTAGAGCTAGAAGCTTCAGCTCTAATTTAAAAAACTTTCCATAACAGGACCAACGCAACTAAAACACAATTCAGTCACTCCGGTCAGTGCGAGGAGTAGTGCTAATTTCTGCACATCGGCGTGGGGGAGACAAAGGCCATTAGTGCTGGTCTTGCAAACTGGGCAAAACAAAAGTTTCAGGGGAAATGGTGCAAAAAGGAAATGATCTGCTCATGAAGAGGGACATAATGGGAGTTTCTCCATGAAGGCAAAGCATGTGGGGTTCACTGTAGAGGTCCTCTAGGATCAAGTAACGGGGAATATAGGGACAGTGACAAAGTGTTGTGTAACAAGGAGCTTGAAATGTATAATATTGAACATGTTCCTAAGTCCATGTCCATAGCGCCATGGTATGTAGATCTACAGAAATTTCTAGAGCATGGCACCTTGCCCTCACACTTATTAAACAAGCAGAAAAGTGAAATCTACTAAAATATCTATCTTACTAATTGGTTCATGGAGTGATTTTCTAGAAGCACCACAATGGTGTCCTACTGAGGTGCCTTGAGTTACAAGATACAAAGAAGGTCTTGAAAGATTTACATGATGGACCGACAGGTGGCCATTATGTGGTGACACTACAACATAGAAGGTTATGCTAGCTAGTTATTATTGGCCCACTCTTTTCAAGGGTGCTCATGGTTATATCCACAAGTTCCAAGCATGTCAGAGATGCACCGACTACGATCAAAGGTCAGCCGCCCCACTGCTACCAGTAGTAGTTGGAGAACCATTCCAATAGTGGTTCCTTGATGTTATTGAAGAATATTTTCCTCGTTTATCAAATAAACACCAATATATATTAATAGCAACATATTGCTCCACTCTGTGGTCATACGAAGTTTCTCTCAGATAAGTAAATGACCAGGAAGTCATCCACTTCTTGAAATAGAACATTATGACTAGGTTTGGAATTTCTACGTCACTTGTATTTGATAATGCGACATATTTTTCATCGTTAAATATTTATGAATTCAAATTAGAAAATGAAATTGTATTGAAACATGCATCGAATTATTATCCATATGGAAATGGTTTGGCTAAATCCACGAATAAGAATCTTATCCATATAATCAAGAAGACCATTTTTTCCAAAAAAAGGAACTAGCATAAATATTTGACCAATGCTCTTTGGGCTGACTGTGCTACTCTAAAGACTTCCTTGAGAACCCCACCATACTTCCTAGTTTATGGTAAAAAACTTATCCTGCCTCCGAACCTGTATCTTCTAGCCTTGCAACTCTCTCAAGAGTCATAAGGTAGACCTTGCCTCCTAGTTTAGAGCAGGATAGATACACTACTTAAACTTGAGGAAGAAAGATGCAAGGCCAAAGACCGATTTGTTGTAATCAGAACCATGTAAAGCATTGGTTTGATAAGAAGTCTGTAGGGGAAAAGAGATTTGATATGGGTGATGTAGTCCTGAAGTGGGATAAACCCCATGAAGAAAAGGGGAAACACTCAAAGTTCCAACCTTTGTGGATTGGACCATTTATTGTTGATGAAAATCTTGGCCATAATTATTTCAAGCCGAAATAATTAGACGGGAGGATTGACCCCCTTCCCATAAATGGTCAAGATTTAAAGCATTACTTTTGATAGAAACTACAAGTTGCACTTCCTATACAATTGTTTTCTTTCTTTCTTTTTTTATTTGTGTCCATTGTTTAGCTGTTATGTAATTCATGTCTCATCACGTCTTGCTGGTCAGTCAATGTACATAAATAAGACCCTTGTGTAAAGTGCATGGCTCAAAAGGATTTGTAGTGTAATAAAAGAGGAGTGTGACAACCACAACACTTGGATTTCTGTTGTTCTCCTTCTTTGTTTGGGAAAATTCCATAGGTTGAGCTAAGTCTAGATGGAAAATATGATTCATCCAATAGGAGAACCTTGAGGGAACCTATTAGATCCATGCCTAACCTGGTATTTAAACTGCTCAACTTTTTGTAAATCTATTTTTGTGTTAACGCTTATCCAGTCAGAGGAAAATCTAAAGCGATCAAACAAATATCAGAAGTCTTAAAATACTTCTTTGAAGGGGAAATCTACTCTACTCTCAATAAGTAAGGATCCCTCTTATGACCATTGAAATAATAAGTTCCAATGCAAAATTCTATTAAAATAAATAAATAATGGGTGAAAGAAGAGAAAGGATTCCTGTGCAGGGAGGTGAAGCAAATGACTTCATCGAGAAACTGTCCAGGCTCACTAGAAGCGAAGCAACGTTTGTGCTCCTAAAGAGACTCCATTGAGGTATTGTCTAGGCCTGTTTGCAGTGGATCAACACCAATGATGAAAAATCATACTCAAAATATCATAAACTCACTAGGCACATTACCCTTTCCTGTATTGAAACAATTGTGATATGGTTTATCTTTTGTTTGCGTTTCAACCAAGTTGAGAAAAATGAGATTTTATGTGTAAAACTGGGCCAAAAAGGGGAAATCGAGGCAATCAATACTTCCTGAGGGTCTGGCCCTTAATAGAAATCTATTCCCGATAGAGAAGCTGAAGTTCGCCCAATGTGTCGCCAAGAGTTTTCGCTGCTACAACACCCTTAAAAAATTCACTACAATTGAATTTTGGAGCCTACCATCACTATCGTGTCTAGAGTCACTTTAATTATCAGGTATTATTTCATGTTATTCTATGTTTTCAAGTGTCTTCGGATGCTCTCAAGTGTCTTCGCATTGATCAAAATGTAATGAACAAGGTTTTTATACCCAGAGGAATGCTCTGATAGCACTATAATGAACAAAGTTCATATACTTGCAATAATCTTCAGAATACTTTGAAGAAAAATACATCCATTGTAGGATAAGTAATTGTATATTGAATATTGTATAAAAGAATTGATGAGATATTTACAGTGAGGGTGAGTGCTTACTTATAGACCCTAGGTAGGTACCTCTTCACCAACAATTATGTACTTAGGGACAAACCTTTTCATTAAATAGCTACTAATTAATCATTATTTATTATTATTATTATAGTTTTACATTATTTGTATTATATTATATATATTTTTATTCATAACATTTCCTTCCTCCTAAAAAGGTTTTTTCCTCAAATCTTACTGATGAAAGTTCTTGATCTCTTTTCCTCTTTCAATATTTTCTCGTCTCAATACTTTCATCTTCGTTGATACAAGATGATATAATCCTTTGAGTGAGAAAAAAAATTGTCGCACCGAGAATGGATATGACAATCCTAGATTAATATTTTGTGGAATCTTCCGGTCACTAGAATTTTGAAATAAATTGTTTAGATAGGCCTGGATTATGCAAACCTCGGTATTCTTTGGAACAAAAATTAGTTATTTCCATTATAAATGGTTCAAACATATAGACTAACTTAGTTTTATGCTCTTATGGTTTATATGTCGATAAGGAGTTCTTCTAGTTGGATTTTCCCTTATCATGTATGTAGTAATTTCCTCATTTACTTTAGAGACTGTTGTTGTTGAGTTGGCTATGGAATCATCACTTGGAATTTCTATTGTTTGAACTGCAATTTGTTGGCTTGAGGGGCTTACACCCAGGTTTAGAGTTAGCTACGCTAACCAACAAAACCCTTTATCACCGACCCTTTCAGCAACGATTTTCTCACGCAGACCGCAGTCTCACCCGAGGCGATATTGGGGGATGTTGGAACCAAGTTTCCACATCTAGAAGGATTATGGAGTGTGGATCTTGACTTAGTATGACTCACCTACAGATCTATTACTATGCTACACAATATTACTTAATATTATACCGAATCCAATATATTCATACAAAAAGACTACTTCACAGATCTAAAACTCTATCTACTGTGCATAAATCAATGGACCTTAACTGTAATTAATTGTAACAACATTCATATATTAATTATGATCTTATCTTTTACTGTGCAGCACAAAATTAAATAGTAATTGCATAAATTAAAATACAAAATGTAAGTTCATAGGTCTGCCTTCACAATCTTCTTTTTATCTTCAGATCTTCACAACTACAATCCTTCTTACCCTACGCACATAGCTACAGGGTCCTACACACACAACTGTAGACTTACCAAGGTATCCATGCACACAGCTGCAGGAGCCTTCCCCTTCGCTCTAACACAGAAAGATATGACAATTACAAACTCAAAAACATCAAAACATATCCATTATATCCATGCCTTTGACTTACTAAGACAACCCTTTATATATATTTTTCTCTTACAATACCATGGTCCGCAAACCATGGGCGGAGCTCAAAACATACAAATTAATCCCATCCTTTTACAAAATAAGGGGCTTTGACCCACCCTAAAGCCCCTATCACTCCTAAAACACTGTGCAAAGCATGCTCTGCTCCTCAAAATGCGGGCTCTTTACAAAAATTTGACAAAATGTTGACCTAGGGGGACCCTACCCAACAGGTCCCCAACACAAAGATGTGACATGTCTTGAGTCACTCAGCTGGTATGTCTCGAATATTCACTTTCAAACCATTTTATGTATCCTTCAAAGGTTGAAGTGTCTTTGTGCACTACGTGGTAGCCTTTCGTACTTCCTATACCAGCTTCTCTGTCATCAACCCTGTTGTTTCCAGATTGATGGTTCTTTGCATTTTTCTTATGATCTTCAAATTTCTCTCCACTGTCTGTGAGAGATGAATGGCTTCATCATCCCATGGATGCATCCACACTAAAATGATATGCTCCTTTCACCATAGCTCATCGATCTGTCCCTGCAAAAAATTTCCCTCCTAGAGATGGGAAAATCGTTGTGCAGGTGCTAGGGTCCACACCGTCACTTTGATTTCATCAAACTATTGCTGCTTGTCATGGATCTCTACCTGTATCTTCTGTACATGTGGGTCCTCCTACAGCGAGGCCCATATCTCCATAGTGTCTTCGAAGATATAGCTACAGTCCTTGACTGTAGTAGCTATATTCTCCATAGTAACCTTGATATCCACTTCGTGCTGCTTGTGAACCTCTGGTGGAGTTTCCAGTTGCAGCCTCATCTACAACTCTGTGATCTGCATTTCCAACTTGGATTTTACTTTTTCAACTTCTACCTTTGATTCTTTCACTACTGTCGCAAGCTTCTGAATATTCTCTCTGGGTGCTACCTCTGTCTAGATTTGGAGCTCCGATAGCTCGCTACAAGCTTTAGTGATGGCCTCTTCTAGTTGTTTCCTGTACGCAACTGCCTCATCATGATCCTTGATGGCCTGATTCTTGTCCTCAAACATCTATCAGTTGTAGTTTTTAACTTCTTTAATTACCAACAGAGCACACTGCTCCTGCACCTTTAGTTCATCAGTGACTCCTTGATGTAACTCATGCAAGGTCTGAATGGGGAGCACTGCAATATTGATACTCACATTTTTTTGTACTGTGTGTGCTCCTGATCGTCGAAAATCTCAAAATGTAGAGTGTCGCCTAGTATTTGGATAGCTCGGAGCTCGGATGTGATTAATTTTTGTGTGCTACCTACTATTTTGATTGATGGTGTTGCACTTGCTTGAGCCATGCTCACTTGTACCACGCTTGCCTAAACATGTAGGTCCTTGAGGCCCTATTGGATCTCTGTCAAAACCTCTTTATATTGGTTTTCAATGTTCGTTGGTTCTTCACCGGTCTCAATTATGGACAGATGACCTGACCCAGTGTTCGATCATCCTGACATGATTATTGCTTCAAAATCATACTCTTGGAACAAAAATAGCCACCTACAGATCTGCCCCCCAACACAGGCTTGTTCACTAAGTACTTCAGCACAGAATGGTCTGTAAACATCTTGAAGTGCTCACCTAATAAGTAATGTGTGAATTTCTACAATGCATACACCATAGCAAAGCCCTCTCATTCCATTGTGGAATAATTTATTTCCGCCTTAGATAATTTCGACTCGCAAATGCGATGGGGTGATCAAGATCCCCTTCTCCTGGCTGTGCTAAGGCAACACCAAAACTATGCACGATTCAAATACATGAAGATGGAACTCCTTCTTCCAATATGGAAACACCAGGATCAACACAGTGACCATTTTTTCCTTTAATATGTCAAGGCTCCTTTTGCATTCATCGTCCCAATAAAAGGTGAAATCTTTCTTCAGTAATTTTTCCATTGGCATAGTGATTTGCACATAGGCCTTTATGAATTTCTGATAATAACCAATATGCCCTAGAGTCACCTCTAGCTGCTTCACATTCTTCGGCAGATCTAGGTTGACAATAACAACAATCTTTGTAAGGTCCACCATAAACCCCTACTTGCAAACAACATGTCCCAGTAATATTCCATATGGTATAAAAAAACATTTCCTGCAGGTATCCAACTTCAAGCACAGTCTCGAGACATGCTTCTTTAATAGTCCAAAGTCTATCCAATCATCAAAGTAAACCTCCAGAAATTTGTGGATGTATTCTTTAAACGCTGCGATGAAAACTCTGGATAATATTGTAGGTGAATTCTTCAACCCAAATGGCATGACTGTATACTGAAATGATCCCCATTCAGTAGAAAAAGTGGTCTTACTCCTATCTTTCAACACAATCTTAATCTAATGGTACCTTGAAAAACCATCTGTAAAGGAGTAGGCCTCCTGTCCTCCCACATTATCCAAAACTTCATCAGTGAATGGTGTTGGGAATGGGTCATGTATGCATGCGTCGTTCAACTTTCTTAAATCGACACAAATCCTTATGTCTCCCTTAGTCTTTTTCCCTCACACTACCATCCGGCTCACCCATTCGAATTCTTCCATCGATTCAATTATTCTAGCTGCGAAAATCTTCTCAATCTCCTCCTTCACCTTCTATTTGTATTTTACATTTAGGCTATATGGTCGTTGTTTTATGGGTTTTTGTTTTAGCCTATATGGTCAGTGAACTTCATCAGAAACAACTCCTAGTACTCATGTAGTAATTCAATGACCTTACCTATTATATCCTCATCCCAATAATCTCTGATGCACACAAATTTGGACTGTGACTGTGAGCTTATATTGACTTGCTTCATCTTAACAGGCTACATTATGTTAGGTATCTCAACATCTGGTCTCGCAACCTTGTGTTGTCCTTCTGATTTAGGGATGTTAATGTTGCGTGAATATTCCTCACCCTCTTCCACGATAATATTATAGCATTATATTATGTGTTGCAATTGTGTGTTCCAATAAAGTTGTACGCAAGTCATTGGCTCATTTGATGTCCAGAAAATTCCTGCTCTGATTTCTTGAAGGGCATCATCAATACATTGAAAACCATCTTCGAAGCTAAAGGTCAATTTGAAGCTTTCCTTCATATCATACTAGTTATCAGTGCAATGGCGCAACTCTGTTTCGAGATACCAATTCATCGATATCACATCCCAAGTGTGGACAAATATGGCGTACCCATTTTAGTTGAGGTTCTTCACCCCATGATGTAGTCCAACGAGAAAACTATTCTTGGGGATCATCCTTACCATTATAATTATCTGTGAGCCTTTTGTTTGCATGACCGGACCTGAGCCTCATCAATCGATGATACTCTTTCCAATCTCCTATATTGTCTTTATACATGCCCCACCATCGCGCAAGTGTAGACCTCAAAGCTATATCCAAGGCCTGGAATCACTGTTCTTCCGATACATCCCTTTTAAACTCATCAAGAAATAAGTTGACATCACCTATCCCATCATAATAAGGTAAATTACATAACTTTGTTGAGATGCATTGAAGTGATTTTATAAGTCTGTTACATCACTCAGTAGAAACTTTGTGCAACCAGTTCTGCCAGTTCTCCAATTTCTCATCAGAGTCCATGACACATGAACTATCCTTTTCCTAGCTTATCCTCCCATCTGCGGTGGGGTTGATCCAATCCTCATCCCACAGTTAATTTATAAATATTGTCAATATCTTCATTTCCATATTCATGGTAGACAAGTTTTGTATATCACGCTCCCTCACAGGGGTCTAAAGGAACAATGACTCTGGTACCATTCTTCTCGAATACCATACTTCTTATTTTTATATTTATTATAGCGTCCATTGGTTGCTAATTTTTCATATTTTTACCCACCTTTTTATCCCTTTCCTGAACTCATTTCATGCCCTTGTTGGTTGATTTTCATTCTAAACAGTGAAGGTACACCTATTGTCATGTCTTTGTGAATTGTTAATCATTGAAGCATAGTCATAGGGGATTACTGCCTAAAGTGACTTGCTAACTTAAGTTTTCATGTAGATTTGGAGGAATGATGATCAAAGGCGTGATTCAATGTATGATTACCATTGAGCTGGAAGCACTATCTTTGGATATTAGCTACAATGGTGGATCAACCTGTCGACCAACACATTTTCTATCTTTGAATTTTGTTGTATCTCAATAAACCACTATGTATTTGCAGGTAGACAACTGCCATAATCTTAGGCACTATCAGTTGATTTATGAAATGTATAAGTATTGATTACGGGGTTATGAAAGCCACCGCTAGGAGATATACAATATTTTTGAGTTGTAACAACAGACCTCTGTAATGATATTTTGATTAATACAATTGTTGATCCTTTGAGTATTTTATAGATCTCGATCTTACCACAGCCCTGATCAGGGAGTTGGGCCCACTCTCCTGACCAGGTGCTGTTGGATTAGATGCATGTGTGTGTAGGTTTATTTTCTGTTGTGTTATCTCTTTGTTGCGTAATGATTTCAGTGTGTTGCTGTGAGTCTTAACTTGTTGTTACTCTTATTTGTTGTTACAGTTATAACTTGTTGTTACACATTGTTATGTTATGATTGAATGTTCAATGCTGGGTAGGGAACTTTTTTCCTACATATATCTTGCATGATAGCCTTGAAATAACCATTCGAGCCCCGAGTTGAAAATTAATGTGGAATTGGGTGAATTGTATGATTCATATCTGAACACCAACATTTTGGTGTTGTTGCCAAGGAGGCTATCAAAGGCGTGAAAGTACGACCAATATTGACCATAGGACCATTCTCTCATCCTGGGGAGGGAATTTTTTCACCCTGCTCCAGGTCTTGAGCATTAGATTGTTTGTTTCTTTCATAAGAACCATTCTCTCATCCTGGGAAGGGAAGTTTTTTTTCACCCTGTTTCAGGTCCTGAGCTTAGAATTTTGTGGTTGGTTTTATTTCCTTATTTTTCTTTCTTTTTAGGGGCCACTCTCTCATCCCAGGGAGGGAAGTTTTCACCCTACTCCAGGTCCCAAGCTTTCAATTTATTTGAATGTTTTCCTTTTATTTTCTGATTGCATGAACAGAGATACAAATAAAAGGGGCAGAGGAAGACCCCCAAAAAGAGGAAGGAAATATCTAGGCAGAAATACCTATATCCAAGAAATCATTTCAAGAGTTGAATCAGGAGCATCATCGAGATTTTCTGTTAGGGTGAGATCTCATACACGATTTGTATGGTAGTCAGTTTCATAACCAGAACCTCCCCCAATAACAGAATCACAATTCAGGGAAGAAGAAGTAGTAAGCAGAGGATCAGGAGAACTGAACATTGTGAGTTCAGAAGAAGAAGAAGACTTGAGGGAATTCATTGCACCATTTGATCGAGGGAGTTTTTTTAAACAGACTCAACCACGCATTATAGAACAACCAGAACTTGTTGAGATTCCAAGTGAATATTGGAAGATATTCATGGCTCCTGCAACTTCTTCGATTGAGTTTCCAATTGGTGATATCAGGGGAGATGCACCTATGAAGCCTATTCCTATGACAACATTACCTAACTTTCATGGTCTTTCTTTTGAAGATCCGGACACCTTCCTGTTTGAATTCGACATTGTCTGTCGAGGGTATGACTATATTTCTGATGCATAGAAATTGAAGATATTCCCCACCACTTTGAAGGGAACAACTTTGAGATGGTTCATGGGTTTAGGAGGGAAATCTATTACTACATGGGATGATATGAAGATGATTTTCCTCGAAAAGTATCAAGACTACTGCAAATCTCGAGATGTTAAGGAAGAAATTTTTAAGATTATGCAAAAAGAGGATGAGAACATGGAGGACTTTGTGGAATGTTTCCAATATGGTTTGCAGAGATCAGGCCATAGTGATTTGGATAAGGGCATCTTGAAAATAAATTTTCTCTGGGCACTAAGGGAGGAATATTTGGAACTTTTGAACGTAGTAGGAAAGGGAGACATATCAAAGGAATATTTTGACACCATCTATGAATTGTGCATTAAGTGTTCACATGGAGCTGCGAAGTAGAGGTAGGAGATACGAACCCTCAAGACATATAGCGGTGGATTTACGAAAGAATAAATTGGAAACTTGTTGGACAACTTGAGGATTGGTATCTTGAGCACACTATCCTCACAACTAGACGTTTATAGGTGAAAGAGAAGCATATGGAAGAAGAGAAGGACATGTTTATTTTTTTCCCTCAATGTAGAAAGAAGCATCCACTGAAGGAATTTCCATTGAATACTATCAAGCCCTGTGTCATATGTGAACATAGCCATTCCACTAACACCTGTCCATCTCTTCCTGTGCTGAAGGCAATTTTTCAGGGAGAAAATAAAGAAGTAGATCAGTTGTATTTCATGGGATAAAGGAAACCATGGAAACCACAGCCACAGAACATGAATCAAGGTATGCCGCAAGACCCTTCTTAGTATTTTAATAATTTTAATTTTGGGCCTCAGCCTATACCCTTTTCACCTTCAATGTTTGTATTCCTGTCAATATCCAATGCCCTGGCAACCATGGTACCCTTAGCCTGGTCCAACTCCTTCGTGGTCCCAGAATTTGCATGGACCTCCCCCTCCTTCAGGACAATTGTCCCAGCCTATACCACAACAATAGTTATAGCTACCCTCTAATGCCTCCACCAGTAATCCTCCTCTTCATCCACAACTACATGTTCAATCTAACCCAAATCCAAACAATAGGGGGTCTCAACAGCTTGAGACACTCAACCTTCTTGCATATAGTGTTGCCATCATGGAATGTAGTGAATTAAATCTTCGGTCTAGTAGGGTGGTGTTGATGCCTCTAAAATCACTACAACAACATTGGGGGATGACCACCTAGTCCGACCCTTAATACAGTTCCTTTTCCGTTTGGTATGGTGGCTCTAACTGGATAATATGGGACCAGTTTCCCAATAACGGTGTGATTTGATGAGTGGGTGTTTAAAATATGTAACAAGATGATATATGGTTTGGATTATAATACTTATGAAAATATACAAATATATCTCTATGTATATGTTTAACCCAGGTAACTTAATATCTATGCGATTTATGATGACTTCTGCTACTCAAATGCTAATAAAGATCAATCAAATGATTACAAAAATTAAGCATGAATGATAATTACTTCAAGAAAAGTAATATAAGATAGATCGCATATCATAATAACATTAATTGCTAGCATACATGTTTAGGATATCAATTCCTGAATTATTCAAAAGTGATATAAATGTAGAATTGAATGGACATTCACATATACAACAATTTTGAATCAAAAGGTTGTTAAATTGCATAACATGAAACAAAATGACATAGATATAAGTACCATATGTATTTGAAACGTGCTACTGAAGTAATAGTCTGGTTCATTTCTTCTTATTTTGAAAACTCCAAAAAGATACAGAAATGCAAGTCCTTTTGAAATCTGCTTACAAAAAGTTTGAACCTTGATCCTTGCCTTCTACAAAAATAAATTAAGAGGTGCAGAAGTTCTTATCTTCTTCAATCCAATTTTTATACAAATTCTAGACCTTTTCTAAAATGACATGAAAGGGTATTTATTGTAAAAATAAAAACAAACTGTTTTTAAAAGATGCTTGGAGTGGTTGGAACAGACTCTCTAAAAATATGGGATTTCATGACAAAAATAGAATTGCAAATAACTTCAAAAAGATGCATCGCATCTATCATTCCTCTTGTGGCTTTAATTGACATATCTTGAGCATAGTTTGGACTTCCGGTGGATGACTCATCCTAGCATGCAATTGCCCTGTGTACACCGCATCTGCGAGCTCTGGCATCATGCGATCGGTTGCATCAGCAAGATATTTGACTGTCATTTGTTGGCTATGCGGTTTGACCAAATAGATCCAATGAGTATCCTAATTGAGGCTTTTTAATTTTTTGAGTTTCTCTTCTCTTTTATCTGAATCTTGCTTCCATTGTTTTTCCAATACTTTTGCCTTCGGCAGATTTTCAGGGGAACACTCAAAAATTAAATTGGCGTTGTGCAAATTATCATTTATCAATTCAATGATATTATTTCTTGCTGCTCTGGCCCTTAAAGTTTTTCTTTCTGATTTGATCAATTGTGTCTCCCATTCTGAGAATAATATCTCTTTATGAGATTCTTCAAGTACTGGCAATTTAGTAGCCCTTCCCTTTTCTGTGTTTTTCCAAGAGATATAATCTGTAATCTTGTCATCCGCATCATCGAATTCCAATCTGGAATTGACCACTTGGTCTACCAGTGTGTTGCTTTTGACACATAATGGATGATGAGGGATATCTTTTGGCAGAGTTGGGTTAGTTGTTGAGATAAGAAATTATTTATTGCGAAGGCTTCTTTTATAAGCTCCTAAACTTTGGGATTCTCTTTGAATTTCTCTATTGAGAGTTGTAGCTACATTATTTGCTCATCCTTATATTTAATCTCTTCATGATGTGCCATTTTTAGCTGTTTAAACTCTTGGGATAGTTGTTGTTGTCTTTCAATCGCCTATTGATCAATCCTTTGTTTCTCCGCCTTTAGCTATTCTTCAAGTTGTTTGATCTTTTGATCTTTTTCCTCGATCAATTGATTGACTTCGGTTGCTTTATCAATCGTGGCAACTGTGTATGCCCCTGCAAACTAAGATAATTTGGTCAAGTCCTCAGAGGGATCAACTTCTGAATCTTTTGAAATGAAATTCATGTATTCATCTTGAGGCGCTGTTACTGACACTTGGTCTATTTTCCTCTTCTTCCTCTGCCTTTTGACTACAGCCCTGTGTTTAGGGCTATAAAACACATCCAACGGTGGGATTTCCTCAATATTCAATATAATCTCTGATGAAGGATGCTCAGGGATTATCTCGACTTCTCTTACAATTGAGTCCTTGTTGGATGCCTTTTCAACCATAGGATCATGAATCAGGGGTTGTTGTCTTCAGGGAGATTGCGGTGTGATAATAGTTTGGGTACCACTTTGACCCTTAATTTTTTGATCAAATTGTTCCCATTCTTTGATCAATATTGGATCAATGTGAACATCCGTGTCCAATTGTTCAATTTCCTTTTCACTTGTCTCGGCTGCCTCGGAAGTTTTCTCTTGCTCTGTGCTTTGCGTTGTTTGCTGGATGACCGGTGCTACATTCAATAGGTCCAGTGGCACTGTCTAAAGCCTTTTCATCCTATATTGAATGAATTGATCCATTTTTTCTGGTTCTATCTTGTTCTTTGCCAGGTGACTTACTTGCGAGAACGTCTTAGTTGATTTGAAGAAGTTATCGAATTCATCCTTTTCATGGATGAATTGCTTAACCTTTACTTGCTAGTAAAGTTATAAGCAACCTTCTTCGGGTTGTACTGCCTTTTGGGAATAACATCTAGGTTCAACTCCCTTATTTTCTCAGCTTCAATTTGTGCATGTTTATAGTCATGTAATGAATAGATGCCGTAGCAGATCGGAAAGGCAGGCCATAACTGTTTCTTAGCATCTTTGAGATTTCTTGTAAGCCCTTTTTCAACAGTCTAATAGTCTATTTCCCTAGCCAATAGTTTATCCGGGACATATAGAGGAAGGACATGCGGGTCGGTAATGTTGCCGAAAAACCTAATGTATGTAAACAATTCTTCCCCAAACCAACTGCCAATTGAAGTCAAATCAATACTAGCATCCTCGGACAGCCGAGGAGCTGGTTTATTAAAAATGGCCTGGTGAATGGGTAGAATGAAGCCATGGAAAATTTTGTAAAAATTATTCTTATATTGAGACTTCCATAGGCTTTTATGGTAGATATGGATGGGGGTCAGGTCCTAGATGGTCCATTTCCATCCTATGATAGGAAAATTGGAGTTAAAACAAATAATGTCGATAATATATGCACTCATATAGAAAGGGGGAACAACTCGGGTGGTAATGAACATATTTCTGCTATAATCAAGAATTTGGACGGCCATTTTATCTGATAGAATGGTAGCCCAATCCATCACATAAGAGTTCAATGCTTCTTCAATCAATGGAACCATTTCAATGGAAAACTTAACAGAATTGGGGCTTCCAAATAATATAAACATCATTGCGGCAGCATAACAATATGGAGATGCTAGAGAGTCCACTGAATACATACTAGATATTTCATGCTTGTCTTTGTTAGGGTAGTGCCTCCATTGCTTGATGGGGTCCGACTCTATTTCATTTTCCTTCGTGAAAGCTTCAAGGAATGATTTACTGTAGCACTTCTGAGAGTCTGGAAAATGATACGTTTTCTTTAAATCCTCAGTCTTGAAGGACCTAAACATTCCTCCATCGGTTGTGAAGAGTGTCCTGTCTGTTATATTGATGCCTTCAACTACCCATTTTACCATGTCATTGTGTGGAAAAATATTTGCGCAGGTTGCTATTCGGTGAAGGAAAGAATCGGCTAAATCACCGAGTGTATTTTCTGACTCTGAATGTCCATTAGCCATTGCATGTCCTTCTGTTACCTTTGGGTTTTCCCTTTCCAACATATCATATATTCCTTCCCATGAAATCTTCCTGCAATCTTGACATGTGGTATCTGAGATTAACACGATTTTTTCCTGTCCTTCCGCCACTGCAGGGGCAGCTTTCGCCTTTCGAGCTTCCTTTATCATTTTGGCTATCTTCATACTTACAGATTCAAACTACAAAAATATGAAACAGAGAAGAGTGATAACTAAAACTTTCAGAGTAGCTAATGCTCGAAAATCAGGGTAGGAGCATAAGGTGTGGAAGATTTCGTATTATGAATTGATATTAACACGAAAGACGAAATCTTTGAAGGACCAAAATCATTATTGTTCTTAATGCCTCACCGTATTGAATGACATCAAACTTAAATGCTTCAATAAATAGATCGCATCGCAGTTTTCCCAAGACCTAATTAGAACGCGTGCCATGAATTTTCTGATTTTGTGATGGGTAACTTCAATATGTATTATTTTAATATTCTAAGAGCCATCGCATATTACAGATCGGGAGGTGTAAGCACTATGTTCTAAAATCCTTTCGAATTTATGCAATTGCGATTCATGATGACTTGGCACATAAAGTTGGAAACATCCTTATTTACCTGCCCGCATAATGTTCTCTTTTTATTACCACTTTATTAATATTTTAACATCGCATCGCATTTCCCTGAGGTGAATATTACTTGCCTCTGCTATGATTGCGATATGCGATCAATACATATGGTATCACAAATTTTCAAGTGTGGCTTCATATGGCTTTTAGCGATATGCGAGATGCAAGAATCTCATCGCATCGCAAAGTTTCAATGGCGCATTAAAGCTTGTTTATTGGAATTGGTGATGTGATAGTTTTATCGCAATCACACGTTCTTCGATGAATTGTTTTAAGAAGCCTAACGTTTAGGATTGTGTGGTAACTTCGCATCACTACACTAATATCTAGATTGAATGTTTTTTGGCCTTAAGCGCATGCGATTTGCGATACTTGATTTTTTAAAGAGAGTCTTTTGAAGCACTTTTTATTTAAAAGCAAGAAATAAAGTAATTTATTTCTATGTAAAGGTTTTATTGTCTTTTTACAAAATAAAGGGACCCTATTTCCTATTTAGTATCTAAGAATAAGATTACGAAAAATTTGAAATGAGGAGGGTTGTTGTATAGAACAACAATTGGCAATTCACGGAACGAACCATTTATCTCTGAATAAACAACGAAATTTCTATCACTTTCTCAAGTACAAACAATTAAGGAAAAGGAAACTATCTTGAAATTAATCAGGTAAACAAAATTACTCTGAATAAGAAAAATTAATCAATTTTGCAATTTCTTTTACAAACCCTTATTACAAATGAAAACACTTTTGGTTTTTTCAAGCTATGATTGGTTTTTTAAAGATAATGTAGGGGGGCCTTGCAACTCAGCTTTTGGATTTACTATTTTGTCATAGGTAGTGCCACTACTGCCAGTAAACGTTTATAGCCTCGACAGGGTTACCTTTTAACCATCAATTACTCATTATCCCATCCATCTAAGAGTATAATATTTTAAAGATAAATTCATAAAGATATATATATATATATATATATATATATATATATATATATATATATATATATATATATATATATATAATTTTTTTATTTTTCCTATTTTTTTTCCTTTTTTTGCATAAAAGTCATTGCCCTAGTTTGGGAGCCAGAATATGACAATGCCATTCACTGGTTGTAATTGAACTGAACAAGCTGGTTTGTAATGAGACCCCTTGTCTTATGATTATAAACCATTACCCTATTTTGGTATGCAGTGTTGGTAATGTCAATTTAATTAGTTCCCTATGATCATGGTAAGCAGGCTCGCAATGAGAGCTCTTATCTTTTAAGTCGGATATAATTTATAATTACACTCTAAAAAATCATAAACCTAGTGGATGGGGTGAATCTTTGACTCCTTAAGAGTTATTAGATGAAAATTGTAGAGTTGCTTAGTTGTAAAGAGCCTTTACTTTTATGAATAACATTTCTCAACTGATTAAACTTAAAATGTTTCATTATGTTTTTCTGGTTTGAAAGATTTCACAAATTTAAAGAACATCTCAGAGTTTTGTGATGTTTATCTAATTTCCAAAACTGTAATCATTTCCTTGAAAGTTTCTACTTTTTAAAATATGATATTCACAATATTTTTCAAAGAGATTTCAGTAGTGAAAAACCAAATGGTATACTATTTACAACATTATTTCTAAAAGAGATCAAAATTTTCATAAAGAATATGTATAGGTAAGAAGGGGTTACCTCAAGAAAAGAATTTCTTTAAGATAAGCCCATTCACAGGAAGAGAATCTCTCTTTCCTGATAAGTCTTGCAATAGAAACGTTGATGAGGCTATCTTTTCAATGATCTGAAATGGTCCAAGCCACATCTTCTGAAATTTGGTATGCTTACCTTTGTCTTCATGTGCTTTGTCCCATTTCAAAACGAGATCACCAATTTGTAATATTTTTGAGCCGGCTGAACTTGCATCAAAAGAGGATTTAATAACTTGTTGATGTTTAGCATGAGTAATCTTGGATTTTTTTCTTTCTTCATCTAATTTAAGAATTTGATTAAACCATAATTGAATAGAGGAAGAAGGAGTTTCTTCAATGAATTTTACAAGGGTTAGTGACAGGAAGGCTAAATTTAGTGGAATAACAACTTCTTTCCCATACACTTGGTTAAAAGGAGAAGTACCAATTAAGGCCTTCTGGGTTATACAATCTGCCCATAGCGTGAATATTAAAGATTTATGCCAATTCTTTTGGATTTGATCAACAGTTCTTTCAATAATCCTTATGAGATTTTTGTTAGTTGAATCTGCTAAGCCATTTCCTTGTGGATAGTAATTTGCAGAGTATTTTAACTTAAAACCTCTCTTAAGAGCAAATTCGACTATACTATTTCTAGAAAAATAATATGCATTGTCAAAGATAAGCGCATTAGGTAAACCAAACCTGGTGATGATGAAATGATCAATAAATTCAATAATCACATCAGAATTTGATACCTTTAGTGGAATTTCTTCTACCCACTTTGTGAAGTAGTCCATGGCTGTAAGGATATATCTGTGCTTCTTGGAAGAATGAGGAACAATTTCTCCTATAATATCAAGCCCCCACTGCTCAAATGGTTGCTCAATATTAACTGGTTGTAAAGGAAAAGTTGGTTTCCTTTGCCTCCCACTAGCAGTTTGGCATATCTTACATTTCCTCACATAGTCATGGGTATCTTTGAATAGAGTTGGCCAATAATACCCAACATGCAGTATTTTGTGTGTTGTAGTGTCTCCTCCAAAATGTCCACTAGCTGAGCCATCATGCAATTCCTGTAAAACCGTTTGCGCTTCAGATTTTTCAAGGCATCTTAATAAAACAGAATCATAATTTTTCCTAAATAACACATTATCAATGATTTCATAGTGTTTTTCTTTTAACCTTAGAGCATGTTTGTTTTTTTATTTTAATTCAGGAGGGGAATATCCATGTTTTAAGTAAAAAATCAGATCAACATATTGAGATTCAGAATCAATCATACTTATCTCGTTTACTTGTGCAGTACTACCTGAATCCTCCTGATCTGGTATATTGGATGCCCCTGCCAATAACCTGCAAAAACCTTGCCCTCTAACAATTTTTGTTGGTTTAATATCAATATCATATTCTTGTAAAGCTGTTACCCAGTTAGCTCTTTTCTCTCCTACTTCTCTTTGAATTAGTAATTGTCTCACTGCAGAAAATGGGACTATCACTTTTGTATGTGTTTTTAGGAGGAAAGGTCTAAAATGTTTAACAGACTTAAATATAGCGAAGGCTTGTTTCTCAACTTTAGAATAATTAAGCTCAGCACCCTGCAAATTAGAGCTAAAGAATGATATGGATGTTTCCATCTGTTTATCATTGATTTGTGTTAAAACAACAACATAAGATGATTCAGTGGCTAAAGTATATAAAATAAACTGACTAGAAAAATTCGGAGTATTCAATGCAGGAGCATTAATGATTGCTTGTTTGATTGAATCAAAAGCTTCTCTTTCATTATGTCCCCATTTGAAGACTGAATTTTTCTTAATCATGGATTGCAAGGGTAGAACAATATGAGAAAAATCAGGAACAAATCTTTTCACAAAATTTATCTATCCTAAGAATGATTGCATAGATTTCTTATTATGTGGCAAAGGGATATCAAAAATCTCTTTTATCCTATCAGGATCAATGTATATGCCATTTTTGGATACAATAAACCCTAAGAGTTTACCTTCATTAAGAGCAAAGAATGATTTCTTGGGATTTAAGGAAATCCCATACTTTTTGCAACGTTCAAAGATTTTCTTTAAATCATGCAAATGGTTGCTCTTTTTCTTAGAATAGACAGTTATGTCATCTAAGTAAACAATGACCGTTTTATTGATCAAACCTTTGAAAGATATATCCATGGCTCATTGGAAAGTAGCTCCAGCATTTATCAAACCAAAAGGCATTTTCTGATAAGCATATGTTCCCCATTTGGTTCTGAAAGTAGTTTTTAATCTATCATCTGGATGTACCAGGATCTGATTATATCCTGAAAAACCATCAAGAAAAGACATTAACTCGGAGCTAGCTACTGATTGAAGTATCTGTTCCATTGTTGGTAATGGGAAATTATCTTTATGAAATTCTTTGTTGAGATTTCTAAAATCTATGCAAATCCTAATATCGCCATTCTTTTTCCTGACAGGTACCAATTTGAGACCCATTTAGAATGTCTGACAGGAAAAATTATTTTGGCTTTAAGGAGTTTATTCAACTCTGCTTTGATTTGACTCTATGGATTTGGGTGAATTTTCCTTAATTTTTGTTGTATAGGTTTCTCATCAGAAATCATTGGAATTGTGTGTTGAATGATAGAGGTATCATAAGTTTTCAGATCCTCATAATTCCAAGCAAAAATATTTTTGTATTTCTTCAATAATTGGATGAGAGCAAATCTTTCATCAGGTGAAAGTCCTAGTCTTAGATTGACATTTTGTGGTTTGGCATCAATGCCAAGATTTACTAATTCAAACCTTAAAGTTGAACTTTGAAGTTTTGCATTAGTGGCCTTTTTGAATCTATCCTTAATATCATAAAGATCTTCCAGTTTGACCACAGATTTAGGGATAGGATTTTCATTGAGTCTCTGCTTTAATTGAATATCATGATTGCTTTCATCGATAATTTGATCGTCATAAGATCCTTCAGATGTCAAGAAATTTAAGATATCCTCATCATGATTGAACACATGCCAATTGGTGACATTATCCGGGACAGATGGCCGAAAAATTAATTCAATAGAAAATCTATCTGGAATATAATCCTCGGATGGAAGGAGCTTAGAAGAAACATTATCTAGGAGATCTATTACAACATTCTGTGATCTGGGAATAGGAGTAATATCAAATGCCATAAAATGAGTTATGAGATCTTGAACAAGTGATTGATAATGTTTTAGATGCCCTGAAAGATAATGGATAGTATTTCTCACTTGTTTAATGACAATTTTAGAATCACCAAATACTTTCAGATATTGGATATTTAGGCCTATTGCTTTATAAATACCTTGAATCAATGCTTCATATTCTGCAGTATTGTTGGTACACTCAAATTCTAATCTACATGATAGCATCGCTTTTTCTCCTTCAGGATTGAATAAAATACATCTTGCTTCTGCACCATCATTAGATTTAGATCCATCGAAATACAAAGACCTAAATAAAGGCTTATTTACAGGTTTATCTACAAGTTCAACTACAACATTAACACACTTATAAGTATCAGTATGGGAAAAATTCTCAACTTGTGATATAACATTATTATCAGAAAAAGGAGATTGTTGAGCATTGAATTTCCCAAAAAATAATTCAGCCGAATAGTTTCCAAGAATGTTATTATTGAAGGCTATAGGTTGATTTTCTTCTTTGAATTCAGTTACTGTGTGAGTCAAGTGTTTTTCATAGTCAATTCTGATTTGATTTGGCTTTCCATTATAGGGAAGCCACATGTGAGACCAATCAGTTGAAATATAACCATGAAGTTTTTTAGACCAATCTCTGCTAAGAATTAAACCATAAAACTCAGGGATGTCAGCAATTAATATATCAATTCTTTGAACAACCCTTGGATCAACAGATAGTCTAATAGTAACTGAATTTATTTCTCCTAAAACTTGAACCTTAGTTCGATCTAATTGGACAATATGGACTGCAGACTTCTGGGGTTCAATATTTAATTTGGAGCAAACTGATGCTAGCATTATATTTGATGAAGCCCCTGAATCAATCAAGCAGTTATGCAAATTTCTATTATAGATCTCATAAGTCAAGAGAAAAGGAGGAGTATGAGAATTTGATCTATCCCCAATTAAAACGACATCGGTAGCATCCACCTTATCAAATGGTGGCTTACCTGATCCTCTAGCAGCCTTTGATAATACACTAGTTGGAAGAGGAGAAGAAGGTACTGCATTTAATTCTTTAAGCAACAACTTTTGTTGATGCTTGAGCTTGATAAGTTCATACAGGGAAATATTTTCTCAAGGGTTCTTCATATCTTCCACTATGTTATAATCCATGGAATCTGAAACTACTAATGTTTTTTATGATGAGGGAGGATTGGATGAAGATGGTTGAGTTTGGGGAGATGAAACTAGAGTTTTATTTGCAGGAGATTTCTCTTTAGTAATAGGATTTTATTTTTTCTTCCTTTGGTTTGACTTATTAGGCTCTACGACACTCTTACTTCTAGTATTTACTGGTAGAGCTTCCTATTCACTTTCATTATCAGAATTAGGTATAATAAAGTCCCACATTCCATGACATTCAAATGTTTCATCTTCCTCTATTTCATCGGCTGATAAAACTGTATCTTCTTCATCATCATCATCTAAATTGGATTCTGCATTAGATATAGCATTGGGTGGTTTAAGGTCAGTTGGCTGATTTCTTTTAAAATTCCTAAATGGTCTTTTTGTAGAAGTTTCAACCACCTGTTTTTTAATTTCTACCATTTCACTGGACATAGTTTTGAGAACTTTTTGTAGGCCTTCCATGTCATATGGATCTTTGGTTTCTTTCTTTGAATCATCTCTAATGGTAACTTTCTTGGATTTCCTTTTCTCTATAGCATTTTTCTTTTCTAAAGCCATGATACGTTTTTCAACAGCTATTGCTTCCTTCATATTTTTTGCTAATGTCGTTTTGGCAGCTCTATCAATAAAGATGTCTATGTTTGAAGGCAAAGAATAAATGTACCATTCATTTCGGACCTCCTCACTAGGCTGGGATGTTGTAGATATTTTATTCAATAACTTATTGAAGCGTGAGTTAAAGTCCTTAATGGGTTCTTTTGTTTCAGGTTTTAAGTTGGAGAGGTCATTAATCAAAGTTGTTGTAGACCTATCGTCTCCAAACTTAGTTAGAAATTTCTCTTGAAAATCATCCTAGCTATTGATAGAACTTGGTGGTAACAAAAAGTACCATGATCCTGCTTCTCCTTGTAGAGTGTAGGGAAATAGTCTTACTACAACATCTTCTTTCGTTACTCCATTCAAGTTAATAGATAACAATTAATTGTTTATATGTTCCTCTGCTAATAGGCCATTATCAGGATTAAATTTAGGTAGCCATTTTTCTGAATGAGCTAGCAATTGCGACAAAGTGCAGGCATTCTAACAGCTCGTGGGTTGGTCCATGGCCTTGGTTGAGGTTGATTATGTTCCATTGTTGGGTTATGAGTAGAGGAGGATGAAGCTCTAGTACCTATGTGAACTATGATCTGGAGTTGGGAAATGGTTGTATGGCTTTGCAATGGTATGGATGGAATGGATGATGATGATGAAAGAGTCTCGGTGCTAGATTCTAATGGTGTCTTTCTAGCCCTTTTTCGACTTGGTAATGGGAATTCAACTGGTGGGATACCAAGCTTTCCACTCTTTGCCCTAGTTAGTGGTTGTGATTGGATATACTGAGAAGTAACACTGCCTTGGGATACCTCAGAATCCTCTTGAGATATTGAAATCCCCTGCAATTTGTGGATTAAAGATTGTACTTCAGGGGGTTCATAAGAAGAGGTGTCTAGCTTGTTTAGTATTTCAGCAGTGGTTTTTGTATTTTTCTTCTCAACTTCTCGCTTAGGAATAGGAGATTTAGAATGTGAACGAGAAGTTGGAGGTGATGGTGAGGGAGAATTACTCTTAGAATGGCCTATAGGTTTAGATTTACTTGCCATTCACAGTCAGGCCCTCCTTCTAGTGCCAAAAATGTTGATGCCTCTAAAATCGCTGCAACAACATTGGGGGATGACCACCTGGTCCGGCCCTTAATACAGTTCCTTTTCCGTTTGGTATGGTGGCTCCGACTGGATAATATGGGACCAGTTTCCCAATAAAGGTGTGATTTGATGAGTGGGTGTTTAAAATATGTAACAAGATGATAGATGGTTTGGATTATAATACTTATGAAAATATACAAATATCTCTCTCTCTCTCTCTCTCTCTCTATATATATATATATATATATATATGTATATATATATATATATATGTATATATATATATATATATATGTATATATATATATATATATATGTATATATATATATATATATGTATATATATAGATATATATATATATGTATATATATATATATGTATATATATATATATATATATATATATGTATATATATATATATATATATATATATATGTATATATATATATATATATATATATATATAATATATATATATATATATATATATATATATATATATATATATATATATATATATATATATGGTTAACCCGGGTAACTTAATATCTATGCGATTTATGATGACTTTTGCTACTCAAATGCTAATAAAGATCAATCAAATGATTACAGAAATTAAGCATGAATGATGATTACTTCAAGCAAAGTAATATAAGACAGATCGCATATCATAGTAACATTAATTGCTAGCATACATGTTTAGGATATCAATTCCAGAATTATTCAAAAGTGATATAAATGCAGAATTGAATGGACATTCACATATACAACAATATTGAATCAAAAGACTATTAAATTTCCTAACATGAAACAAAATGACATAGATATAAGTACCATATGTATTTGAAACATGCTACTAAAGTAACAGTCTGGTTCGTTTATTCTTATTCTGAAAACTTAAAAAAGATACAGAAATGCAAGTCCTTTTGAAATCTACTTACAAAAAGTTTGAACCTTGATCCTTGCTTTCTATAAAAATAAATTAAGAAGTGCAGAAGTGCTTATCTTCTTCAATCCATTTTTTATATAAATTTTGGACCCTTTCTAAAATGACATGAAAGGGTCTTTATAGTAAAAATAAAAACAAACTGTTCGTAAAAGATGCTTGGAGTGGTTGGAACAAACTCTCTAAAAATATGGGATTTCATGACAAAAATAGAATTGCAAATAACTTCAAAAAGATGCATCGCATCTATCATTCCTCCTATGGCTTTAATTGACAGATCTCGAGCATAGTTTGGGCTTCTGATGGATGACTCATCCTAGCATGCAATTGCCCTGTGTACACCACATCCGAGAGTTCTGGCATCATGTGATCAGCTGGATCAGCAAGATATTTGATTGTCATTTGTTGGCTATGCAGTTTGACCAAATAGATCCAATGAGTATCCCAATTGAGGCTTTTTAATTTTTTGAGTTTCTCTTCTCTTGTATCCGAATCTTACTTCCATTGTTTTTCCAATACTTTTGCCTTCGGAAGATTTTCAGGGCAACACTCAAAAATTAAATTGGTGTTGTGCAAATTATCATTTATCAATTCAATGATATTATTTCTTGCTGCTCTGGCCCTTGAAGTTGCTCTTTTTGCTTTGATCAACTGTCTCCCATTCTAAGAATAATATCTCTTTATGAGATTCTTCAATTACTGGAAATTTAGTAGCCCTTCCCTTTTCTGTGTTTTGTGAAGAGATATAATCTGTAATCTTGTCATACGCATCCTCGAATTCCAATCTGGAATTGACCGCTTGGTCTACCAGTGTGTTGGTTTTGACGCATAATTGATGAATTAAGGATATCTTTTGACAGAGTTGGGTTAGCTGTTGAGATAAGAAATTATTTATGGCTAAGACTTCTTTTATAAACTCTTCAACTTTGGGATTCTCTTTGAATTTCTTTATTGAGAGTTATAGCTGCATTATTTGCTTGTCCTTAGATTTAATCTCTTCATGATGTGCTAGTTTTAGTTGTTCAAACTCTTGGGATAGCTATTGTTGTCTTTCAATCACCTGTTGATCAATCCTTTGTTTCTCTTCCTTTAGTTGTTCTTCAAGTTTCTTGATCTTTTGATCTTTTTCCTTGATCAATTGATTGACTTCGATTGCTTTATCACTCGTGGCAGCTGTGTATGCCCTTGCAAACTGAGATAATTTGGTCAAGTCCTCGGAGGGATCAACTTCTGAATCTTTCCAAATGACATTCATGTATTGATCTTGAGGAGTTGTTGCTGATACTTGGTCTATTTTCCTCTTCTTCCTCTACCTTTGGACTACAGCCCTGTGTTTAGGGATATAAAACACATCCAATGGTGGGATTTCCTCAATATTCAATATAATCTTTGATGAGAGATGCTCAGGGATTATCTTGAATTCTCTTACAATTGAGTCCTTATTGGATGCCTTTTCAACCACATGACCATGAATAAGGGGTTGTTGTCTTAAGGGAGATTGCAGTGTGATAACAGTTTGGGTATCACTTTGACCCTTAATATGTTGATCAAACTGTTCCCATTATTTGGTCAATATTGGATCAATGTGAACATTCGTGTCCAACTGTTCAATTTCCTTTTCACTTGTCTCAGTCGCCTCAGAAGTTTTCTCTTGCTCTGTGCTGTTTGCTGGATGACCGGTGCTACATTCAATAGGTCCAGTGGCACTGTCTGAAGCCTTTGCATCCTGTATTGAATGAATTGATCCATTTTTCTGGTTCCAGCTTGTTCTTTGTTAGGTCACTTACTTGCGAGAATGTCTCAGCTGATCTAGAGAAGTTATCGAATTCATCTTTTTCATGGATGAGTTGCTTAACCTTTACTTGCATAGTAAAGTAATAAGCAACCTTCTTCGGGTTGTATTTCCTTTTGAGAATAATAGCTAGGTTCAGCTCCCTTATTTTCTCGGCTTCAATTTGTGCATTTTTATAGTCATGTAATGAATAGATGCCACAGTGGATCGGAAAGGTAGGCCATAATTGTTTCTTGGCGTCTTTGAGATTTCTTGTAAGCCCTTTTTCAATAGTCTGACAGTCTATTTCCCTAACCAATAGTTTATTGGAGACATATAGAGGAAGGACATGCGGGTCGGTAATGCTGCCAAAAACCCTAATGTATGTAAACAATTCTTCCCCAAACCAACTACCAATTGAACTGAGATCAATACTAGCATCCTTGGACAGCTGAGGCACTGGTTTATTAACAATGACATGGTGAATGGGTAGAATGAAGCCGTGGCAAATTTTGTAAAAATGATTCTTATATTGAGACTTCCACATGCTTCTATGGTAGATATGGATGGGGGTCAGGTCCTGGATGGTCCGTTTCCATCCCATGATAGGAAAATCAGAGTTAAAACAAACAATGTCGATAATATATGCATTCATATAAAATGGGGGAATAACTTGGGTGGTAACGAACCTATTTCTCCTATAATCAAGAATTTGGATGATCATTTTATCTGATAGAATGGTAGCCCAATCCATCACATAAGAGTTCAATGCTGCTTCAATCAATGGAACCATTTCAATGGAAAACTTAGTAGAATTGGGGCTTTCAAATAATCTACACATCATTGCGGCAACATAACAATATGGAGATGCTAGAGAGTCCACTGAATACATACCAGATGTTTCATGCTTGTGTTTGTTAGGGTAGTGCCTCCATTGCTTTATGGGGTCCGACTCTACTTCATTTTCCTTTGCGAAAGCTTCAAGGAATGATTTATTGTATCACTTCTGAGGGTATGGCAAATGATACATTTTCTTTAAATCCTCAGGCTTGAAGGACCTAAACATTCTTCCATCGGTTGTGAAGAGATTCCTATCTGTTATATTGATTCCTTCAACTACCCATTTTACCATGTCATTGTATGGCAAAATCTTGCGCGAGCCGCTATTCAGTGAAGGAAAGAATCAGCTAAATCACCAAGTGTATTTTCTAACTCTGAGGGTCCATCATTCATTGCATGTCCTTCTATTACCTTTGGGTTTTCCCTTTCCAACATATCATATATTCGTTCCCATGGAATCTTCCCGTAATCCTGACATGTGGTATCTAAGATTAATGTAGGTTTTAACCCCGTATAGATTTTACTTGCATACGAATTCTAAAACATAGAAAATAAATAATGCGAGAGCAGAACACATAAAACACATATACACAGAGATTTTCCCCTAGATCCCAAAACTAGGACTACAAGCTTGATTTTTCATTATGTTCCTTTCAATGTTATAATACATATTTATACATGCTGAAGCATCCAATACCATGGACCAAAAACCATCGTGTCCAAAAAACATGTGCGAAAATCATGCACAAAACCATAGGTGGGTCCGGCCAACCTAACATAGGGTCCAAAACCAAAATTTTCTGGGGCACTGCCACAGACCCCATAAAGTGGGGTTACGGGTGCCCCTCAAACCTCCTGTTAACTATGTGGAAATAATATAACACAACCCAAAATTCTCCCACTTGTTGTTTTCTTTCCACAGTGGGCCACAAGAGAGCTTAGTCATTTTTCCAGCCCTGAAATGCCCATTGTCTCTCTACACCAAGAAAACTTCTCATAGCTCACAGATTTTGTCAATGCATCTGTAGTATTCTTCAAAGTGTCCACCTTTACCAGCAACACCTTTTTGTCTTCTATCATATCCCTCACAAAGTGATACTGAACATCAATGTGCTTTTTCCTTGAATGATATGCGGGGTTCTTTGCCAAGAAAATTGCACTTTGGCTGTCACAGTCTATCCTTATAGCTTCCTGTACTAACCCCATACTTGAACACAATCTCTGCAAACAAACTGCTTCCTTGCTTGCATGAGTGGCTGCCATGTATTCTGCCTCTGTAGTTGACAGTGCCACTACAGATTGTTTCTTACTCATCCAACTGACTGCACCTCCAAATAGGTTAAACACATACCCACTTGTAGATCTTCTCTGATCCAGATCTCCAGCCCAATCTGCATCAACAAAGCCATGAATATCCAACACTCTGTCCAATCATAGTCTTCCTTGGTAGCACAAACCATAATCACTAGTGCCACGCAAATACCTGAAAACCTGCTTCACTACTGTCTAGTGCTCCTTCCCTGGTTTTGACATAAACCTGCTCAATACTCCCACTGCATGTGCAATGTCTGGTCTAGTACAGACCATTGCATACATCAGGCTACCGACTGCACTTGCATATGGAACACAGGACATGTCCTCTTCCTCTTCTTGTGTCTTGGGACACTATTCAGCAGATAACCTCACACCTACAAGAATAGGAACCTTCACCGGTTTACTATCCTACATATTAAACCTCTGCAATATTGTCTCGACATACTTCCTCTGGTTTAACCAGAGCTTCCTCTTTGCCCGATCTCTTTTAATTTCCATGCCCAAAATATAGTTTGCAGCACCAAGATCTTTCATGTCGAATTTGGAGGACAATTGGGTCTTCAAATCCTGGATAACGTCTTTGTCATTTCCAACCAAAAACATATCACCACATACAAGACCAGATAAATAACACGGTCACCAATTAATTTAATATACACACAGTAATTTGCTTTGCTTCTGGTGAAGCCAAGTCCCCGTATAAATGTATCAAATTTCTGATGCCACATCCTTGGTGAATGTTTTAACCCATATAGAGACTTCATTAGCTTACATACCAGTTCTTTCTTAGCCTTCACCGCAAAGCCTTCAGGTTGCTTCATGTAGATCTCCTCTTCCAGATCCTTGTGAAGAAATGTTGTCTTCACATCCATCTATTCTACCTCAAAATCAAAAGCAGCAGCAACAGATAAAAGTAATCTAATAGAAGTTACCTTGGCAATTGGAGAAAAAATATCACCAAAATCAATTCCCAACACCTGGGAATAACCTTTTTCTACCAACCAAGCTTTGTATTTCTCCACTTTTCCTTCTGCATTTGTCTTCTTTTTGAACACCCATTTGCTGCCAATGGGTGTCCTTCCAGCCAGCAACTCCACCAGATCCCAAGCTTCTTTTTTGTGCAAAGACGCCATTTCATCAACCATGGCCTCTTTCCAGAGTTTTCCATCCTCTGAATCCACTGCTTCCTTCACAGTTCTGGGATCATCATCAGTAACAGACAAAGAAAAATTTGAACAGAAAGCAGATGGACTATACGTTTCTGGCTGCCTTCTTTCTCGAACTGATCTTCTCACAGCTAGATTTTGTGGCTCTTCATCTTCTGATTCCTCCTCTATTGTAGAGTCTGATTCTTCCTCCTTTAGCTCAAACTCTATCTTCTCAGGTTCCTTTGGTTGGACTTCATGTTTAATAACATCTTTCACCTCTCTGAACACCACATCTCGGCTATACGTAACCTTCCTTGTTACTGGGTTCCAAAGCTTATAACTGTTTAAACCATCCTTATACCCAATAAAGATGCACTTTTCATATTTACTATCCAACTTTGTTCTTTTCTCATTTGGAACATGTACATATGCATCACATCCAAATACCCTCAGATGTGAAAGAGAGGGTTTCTTACTAGTCCATACCTCTTGTGGAGTCTTATCCTCCAATGTTGATGAAGGTGACCTGTTGACCAGGTAACATGCAGTATCCACCACCTCTGCCCAGAATTCCTGTCCTAACCCAGCACCACTGAGCATGCTTCTTTCCCTTTCCATCAATGTCTTGTTCATTCTTTCTGCAACTACATTTTGCTGAGGTGTATATGGAGTAGTCTTCTGCCGTGTTATACCACACTTCTTGCAGAATTCTTCAAATTCGTTACTGCAAAACTCTCCACCATTATCTATCCTTAGCACATTTATCTTCTTCTCTGTCGGGTTTTCCACTAAAGCCTTAAATTCTTTAAACCTATCAAAGACATCAGATTTCTTCTTAAGGAAATATATCCATGTATTCCTTGAGAAGTCATCTATAAATGATACATAGTACACAGACCTACCTAGTGATGGAACCTTCACATGTCCAAACACATTACTATGCACAAGCTCTAATATATGTTTCGCCCTCTTACCACCAGAGGGGAAACTCACCTGATTCTGCTTCCCGTGTACACAATTTTCACAGAAATCAAAATCCATAGAGCTATTACTCATACCTTCTGCCATACCTTTACCATGAAGTATTTGAAGGCCCTTCTCTCCAATATGTCCAAGCCTTTGATGCCATAGCATGGCCTGTTCTCCAGAGACCACTAGATTTTCTGCTCCACTTTCAGGAACCACGAAACTGTTGCACCCATCAACAACAGTGCTACCTTGCAGCTTGTACAGAGTTCCAATTCGAAACTCCCCAAATCAATACTAGTGCTCCTCGAACCATCTTGAAGGTATCCTTCTCGAACACTATTTTTACACCTGCATCATCTAGCTTACTAATAGAAATCAAATTTATGGCTAATGTAAGAATATGCAGAACACCCGGAAGTGTTCTAACCCTTCCACCTTGCAGCTTCAACTTTACTTTTCCACGACCAATGATTCTAGCCTTCCTGTCATCCCCCAAGAAGACATCATCACCATCATGTTTCTCATACTCACAGAACCACTCTCTATGGGGAGTGAAGTGAAAGGATGCACCTGAGTCAATCAACCATGCCTCATGATCTACATGTGTACTTGAAGAAGCCAAGTACACATCCCCACCTTCATCTGAGGTGGTTTTCGCCTCTGCAAAAGGAGCCTCATCAGATCCCTTTCCTTTGTCAGGAGCTTTAGATTTACAGTCCCTTTTGAAGTGGCCTTCCTTTTTGCATTTCCAGCACACCACCTTTACAGGTTTTCCTAGATAATTAGATCTCCCTCTAGATTTAGATCTCCCACTCGATGACTTATTTTTTTTTTCTGTTTTGGGACTATCTTCGTACAGACAAGGCATCACCATTTTGGCTCTGCATATTTTTCTATCTCATCTCCTCCGTCAGCAAGGCTGAGTCTATTTCATCAAACTACAAGGTAGTTGCATTGCTACCTATTGCAATAACCAGACTATCCCATGAATCTGGTAGAGAACACAACAAACTGATGCACTTATCTTCATCTGAAATTTTAATATCAACAGATGCTAACTGACTTACCACAATATTAAATGCATTCAGATGCTTTGTCACCGAGTCTCCATCTTTCATCCTCAGGTTATACAGCTTTTTCCGCAGGAACAGTTTATTCACCAGAGACTTAGATTGGTACAAAGTCCCTAACTTGTCCCACAAAGCCTTTGTTGCAGCTTCCCCTGATACATTCAGCAATACTGAATCTAAGACACACAATTGTATTGTGCTCTTTGCCTTCCGATCCAACTTCTTCCATTCTTCATCGGACACTCCCATTGGTTTAGTATCCAGATCTACCACGATCCATTGATCTTTATCCACCAACAGATCCTCCATCTTGAGTTTCCACAACTCAAAACTCTTACCATTAAATTTCTCGATCTCTATCTTTCCATTGCTTGCCATCTCTTTCACCACCAGAATCAATCTCGTAGATCTCCCACTGAACAGGGTCTACCATAGGCCCGAGTGAAACCCCTCAGCAACAAAGGTGACCCCTTGAAGCCAAATCTGCTCCGATACCAAATGTAGGTTTTAACCCCATACAGAAATTACCTGCATACGAATTCTAAAACACAGAAAATAAATAATGTAAGAGCAGAACACATAAAACACATATACACAAAGATTTTCCCATAGATCCCAAAACCGGGACTACCAGCTTGATTTTTCATTATGTTCCTTTCAATGTTGTAATACTTATTTATACATGCCAAAGCATCCAATACCATGGACTAAAAACCATCCCATCCAATACCATGGACCGAAAACCATCGCGTCCAAAAAAACATGTGCGAAAATCATGCACAAAACCATAGGTGGGTCCGCCCAACCTAACATAAGGTCCAAAATCAAAATTTTCCGGGGTGCTGCCCTAGACCCCATAAAGTGGGGTTACGGGTGACCCTCAAACCCCTTGTTAACTATGTGGAAAGAATATAACACAACCCAACAACTAACACGATTTTTTCCTGTCCTTCCGCCACTGTACGGGAAACTTTCGCCTTTTGAGCTTTCTTTATCATTTTGGCTGTCTGCATACCTAAAGATTCAAACTGAAAATATATGAAATAGAGAAGAGTGATAACTACAACTTTCAGAGCGGCTAATGCTTGAAAAGTTAATGGCGATAATAGTATAGTAGAAAATCAGGGCAGGAGCATAAGGTGTGAAAGATTTTGTATTATGAATTGATATTAACACAAAAGACGAAATATTTGAAGGACCGAAATCATTGTTGTTCTTAATGCCTCACTGTATTGAACAACGTCAAACTTAAATGCTTCAATAAATAGATTGCATCGCAATTTTCCCAATACCTAATTAGAACGCATGCCATGAATTTTCTGATTTTGCGATGGGCGACTTCAATATATATTATTTTAATGTTCTAAGAGCCATCGCATATCATAGATTGGGAGGTGTAAGCACTATGTTCTAAAAGCCTTTCAAATTTATGCGATTGCGATCTCTGATGAATTGGCACATAACTTTGGAAAGATCCTTATTTACTCGCCCGCATAATGTTCTCTTTTTATTACCACTTTATTAATATTTTGACATCACATCGTATTTCCCCGAGGTGAATATTACCTGTCTCTAATGGGATTGCGATATGCAATCAATACATATCGTATTGCAAGTTTTCAAGTGTGGCTTCATATGGTTTTTAGCGATATGCGAGATGCAAGAATCTCATTGCATCACAAAGTTTCAATGGCCCATTAAATCTTGTTTATTGGAATTGGTGATATGCAATATGCAATAGTTTTATTGCAATCGCATGTTCTTCAATGAATTGTTTTAAGAAGCCTAACGTTTATGATTGTGCGGTAACTTCACATCACTACACTAATATCTAGATTGAATGTTTTTTGGCCTTAAGCGCATGTGAATTGCGATACTTGATTTTTTAAAGAGAGTCTTTTGAAGCACATTTTATTTAAAAGCAAGAAATAAAGTAATTTATTTCTATGTAAAGGTTTTATTATCTTTTTACAAACTAAAGGGACCCTGTTTCCTATTTAGTATCTAAGAATAAGCTTATAAAAAATTTGTAATGAGGGGGGTTGTTGTATAGCACAATAGGTGGTAAATACTCAAACTTCACCAATAATTGTTGAACATATTGATGATGAACTCTCATAACCAAAACCTAGGAATTATGTTGGAACAACTGGGGACGAGTCAACACAAATTCCTATGGAACAAAAACCCCCTTCTCAAACAATTGTTACTAGAGGATGTCAGAATGGTCCACTTTATCCTTAGAGACTATCCTTGAGAAAACAGAGTCCTCATCCTGAATTTGACTTTTTAGGGGAATTGCAAAACTTATTTGTCAAAATCCCCTTACTTCAGGCTATGAAGGACGTACCGATTTATGCCAAAACAATCAAAGAATACTGCTCTAAGAAACTTGGAAGAAAACCAAAGGATCCACTCACTATTCATGTTATGGGAAAATTATTAGATATAATGTTGGGGAAGTCTATACCTGTTAAGTACGGGGATCCAGGGAACCCGATTCTTATAGTACATATTAATGGGGTTGATATCCAAAATTTGATGGTAGACTTGGGGGCAAAAATTATTGTTATAACTTCCGCAACTATGATTACCTTGGGTTTGCGAAACCTTAAACAAACTCCCACCATCCTAGAATTGGCAGATCGGTCTACTATAAGACTGATACGAAAGTTGGAAGATATAACTATTTCAGTAGACTCATGGTAGTACCTTGTTGATCTTTTAGTATTGCATACCCAATCCTCAGCCGGTGGGCATCCTTTGATTTTAGGAAGACCTTGGATTGCAATGCAGACACTTACATTGGGTGTAGGTCGGGAAATATGGTAATATCCAATGGAGAAGTTACATAGAATATTATTCTTTATCCCCCTACAGAACCAAGTTAATTAGATAAACCGGGATTTACCTTAACACAAAAACCTCTACCTGCGAAAGTGCTCGAACCTGAAAACGAAGAAATTAGACCAATTCTTATCATTGGTGAATGCCTTTGTTTTACAAAGGAAACAAAAGATGATGTCATTATTGATTTTATTAACAGTCCTAATTTCGTTTATGATTCAACCTGCCAGCTATTAAAATCTGTTATGATTTGCAATGTTCAGGAAACTATTGAACCAGAGATTGAAGTTGGAAACATTCCTATAATTGTACCCCGTAACAATATTCCTGTAGAAATTGAACCACGGAAGACATTGAACATTAATCCTGACCTTTCACCCTCCCATCCTAAACAGTTACTAGAAGTCCTTTGGGAATAGAAAGAAGCCTTCACTTGGGAATATACGGACATGAAAGGGATCCCTGTTGATTTATGTACTCATGACATATACATTAGGGAAGAATGTCAACCTATTAGGCAACCACAGAGAAGAATAAATCCTACTTTAAAGAACATTGTCAAAGACAAATTACAAAAACTACTGGATGTGGGATTTATTTACCCAATCTCAGACAGTCAATGGGTATCCCCACTAGTCATTGTTGTGAAAAACAATGGAAAGTGGTGGATTTGTGTTGCTTACAGGGAATTAAATAAAGCAACTCAGAAGGATCATTTTCTCTTACGTTTTATTGAATAGGTCCTTGATGCATTAGCCGGAAAGAATTTCTTCTTCTTTCTGGACAGATTTAGTGGGTACAACCAGATCCAAATAGTTCTTGAGGATCAAGATAAAACTACCTTTACATTCCCTTGGGGAACCTTTGCATACTGAGTCATCCCATTTGGTCTCTATAATGCGCCTGCTAGCTTCCAACAAGCAATATTGGGTATTTTTCTGATCTAGTAAATGATAGTGTTGAAATCTACATGGATGACTTCACCCCATATGGGGATTCTTTTGAAGAAGTTATAGAAAACATAGAGAAATTACTTAAAATATGTAATCAAACACATGTTTGTCTCAGTATAATAAAATTTCATATGATGATGAAGGAAGGAATAGTGCTCGGACATCTGCTTTTAGTTGTAGGAATTCGAGTTGATCTTGCCAAGGTAGAGGTAATATTAAATTTTGCTACACCTAAGACAGTGACATAGGTACGTAGTTTCATCAATTATGATGGCTATATAGATGTTTTATAGAAAAATTTTCTAAGATAGCATTTCCACTTTTTCAATTGTTACCTAAGGATGGAAAATTTGTGTGGACAGATGAATGTGAAACAACCTTTGTGAAAACCAAAGAACTAGTTTGAAAAGCTCTGATATTACATGGTCCTAATTGGAAGCTCCCGTTTCATTTCTCTAAATATGATTCTCACATAGCAGTAGGGGAAGTCTTGGGACAGCATGAGGACAAAAAACCGTATGTGATTATTACGTCAACAAGAATTTGACTCCTGTTGAATTGAACTATATGGTAACTGAAAAAGAGTTTTGGATGTTATTTATGCTATTAATAAGTTTCGGCATTACATTATAGGGTATCCCACTTTCGTGCACACTGATCATACAACCATTAGGTATCTGATGAATAAACCGATAACTCTTGGTCATATTACGAGATGGTTATTATTAATTCAAGAATTTGATATTACCATTGTAGATGAGCCAGGGAAAGATAATGTAGTTGTAGATTTTCTCTCTAGGCTGGATAATCTATAATGTAGTTGTAGATTTTCCATATGAACATCTTTTTGCAATTTCTACTCACACTCCATGGTATGCAGATATTGCTAACTATCTTGCTACAAGAAAAGTACCTCAACACTTACCATACAAAGAGCAGCAAAGGATTATCCATCATAGTGCCCGCTATTCATGGATAGAGGGATACCTCTTTTATATAGGACTTTATCAACAAATATGGTGTTTCATAGGTGAAGATGACATCTATGATGTCCTGAAAGCTTCTCACGATGGCCCCTATGGAGGGAATTTTGCCGATAAGAGGACAGGTCATAAGGTGTTACAGATGGGGTACTATTCGCCCTCTATTTTTCGTGATGCAATGAAATATGTCTGAGGGTGCGATAGCTGCCAGCGGATGGGACAGCCTGGTCGACCATATGAGATGTCGTTACATCCTCAACTAGTTCTTGCGCCCTTTGAGAAATGAGTTATCGATTTCGTTGGGTCATTCAATCTATCCTCGCATCAGAAACTCCACATTCTGGTCTGCACATACTATGTGACAAAGTGGGCAGAGGCCAAGGATGTTGTGAAAGAAATGGAACATGTTGTCTTAGATTTCTTATTCGAAGATATTTTCGCTTGGTATGGATCTCCTAAAGAGATAGTTTCATATGGAGGGGCGTAGTTCACATCACATCTGATAGTAGGACTTATGAAGAAGTATGGAGTCAAGCACACGGTGACATATCCATATCATCCTCAGATGAATGGTCAAGTTGAGAGTAAAAATAAAGTTTTGGAGAATATCCTTACTAAGACTATAGAAAACCATCACCGGAATTGGGCTGAAAATCTTCCAGAGGTACCTTGGGCGTATAGAGCAACATGGCGAAACACAACAAGATTTTCAACATATGAGCTTGTCTATAGTAAATCCCCTTTGTTTCCAGTGGAATTTGAAATTAAGATGCTTAGGACAACCCTCGAAGTAGGTTTGGATGTTTCAAAAGCCTAGAAACACTGGCTGGAACAGTTAAATGAGTTGCATGAAATTCGGTTGGTAGTTGTCTAGAACACTACTGCAATTCAGCAACAGTGAACTAAATGGCATGATAATTTATCAAGAAAAAGGTGTTTCAAAGAGGAGATTGGGCGTTGATCTATGACTCTTGGTTCAAATATTTTAAGGTAAAACTCTGCTCTAGATGGATGGGACTATATGAAGTTGACACGGTGTTTGATAATGGGACTGTTAGACTCACAACAATCAATGAGGCACATACTCCCCTGATTGTAAGTGGACATCACCTCAGATTGTATCACCATTCCATTTCCAAAGACTCCTTTATTAAGCATCTCTCTGATAATCCTATTTTTGAAATTTTCAGTGCAGATAATTCTTCCTTTGCACCTCTTTCTTAAAAAAAAACATATGTATACATATATATAATAAAATGTTGTTACTACTCTATCATTATTATTTTTTTTTGTAGGTACTTTGTTGGTGTTGTTACTCCACTGGTGTTGTTACTCCTTCGGTGTTGTTACTATGAGATGCTAATTTCATCTAGGTACTACACTGGTGTTGTTACACCTTCATTTTTATTACTCCACCGTCATGATTTCATCTAAGTACACCGGTGTTGTTACTCTATTTGTCATGATTTCTTCTAAGTACACTGGTGTTTTTACTCATTTCGTCGTGATTTTTCTAAGTACACTGGTGTTGTTACTCCTGCGATGTTGTTACTTCTCAAGTGTTTTTAATTTTTCAAGGTAAGTTGGTAGGTACGTGTCAGCTTGATGGGCCCTGATCTAGGTTCAGCGTTAAGTTTGCCAAACAAAACCCTATTCTACTGGCCCTTTCAACATCAATCCGCGAAGTGCGGGCTAAAGTCTCACCCGAAGCAGTATGGGGGGATGTTGGAACCAAGTTTCCGCACCCTGAGATGGTTGTGATGTCGATCTATACTTCCTCATCTTGCCTTCGTGCAGATAGATAAGCCATTAGGGTTTATCGATGTTCCTTCTCTTCCGTCCTTCAGTACCTTCGCGAAGGTACATGACTGATCGCCGCGCAGCCCTAACCGGAGGTCCACGCACTTAAGCGCTTCTGTGGCTATGTTATTGTATAAGTTCCTAAATTATCTTAAGTGTTTTCCTACTCTACCATGCATTTACAGTTATCTTCGTGTAAACCTATATTCTTGCTTGCATTCAATTAACAGATATAATCAAATACATTCACACATCAAATAAGAATTATAATGTAAACCTAGATTGTAACATAATATAATCAGATGCATTAAATAGAGAAAAAATACATAGTGATTGTAGAATACTTCTCTTTATTGATATCTCAAGTTCAGTATAGACTCTATCCGCCCTGCGCACACAGCTGCAGGGGTCCGCGCACTCAACTGTGGACTTCCACCCTAGGCCTTTGCACACTCAGCTATAGAGCCTCTACCTACACTAAAACCTGAGAACACTTAGAACTTCTTACCCACAAATTCTTCCCTTCTTACTTACCCTTACTCCCTTAGACTCTTCTAAGACTCCCTTTTTATACAATCCCATGGTCTGCGGACCATGGGTAGATCTTTATAGCCAACATGAGACTTTACAAAACAAGGGTAGACAACCCTTTATGACTCTTGACATCTTTGCGCTCCGTGACCACAAAATGCGGAGACTTTACATCTTTATTAAAAAATTTGGGCTTTCTGCCCCAAAACATGGGCTTTTAGCCCCAAAACTGACTCTTGGGGGAACCCATTCCCAACAAGCCCCCAACTCAAACATGGTGACTCACCCTCAAGTCACTCTGTGGGCACGGAGATCTTGGCACGAAGACCCCCTTGTTCAACCTGTACGACTGCTACCTCAGCGGTGCACTATGCGACCACCTACTTTATCTCCTTGACCAACTGCTCTGTCTCTGGCCCTACACTGTCAGCCTGAAACTTCTACTGAGTCTCCTATAGACTAGCCAACTTGCATTCAATGGAGGCTGTGATCAAGTAGGCCTCATCCAACCAAGGCTTCAAACATGCCTTTAGCACTGCCTCCTTATGCTGAGCTGCATCTACTTGTTCCTTTAATGCCTTGGCCTCCTGCAGCTTCGTGAGTCTCTGTGTGATGGCGATAGTGCGCGCTGTCCCTTTTACCTCGTCGTAGTGTTGCTGCAGCTCTCACGCCTCTGTTTCAAGCCTATGCACATTAGGGTCTTCTTGTAGGCTGGTTAGTACTTCGAACGACTCTTCGAAAAGAATTTTTCAGTCTGCCACTGCACTTTCTACTGCCGCTATTGCCTCTGTTACAGCAGTCACGTGCTGCTCCTTGACTTCTGGTGGAGTCGAAGACTGGGCCTTCAACTACAAATCTGCAAGTTGGAGGTTAAGCTCCAACCAAACCTTTTCCAAATCTATGCGGGTGTTGCACACCCCCGTAGTGAGTTTGTGAATGCGCACATCTATTGGCTCATCCTCAGGAATGGCCAACTCCAGGACCATTCGGCATGCTTCCTCCACGACCTTAATCATGTGTTGATTCATGTCTATGAGTTTCATCATGGAGGTGATGGCAGAGTCTCGCTGCACACCCATCTGAGTATTGTTGATCTTCTATTTGTTGATCACCTGCAAAGCGCATTGTTCGCGGGCCATCGATTCCGCGATCACCCCATCCTGCAGCAGGTGGAGCACATCACTAGGAAGCACTTTCAAGTTCAGCCCTACTCCCTTGAGGGCACTGAAAGCAGGCCTGTTAGCGTCGGTCTCTGTTTTCAGTGCTCCATCTGGCAGCACTATGGCTTGGGAGTCCCTTACGTGCAGCATCCTAATGGCTTCTGAAGTACCAATACCCAAACTAGTGGATGTTGCGCCGGTCTGTGATGCCTGGATCTGTAGCTCTCGCAGATTTGCCTGAATGGCCCCCAACACCTACTGTTGTTGCTACTCAAACTGTTACAATAGTTCCGCGGTGGCATCCCGCACTGTATCTCCAATTTCATTCAGATCCCCCTATGTTAGGGTGATTAGATCCATAGACGTCTTGCTGGCCTTGTAATGCAGGAGCATCCAGCTCAGCAATTTAATTGTATTTTAGTAGACATATGGGGTCTTGTGTTCTCAAGGAAGTTGGTTTCCTGAGTATTAAATTAATGTAATTATTAAGGTTTTTAAGTAAGTTTATGAGAGATACTAAGAATATGAGTTAATTAGATATTGTGAGGAATATTGTAAATGTTCCCGAAGGTTGGAGAACATGAGAGATTAAGGCTAGTTAAGATTCCATAAGGATTGAGAGATTTGGAAATCAATTGTAAATCTTAGATTAGGAATTGGTTTCATGGTTTGTGGAACTAGAGAGGATCCTTAGGGATTAGTTGATTCAAAAGTGGACTTAGTTCAAAATATTAAGGATCTAAACCGAAATGGGTTATAGAACCTTTTATATAAATGTAAGCCTAAAAGGCATAGAGAGAGTTAGTTAGTAAGAGAGTGAGAATCAAAGTTCAAATATTAGATAGGGTTTGACTGCAAGCCTACGGTTAGGAAAGGAAAAATGCCACTAATTAGAAAATCAGGCCAGAGAGAGAGATTCATTATGTAAATAATTGTTTATAAAGACAGAGAATTCGATTCCTGAGTTGTGTGGTGTGTATTGATTAATGGAATTATAAATTGTGTGTGAATTAGAGTAATTCTACATAGTATATGTATGCAGGTGGAATTAAAGCAGAACACAGAGGTGGAGAATGAAGGATAGTGGTCTGATCGTTTGAATCCAATTGAAGGATCAAATTTGAAGTTCAGATGTGATAGCGCTTAAAAGTACGTAGAAGTAAGTTCAGGAGGAAGTTGCACTGAAGAACAACCAAAGACCAGAAACCCTGGAGAAAACCTAAACCACAGAAGAACAGAGAGAGGAAAATGCACAAAGGAGGAGTACAACAATCAGAAGTGATTGAATAATCTCAGAAAGGATAGATGCATATAGAATCGTATAGGTGATTCAGTTGAATAGACCAGAACACTAAGGAATTGCATAAAGATGAAGAAAGGAAAGGAGGAAGAAATGAAGTAACCATGCACAAGAACCATTGGATCAGTCAGATCAATAGACAAGATTGATAGAATAGGATTGATAGAGATACTATCATGCAAAATAAAGTCAAGAAGTGAAGGGATCAGATTTAGCCACGTGACAATGAATAATGAAGCGGTCTATGGAAGCGGTAAGTAGTATCTCGCGCGGTCTCAAAATGGTAAATGGTATTTTAAAAATTCATGCAATTAACCTAAGGGGTTAACACATAACACATCGGCGGGGAAGCAAAACCGCTTATCTCATGCACTCTCAACCTGTTATGTATCGTGCTAGTAATCGGGCGAGATTACACAATCATCGTTGGATTTAAGCTAATGAAATATACGATGGAGATCGGCCAGGTTAGTTGATGATTGATATGTCACGATAGCCATTGGATCAGACAAGACAGATCGACGATGGTAATTTGGAGTGCCCAAAAATTCAAGTGTTGAAATAAATACGTCAGTTGTGCGACACGCGGTTGATGGTGATTGGTCAAGTTTGTTGTGGATCAGACGGTAATAAAATCCATGGGTATAATCTGATTAACATGTGATTAAATAGCTTTCGCTTTAGCATTTAATTAAGAGCATTAAACCTTGGTTTAAGAAGGTTTTACTAAGTAGGAATATTAAAATTCCTGGGACATAGTGTGACATGCAATTTAATTTTCATAATGTGGGTAGATGTGGTTTAGGCTGCATCACCTTGGACTTCATCCATGGCCCTACTGTTTCTTGTTCCCTTGGACGTTTGATACAGAATAGAGGCATCTACGGGTCTGATCCTCCCTGCTCTGTCTGATCGTCCTCTTCTTCTTCTACCTCTGGGGAGGGCGACTTCTCTTTGTCAGAGCCATGATCCTCTCCTCCTGTCTGTCCGCTTGTCTCCTGCATGACAACATGGTCTGCCTTAGACATATCGTTAGCCTCCTTTCTCCTTTTCTTAGCCAGTTGCTCCATCTTGAGCTTGGCCTCCTCCTTTTGTGTTGTGTAGCGGACTTGCTCGATCTCGCCGCCAAGTTCGAGGCAGTACTCCACTCTATCGGCCAGTTCTCAAGAACTGCAGTGATCACGTCATCTGTTTCTAAGTAGGACAAGTCATGCCACTTCTTCTCAGGGTCCTTCCGCACCCTAATTGATATATGGTGTAAGTCAGCCTTGAATTCCATGTACTCCTATAGTTTATCAAAAACAGTAGGCGACAAATGCGGCTTTCGGTTGATGGCCATGTGCATGTTCATCTCCATTAAGATCCAAAAGATCTTGTTGTCCTTGATCCACTGAGGATCCTTAGTCACCCACAACGAAGCATACTTCGCGGCCTCAGGTAGGTCTGGCGTGACCAAGGGAAATTGACTATCTTTGGGTAGCTCCCAGGCTATCAGCACGACGGATAGCAAGAGCCACGCATAGTGGAAGGTCTTGTTGAGGTCATGCACCTTGTGACAGTTCATGAGGAACTCACCGCAAAGGTAGCACGCCCAATTAAACTGAACCTCCTCCACGCATTGGGCAACTAGAGCCATGATGTGCGCCGGAAGTTCATCAAAGTGACACTTCCGCATGACCTTCCCTGCCAAAATCTATGTGGCCACTTTGACCACAAGGTCGGAAATACTTGTAATAGCATAGCCGCACGACTTCTTTACTAATCCGAACTTCTTCTTCATGGCCTCCACAAGGGTCTGCTTGCCCACCTTTCCACCAAACATCATGGCCGGATTCTCCCATGTATATGGCAGTCGTGTGATCCTATGGATCAACATATCAACGATGAGTATTGGCTCCTCCAACCACAAACACCCATCATGTACCAAGCACAACAACTGCTTGATTACTGGAAAGGTAATGGGTGTACGATTCTAATGCGCCACCCGTATCAGGTTGAGAAAGCCTACCTTATCCATGCCTTTGAGCCATTTCCATGGTTCCAATGCGGTCATCCCAGTGGTCTTATGGAAAATGTGGTGCATTAGCTGGTCTGTCGCCAAGTGAGGGAATCGCTTGGTGTCAGCTAAGTCCTAGTCCTCCAATTTCAATATTGGAATCTGCCCCAAGCGCGGTCCTTCAAAAACAATCTGGTTCGGCAGCAGAGGTGTGTACAAGGTGACCTTGCTCTCATCAATGTCCTTAGGCACCTTGGCCTTGCCCCTGTGCAGAGGGACGTACTCAGGCAATTTAGTAATGGGGTCAGACCCCTCAACTTCAACGTCCTTTGTTTCCACCCCAAGATCCTCATCGTCCATTGGGATATCCTCAATTTCTTCCTCCTCCAGTTCTAGGTTAATTGTTTTGCCCTTTTCTTGTGCAGTGGGCTTGTCCTTCGGCGGGTTTCTCCTAGGTGACACGTGCACCAGATGCATTGTCACAGCCCGCTTGCCTTTATTTTTTATGCACTCTCCTGGGTCGAGGTAGGCCTTTGTCTACGCAATTGTGGTGACTTGGGGACTTCAGCGGGTATCTCTGCAACCTCCAGAGCAACTCCCTCTACTTCCATAGCAACCTCTGGCACAGCCCCTTTGACTGTCACTACTTCCCCAATATCTATAGTTTTTGTTGGTGTCGACATGATGCTATTCAACAGTTCTTTTGTCTCCTTTGGCAATTTCTCAAATGTCGAACTCGCTATTAGAGCTTCAAATAATTCTCAATTCATACGTGCCTGAGAGCTCAACAACTGAATTCGCAAAATGCCAAGTGTTCTTCATTGGACAACCACATGTAATTTATAGGCCATTTTGAATTCAAATCAGACCGTTCCCCCCAAAATCGATTCATTAATGCTAGATTGGCAGCATATTTTTAAGGATTTTGCCCATAAATTTCGTTCTAAATGTCGCTCCCCCCCCCGCTCCATTTGGTTGTTTTTCGTCATCAAATTATGAACAGTGACTTTAACGGTCACTTTCTAGCTGACCTGCGTGGTTTTTTCCTGGGTAGTGCAGCCTTCTACGCGCTTATGTGGTCTCTATGACATCTCCTCATTCCGCGTAGTTTCCTCATCGCGTAGTTCCCCAACCCGGGTAGTGTAGCTAATAGTCCCATGCCTCCTTTCAGCTGCCTGGAGCACTAAGACTATGATACCTTCATATAATCACCAAGCCGGATCACCAATGTATGGCTTCAATATGCTACCGTTCACCTTTCCTGGGAAGGGATCCCCATTTAACTTAACCAACTGAACTGCTCCACCATCGATAATCTCTTTGATGACATAGGTCCCCAGCTAGTGCATCCTAAATTTCCCTGGAAATTTATCAAACTTGTTGTCATATAACAAAACCAGATCATTTACCTTGAAGGTGCGTAGCTTAATGTGCTAATCATGCCATGCCCTTTCGCGCTTCTTTTAAATTTGTTGATGAAATCCAGCTAGAAATCGGTCCTCCTCAATCTCTGCTAGCTACGCCAGCCTCTCTTCCAAGGCTCTGCAATCTACCATTTCTATGAGTGTGTTGGCTTGTTGGGGCCTGACCCAGGTTCAGAGTTAATTAGCCAAACAAATCCTTGTGCTACTGGCCCTTTCAGCAACAGTCCACGGAGCGTGGATTGAGGTCTCACCCGAAGTAGTATGGGAGGGTACTAAAACCAGGTTTCCGCACCCTTGAGATGTCTGAGAGGTATGACTGGTCCTTTGTTTGTTCTTGTGTGTAGGTCGCTTCGCACACTTCCCGTTCCTTGCGGCTTGATACAATTCCTTCACACAGCCCTAACCAGGGGTTGTGCCACGCTCTACACTATTACCCGAGATCTTACTTATCTTCCAGTGTTAATGAATTACCTTCACCTAGTTGAATGTATTAAGTTATAATTAGAAATACAAAACATTCATACATGATCGCGTAGTAAATAAAGTGTACTTGCAAATTATATCCAATCATGCATTAAACTAGGAAAATATACACAAAATTATAGAAAACTTATCTTTATTGATTCTCCCAATAGTTATAGACTTGACCTGCCCTGCGCACTCATCTGCAGGGGTCCATGCACTCAGCTGCGGACTACTAGGCCTCTGTGCACTTAGCTACAGAGCCTTCTCCTACTCTATGACCCACAAAAACACTCTACACTTTGACTCAATCACTTAGACTTTTCATGCTTCTCTTCTATTAGTTATCTTTTACACCTAGAGCCTCGCTCTATTTATACAATCCCATGGTCCTCAGTCCATGGGTAGGTCTATACAACCGACGTTACATTACAAAAACTAGGGTGGACAACCCTGTGACTCTATTATACTTTCACGCCCCGTGCTCGCAATTCGCGGAGCTTTTACAGAAAGATTCGGTTAAAACTTGGGCTTTAAGCCCCAAAACATGCCTTGGGGGGGATTCCATGCCCAAAAAGCCCCCAACACAAACATTGTGACTCACCCTTGAGTCACTCTGTCAGAGCGGATATCTTTGCGTGAAGTCCCTCCAACTATTCTCGAACTGCTGCAAGGTCGGCAACGCATTAAGCCATTACATGTTGGATCTACTGTACGCATTGTTCTAAGACCGCGGTGTTGGAACTACTTCTCTGCATCTATTCTTGTATCCCATGCATTTTTTTACAATCCCGCACCTTTTTCTGGATCCTTGGAGCACGAAGACTGTGCTTCTACCGGCTAGTCAGATAGCCGAGCCACCTGTGTAGGGCTTCAAGCGGCTGCCATTCACTTTTCCTGTGAAAGGCTATCCATTTAGTTTGACTAGCTGTACCGCGCCACCATCTGTCACCTCCTTTAGAACATATGGTCCTAGCCAATGCATTCTAAACTTTCCTGAGAATTTATCAAACTTAATGTCATAAAGCAGCATTAAATAATTTACCTTGAAGTTGCGCAACTTAATATGGTGATCGTGCCAGGCCTGCTCATGCTCCTTTTGCACTTGCTGATGAAAGCCAACCAAGAACCGTTCCTCCTCAAGTTCTTCCAACTGTGCAAGCCTCTCTTCCAGGGCTTCACGGTCTGTCATACCTTTGAGCGTTGTTATGGGTAGACTAGGTACAATATACTCCATTAGCATGATAGCTTCCATGCCATAAACCAACCGGAAAGCTGTCTGTCCCATCAGTTTCTTGCATGTTGTCCTATAAGCCCATAGTATTGTAGGTACGCGCAGGTCCCAATCACTCCACTGCGCGTTGCATACTTTGGTTAGCGCAATCTCCAATATTTTGTTGAATGCTTCTACTGTCCCATTGGCTTGTGGGTGATACGGTGTGCTTTTCTGATGATACACTTGGAACTCTTCTGTTAGTGCACTGATGGTTTCGTTCAGGAAATGTGTACCGCAATCACTCATTAAGATTTTTTGACAACCAAATTGAGTCAACACGTGGTCAAACAAAAACTTTGTAGCTGTGGCATCTGAGTAGTCTTTGACCAACTGTGCTTCCCCCAAATGAGTCAGGTACTCTGTTGTGGTGATAATGTACACGTGCCTATTTTTCCCTGAGGTTTGATAGGTCCTACAAAGTCGATAGCCCACTTTTCAAAGCACTGCAGCGTCATTTGTGGATTAAAAGGCATCTCATTCCTCTGTCATGGTTTACCTGTCCTTTGACATATATCACAGGCCTTATAGTGTGCATTTGAATCCTGATGAAGGGTTGGCCACCACAACCCTACGTGGAGAATATTTTGTGTGGTCACTTGTCCTACATCGTGTCCTCCTGCAATGCCCCCATGCACTTCTGTGAGGATCTGACTTCATTCAAATTCAGGTACATACCTTCATAGTATCTCATCATTGCCCATTTTGTATAGGTGCCCCGCGATGACAAAAAAATCAGTGACACGCACGACCAGTTCCTTCTTTTGTTGGATGGAGTATTCCTTCAACGTAGTCCCCGTTGTCAGAAAGTGGATTATATCTTCAAATTTCCCGTCTGTGACGCGCACAACAAGGAGTTGTGCATCAGGTAATCCTTCCTCCAAACTAGTGGGTTCCTCTCCCGTCTCAATACGCGACAAGTGATTCAATCCTAGGTTCAGGCATCCAGGCTTCACCACGACCTCAAAGTCATATTCTCAGAACAATAAGAGCCACCTGCATATGTGCCCCCCCAACACAAGCTTATTGACCAAGTATTTTAGCACGGAATGGTCTGTATACATCTTGAAATGTCCTCCTAGAAAATAGTGCCAGTATTTTTGGAGCGTGTACACCATAGCCAACCCCTCGCATTTGATTGTGGAATAGTTCTTTTTTGCTTTGGACAACCTAAGACTTGTGAACGCGATAGCATTATCCAAGCCCTCTCCACCCCCTTGTGTTAGCACCGATCCCAGCACTATACATGACGCGTCAACATGGACATGAAACTCCACATCCCATTTTGGGAAGACCAGGATTGGGGCGGAGGCCAATTTCTCTTTTAGTACATCTAGGCTCTTCATGCAATCATCATTCCAGCAGAACATGACATCCTTTTTCAACAGTTTCTCCATTGGTGTGGTGATCTGGGCATAGCTTTTGATGAACTTCTTGTAGTACCCCATATGTCCCAAGGTAGCGTGCAACTGTTTAACGCTTTGCGGTGCTTCCAAATTTAGAATTACTGAAATCTTCGCGGGGTCTATCATTAGTCCCTGTGTGCAGACCACATGTCCCAATAGTTTCCCAAAGGGAACACAGAACATACACTTTTTGAGGTTTAGCTTGATTTGGTGCCGTCGGCAAGTATCTAGCATCAAGCATAAGCTCGCTACATGGTGCTTAACCAATCCAAATACAGTCCAATAATCCAGATAGACCTCCAGGAATTTGTGGATATATTCTTTGAATGTTGCAACAACTATGCACGAAAAGATGGCCAACATGTTCTTTAACCCAAATGACATAATGGTGTATTGAAAGAAGCCCCACTCAGTCGTGAAGGTGGCCTTGCTCTTGTCTTCCGGCGTGATTTTGATCTGGTGGTACCCTGAGAACCCATCAGTAAAAGAATATGCTTCTTTCCCGCCAACATTTTCCAATACTTCATCTGTGAATGGAGTCGGGAATGGATCGTGCACACAGGCATCATTCAATTTCCTGAGGTCCTCACATATTCTTATCTCACCCTTTTTCTTCTTCTCCTGCACTACCATAGGGCTTACCCAGCCAGATTCTTCCACTGGCTCAATGATTCCAACTGCGAGCATTTTGTCTAGTTTTCCTTGTACTTCGGATTCAAGCAGTAAGGCCTCTGCTTAATCAACTTCACATAAGGTTTTAGGGTGATCTTCATCATCCCTAAATCGCCAACGATCCCCTTTAAGTCCATGATATTGGTCGGGAATAGGTCTTTGTATTCGCGGAGTAACTCAATGACCTTATCCACCATGGCATCACCCCAGTAGTCATCAAGCATTGCATACTTAGGTTCGGCCTCCGTACCAATTTTTACCTGCTTTGTCTCTATCGACGTGATAATTTCAGGGTCTTCAATCAATGGCCTTTGATCCTCGCGATAGCCTTCAGTTTCTGGAATGTTAACTTTTCCCGGATCTTCGTCGTCTTCTTCAATGTTTACGTTGTAACACTCCAGTGCGCAGCTCAGCTAGGTCACCCATTCAGGCTGAAATACTTCCATTGGCTCCTAGGGTATTTTAAAGATAGATGCTTTTACTACTTCTAGCGCATCATCAACAGTATCCCACAAACGATCCTCAAAGGTGAAGGTTAATAGGAATCCTTCGCACAAGACATCCCATTCATTCGTGCCATGGCAGAGCTCCGTTTCTATATACCAATTCATGGGTATAATATCCTAGGTATGCCAGAACAGGTGTACCCACTTAGGTTGTACAAATTCAATTTGTGTACCACATTAAACCTCAAACGACAGATGAATACAAAGGATTGGCGCTTACTCTTTAACCAACGGCTTTATCAGCACTGATAACCCATCGCAAATCGCAATTAGTGTTTTCCATTGGTGTACAGAACCAAGCCTTTACTATAGGAAACTTGTGATGACTATAGACCCGAAGGGCTATTAGACACAACATATAAGATATTGGGTCCAAAAGCTCATATCACAATCGGCAGGAACCAAGGTTGGTACACTATGCGACTGTTTCCCCTTTGCGAACTATTCTTGCAATATCGCAAATCACAACATGATTTTGCAATTGTGATATATCGCATCACAGCCTAGCTTGATCTAGGGGGAGATTCTTTTAACCTTTACCTTTTTGTGATGTGCAATTGTGATATCACAAATCACAACCTCACTATGCGATGTGCGATTGCGATATAACAAATCACAACCTGACTATGTGATTGCAATATATCACATCGTGACCTTGACTTGCTTGGGACCGATTTTCTTTAACTCCGACTGCTTCCTTCTGTGATCTGCAATATGTGTGGCAATGGTGACCTGTCACTTGGCGTTTCCCCATTCGTTGAGAGTGTCTACCATGTCATCTTCCTCCTTCCACCTGTCCAAGTCAAACTTTATCTTTGACTTTCTCTATCTTCTTCATATGAACTCGGATTTGAGTGTCCTTCACACCATTCGAATTAGGATGACAACACTTTGATCTGATGTTAATTTTATAGAGTTTTTTTCCACTTTGAGTTTTGAGCCTTCTTACCATGCCACTGGTACTTTTTAGAGATCCACCCTGGATCAACCGGATTTCTCGAGGGGCTGTGTAGTAGAGAAGGGAAGGATGAGGATATATTTGTTTTAGTCATTAAAATTACTAGATGGTATCAAATGCACATTGGTAGTGTGCCCTGGAACAATGAGCTAATAACTATTCAGTGAGAGGACAAGTGGTGCAAGATTATAGCCTTGGACATTTGATGCACTTTGACTGTGGCACTGGATTATGGACTTCCTAGGAAGGAGGTGAATCCTGGTATTACTTTGAGGGTGTAGGTTTGAGCATCGCATCGTTTTATTTATTTGTTTAGAAAATGTGCATATGTGTATGTGTGGTTATTGTAAATACCGTAATGAGCTATGTTATAAAGCTCTAGTAAGCGGTATGGTTGTTATCTAGTGATGTTGTCATGATGTTTTGCTTTTGAGCAGGTCTTTCATTGTAAATACTATAAATAACTAAGTTTTAAAGCTCCATGGGTAGTATTTTTTATTTTCACATGTTTTGCTGAGGTATTGGTGTGTTTTAACACCGAGGATGGTGTTCCCCAAGGGGGATTGTTCTATAACAGACCTAGTGAAAAATTCATGTAATAAAAGTTAATAAAGGAAAAATAAGACCACGGTTAAGGGACACATATTCCAAGCTTAATGTTTGGCTAAGATATCCTAGTTGGAATCACTGGATGTGTTTATGGCTAAAGGAAATTGACAAAGGAAAATTCTAAGGCATTAAAAAGGCAAAAAGGCATTTGTGGAATATTTATTTACGAAAATAAAGGAAATTAGGATAAAAGTAAGGTTAAAGGTAACATGCTGCATGTGAGGAGGAAAATGAAGGAAAATAATGGAAAATGAAGAAAATAGAGGCCTCATTGATAAAAAGGCTTATGAGGATCAATGTGTAAGCTTGGTCAGTGTAACCTTTTGTCAGTTCAAGTTTAGGAGCTCTCTCATTATTCTCTCTCTCTCTCTCTCTCTCTCTCTTGGTCACTTAGAGTTTTCTTGGAGCACTCTAGCTTTGGACCACAGAAGGGAAAGAAAGAAAACGGAAAGGAAGGAAAGCAAGGATCAATGAAGGAAGAGCAGGATCAGGAAGCTTCATAAGGAATGCTTGCAGCTAATTTATTGCATGTGTGGTTTCCTCACTAGTTTTAACATCCATGGCTTTGCATGTTGGTGTATGGTCCTCTTTTTTTCGGTGGCATGGTTTTCCCGGGTTATGACAGTGGTTTTCAGCCTAGCCTTGACTTTTCCTGATGCAATGATATGTTGGGATGTTTATCTCGGTTTTGAGGTTTGGTTTTCCAAATGGATTTCAGAATCCAGGGTGGAGGTGGTCTCAAGGTTCATTCCCAAAGGCCTAGGAATTCCTTGACCAATTTTTGCAGGATACATGGTAAATCATGTGGGAGGAGTCTCGGTTTAAGGCCTAGTGATTCAGGTTTGGATTGTGATAAATCCTAAGAGACTAGTCTCAGTTTAGGGTCTAGTGATCTTGGATTGGATTGTGGTAAATCCTGAGAGACAAGGAGACGAAAAATTCCTCAAGAATAGTGATGGGTTCTAGATGAAATTCTAAGTTTGGTTTTGTGATTGGAGCACTGGTTTTGGTGTGATCACGGTTTGGTGAGGGTAGAGGTGGTTTACCCTCTAAATTCCCTTGGTTGTTTTTGGATTGGTTTATCCATGAGATCCCACATTCATGGTTGGAATATGGCATGGGGGTGACTGGCTGAAAGAAAGATTTGGTTCAGCCATGTATATGGTTGGGTGGTACGTGGAAGTCCCGGACCTAGTGAGATTTTCCTATGAATGAAAGCTAAGTTCTCTTTCTTTTGTACTTGTTTATATGTGGATTTAATGACTATTATCTCACTGTTATTTCCATGGTTTTATGTTGGTTATAAGCATGGTTTTGACTAGTTCATGTCATGGTAATTTCATGTATTTGCTTGTAATTATTAAAATGTTGGATGCAAGACCTAATTGATGTCATAGAAATTCAAGGGAGAAGGTAGTGATCCTTCTTTTCATGTTTCGTAACAGTTTTCAGTCATTCATGTTTTGTCTTGTATCTGATGAGCCTCATCATTGGGTAATTATATGGGCCTTAATTCACCTCCTAGCTTAGTCAAACCAACTATTCTCACAACTTATTGCATACTTTTGATTATATTTTGTTTATGAGATGAGTTAGAGTTGGATATTTTTCTTTGTGGTATAATGTGCATTTAATGCAGGATTAAAAGATAAAATCAAGGAATTTTGGCAAAGACCTTGGTCAAAACTCGAATGTGATAAGGGAGAGGAATTATAGGAGGTAAATCCTCCTCATTTACTACCCCCCCCCCCCCATTCGAATATTCCTCCATCATCTCGGAGTGCAAACAACCAAATCATGAGGACTAGAAGACAGTCGTGCAAGTGAAAGTCAAAATGCCAGTTTATCTCGAGTTTGGGAGCCGAGCCTCCCTAATTTTAAGGAAGTCGTTCGAGACTTCAGACATATAAGTAGAGAGGCCTAGGACCTCAGTAGGATTCATACTTTTGATTGTAAAACTCTACTTTATTTTCGCGCTGCAAGACTTGTGACAGATTTTGGTGTAATCCATTGTTTTAATAATAAGAATGAGTTTTGCTTTGAGCCAGCACTGAGTTAACTTAGAGGGCTGAAGCTCTTGGATTAGGGACCAACCCTAGTAGCTAAGGCTCCTCTTTATTGTACATGTATGCTAGCGTATATTCATGGTTTAATATTTCATTTTCTTAAGTAGCTGCATTACATTACAACAGTGTATCACATAGATTCATGGTTTAATCGTTCATTTGCTTAAGTAGTTGCATTTCCATTACAACAATGTAGCATAGATTGGTTGTGTGTTAGTTTTCTTCCATTTGTGCCTTCTGTCAATTAGCAGGTTAGAAAGGAGAAAAAGATCACCAAAAGGTTGTCAACAAGTGTCTCGGTCTCACCTCCTCCCTCTGGGACCATGACTTGAGAAAGAGACCCTTCAACAACCCCAAAAACAGATTTCTAGTTCTCGCATGAGATTTGGAGTTTATCATCTTGATTCAGTACTTGGTTCATTTCATCGTTATCTTTCTGTAATAAGATCTCACTCATATTCTCATTTCCTTTGGCACTTTCTCCATGCATAATATATGCGGAAGCTAATAAATCACGTCTTAATTAGATTACGCCCATAGATTTCCTTACCATCCAATTCGCAACAAACCTGGCCAATCACTGTTAACCACGTGTCGCATATTCATTTCAAAATTTGACTTTAGGCACTCCAAATATCCACCATCGATTTGTTTTGCTTGATCCAACGGTTATCGCGTCACCCACTTGCCAACTAGCTTGCCTAATCTCCACCGTTGATCAATCCCGCATGATCCAACGACTATTGCATAATCTCGCGTGAATTATTACATGACCGATACCTGACTGAGAGCATGCGAGAAAAGTGGTTTTCCCGTGCTATGTGTCACCCACTTAGGCTAATCGCGTGAAATTTATGAATTCCGCTTACAACTCTTAGGGCACGCGAGATACTGCTTACCACATATATTCATTTCAATGTTTGAGTTTAGGCACTCCACATCTCCATCATCAATTTGTTTTGCTTAATCCAATGGCTATCGTGTCACCCAATTGCCAACTAGCTTGGTTGATCTCCACCGTTGATCAATCCCACATGATCCAACGGCTATCGTGCAATCTCTCGCGAATTCTTGCACGGCTGATATCTGATTGAGAGCACACGAGAAAAGTGGCTTTCTCATGCTACGTGTCACTCACTTAGGCTAATCGCACAAAATTTATGAATTCCACTTATAGCTTTGAGGGCGCGTGAGAAACTGCTTACCACCTACAAAGACCGCTCCATCATTCCGCAAGTTTTTTTCCTTCTGTCACCACGTGACGTAATGTGATCCATCCATCTATTCACTTAAACTTCATGATAAGATCTCCGCCACTCATCTTCCGTTAATCCTGTTCAACCATCTATTAACTCAATCTCATGCGATAAGATCTCCGCCGCTCATCTTTCGTTAATCCTGTTCGTCCATATATTCATGTAATCTCCTGCAATAAGATCTCTGCCGCTCATGTTCCTGTGCACTGCTACTTCATTACATCTTCCTTTCATTGATTTCGATATTCATTTGCTCTTCTGCTTGATTCCTTCCTGAACATTGTTATTCATATCATTTAAATGCTGCCACTCCTAAGTTTCAATTTGGTTATTCAATTAGACTCTAACATTGTCCGATCATTAAAAAAAACCAAAAAGTGAAAACAGATTTAGTCTAGTTTCCTTGCTTACACATTAGTTTGGTTTGATGCTCTTTAATTCTGTAACTTAGATAGCAGCATTAGGTTAGTGTTGATTTAGCAATTTTGCTTAGCATAGCTGTTCAAATGGTTAATTAGGATATGGTGTGATTTAGCATTACATGTTGTTTTCTTCATTACTGCAGTAGAGTAGTTCTCTTAGAATATATTTTCTCTTCTTCCATCAAAGAATCAAGCTTCTTCTGACTCTATAGAAGTCTGGCTTGGAACCCCTGGGGTCTCTCGCCAGATGAACAGTGACAAAAGGCAGGACCTTCACTTTTTCTTGTGCATATAACACTGTCACCTCCAAGTTTGTATGAACCTCGGGTTGATAAGTAAAGTTGGTAGCCAAGGAGTTGCACCATCCTTGTTGCAATACTGGCGCTCATCAGTATCCTAGACCTATAGATTGCATTGATGCCAAGTGTTTGAAAAAATGCCAGTCTCGGTCGAGGATGGTCATTCCTAGTTGAGAGGTATATTTTTGGTTTATTAGTCTTGTCATCATGTCTTTGATGGATTTTGAAAGTTATAACAAGTTTTGGGAAGTGGACGAATTATAGGCTAGAAAAGTGCCTTGAATTCCGCGAATGTTGGCACGTGTTTGCTGGGAAATGTCCATAGCATGAGAGCATCTAGAGGTCAAGAGGTCTAAAAGATCAGTGGGACCTAGGGGCAGGATGTCTGAGTGGTTGAGATGTCTCCTGAGGTGTTGTTGCTAATGTGGAAGGTATGGTTGATGTGTTCTGTTGATTCCATTTCCTTAAGGTCACCAAGGAGGTTGAATCCCTTCATAGTGGCCTCTCTCATTGCATGTTTACCTTGGTTGGCCGGCTACTTGGGTGGATATAGGAGGAGAGTGGTTACAGTGGATTTCTCTTTTGAGTTGGTACCAAGAGAAACACCAACATTAAAGGCACCTTACAAGATGAACACTTGAGAGTTGGTGGAATTGAAGTTGCATGTTAAGGAAATGCTTGATAAAGGATACATAAGGCCAAGTGTGGTTGGGGCACACCAATGTTGTTTGTGGAGAAGAAGAATGCTACTATTAGGTTGTATATTGATTACATGCAGTTGAACAAGGTGACCATTAAGAACATGTATTCTTTGTCGTAGAATGATGATTTTTTTGAATAGCTCAAGGGAGTAGTAGTGTTCTCAGAGATTTACTTCAAATCATGATATCATCATGTGTGCATAAAAGAAAAATATATTTACTAGATTAAATTCCGTACCATGTATGGGAATTATGAGGTTTTGGTGGTTTGTTTTGGTCTTACTAATGCTCCAGCTACTTTCATGTGCTTAATGAACAATGTGTTGTGTCCTTATCTGGACAATATTGTGATAGTGTTCATTGATGATATATTAATATATTCTAAGAATGAGGAAGAGCATGCAAAGCACCTTCTAGTAATATTGAGATTGTTGAGAGAGCATCACTTGTATGCCAAGCTCAACCAGTGCAATTTATTTCAGACTAAAGTTCATTACTTGGGGCATGTTGTTTCCAAGAAAGGTATAACAATGGACTCGAAAAATATTAAAACTATCATGGAGTGGCCAACTCCTATGAATGTGGATGAGGTCATATCATTCATCGGACTAGCAGGTTATTACAAGAGGTTCATCAAGAACTTCTCATGGATTTCCTATCTTATTATATCTTTGCATAGGAAAGGAAATAAGGTTGAATGGCTTGAGGAGTGCGCATCTAGTTTTGGGAAATTGAAACATTTGCTTACAAATTCTCTAGTATTGAATATTTCATATCCTGATAAGGAGTTTGTGGTATGTATAAATGCTTGTTAGAGAGGACTGTAGAGTCCAAGGACTACCTTACCTTGACACCCTTTTTGCCTATACTTCTTCCTTTTTCCTATACCTATCACCTAAATAAATGCAATACACACAAGGTTTTGTTAAGGTAAGCACTTACATGTCCTCTTTCTCATATTTTGTCTATATACATTATTGTTTTATTAAATTTTGCGTTCAGCTACCAAATTGGCCTGTTTCTGCAGCTAATCCGTATTTCCGTAGCTACCTCCATTGTTAACAGGGTTCGAGTGCACGAGCTAAGCAAAAGAAGATATGGATGGATGAGGAATGATCCCCTTGTGGATTCTTTCCTATTCTCTCGAGCCAATCCTTCAAGAAGATCGCACTGTAACACGGTCAACCTCAAAGTCAACTACAAGATTATGTGCTGGGACAAAGTCTGAGTTTTCTGAAATCTTATCGATTTGCTTTTCCAAATAGAAAATCGATTATTTAGCGATATATTTTGTTTAATAGGGATCATAATAAATATATTTAGGCTTAAAACCCTCATACTCTTACTTGGAGAAATATTATAAGAGAAATGGTCGCTCTATGTTTTGGTGCGCGCCGCTATATGTAAATTTTGAAGAACATCCTGTTAAACTTGTTTGTGAGTAATAGACTTGGTTCATATTTTCCATGCTGCATTGATTGAAGATTGTCGACTACCTCATGGAGGGCCCCTACATCTAGTACAGGTCGTTAATCGATTGCAAATAGATTTCTTTGATTTCTTAAAGTTAAATTATGGATGCTTTGTTTTGTGTTTTGAAATGCAGTATGATGGAATTCGCGATTAAACTGTTGTCTGAATAAGAAATTTCCTTTGCTTTCTATCTAGCATAATCCTCTTATTTCATTTTATTTTTACCTGGTACAGTTTGATCATCACATTTTCTTTCTACCTAGTGTAATTCAGTTTTCTCATTTCACAGCTTAGTTGTTTTCCAATTTATTAGTTTTGGTTCTTGTTTGAATGAAATTTCATTAGCTAAAGAGTGATAGTCTTTTTCTTGGCAATTAAGTTAAGACATCATTCATTTTCGATTCGATAGAATAGATCTCTCTTACACATAGTAATCTATTTTGGTTGCAGCATAAAATTCAAGATAAAATCAAAAACATTCTAACTTAGTTTAGAATCACTCTCCAACCATCCACAAAACTTGATTCAACTGAGATTAATCTTTAGGATAACCAGCTAACAACTTTAAGAACAATACTCTAATATAATCAATAATACCATCTCCATATTAATTCTAAGTTTATACCTTAACAATAACATAGATATCTTAATGACCTAAAATAACTTCTAGCACATATAGTGCACTTGTGCTTCATCAGTATACTTGCCCTCGTTGATAATTTATGATGATAATTTTAGAACATTAAATTGGCTAAACATTTTGGGATCATTGTTGGGGAAGTACAAATAGAAGTTAAAAAAAAAGAGAAAATTTATTAATTCAAAACATGATATGTGTAGGGATAGAGACTCTAGAGGTAGATTTGTAGGACGAGGAAGAAGCTTGATTCCCACAAATCCACTCACTTCACCACGACTTCGAAATTCCACACCACCTACTCAAACTCGAATTCCATTTGTAGGTCAACAAAGACTTCCTGAAGTCTCAAGATCATAAATCCAATCCAAAACTTCACCTACATCATCCACCGAAGCTGTAATTGAAGAAAATCATGCATCCCCAACTACATGAGTAGTTTTTGTATCCTCCACTGGTGAAAAAAATTTAGGAGAAGAATTAGAATTTCCTAGTGAAGAAGAGGAACATGAAACTTATTTTGACCACCCATTGATAGAGGAACTAGAAGAATTAGAAGAACCTTACATTAGTCCTGAGGAATCTGTCATGGCTAAAGAAGGGGAAGGAGAGGTACATAATGTCAATGGTGGAGGAAATAGAATTGGAGGAGGAAGAGGAAGAGGAGGTGGTGGAGATATGTAGAATCATTAAATATAACATGTGATTTGAATAATTCAAATAAAACAAGTCCAAATATAACTATGTTTATGGGGAGGAATGATGATTATCCTCCTTACAAAAGCTCAATTTTGACAAATGAAAATAATAATCATCTATATTTATGTATATTTTATCTAACCAGATGAATTTACAACATAATATCAATTAGCAATAAATTAAATTGATTTTTTTATGAAAATAAAAAATAAAATTAATCATCATAACAATATTATTTTTAACATTAAATGTGGATGCACACTATAGAAAATATCTAACAAATTAACAAAATTTTATGTATCCCTCTTGTCAAACTAGAGGCATAAAAATTGAATGAGAATATAAGCTTACCTATAAATCATCTCTTAGCATAGAACCGCTCACACTACTAGGGGCCACTCTCATAAAATGGTTCATCAAACATACAAAAATAATTGACTTGTATATTATCCATGGTTCTTTCTTTCCTTTTGATATCAAAAGTAAGAAGAAGTTGCTAGATTCTATCCCTACAAACTTGGGAATATGTGGCATGTGGAAGCTCCCTAGTAATGAGGGAGGTTGTACAATGTCCCACTTTTGGAGATTCATTCCCCAACTAATGATTTCTTAGTATAGCTACCCCTAAACCATTTCCCAAGCTCCTAGAGTTGTATAACCACAATTTATAATGTTTCACTTCACCTCCCATACTCCTTACAATGTTAGAACACTTTGAAATGATTGTATGGCTAAGAGCGTTTACTATGCAACTATAGATTCAATAAAGAAAATGAAAGTACCACAATTATTAACATTCATATAAGTCACAAATTCTTTCATTATGATTAGATTATTAATATTTTTTTTCAGTAGCAAGATCTTTAATATCCGTGAAGTCATTTAGATTTTTATAAGTAAGAAATTTTTTAAAACTAGATAATTTATAAAATTAGACAAAGTTATGTATTAAATTATTGAAGGAAACAAAAACCAAAGGGAAGTAATTTTCATCATCAACCTATTTTGTATCACAAATAGATTCATTATCTCAAAGACTTTTTAGATTAAACATATTTTATTTAGAAAATTTATGATGTTGAAAAAATAGTTTTGGTTATTCAATTAATGTTTATACGATCTATATAGTATTTTTACATCTTATTAATTGGAGATTTAATATTGTAAATATAAAAAAAATATGGTTAATTTTTCTATCTTTCAATAGTTAAGAAAAACCTCAATATCTCCAATCCACCTATTTCTAAATATATGGCGAGTCATTGTAAAAGAAGTAAAATCCACCTTATCTTGGTTTAATACATTCACCTTATATTTATATTTGTTAAATTAGAAAAATGTATATTTCTAAATATATGGTGAGTCATTGTAAAAGAAGTACCATCCACCTTATCTTGGTTTAATAAATCCACCTTATATTTGTTGAATTAAAAATGTTTATATTTATAAATAGTTAATCATATTGGTACACATTACGAAAGTACATCCATTATAAAAGTACATCCACTTTAATGGTTTAATACATCGGCGATTCCTATTTCCAACCCCATAGAAAAGTTATTGCGCCTGACATGCGCCCTCGATAGCCCCATATAACACTTTTTTTTTCTCTAGTCATCACCGCGCGCGTGTTATATCTGGCTATCGAGGGCGCATGTCAAGGCGCAATAACTTTTCTATGGGGTTGGAAATAGGAATCGCCTTAATACATCCACCTTATATTTGTTGAATTAAAAATGTTTATATTTATAATTTAAATAGTTAGTCATATTTGTACACATTACGAAAGTACATCCATTATAAAAGTACATCCACTTTTAATTAAAAGAATGACATATGGAGCATTAAATTTTAATTTAAAATAATAAGTTTTGAAATGTTTTTGAATACACTTAATCTTATTTTGAATCTCACAAACAATATTATAAAACTTGACCACATTAAAAAACAATATTACAGCTTTAAACTTGATAACCATGAAAAGGTAGCTAATATAAATATGTGTTAAATATATTTTTCATATCTTTTATATATATTCTAAAGAGCATACTCTTTATGACATTATGAGACATTATGAGTCTAATTTAAATAACAATTGAAACGGATATATAAGTACTTATGAGACAACATCTATATAAGGGCATTATCATTATAGTTCATTAGAGGATAATTTTTTTTATAAATCTAATTATCATAATTTAGTATTTAGTTTGGTTAATAATAATGATAATGGAATCTTCAAATTTTTTTATGAAAAACTTTAATATTTTTTGTAAAAAAAATAATATCATGCACTATAAGAAAAAAACAACCATAAGTTCTACCATATTCATCTCAATGCATATTTTTATCTCTAAAAATTGTTATATTTTATTTATATAGATATTGGAAAAATAGAAAAAAATGCTAATGTTCCTAACACTAATACTACAATTAATATTATTTTCTATATTTTACTAAATTTCCTTTTAACAATAACATTATTTAAATAATAAATGAAATTTCTATTTCTATCTCTAACTCTAATAACTACCAAAATTTATAATATATTCAACAATTTTCTAAAATTATTTGAAGTTTTTACTACCAAAATTTATAATATATTCAATAATTTTTTAAAATTATTTGAAATTTTAAAAAAAAATTATGGAAAATTTTATAATTTTTATAATGAAAATAATAAAGTTAATAATAAATCCATTTATATTAATCTATAAATTTTTCCTAAATATTATTATCTTCTATTTATATAAATATATAGATTGGATGGAAAAAAATGACATTTTTTAATATTAAAATTATAATTAGTATTCATTTATTGTATCTACAAGAGTTTTTATTTAAAATTTTCTCTATAATATCTAAAACTCAATAGTTCTATGCATTAAAAAAAAAAAAAAAAAAGTGAACTTAAATAATCCTAATCATAAAAGGATGAGACACTATTATGTTAATCTATGAATCTTACTTATCTTTATCATTATGAAACACTATTACGTTAAGATGTCATGAAATATTTTATTTCGAACGCATCAAATCTATATCTATATTTAAATTAGTTCATTCTCGCGTAGTAAAATATAATATTTCAAAAGCTACAGATGCCACGTTATTCGATAATTCGGTCTTACGTACTTCTCGCACGAAAACATCTGCTATTCCTTTTAATATGCATCTCTCAGTATTTTCCACTGGCATGGATTACAGTTTATTAACTAGTCGAATTGATTCTCATTTTATTAGGATAATTGTTGATTTTTTCGGTACCGTATATTTGGAGACTAATAACGTGGCAAAACAATTTTGAATGGTATCTCCTTGTTTTTAAAAAATATTAAAATATTTGCTGAATTTTAGAAATATAGTATTAACTTAAATCATGTTAAAATTTTATGATTAAATTATATGTATATTAAAATATAGAGCATAATTTATTTTTTAACAACGTGGTGAATCATTAATTGCTAGACTTAATCTAAGGAAGACCCTAGATCAATTCTCATAGTTGTCACTATAACACTAAGAGTACATCCAACAACCTGCAAGCCAGATATACTACTTTCTTATGATTTTGGCAAGAATCGAGACTCACGCTAGGGGGAGCCTACTCGAGCACTAGTTATATGAAGGCTACTAGTTTGAAAGTTAGAAAAATTAATATAATATTTCATCATAATTCAAATTTTTAAAATAAGTTAATTTTGAATGTAGGTTGAGTAGATAAGAAGAATGTATTTATCTTCCCTAGTGATGTTTAAGTCTTAAATTTGACAGGTTGAAATTCTAATATAGACTTTATCCATATATTATTTTTTTGTCCATTCAATTTTTTTTTTTTGTAAATCAGTTGATATATATTAGATCACAAAATTACATAGAGTTACAAAATGGGTCTGCCATGTCTAGAAAGAGTCGAGAAAAGCAAGCTAGACAGAAACTACCTACAAGGCTTCAAGAAGCACGAGGCCTGCCCGAACAAAACCTTGATCAAACAAAGATCGACACGAATAATGGCCAACCTCACAGGGCTGCCAGACAAAACTAGAGTCAAAACTGACATAGGGGCTTCTGAATGGCCCGTCTCATTAAACAATCAACAGACACTAGAAAGAAAACTAAACAACAGAGGGTAGACTATAGCCCATTGTAGATAACCACCTCCTTGGTACTCACTGGTCGATTTCTGCATAGTCATGAGGAGCAGCAGCACTTGGACCAGCTTCCTCACCTTCCTTGGGAGCATTCCGGGACTTGTGGCGTTTGACAGTGGTAGTTTTGAAATCGTCCTCCGGGATGTCAATAGCTACATTAATCCCCTGGCAGATAGAGAGCTTGAGGAGCCGAATGAACGCTCCCAGGCTCTGAGACAACATTCTTAGTTCCTCAGTGAGGGCCTTCATGTTGATTTCCAGCTTGTCTAGCCTCGCAGAATTTTTGGCTGAGGCTAGAGAGTTTGCTTGGTAGGCATCTTTCAGGGCTGCTCCTTGCATGCTCAGTGCTTTGGCGAGCATGGTTTTCATTCGCCAGGCCTCACTCTGAGTTCTTAGGAATTGAGTGGCCCTGGTGGCAGGAGTACCCGGGTTTGAGAGCCAATCAATCTCCTCACCGATAGTATTGATGTCCAACCCTTCTTGGGCTTTGTTCACCTTTACTTGAAGTTCTTCAATATGTTGTTTGCCCTTTTTGGAGACAGAGGCCTCATAGATCTCCCGGGCTCTTTCAACTCCGTGGTTGCTCTAGCACTATGATTGACTCTATTTGCCATAATGCTATTGCAGGTGCCGGCTATTGATAAACAGGTTCCTATATACCACACTGTGCGCACAAGGCTTAGCTCTGAGAGATATCTGGGGCAGGTAAAAATAATTCTGAAGGTCTGTGTATTTATAATTGAAGGTGCAATGTGAGGGTCCTCGACCCCAAGTGGAGCCTCCTTAATTCCTTTATTCCTGACAGTTATAACCATCATCCGGTTACTGACTGCCTTTTTCATGATCACAGTCGATTATAATTGTATTACCACACTTATTACTACTGAAACTAGACCACGTGTCCTCTGATACGTGATGTGTGATCTGACCTACATCCTTGTGATGGATCTTCCCCCCCTCCTGATATGAACCATAGGACTTCCATTCGCAGTGCCATTTCAGGGCATTATGAATTCGGGAGTGGTCAATTATGGTTGGCTTCATGAATTATTGATGAGCGGTCCCATGGATGCCGTTCAGCTCTCCAGTCATGCCAATAAGGTCTTGTCTGGAGAGTTGTAAACATCTGTCCTGAAGATCCTCACACACGATGTCCTGCCAACAGGTGTCCAAGTTATCATTTCGAGGGTCGACCCCGTGGTTTGCAAGGCAATCCACCATAGCATTTGCATTTCGCCTGACGGCCTGCAGAACCACCCCATCGAGAACTGAAAGATGTTTGGCTATGAGCTCTGTTACTTTAGCTAGTCTCTAGTGCTTCGTAACCTTTTCAGGCTGCGTACCAGTTTGTAATTTTCTTGCTGCATTGATAGCTAGGAGCGAATCTCCTTCCACCACTGTAGCCCCTTTCCCCAAACGAATTAGGATTTGTAATCCTTGCTCTAATGCCGCGAATTCGGCCTCATTGTTGGTGGCTTCCCCCATAGATTGACTGAAGATGTGAAGAATTTCGCCTTTGTTGTTGCGAATTACACCTCCTAGGCCTGCAGGTCCAGGGTTTCCCTGAGAGGCACCATCAAAATTTAACTTGTGAAATCCCGGTTGAGGAGGTTGCCAGGAGATTTGAGAAGAAACGGGAAGATGTCTCTGCACCAGAGAGACGGGATCAGTAGCAGCTATTATCCCAAAAAACTGCAGAATTTTCCTATCATTTGCTGATGACCCGATCTCCTGTTCAGCTTTACACCTGGTGAGGGTTGTTTCACGCATGTTTTGCATGATATTCGTTTTAATGGTTTCTAGTGGCCTGGAGACTTTTTGAAAAATTCTTCTGTTTCTTTCTTTCCAAGTAGACCAGACTATGAAACGAGGGCTTAGCTTCCATAGGATGTTTACTGTGTCACAACTAGAATAATTGGTTCTCCAATTTGCTATGTTGTCCTGTATAGATTCTCTGATTCTGTCTATTTGTTTAAAGATTTCCTCCAACCAAATCTAGAGTTTATTGGTCCATTCACAGTTGTTGAGGAGATGATTCATCGTTTCCTCTTCTCTCTCACAGAGGGGACATCGAGAAGGACCTTTGAATCCTTTTTTGCGTAGGTTCTCCCAAGTTAGGATCTTACAATGCATTAAGAGCCATAAGAAGGTTTTTATCTTCAGCCAGATGGTTGTGTCCCATACATTGTTGTGCCAATTCACTTTCCTTTCCTAATTCCTATCTTCTAAATAAAGTCTGGCTTCCTTTAGGGTGAAGGTGCCCCCCTCAAGTTTGCCCCATCTCAGTTGATCTTCATCCTGAGAGTAACAGATTTTCCTTTTATCCAGACAAGAATGCAAGGATAAGAGAAGGTTATCCATTCCATCTTCCTGTGGGGTATTTTTTGAGTCCCAATGTCTCCAGTGCTGGTCCGCATTATTGTCTTTCCAGTACTGGTTCACCGTGAATTTTCCTTGTTCTTGGTACCTTTGCTACAGGGGCAGATAGTTAGGACTTTCAAGCTTGGGAAGTTGCTGCCAAGCATCCTCCCAAAAGAGAGTTGTGGTGCCATTACGTATTTCCCAGAAGCAGTGTTGCTGTATAATGTTTCAATTAGCCTTAGCAAGGTTCCAAATGGGGGAGCCTGCTGGAGGGTTGGTCAATCGAATTAGATCCTGAGGGCTCCAGTTTTCAACATACTTGGCTTTCCACAGCCTGGCCCAGGGTGTCTGTGGTTCTTTAACCCACCTCCACCAGAGTTTGGCGCCATAGGCTCTGTTAACAGTGTCTGGGTCTAGAAGTCCCAAACCACCCAGGATCCTGGGTTTACAGAGTTTTTCCCAAGCTACTAGGGTCCATTTCTGTTTATTAGAATTTCCCGACCATAGGAAGGTTCTTTGAATGTTTCTGATCTTCTGGAGAACTCCTTTGGGGGCCGGAAGAATGGAGAGCATATACTGAGGGATGGCTTGTAGGACAGCTTTAGTTAGGACAAGCCGGCCAGTGAAGTTAAGGACTCTATTAGTCCAGTGTTTGCTTCGGTTTTCAAGGTTAGAAAGCAGTTTCTCCTAGTGGATCTTTTGCCAAGGTTTATCTATTAGAGGGATTCCTAGATACTTAGAAGGTAGGTTTTGCCTTTTGAATCCAAGGATGGCGGTGAGATTTTTCTGGATTGCTAAGTGAGTATTGAAAAAGAAAATGGAGGATTTGTCCAGATTAAGGTCCATACCTGTAGCTTTACTGAAGAGATTGAGAATGGTTTTGAAACCTTGAGCTTCCCGAATCATTGGGGATCCATGGAGCATGGTATCATCCACAAACTGTTGGTGAGTAGTGACTGGGCAAGAAGGCTCGGGTTGGAGGCCTTGTATTATGTTCTCCTCCTTCGCTCTTTTGATGATGCGACTCAGGCCTTCCATTAAGATGACAAAAAGGAAAGGGGAAATGGGATCCCCTTGACGAATGCCTCTAGAGGGAGCAAAGGGGAAGGTGGGAGCTCCATTGACTAGGATAGAAAACCTTGGGGATTTGATTAGGGCTAGAATCTAGTTGATCCAGCGTTGAGCGAATCTGAAGGCTTCCAAAATGGCTTCCAGATACCTCCAACTGACTTTATCATAGGCTTTTGAGAGGTCCAGCTATATGATCATACCTGCTTTCTTCCGGGATTGAAGAGTGTGAACCATTTCCTGAGCTAGCAAGAAATTTTCCATGATTTGTCTTCCCTCTACATAACTAGATTTCTCCTCTAAGATTATCCAAGGAAGAATTGGCTTCAATCTATTGGCCATTACTTTGGAGATAATCTTATAGAGAACGTTGCACAAAGCGATTGGTTGAAACTTTGAAGGGGTACTTGCTGCCTCCTCTTTGGAATAAGGGCTATGAAGGTAGAATTTGGGGATTTGAGTATGGAAGAAGATTTCCAGGAATCTTCCACCACCTCCCACACTTCCACACTCACAATATCCCAACAAGCTTTGTAAAAAACAATGGTGAAACCATCTAGCCTTGGAGCCTTTCCATTGGGCATTTCTTTCACTGCTTCTTCCACCTCCTCCATGGTTACAGGGCGGTCTAAAGATTTATTCTGATCTTCGGTGATTAACCTCAGAATGGAGGCCATGACCTCCCTTATAGATTCTTCCCTGTTGGTATCTAGTTCCGTTGCTATCTAGCTAAAGTGATCAGTAAGGAGGGAGGATATTTCCTAATGAGTTTGGAGGGGAGTGCCTTGTTCATCCTTCAACCGGGTGATTTTGTTAGCACACTTGTAATCTATAGCTAAGCGATGGAAGAACTTGGTATTTTTTCCCCTTCTTTGAGCCATTGTATGCGAGATTTTTGTCCCCAGAGAATCTCTTCCTGCTGGCATATATCATTCCACTTATGCATGAGTGTTTGCTCTGTGTGAATGGCCTCCTGGGTAATGTACCCTTGGAGCCAGTTGTTGTGGATTTGAGCCAACTATTCCTCCAAGGTCTGCTTGTCTTTAAAGATATCATTGAATACCTCTTGGTTCTAGGATCACAGCTGAGCTTTGAGGTGCTTTAGTTTTGCTTGGAACTGGTACATTTTGGTGCCTCTGGTATCTAGTAGCTCGTGCCACCATTGATTAATTTTAGAAATGAAATTTGGATGACTTAACCAGAATTTCTCAAACCTGAAGACTCTGTTTTTCAGGGTGCCGAGGATGGTTGCTTCCATGGTGATGGGCCAATGATCAGAGCATCCACATGGTATAATGTTTGATTCTACTGTTACCCCTTCCATGAGGATGGCTTTTTTTTATAAGAAAGCAGTCAAGTCTGAGGAAATCTGTCTGTCTCCTCCTCTTTTATTATTCCAGGTATATAAACCGTTTTTGGGGAAGATATCCACAAGATTTGTTGTTTTGATGAAGTTGTTGAATGCCTCTGCATCTCAATTTAGCATTCTTACACCTCCTTTCTTTTCTGTTAGCGAGGTTATCATGTTAAAATCTCCTCCATAGATCGCTTTAGTTGTGGGGTATCTGTGCTGCATTTTGGAGAGTCGATCTAGCATCACCAGTTTGTCCTCTAGTCTCTGGGGACTATAAATATTAGTACACAGGTAGGTGTCGGAATCCCCTATGATTTGCATTTCTAGGGAAATGAACGATCTAGAAGCCTCTGCAGTGATGAGATGGAGGGTGTGAGGATTCCAGAGAGTCACTAGGCCTCCCTCCATTCCATTCCCTTCCACATCTATGTATTCCATTCTTTTGCCCAAATTTCTGCTTATCCCTTTCATTTTCTGGCTGGAGCATTTTGTTTCTTGCAGAAAAATCATGTCAGGCTTTTCATTTGTGACTTTCTTTCTTAGAAGTCTTTGTTTCCTTTGGCTATTCAGCCCTCTAGCATTCCAAGAAAGTATCTTCATAATTAACAGAGTTTGGTTAAGAGAGAAGCGTGAAAGCCTCAAGGGCTTTCATCTTACCTGAGTTTAGGAGCATCTGACCTAGCTCTTGTAGTGCCTCATTGTTCGTGTGTCAACCTCTCTTTTTCCTATGTTTAGGATTGATATGATTTTGTTGTAATCTTAGGGTTTTAACTCCCAGACCCTTAGTTGTGCCACAGCCTCTCTTCTGCATGTTTAGTTCTGCATCTTGCCTTGCTATGAATAGAGAGTTCACTCTATCTACTTCCTCCTCTGGGATATGTTCCATTCCTTTTTTATTCCATTGCTCTACCATAGTTAGGAGGTCCATGCCTTTTCTTTCTAGAATGTCACTTAGATCCATGTCCTCTGTTCCTGTTTCACTGACTATCATTTCCGCATCTTCCTCTAATTCTTCTGTGGGTGCCTGAAATAGTAGGGTGTCGCTTGTCGGATTTGGATTGGGATCTAGGGTTTTCTGTGCTGGATCATCCTTGATATCCCGCGATAGGTTTGTTGCCTGGGGGGCTTCAGCTGCCTCCGAGTCAGATCCAAGAACTTCAAAGGCATTGACTGTGCTTTTGATGGAGGTGCTAGTTTTGGGTTGATATTTCCTGTTGGCTCTATGCCTACCCATGGGATGGGTGAAACCTTCCTGAAACTTGCCTGAGTTTTCTTTGGATTTCTCGATAGGCTTGTTCATTGGGCATTCCCTAAACAAGTGTCCATGTTCATGGCATTTCCGGCACCGAAATGGGATTTGTTCATAATCTATGGCTTGAAAGAAAACTTCATCTCTGAATTCTAACCAAAGACCTTCATGAAGGGCACTTGAGACATCCATCTCAACACAAATTCTTGCACAAGAAGTGTACCTTTTTTGTAGGGTTGTCTCTGACGCTTTTATGAAGGTTCCCAGCTTGTTTCCTATTTGCTCTAGTGCTGCAGGTCTCCAGTAATCAATGGGGAGGGAGAATAGGCGAATCCAAACAAGTACATGCTTGAAAGTCTCCCGTTCTGGAGCAAAGTTGGGTTTCCATGGTCTCATATATAGGCCTGCTGAGGCATAAAAGTATGGTCCTCCATCGAAGATTCGATCCTTGTCATCCAGGTTCACGAAGACTACAGTAAAGAAACCTTTGGCTCCTAGGTGTAGCCTGACATCCCCTTTTGGCTTCCACTGTTGTTTGATCCATAAGCAGAGGGCTCTTTCTATAGGCCAGAAGCCCATGAACTTACAGATCACCGCATGTACTGACATATGGTCTCTGTAAGCCTGCATCTTAGGGTCGGTAATAATCACTCACAGGCTTTCCATAGTTTTGGGCTTGCAGTGCCCCGGGACCTCCTGTTTTCTGGTTCTTGCGGCCGATCCTTCCTGATCTGTTTCATACTGGGGTGGAGCTTCCGTGTCCACAGATTTTTTATTTCTTCCTTCTACTTCTTGTTGAACCAGCTCATGATTGGGGTTCTCTTTGTCTCTTCCTTCTGAAATCCTCATATCATCAGTTCGTTTTTGGTTTTGGGTTTCCATGGTTTCAGTGGAAAGTGTTCTTTCTTTCCTTCTAGTTTAGGAATGGTGCTATGGCTGGGGAATAATGTTACAATATATGGATAGACTATTATTGTTGTAAGTGTTTATGGTATAGAGAATAAATATGTCATGCTAAATGATTTACTAGGATTATGAATGCTCATTGTAATGCTAAACACTTGTGTTATTAATATAGGATGGAAGAAGATAATCCAATGTAAGATATTTGTGTTCAAATTGTAATTAGTGTCGGTTTTCATAACGTAATAAAATGTAATTTTCATCATTGACATATTTATTATATCCATTATTGTTATTTTATTTTTGGTCAAAGAATGTCCTGCATGCTTATGGAGTCAAAAGAGTAAAAAATAATTTATTATGAGTAAAAAAGAAAATGTATTTGAGTCAAGTCCCATTTGGACTTCTATAAGAAAAAGAATAAGAATTTTTTGTTTTAAGCTAAAGAGTCAAACAAAGACCAAGTCGAACCTCCTTGGACAAGTTGTCCTATGTGGAAACTATTCAACCCTCCTAGACAAATATATATAAGAGTTAACCTGACCTCTTCGATTCACTCACTCACATGGCACATCAATCTTTGATTTATGTGCCTAATCAAGAAGAAAAAGACTTGAATTCAAAGGAGAGATAAAATTTGTGTTTTTCTCGCTTGTTTCTACTCACACGTCCGAACATTCTGCAGAAAATTTGTTAGAATTATAGGGCTGAAATTCAGCCTTCACTATAACTTTGAAAATTATGTGTCTTGACCATATTTTAGGGGATTTGACCAAAATTGACTTTTGTTGACTTTGACTTGATTGGAGGAGAGTTTACCTTGATCATTGGGGCAATTCTTGGTCTTGGCCTTAGGTCTTGGATATCTCATTTTGATCTAATTCTATAAGAGAGGAATTCTTGGGTTTTCCCCCTTGTGGGGTTTTTCCTTGGTTTGGAGCCTAAATCTTGGTGTTTCTTTCCCTCTTGTGATATTTATGATTTACACATTTCTATAATTACTTTATGGAGAAGATTGTATAAGAAATAAAAAGCCAACTAAAATTCACAAATAAGTATCAAGGTAAGAGAAATCAATTATCATCTTCTAGCAATTGGTTTCTCAACATGGTATCATAGCTAGGTTAAAACGAGACAATTTGAAGATCCCAATTTGTTGGCATATTTTGAAGACACTATTGCAAAAATTATCTCTCTCTACATCAAAGCAAGGCAAAGAAAGGTTTGAAGATCATATTTTTAAAGACTTCTTCATACTAGCCATCACTCTCTTAAAGACATTGTTGAAGGCTCTTGGAAATATCATCAACTCTTGCTCACTCATCAACACTCTTGCTCACTCATCAACATTCTTGAAGACATTATTATAATAGTTTATCTATATTTGACATGTAAGTACTCTCATATACTCTATGTGTAATCCTACCAACCATATTACATCCATTTGTAAGGAAGGTAACAAACTTGATGGAGCTTCTAACTTCAAGGCATGGAAAAAAAGAAATTATTTAGTTTTCAAAGAAAATGAATTCATGAAATTTGTTGAAGGCAATGTTCTAGTACCAGATAAGAAAAATTCTTAAGAAGTGGCCAAATACAATAAGGGAGAAGTTAGAGCTCAAATAATTCTATTTGATTCTATCAAGGATCATCTTATCTCTTTTTTTTTTTCAGATTTATCCACATCCAAAGAAATATTTGATAAATTGGTCAAATTATATTACTTCAATGCTACTGTGTAGAATATATCTCTAAGGAATCAACTCTATAGAAAAAGGCTAACAAATATGAAGACGCGGCTTCATATATTATGAAAATATCAAAAAATAAAGGATAAACTTTAAGGACTTAGAGAAACCATATTTGTTTGAATTAATCACTTTCGTAATCAATGTTTTATCTTCAAAATGGGACGGTTTTGTAGGAGGTATTTATGCAAGAAAATATACTCCATCTTTTGAATAAATTTGGGCACTACATGTTTTAGAAGAAATAGGGTCGAAGGCTAAAGATTATACCAAACCGAATAATGAAAAATATCAAGCATTCGCTGCAAAATCAAAGAAAAAGTTTGGAAATTTTGGAAGAATCGGATATCATCACAATTACAACAGTAACAAGCCTCGTGGAAATCAAGATATGTCCAAACTTCAATGCTTTGGTTGCCATGAATATGGACACATGGAAATAGATTGTCCTAAGAACTCTAAGCAATAAAAGAAACAAAAGGAAGGAAAGAAATGAATCACATATATCAAAAAATGAAGAATGTAGAAAGAAACCCAAAGTTGAAGACAACAAGGACCTCTACTATTAAATATTATAGAAAGTACCAAGTTTACAAGAAAGTTTGTTTTTCATTTCAGAATATGGTAGTTAGAGTAACAGTTACAGTTTCATTTGGAGGATAGAATATTTTTGGGATCACAAGTTGTAAAGTCATGGAGATCAAGTTTTAGAGGAAGGATATAGTTTTGAAGAAATAGAGTCATCTAAATTGTTTACACAGTATTATAGAAAATACATACAGTTGCAAGTGAGATGTTCATTTCATCATAAAGGTCTAGAAGTAGCCATCATCTCTTTTAGTAGCAAGGACCACAAGTTGACCATAAAAGTAGAACAATAGCGGAGTCAATGTCAATGTACAACTTTATAAAAAAATTCTCCAACATGCTATTCATTTCAATTTCAGTGAATATAAGTTGACCTCATGCATCATATAATAAGTTAGGAAATACTACTTGAACTAAGCATTTTGAAAGAAAAACTAGATTTTAACAAAGTAGATGGAACAACTAAAGGGACATAACAAATTTTATTCTAGAAAAGAGAAAACAATTTAATAGTATGCATTGAAGATAGCCAGTTGAGAGGTAGCATGGAAGCAAGCTTCAATAGGAGTTTTTTATCAATCAAAAGGAATAAGTTCTCTTAATTTAGATGAAAACGTTTACTCCTATCATGGACAGGGAGTCTCATGATCATAGAAGACCTTGCAATCAAAAGTCAAACCAATTTCAAAAGGGGAATCTTGAATTAAGAAGTGTTATCTTTGGAGGGAGTTAGAGGCAAAACATGATAAGATATATTAAATTATTGAGTAGAAAGTCAAAATATATTTATCACCTATATTCTTCTAGAAGGTTTCTTACAGATTTATGGAAACATCATCAAAGATTTTTGATCTAGTAGTTGATTGGCTTGAATTTTTGTAGGCATCAATAGTAGAAATTTTTTTTATACTACTATTGGTCACCTCTACTTGGAATTACTTGAAAAAACATGAAGCATAATTCTATGGGAAGGTAGAATATGTGAACGATTATACATTCAATTGAGAAGAAGCTTTGCCTCATAAGGTATTGTTGAACTACTTGTTGACATAATCAAGGCTAAGATTGATAGAGAACCATGAATATTGAAGCACTTTATTATTCGTGACATGATGCAAGATAAAGTTGTGAAGCAGTAGTATGCCTCCATTGAAAATGTAGGTAGCCGATGCATTGATGATATTCCTTTTCATGGAAAAGATGGGTATTTTTAAGACAAGTTTAGGCTTGTAGATGGCTCCTCCTTGGTTAAGAGGGAGTGAGGGTGGACACCATGTTCTTCATGTGTCACATACTATGGCCAAGACTAATAGCCATAAGTCTAGTGCATGAACACTGATAGGAGAATGATGGATTGGATAAGCATCAATGATGTACATTCTTGAGTCATGTATTGTGGTTGACTAGGATTAACATCCTAAGTTGGATACCTGGACTTGGTAAAGAATTTTCTAGAGGACATATTTTTCTTTGGATTAGGAAATAAGCTCGTGAGGTCATACCTTGGGGACACCCAAGTGGGGTATGTGCCTTGAGAGGTGGTGGCCACTAAATTTATGCCTCTCAGCATTGTGCTCTGATCTAGTGGAGAGATAGAGCATACTTGTCAAGGCCTTGGTATTTTTGACAATGTTGGATATGATGATGTAAATCATCATTGTTACTTATCAATCCAGATCCTTTCTTAAACGAATATTTCAACTTGAGAATATCATGTTGTGTCATTATGAATACCTCCCTAGTTAAGAGGGAGTTTTAAAAATGCAACTAGTGCTAATCTTCATAGTGTAATAAAATGTAATTTTCATCATTTACATATTTATTATATTCATTATTATTATTTTTATGGTCAAAGCATGTTATTCATGATTATAGAGTCAAAAGAGTCCAAAATAATTTCTTATGAGTCAAAAAGGAAATGTATTTGGGTAAAGTCCCATTTGGACTTCTATAAGTTTTTTTTTTTTGAGCCAAAGAGTAAAAAAAAGGCCAAGTCGCCCCTCCTTGGATAAGTCAGTCTTTGTGGTAGTAATTAGACCCTCCAGGAAAAATATATATAATATTCAACTCTAACTCTTGGATTCACTCACTTACACATCACATCAATCATCGTTTTTTGTGCCTAAACAAGAAGAAAATGAATTTAATTCAAAGGAGAGAGAAGGAATTAAAAGCAGAGATCAAATTTTCTAATCACACATGTGAATATTCTATGGGAACTCTTTAAAAATTACGGGGCCGAAATTTAACTTTCACTGCAGGTCCAAAAATTTTGTGTTTTGACTAGATTTCAAGGGATTTGACTAGCATTAACTTTACTTGATTTTGACTTGATTGGAGGAGACATGGAGGAGGTTTGAGTTGGATCTTTGTGGATTTTTTTCTTGGCATTGGGTCTTGTATATCTCATTTTGATCTAATTCTATAAGAGAAATATTGTTGGGTTTCCCCCTTGTGGGGTTTTTCCTTGGCTTGGAGCCTAAATCTTGGTGTTTCTTGTTCTTTTGTGATCTTTATGTTTTTCAAATTGTATAATTACTTGATGAAGAAGATAATATAGGTAATAAGAATCCAACTAACATTCACAAGTAATTATCAAGCTAAGAGAAATAAATTATTATCTTCTAGCACTTGGTATTTCAATAATTTGGATTTAGTGGGAAATGAAATGTATCATAATTAAGGATATAATATAAAATTTGATGTGGGTGCTAGGAAATGAGAGACTCCATGCGCTACTATTTGTCAAATTTGAATATTTTTAGATAAGAATATAAGTGTGTTCTAGTAGATTTCAAAGAAAACTAATGTGTGCAAATATAGAGGAAATGCAATGTAAAGTGGCTAACAAGTGAGTTTCTATTGTATGCATATGAATGATGATGACTATGATGAAGTGCTTCTCAACTGACACATGAGCAAAAGAATACAAGTGAAAAATGCATTGCAACAAACTATGGAAGGGACAATATATAAGTGCAAGTAATATCCTAAATGAGCTATGATAACCCATAATTGTCTTGGTATGAAAAGGAAATATGAACAAGTAAATGCAATTTTTGTTGGCAACATATATTGAAACCAAGAGAGACATAAGTGCATAATTTTTCTTGAAATGATAAACGAGAGACACTTGTATAAGGTCTTAAGCTAGTGTGAAGTTTGCAGAATATACTTGGTATAATTTACATACATGGATTTAATATTGAATATGCTCCAACGTTTATTTCTCAATGACTCTTATGTCCATGCTAGTTTATCTTACTAGGATCCTTGATTGTGAACTTGAAGATTATTTGGATATGGAAAACATCATTTGGAGGGAATAGATGATGTTATAGCCCTTGGAACCTATGGTAAGGCCTTAATAAGCATCCATTATTATTTTATTTTTGACATTATTAGTTTCTTGGTTACTATTGTTTCAATAATTTGAATTTTAAATAATCTGAGAGGGGGGAAGGGGGTGAATCAATATTACGGCTAATTTTGAACTTTTATGCCAATTTATATTCAACATTCAAACTTGGCATCCATCCATACAATCATCAACAACATATCATGTGACAATAACATAAAATAAACAGATAAACACATACACCATGAGCAACATACACATGAACACTGATGTTTAACGTGCAAACCCTTCCAAGAGAAAAAACACCAAAGCACATTTGTTATTTGATGTAAAAATTAGCTCCTACTCTATTACATCAAGTTTTTTGTGAGCCACCACTCACAGGAAGCATCAACTCCCTTTGACTATTTTCTAGCACCCACTAGCAGGAAGCACCAATTCCCTTCTTTTATAGACACTTGATCATCTTACCAGAAGCACCAACTTCATCAATTTGTTGCAAGAACCAACTTGCATCTCCTTGGATTTATGAAAGAACCAACTTGCAAGAGGCATAAACCCCCAAGATCTACTCATACATCCACTAAGATGGAAGCACTAACTCCCTCGTTTGTAGGCTCCAACCCACACTCAATAAGGCAATCTCTGTTCATTGTAATTGGAAACCACTCTACCCAATTCTGGCTCTTTGTTCTCCTCTACCTTTGGCCCTCTATTTTTCTCAACAAACTTCATACATACTCAATAGCATAAATTGATATGTGACCCTTGTATAAATTTGTCTTTTGCAAACTATGCAACAACACTCACCGCTATGTTCTCTTCTCTTGGCCCTCTTCCTCAAAAACTCTTAGCCTATTTTGCTCTGCATAGGCACTCTTGGCCTTCCACAACTACACAAAAACACTTGGACTCTTTTCAACAACACTCACCTACATAGAGATCTCCACATAACTCACTGCCACAACTCTATTTTGATTCCTTAGTTAAACAACTGCAAACGATAGTTTTGTTCCTCTGCTACACAAGGAACAATTCTATCTTTTTTAGCCATCACTTTGCCATCCACGTTTCCCAAAAGAAATACTTAACTGCATGGTTTTCCATTTTGTTGTTCCATCAAATTGCTTGGCCTTTGAAACCACATCAAACATTAGGAATGGGATCTATTTACTCAACCATTGCAGCTGCATTAAATCATAGAATGAGAACATGAGCATCTCTCCATACTAAGGATTAAATATTAGTCAAAACTGCATACTCAAGGAGTACCACTCATGAATTATGTCTACACAAATAACATGGATCTCCATTCATTCTTAATTTCCCTCAAAGATCAATTTGTACTTCATGCATGGCTCTCCTGGACTTTGATTAGAGCTTTTTTATTCTTCAATTTATTTCAAGTACATAGGAGTCAAGGGAAAACTTGTAGCATGCTTATCAAAGCCCATAATTGTAGCATGCCATCAGAGCTCATAAATTTTCTAGTATGGTGTCCCTAAGCCTATGTACTTCTTTCAATTTTTCTTAGCATATGAGTAAGAATAGAGATGGCCTACTTCTACTCACGACAATCTCCATTAATTATTCTACACAATTGTGGTCCTTGCTATATCCACACAAAGCTTCTTGGCAGCCTGACCTTGGAAGGCCTCCCAAAACGGCATAACTTCCAGTTATAGTGCATTCTATTAGATAAATGTTAACATGTTCATATCCACAATTACTAAGCCCTTACAGCTATAATGGACCCTAAATATGGAATAAGCACCAAACTTGGCCCATGATGCCAAAGGGCTGTCGAATCATACATCCCTTAAACCATATGACCGCAGTGCCATTCTCTTTATTATGTGCACACTATCCTTGGTCACCAAAACACGTGAAACTGCTTCTTAGACATCCACTGAGTGCCACTCATATAAATATGCCAATACTGAGTTGGATCTTGGATGCCTGAATTCGTGGATGTTTTTAATAATGTTCCTTAAGATCTTATGAGCTTGCAGGGTTTTGTCCTAGTCCACTTATGTGCACAACTGACAATGCCAACTCCTCTTCCTTTAAGGTGTTATTGGAGATTCTGGGCTTGGCCCAATTTGTTCTTTACTTATCAACCCCACTGCCATGACCAATTCCTAATTGAAATTGATTCCATGTTTTTAGCCTTCTAGGTAATTAATGTTACGAGTTTTGTTTATTGACGATTCATCAATTTTTGTTCCCTTCTAGCCTAACTCCATGCTATCCTGGGTCAACTATTAATAAGGTTTTATGTTTTCGGGCTTCCGGGCTTCTAGGAATCATTCCCACTACCACAACTTGAGACTGTCCAATGTCACTTATTAATAAAGTTTCGGGCTTTCGGACATGTTCTTGCTACCCAAACTTGAGACTGGCTCGTGTCACTTATTAATAAAGTTGCAGGCTTCCAAGCACTACATCTTTTATCGTCAATAATTTTAAATCTAGAAGCCCATTTCTATACTTCCACATATGAGTGGAAATCTCTTTCCAAACACAATCCAACTATGCCATCTCCAAGAGCATCTAAACTAAACACATGGGGCATAAATATTCTCAAAGCATGGGACTCCCTAGCCATCATATTGATCTTTTTATGGCTTCTTACCTCATCCTGCTATTATGATGGTTATCTACCAGAGAATGAAACAATCATGGGACTCCCCCTGAGCACACCAAGCACATCAATTTCAGCACATCTACTTCCAAATACATCCATGCTAGTCTAGTTGACATCAATACCAACACACTCGTTGCCACTAGTCATCCAACAAATGCCAACTATCTAATAATCTCCCCCTTTAGAATTGATGGAAGCACCTCATCACTTCTCCACATTGATGGCCAATCCTCATGTTTCTCCCACACTTCTCCTAGCATGAGACACCAATGGCTTTCTCTCCTTTGCATGGGCCGTCAGAGCTTACTTTCCCCCTTTTACATCAATGAAAAAGGGCTTGTAGCTACTTATTCTCCTTCCAACAATCAATAAATAAGGGTTTAATTGTTGATGTGCATTCTTCTTTGCAAACTTCTTCTTCCAGGGATGATATATTGGTGATGGGGCACTTGAAGTGTGTCATCCAAGCCTATCTAGGAACACCATAAACAAGGATATATGCAAGAATAAACACCCGAAAAATAATTCCTTGCACATTTCTTGTAGTTGTTAATACTCTATAAACTAGAGATATGTGATATACTCCCTCAGAACATATACTACCTCTACTTTGAATAATCCTCCAATTCTGAACTTGTTATAGTTGGTGATTGAATACTTTCTCTACTAATGCATATTTTGTACCAATTAAAATAAATTGATCCCAAATAAAATTTCTCATGGTATTGTTGTTGCATGCAAATACGAGCCAATAATGATGCATTTTGGCTTGATATTCACTACAACTGTTGTTGTTCAGACTAAGCTCACTTCACTTGAGCATCCTAACATTCAATGCTTCTCCCCCTAAGATCATACCTCTACAAAAACGGGTTTCTACTTAAATAATACCAATTGCATCAATAAATTGATACAAATTGGATATTGTACTAGACAAAATCTTATAGCTCCTTCTAATAAAGGAATGTCGTCTTGCACAAAAGGGTTACTATACATGAACCAAAGACCACTAATTAGTGCAACAATACCTATTAAAGGCTAAGGTACATGCAAATATTATACCAATTGTGTTTCATGAACACAAGACTGCTACGCATAATTAAATTCAAAACTTAAATGAAATAAGGGTTTTTCACCCAAGGTGCAGATATTTCATTTATTCATCAATCTTTCTTCTGGAGGATGAAAATTATTGCATGCTACTACTTACTAAAGAAGCTCCCCCCGAGCCAATGCTTTTTGATCTCCTGCATCTTCTTCCTTTCTTTTGCATGGGGACTGATCCCATGAGCCTGACTTAACTGTGGGCCTCTTTTCATTCCACACTTTTATTGCAACTCATCTTCTTCTCACAACATAGAGTGTTGTGAACTCCCCTTGAAACCAAGCTGACTACATTCTCCTTTCTTTTGCAATGCTGATACATTTGAAATAAGCCAATTTATTATTGTAATACGCATACGGACTTGGTCATCATTTTGTATTAAAAAAAATATTCCTACATCTGACTTATTTGGCCTCACTTGAGGCCATTCTCTTCCTTCATTGAAGAGAAACATAGGATCTGCTCCACTTGAGTAGAATGCCCTCCTCTTTCATCCAAACCTTCTTTGGCCAAGTCCTTATAACAACATTTATTTCCAGCTTCTCCTTTACCTCCTCTTTCTTCACCCAAATCTTCTTTTCACTACCTCTCTTCTTTATCTCCAAGGAAAAAATGATTGAGTTTCTCCCATTCTTCACTTGAGGTTTGTGCTAACTACAACTGGCATTTAGAAATGGTTTTACCACAGGAATCCCAGAATCACCCCTCTTAATTATTTTTTCTGATTTTTCTTCAGATAAGAGTCAGCTCCTTGATGGTTTCTCCTTCCATTTTTGAACATGACCCCTTTACACAAAGCACTGAAGATGTACACGTGATCAATTGATCCATGTTCTATTTTCATTCTCAAGGATTGAGCAACTCCATTTGCATACATATGTTGTGAATCAAGGTTCTTCTTGTCATATCTATAGCCTATTGCCTTATGCCCAAATTTTCCATAGTTGTAGAAATCAACATGATATAGGAGTGGTACAAAAGGCTTGCCATACTTAATAGCATTCCTATCAAGGCCTCTCCTACTACCAACATGATTTCTCGTGTTGCTTCTCCACACACTTTTTCTTCTTGTATGCCATCTGCAATCCATGTATTTATGTCCAAAATTATTGCAAGAAAATTAATAACCATGAAAAGGCTTTTGCGAACTGAAGATACCTTTTCTTTTAGGGCTTTTTCCTTGAGGGGGAAAGAAACTATGTTTGTTCTTGACATGCCTTCCATGGCATTTTGCAATACTTCCTTGCATTATTTCTTGTTTTTTCTTGGATTTATTCTGTTGCTCTCCTTGTTATTACTTCTTAGCATTCTGAAAATTCCTTTTCTTCTCTTGTTTTTGATGCTTTCCTTGCTTCTATTGGTTTTGAACAACTCCTTTTCTTTTTTTGTTGTTGGAATCTTGCACTGCCTTTTTCCTAGGAAGTTGACCCTTCAGCCTTTGTATCCTTAGAGCTTGGTTCTTCTTTGAAACCCAAAATCGCCTTTATGAGAGGGGATCTCTGCTTAATAAGAATCTCATTCAAAGCCTTTCTACTCTCCTCAAGCTTCTGATATTGAGACAACTCTTTATTTTTCCTTTCTAGTTCATGTCTCAATGAGACTACTTCATCTTGTAGTCTCTCACAGTGAGATTCTCTTTCATTTAATCATGTGAGATTCTATTTCATTTAGCTAAATGATTAACATCCCATTCAATCTTCTAGTTGTTTCTTATTAATAATTTAAATCTACAATTTTTTTGTTCAAAGTATTTCCTTTCATCTAGATCCTTTTCTTCATTACCAGAGGTGCTAGTTGAGACACCATAAAGATATACATTCCTATTTTTGTTTGTGGAATATTCCATACGCCTGAGGAGTATTCCATCTTCATCACTACTAGGGATACTCCTATTCTTTTCATGGGATATACTCTCTTCTTCTTCATAGGATCCCTCATTTGTTATTGCTACTAACATAACTCTATCTAGATCACTACTAGATGCATTTATATACTTGAAAGTTACACTTAAACATCTATAAGATAAATGGCCTGTCTTTATACATTTATCATAGAGCAATAACTTACCTTCTGAGAAACATGACCTATCATCCATGTTTTCTTCTTCACCATCCTCAGAGTGAAGATCAACAATTTTCTCACTGGAAGAAATATCTTCAATATTTTGAGCATCTTTCCTTTGAGATGCCTTCTTCTTCTTCTTCCTTCTCTTCTTCTCATTATCAACAACCTTCATAGATTCAAGTTCACTACTTGATCAACAAGGTTCATCAACCTCCTCAATTGTTGTGTATCTTTCTCTTCCATATAGACATTGTATTCTATCCAACATATCCTTTGTTGTCTCACAATGCCTCATCTTATCAACATCTAGCTTTGATATCCCTTTCATGATAATCCTTTTGGATTTTTCATTCTACTCATTCTTTCATCCATTCACTATGGAGCACCGTACATAAACATCTAAAGCCATTATATAGGCTTCCATTCTAATCCTTTAGAGTACATAGTTTGATCCATTCAAGTATGGAAGTTCATCTGGTGTTAGCCAAACTTGATTAACCATTGTTTCCCTTCAATCTACCATCGAGAGTTTAATTTTTCCTAAAGGAACCAAGCTCCTATACCAATTATTGGAAACAATGTTAATATTGGGGGGGGGGGGGGGGGGGGGGGGTGAATCAATATTAAGGCTAATTTTAAACTTTTATGTCAATTTATATTCAACATTAAAATTGGAATCCATCCATACAATCGTCACCAACATATGATATGGTAGCAATATAAAATCAACACATAAACACATACACCATGAGGAGCATACATATGGACACTGAGGTTTAATGTGGAAAAACTTTTGGGAGAAAAACCACTAAATCGTGTTTGTTATTTGATGTTAAAATTAGATCCTACTCTATTACATCAAATTGTTTGTGAGCCACCACTCATTGGAAGCACCAACTCCCTTTGATTTTTTTCTAGCACTCACTAGTAGGAAGCACCAACTCCCTTCTTTTGTGGACACCTGATAAGCTTACCAAAATCATCAATTGAAGCACCAACTTCATGGATTTGTTGCAAGGACCAACTTGCAGCTCCATGGATTTATGCAACCACCAACTTGCAAGAGGCACCAACCCCCAAGCTCTACTCAGAAATCTACTAAGATGGAAGCACCAACTCCCTGGTTTGTAGGCTCCAACCCACACTCAATAAGGAAATATTTGCTAACTGTAATTGGAAGCCACTTTTCCTTAATCCATCCCTTTGTTCTCCTCTCCCTTTAGCCCTATGTTTTTCTCAACACACTTCATATATACTCAACAACATACACTCATACTCAGCCCTTGCAACACTATGTCTTTTGCACACTCGCCAACAATACTCAACACTATTCTCTACTCTTGGCCCTCTTCCTCAGGCACTCTTGACCTCTTTCCTCTGCATAGGAACTCTCGTCCTTCCACAATATCACATGCACACTTGGACTCTTCTCAGCAACACTCACACACAGAGAGCTCTCCACAAATCTCACTCCCACAACTTTGTTGTGATTCCCCAATTCCACAACTACAAACCATAGTTTTCTTCCTTTGGTGCAAAATGAACAATGTTATATCTGTTAGCCATCACTTTTCCATCCACACTTCTTGAGAGCATACTCAGCTACATGGTTTTCCATGTTTCTTTTCGATTAAATTGTTTGACCTACAACCACATCAAACACAAGGAATGATCTTTGTTCACTCAACCATTGCAATTGCATTAAATCATAGAATGGGCACATGATTGTCTCTCCATAATGAGGATTAAATCTAAGTCAAATTTGCATACTCAAGGAGTACCACTCATGAATTTTGTCTGCACAAATAACATGTCTCTCCATTCCTTCTTAATTTCCCTCAGAGCTCAATCTGTACTTCAGGCATGGCTCTCCTAGAAAGTGATTAGAGCTTCTGTATTCGACAATCTATTTTAGGCACATAGGAGTTAAGGGAAAACTTGCAACACACCGTCAAAGATCATAAATTTGTTGGTATGGAGTCCTCAAGCCTCTACTCTTCATTTAATTCTTCTTATCATGTGTGTAAGAACATATATGGTCTATTACTTCTCATGAAAGGCTCCATTAATTATTCTCCGCAATTGTGGTCCTTGTTATCTCCACCAAGAGCTTCTCGGTTGTCCAACTTTGGTAGGCCTACTGATATTGCATATCTCCCAGTTAGAGTGCATTATAATAGATATTTGCTAACCTGTTCATATCCACAGGATGCTAAGCCCTTAAATTTGTAGTGGACCCAAAATATGGAATAAGGCCAAACTTGGTCCATGATGCAAAATAGTTGCTGACTCATCCATCCCTTGAACCATATGCCTGCAATGCCATTTGCTTTGTTATTTTCACATGAAACTTGGTCACCAAAACACACAAAAACTATGATTAGACATCCACTGGGCCCCACTCATATACATATGCTGCTACCAAGTTAGAGCTCGGATGCCTAGATGACCAGATGTTTTTAATAATGCTCCTTAAGATTTTACGGGCTTGCGGGTTTTTAGCCTGGCCTACTTGTGTGCACCACTAAAAATGCCCTCTCTTATTCCTTTGAGATGTTATTGGAGGTTCCAAGCTTGGCCCACTTTATTCTATACCTGTTGGTCCCACTGCCATGCCCGACTATTAATTGAAATTGCTTCTGAGATTTCAACATCCGCACAATTTCTATTAAGGGTTTCTTCGATTGGCAGTATGTTAATTGTCATTTCCTATTAGCCTAGCTCCATGTTGTCCTATGTCACCTAATAATAAGGTTCTCGGCTTTTGGGCTTTCAAGATTTCAGGAATTGTTCCCACTAGCTCAACTCCATACTATCCTAGGTCACTTATTAATAAAGTTTTAGGCTTCCAGGAATTTTTTCTACTACCCCATCTCGAGACTATTCGGTGTCACTTATTAATAAAGTTTCAGGATTTCGGGCTTCCAAGCATTGTTTCCACTACCTTTGCTCAAGACTTTCTCATGTCACATATTAATAATGTTTCGGGCTTTTGGGCTTCCGGGCACTATAACGATCGTCAATAACTTTAGATCCAAGAGCCCATTTCTGGACTTCCACATACAATTGGAAATCTCTTTCCAAGAACAATCCAACTATGACACCTCCAGGAGCATCTTAGTTACACAAATGGGGTTCTCAAAAAATGGGACTCCCTAACCATCATATTCATCTTTTAATTATTCTTACCTCATCCTTCTATTATGATGGTTCTCTACCAGAGACTGCAACAACCATGGCACTCCCCCTGATAACATTAGTTCTAGCTCATCTCCTTCCATGAACATCCATGCTAGTCTTGTTTACATCAATGCCAACACACTTTCCAAATGTCAGATAATGCCAATTTTTCAACACATCTCCCCCATGGTTGTTGACATCAATGACAACACACTCATTGCCACTACCCATCCAGGAAATGCCAATTGTCCAACAAGCTTGACAAAGAACATCATGTTAGGCCAAACCATATGTTAGAAACTAGGAAAATACTGAGAGGGGGGTGAATCAATATTTTAACAATTTAAAAAATTCCTTGCTCTAAGTAAAAATACTTCGCAACATAGTAATAAATAATGACACACCAATTTCATAAATTTTGGACACAATACTTTAATGTGGTAACCTAACTAGGAAAACCACAATCTCTTTTTAATTATGATGTGAAATAAAGCTACAACTATAGATCACAACATTTTGTGTAGGCTACAACCAACTAAAGGATTCAACCTCCTTTCTCTTTGCATGCACCAACTCAATGATTTTATAGGCACCATCCTGGAGGAAGCACCAACTAACTATTTTTCATCAGCAACTGAAAGGAAGCAATAACTCCCTGTTGTGAAAGCACCTACCTTCACAACCTTTTAGATCCATCTTTCATTAATATTTAAAATTAGATATTTAGGATTCTCTACTTAATATTTTTGAAATAATTCCTTGTTCATCTCATTCATACATCTATTTGCTACTCTCTCAAGATAAACTTTTTACAATGTTGTTGTTGCTTATAAGGCTTCGAGTCTAATATTGGATTTTCTATTGCTCAGTTTAACTATCAATTTGATTTCAATTCTATTTTTAGAATTAACTAATATTCTCTTTATTAAATTATCTGATACTCTTCACTGGTTGTTCATATTTATTTATCTTAGGTGGAATATTTCTAAACTCTTGTTATGTTTTTGATGTCCATTTGTATTTTTAATTTTGGTGTTAGAACATCAAATTTAGAACTCTACCAAAACCTAAACTTATAAAATATGTAGTGCCAAATTTACTGAGACTTAAGTCTTTAGTTGTCTATCCCATGTGACCATGAATTAGAAACCATGTCCTTAGCTACTGAAAGTATTTTATGTGCTTACGTCATGCTATAATCGTCCTACCATGTGGTGTCATGTGAATGGTGCCCTTGTCACGCAGAAATATGCCACGACCACCCAATCAAGCCAAAAACATTTTCCATGTGTCATGTGTACGAACCTACCACATCATCAAACTAGACACATCATGGCCATCTGTGTACCACATGTCACTTTAGAATTTGTCCACATTTTCTATCTGCCATGTCACCCCCATCTATCTATGGTACAGAAAGGGGTTTTGATTTGGCATATTTTCACAATTTATTCGTTATTAGATAATGCTCCGGGCTTGAAATTTGTGCTATCAACCATACTTCATGTGGTAGAAATTTTCTTGTCCCGCACCTTCGTCAACCTCGCCATACTCCATGTAACACTTAGCCAATCCTCTAAGGCGCAATGTGAAGCCATTGTATCTGTTAAGAAAAATATGTATGCCTCATGGCTTTTGTTAAGATCACCTCTATGCCATCACCCAGCATGTCGAGAACCTAAATTAATCCTCTATGGTGTGACATGAACTTTTATGTCAGGTAATGCAAATTCTTATGTTTCTCAGATTCTATCAATTGCACCATCACCGATCACGTCATTCCTCTATACCTTATCAATTTAAACTTACACAACACGATGACATGTCAACTATAACAACCTCAAGTTAAAAGTCCATGTAATAAAGTTAATAAAGGAAAAAATAAGACCAAGGTCATTTGCCACATATTTCAAGCTAAATGTTTGGAAAAAACATATTGATGGGTATCACTTATGATTAATTAATGGCTATGGAAATTGGCAAAGGCAATGGCAAAGGATTTGGAAAGGAAAAGAGGCATTAATTGGCATTTTATTTATGAAAATAAAGGAAAATAGAATAAAAGGAAGGTGAAGAGTCACATATTTTCATGAGGAGGAGATTGAAGGAAAAATAGAGGAAAATGAAGAAAATAGAGGTCTCAATGATAAAAAGGATTACAAGGATTAGTCACAGCCTTTTTTCAGTTTTATCTTAGAGCTCTCTATTCTCTTCTCTCTTGCATACTCTTTCACACTTAGATTTTTATTGGATCACTCTTGGAGGAGTGTGGCATACTTGCGATTTGGAGCAATAAGGCAAAGGAAAAGCAGGAAAGTGAAAGTGGAGAACTAGATGAATAGATACAACTGGATTGCTTTGTAGGTACCAAATTTCATGTATTATTTCCTTGCTTATTTTGGCATGCATGGCACAACATGTGGTTTCTTGGTTATGATATATCATTCGCATGGAGGATTGCTTGGATTCACAGTGGTTTTTCTTAGCCTTTCCATTTCCAGGATGACCATGGTGTTGTGGGTTTACATTGTTTTTTCTCGTTGGTGCTCATGTTCCTTATGGATGTGGGTTTAGTTACTAGTTCCTGGAGATTTGGTTGGACAAACGCTTTGGAAACCCTATAACATTTTGGGTTGAGTTACTAGTTCTGGAAGCCTTGGTTGGACAAACGCTTTGGATCCCTTGTTGGATTGAGTTACTACTCTTGTAATCATTGGTTGGAAAAGAACTCTAGAGCCCACCATAAGTTGTGGGTTGAGTTACTAGTCTTGGAAGCCAGGTTTGAAAAATTTTTCTAGAGCCCTGGACAATTTTTGTAGAGGCTAATCTGGTGATGGTTAGTGATGTCAAACCATGAGGTGGAATCATTGGTTGAGGGTTGAGGTGGTTTTGCCTCTGGAATCCTTGGTTTGTTTTTGTTTTGGTTATTCCATGAGATCCCACATTCATGCTTGGAATATGGCGCGAGGGTGATTGGCTGAAAGAAATATGTGGTTCAACCCAATCTATGGTCAGATGGAACATGGAAGTCCCTGACTTGGTTGGAATTTCATATGTTAATAAGAGGTATTTTTTATTGTGATCTATGAGCATATGTATTGATTATTATGGTGATATTACAGCTAAGTTTCCATGGTTTATATTTTGGTTATATGATGTATATTGTTTATTGATCTTGACATGTTTTGATTGGTAAATGAATGGTTATTGAATGCATGACCTAATAGATGTTATTGCAACTAATATGAGAGGAAATTAGACCTTCTTGAATATTCTTAGATAAGTATGATACCCCTATGTTCATATGTGTATTTATGACATGTAGATTTCATGTTCATCATGTGTTTGACATAATGTTTGTCATGGCTAGGCTTGCTTAGGCCAAGTCCTTGATCAAGTTTTGTGTTGGAGGCTTCGTCTTGGTGTCATTTATTATCTTGGAAAGTCTCATCATGTTTTGGGCAGTGGTATGGAGACTAGCCTTGAAAATGTGGCTCAAATATTGCAATAGCAGGCACAAAACTAGCTGAAAAAGATTGTAGTGTCTCCCTTGTAGGCTTATGGGAGTGAATGGAGGCCTACAATCGCATGGATGTAGGCTTGTGCATGTGACTAGGGGTTTTTTTGTGAAAAATATATTTGACTCAAGGTTTGGGTACCTGGAGGGGTGGTTTAGGTCTTGTGGGCCTTATAGCTCCTCCAAAAGGGCAGTAACATTTTGGTTTGTCGATTCAACTTCCTTAAGGTTATGTAGGAGGTTGATTCATATCATAGTAACTCTTCATCATATGTTTATCTCGGTGGACCGGTTAGCTTCGGTAAGTGTGGGAGGAAGGTGTTACATCAACCTTGTCATGTTGTCATGCCAACTATCATACTGCATCATCAACATTACATGTGTCACCTTATGAGTGGTGCCACATGTAAATCGAGAAAGAGCCACTTGGGTACCCAAATATGCCAAATATGCATGCCCTGTCTCCATGCAATGTCATGCCACATCATCATCATCATGACCTATCCTACAAACTAGCCACCACATCATTCGAGTCCACCAATCATACTATTCCATGTTTCACTTCTTCTACTTCATTAGATATAGAGGAAGGTCCAGGGTCCAGTGTTTTTTCAACAATTTCCTTTGCTAAAATTTTCAGAGGACTGGATGCCATTTCTGTCATTATCTTGTCTATGCATCTGATGGAACAATTTTTTTCCATGGCATCTATTTACCATGCCCTTCGTCATCAAGTCTTCATAACACTTCTCACCTAGACCTTCGTGCCACTACACCAAAACATGCATTTATTAACAAGAAAATTATTGTTCCATGGAGTCTATTAGTTGTGGATTATGTCAACCACGACACTCTATTGTTTGTAACCATGTCATTTGTTGAGAAAACACTAGTTGCATCATCATTTTGCATTAGCGTCACCTAAGTTAGACCACTTAACTTGCATATTTATGATTGGTTAATATTTGATTGATTGGACCCCTGCATGATCAACAAACTTGGTTATTACAGTTCCACCTTAGCATTAAACAGTTAACAGAGAGGAGGGAGGTCTGCAATTTTTCACTTCTATGACTAACACGCTCACAACTTTGCTAGTGTGTGAATGTAGAGATTTCCCAACACCTAGATCTAGCAGTCCATATTCATTCTGTAGCCCCCTCATATGATTGAAGGATAATGGAAGGGGCGAGGTCTGAAATTTGGATTTAAGTGGAACAATGCAACTTGGAACCCTAAAAAAAATGAACTAATATAGTTCCTGATCCCTTAGGAGTTTTTCCAAGTGCCATATACAATTGGAAAGGTCTCTAAGAGGAGTATCCAACTGATCACTTTACACATGTGTTTGACCAGTTGACTTGAGAAAAATATTTCCTAAGAAGGGTAGGCTCCATCATACTAGTAACTCTCAACAAAATCCCCTTCAACTTGTATTCACTTGTTCTATTAACATCAATGAAAACACTTTTCCCAACACCATCTATCTTGACTCAACCCAAAAGAAGAAGTGTCTGATATCAATGATGATCTACCATATACACTTCTATTTAGAGTCAGGGATTCCTTTTCAAAATTTGAAGATATCATGCACTTTTTATACACGAGGAAAACACCTGAATATCCACATTAAAAAAATAAAAATGATGCTATAGAAATTTATGATTGATCACCATAGAATGATAGCTTATAACCCATAAGAGAACGGTGTAGTTGATTCATTTAATAATACATTTCATAAAGGACTCTTAAGAACATGTGGACTTAATAAAGACTACTGGGATGAGAAAATACTAGTTGTATTATGGGAATACATACCTTCCTATAAAATATCAATGGGACATAGTTCTTTTAAGTTAGTCTACAATCAGGAAGCTACAATTCCTCTACATTTCTCGACAAATGAAACCAATGTTTCAATTATTTTAAAATTTTACATTGACAAAGCTAAGAAAAAATGCCTCCACAAATTAGATAGATTTGAAGAAGATTGAATGCACACTCTTCACCATCAACAAGTTCATAAATAACAAAACAAACATGGTAGGACAAAAATATTAAAACAAATAATTTAAAAACAATATACCTCGCATTAGTACATGACATTTGCACTAATATAAGCCTATAAAACTGGAAATTGCATAGATGGGCTCCTTTATAATTGAGGATATATGACCATCACAGAAATTCAACTCAGAACACTTTAGAGACAATTATTTGATTCTGTCATTAATGGCACTTGATTGAAGACATATAAACAACCTAGGAAAATTCTTGTATTCTACACTTGTATTATTTTTCTAATTTGTCGATTGAGAAACAATTCATTGTAGTCATCACCATTCATATAATATAAACTCACTTGTTATCCACTCTTCATTGCATTTTGTTTAGCCTTGGACACGTTATTTGGTTTTGAGCACTATTAGGAAATTCTTATATTCGTATCTAATAATATTTCAGTTTGAAAAATAACACTACATGTAGTATCTCATTTCCTTCATCTACATCAAGTTTTTGATTCTTTCCTTAGTAATGGTATAATTAATTTCCCATAAACTCCAAATGTTTTCCATTTTATTATCCTTACTTCCAAATGTATTCCATTCGATTATCCTTACTTCCATTATATATTGGTGACACAAACTTTTGGCATTGAATTTTAGCATTCATAATTCAAATAAATCATCTGGTGTGCCATATTTCTTCTCTATAACATAGACACTTTCAAAAAAGTAGACTAACTAAATATTGTAACATTATTCCCTCACCCTAGCACCATTCCTAAACTTTAACAAAAGAAATAACACTTTCCACCTAAAGCAACAACATTGATAAAGAATGAGAATGCTCTACATGAAAAGTCAATGCACCTGTAACACTATCTACCATCCCCTTGTTATATTATGGGCTATGGAAAGTATTACTAATGTCTTGAATCCAATTTTTAATGTAGGACAAGAAAGTGGGCTCATGGGAATGTGCTTTTTTCTTTAAAATAAAAATAAAAATTAGATAATAATGTTCTCAATGTGTCTATCTCAATGAAGGCTTTCTGAAAATGTAATTATTTTGTTGATTTGAGTCTCGGATCGAAAGTGACTCTTAAAGGGAATCTTTCTCTATTAATATTAGTAGTCACGTTATCATTAACGTACAATGTAGAACCAACATAGTTGTTAGTTGTTTGGTGTGGTGTAAATGACAATCACACGTGTATACACACATATGTTTTTTTTTTAACCACATGGTGAATCGGTAACTATCAAGTTTAATCCACGGGAGACCCAGGATCAAACCTCATAGCTGCCACTATAACACCAAGAGCATAACCAACCACCTGCAAGTCGGGTATGCTAAGATCCTATGATTTTAGCAAGAGCAGACCCACGGTCAGGGGGGGTCCGCCCCTCTAGCCGCCACCACAGCAGGTCACTATACTCAATGAGATTTGAACTTTGGTCTCCCGGGCTTCGCCCGATTGACTTACCGTTAAACCACACATCACTGTACGTATACACACATATGTTATAAAGATGTGGGGAATTTTATAATGGGTTTGGACCCCAACTTCCGATGGGCAATGCACTAGGTCCACCCTATATTTACCATTTAAATTATGTCCATATTAGCAATGGAATGGGGTCTAGTATTTAATTTAATAAATTTGAACAAAAATCACAAACAAGAGACTAGACATATGGGTCTATTATGATATAAATGGATGGTATCGCGTGAATGGTTTAAAAGGTTTTAGAAATATTTTCAAATGACTTAGTGTTATGTAAATATAGATCTTACACAAATGGGTTAAGTTACCACAAATATATGAGAAGTTAAGTGCGTTCCTAACTATGATATTATTTAAGTTATCTATATGCTTATATAGAGTTATCATAAAGTTTATTTAGAGTTATCATAATGTTTATTTATAAGTTAATAAATATGTGGAGAATTTCGTAATTTTATTGTGTGTACACACACAACCCTTAATCTTTTTAGGTATATAATACTTAAACTGCTCATGAAATATTGTTCCAAATGTGGTGAGTTTTTGTATAGGTAACTCGATGGGATGATAGAACATTGCATCATCATTCTAACAAACTACTTAACAATTGCAATCTATCAACAAGGTTGTGAGAGGAAAAGCTTTGACATGTCATCTAAGCAATGTGTAGCTCGACTTAATTAGAATTAACAAAGTGAATTTTATTTAACTATCACTATGAACTCATGTTTTAGTGGATATATTCCTAATAACATGATCATGAACTTAAATCTTATGACCGGTCACTTTTAAATACAACAACACATTCAATAAATCCAACGTCAAGTCTGGGATGTCTAGGGAGTTCATAATTTGCAAAATAAATTTCAAACACATAAGGTATACGACATAATTTTGGTATTGTTTAACCTATGAAATAAACTGTAAAATCCTAAATCCAAACATAATTAACAAATTAATAATCAGGCTAATAAATGTGATGTTCATATAGCTAAATCTCACTTAGTTTTAGTTTTCACATTGACATAAAGATAACTAGGTCATTGTAAATACACATAACACTAATTTCACAAAACAAAAGGCTTATATCATACTACTTATCTGAATGATTTAATAACAACTGAAGGAGGGAATTCCACTCTCTTCCAAACCATATGCTATCTACACCATAATTCTCTTGCAACAAGCCACTTTGAGCCAAATCCAAGATCTAAGAATTTTGTAGGTGGAATTAGAAACATGTAGTAGATACCCAGTACTAAGAGGGTTTTTTTAATCAAACCATATGGTGAGGAGAAGGTATATGTAGAGATCGGCTGATTATGGATCAATAGTTTGATTGAAACTGCAAGTAATAGCGATGTAACACCCTCCTCCCACATCTACCTAAGTAACTAGCCAATCAGGGTAAACATGGGACGAGGGACTACTATGATTGGATTTGACCTCCTATGTGACCTTACGGAAGTGGAATTAACGGAAACATAACACACAGACATTTAAAATCAGCTTCAGGACCCTCAAGAACTAATCCAACACTTCAGACAGCTTTCTCTTAGGTCCCACTGAGTTTTTGGACAACTTAGGCCTTAGCCGCTCTCATGCAATAGGCATGAGACCACCCAAAAACCTAGATTCTCTCTCATAGGCTTGCCTGCCAGCATCCAAAGACTCATTTTTCTAGTTCTATGCCAACGTCCCTGGGATTTGAGCCACTCTTTTAGGCTGAGAGACCAGGTCACTGCCCAGAATGGAATGATAACTTAAGATCATTAAAATAATAGGGAAACAATGATGCAAAAGAAATAAGTTAAACAAGACCTTAACTGGACCCGTACTAGCCATGGCAAGCATTTCATCAAACATATCATCAACATGTAACCTACATGTTTAAATAACATAATTAAGTGTAGGGATATCATACTTATCTGAGAATTGATATGAACCATTGTTTCCTCATGTCATTTGCTACATTATCATCTATTAGGCCATAGATACATTATCCATTCATATACAGGTAAAAACATGTTGAGAGCCATACATAGTTGTTGTCATAAAACATACATATAACCAACACAATAGAGACAAAAATATCATAACCATATCAACCATAAAATCCACATATACATTAGTACATTTACACATGAAAATCAAGGGAATGAATTTCACATTAATGAATTCAATAAACCAACTAGATATGGGACTACCACATTCCACCCGACCATAGATTGGCTGAGCCGAGTCTCTCTTTAGCTAATCACCCCCATGCCATATTCCAAGCATGAATGTGGAACTCGTAGAACACACCAAAAATGCCAAATAAGCATGGATGCCATTGAATTTCTCCACCTACATCGTGAGGAATTTGAGTACCTCCTAGTCTCTCAGGCTTTATCGTAATCAACAGTCTGATATAGGGATCACTAGGCCCTACACAGAGACACACTCTTCAGGCTTTACTGTACATCCCATCCCGAGAATACTAGGCCCAACATAGAGAAATCCACCTCTTGGCTTTACCATATATCTCACTATTCACTGACAAGGATTCCTAGGCCCACCGAGGCACACAATCCTGGCTTTACCGCAACACACAGTCTGGTTCAAGAGTTACTAGGCTAGTGGATTTACCGTGATCCACAATCTAGTTCAGGGACCACTAGGCCATGCATTTTTCATTTCGGAGATCCACCCCACTCAACTTCGAATCCATTCAGCCATCCCACATTAACCAAATATGAGAACCCATCTAATCAAAGCTATCAATAAATGGCAAGGCTGGGCTGAAGAAAACTGTCACACCTGGAAAAACCCATGCCTTAATAGAAAAGAACCACATGAAATACCATGCATGTCAAATCTAGAAAGGAAAATACACATGCAAGTTGATACATGTAATGAAGCCTGCTGTAGTTGCTTGATCCTGCCTTTCCCTGCTTGATCTTTGCTTCCTCTTGCCTTCTTTTCCTTTCTTGCTCTAATGCAAATATGCTCCAAGAAAACTCTAGATGTCCAAGAGTGAGAGAGAGAGAGAGAATAATGAGAGAGCACCCAAGATAAACTGACAAAAGGTTACCAATTGATCCTCAGAATCTGTTTTATAAATGAGGAATTTATTTTCTTCATGTTCCATTATTTTCCTTCATTTTTCTCTTCACATGAAACTTGTGACCTTTCACCTCCTTTTTCTCATAATTTCCATTATTTCCATAAATAAATGTGTCAAAATATCCATTTTTCCTTTCCAAAACCTTAGCCATTTCCTTTTCCAATTTCCTTAGCCATAAACAACCAAATGAACACCCCCTAGGATGTCTTGCCCAACATTTAGCTTGGAATAAGTGTCCCATCAACCGTGGTTATTATTTTTAACTTTTATTATATGGAATTTTCACTAGGGTTGTTAAAAATCCCTCCACCTTGGGGGACACCGTCCTAAGTGTTCAATCACACATATACCTCAGAAAACTAATGGAAAAAGACATACTTCTCATGGATCTTTATAACATAGCTTGATACCGTGTTTACAATGATCATCCTGCCGAGTGCCAACCCACATGACATCATAATAACATGATAACATAACCACATGATAGCATAGTAACATGAAAACATAACCATAATGGCATGACACCCATACTACTTATTGGAGCTTTATAACATAGCTCATGGCAGTATTTACATGCATATACATATGTACATATAGCAATATCACCAAAACATATACCAAAACATCATATCAAAACATATACCAAAACACCATATCAAAACATGTACGAAAACATCATATCAAAGTATATACCAAAACACCATCTTAAGGTTGCTTTGCCTCAACCGATAAAGTAACAAGAAAGGATACATAGCCTGCATCTGATCCACCATCTCCCATGTAGCTTGATTGAGCCCAAAGTGATTCCACTGCACTTTAACTCGCTTAATTGCTTAGTTTTAGAGCATGAGAACATTTTTCTGCAATATACACTAAGGCTTCGGCTGGAATTCTCCACCTGGTTCCACCTGCAATACAAACCAGTCAATCACATGATCAATATCTTTAACATACTTCTTAAGCAAAGAAACTTGGAAAATATCACGGATTTTCATTATCAAAGGCAGTGCAAGTCGATAGGCTAGTGGCCCAATCCTCTTAATGATACTGAAGGGTCCACGAAATCATGGTGTCAGCTTGACACATGACCCAATCCACAAGGAGCTCTTATTCGCAAGTACACCTATTCCCCAACCTAGAACTCCTTGGAAAGCCTATTCATATTTTCATAAATCATCTTCCTATCCTGTGTTGCCTTTAATTTTTTCTTGATCACCTACATTTCTTGTTCTATGTCTACCAACATATCTGGTCCAATAAATACCTTGTTAACCTAATCACTCTAACTAATAGGAGTATTGCAACTACACCCATATAATTCCTCCAATGAATTCATCCTCAATGTGATCCAGATTTAAAGAGGAACACAAAAAATTACAGATATAATCATAAACAGAGAGATGCAGCAGAAAAACACTTCATTTCATTAATATCAAATACTGAACTATGCTTACAAACAAAATGGAAATAAGATAGCTCAGGTGATGGTAGCTTATCTCTGAGAAGCGATGTGGTGGCTACTGTAGAGCCTCTACTTTACACTTGATTATCCACCATTACCTACAGTTTTCCCTCATTCATCTCTCACTTTTGCCTCATTTTCCTTACAAACCAACCCAGATCATTACATTATATGACTTTAAGCATGATTAAGGAATTTTGCTAATGTGTGACTGTTTTGTTTAGATTTTGACATATTTACAGGCATTCCGCAGCCATCTGCTGATTCCGCAGCCATCTGATGATCCCGCAGCCTTTTTGTTAATCTCAAGGTTCCACGTGTCATTTTGCCAAACCAGCCATATGGGTACTTAGGAATCAAGGTGCTCGAGGTTCCTGTGCTATTTGTTCAGCCATCCACGTCATCTGTACCTCCGGTCAACGAGGGTCAAGTTACGGTCAACAAAGGCAGCTTAACGGTGATACGTAAGCTGTTGGGTCACGTCAGTTCAAACGGTGATTTGTCCGTGTTACGCAGGTTGTGGGGGACATAATCCAACTCTGGATTCAATGCCCATAACGACCAGAACCTCCAGCTCATCCACGCAGGCTTATGACGTGTTATTGAACCTTAATTACGCATGACAGTTAGTTTATTTTTCAGTTTTAGCTGTACGCATTAGGCCATCTTTCAGATGCCTATAAAAACTTGTGTCTGCGTACGCTTATGTTACTTTTTAGTTGCTGTGTTTTATGAACTTGTTATAATTTTAGTGCATTCCAAGACTCTGTTTTGATAGTGCTGTTCTAGCACTCTTGACTGTAATTTTCTGCACATGGAGTAATAGAAGCAGTGCTGTTCTGAAGTTTTCAATACCTTGAGTCTTCTTTGGGTTATATGAATGGAGGGCCCCTGTTCATGTTAGCCTTGTATAGTATTTTATGTTCAACATTTCCTTATTTCCATTCAGCATTTCCTTTTCTTGACACATGTACAGCGTAATTTACTTTCATGTTATTTCATTTCCAGCCTTTATTTTAAGCTGATCAGCATTGTTCTTTTGCAGGTTTTTAACCCGGGATTGCTTGTGTGTTTGTGTATTTGCTTTATATCTAGTGGTAATTTCAGTTGACAGATTCAAAGTTGCTGCCTTTACTTTATTTTCATAGCTGATTTTTAGTTTTATTTCTCAAATCTGTCTGCTAACATATGAATGGTCTCTTTATTATAAATTGTCTATCTTTTGGAGATCAGAATACTAATAACTTGCAGCTGGCTTTGGGTACTTTTTAGACTAATCTTTAACTACTTTCTAATCGTGCTTTACACAGTACTATGTGTTAGAGGCAGAGAGTTAGAAAGAGCAAAACATTATAACTAGTCTTTAAAGTAGATTTTTTTCATTTTTATCATTTCTTAGACTTATCTTTAGCTACTTCCTAATCGTGTCTTACACAGTACTATGTGTTAGAGGCAGAGAGTTAGGAAGAGATAAACATTATCATTGGTCTTTTAAGTGATTTTCTTACCTTTTATTTGCAGCAGCATGAATGGTGTCTAATGCCATTAGAAAGTGGTTCTTTGCTTTCAGTTCATTTTAATTTATTTATTTCCTTCAAGCTTTTTCCTTTTCAGCAAGTAGTTAGAAACCACTAATCACACACCTTCACTCATCTAGAATTCACCTTACACACACCATCACTCATCTGTTTATAAATACATCACTCCATCTTAGGAAGATAGATTAACTACAAACAACACCCCAAACGACAAAAAGCCCTAAGAGGTTGCTTAAGTACATATAGTACACCTTCACTTCATCAGCTTACGAGCCCCGGGTTGACAATTAATGACATCAATTTAGGAACACTAAATTGACTAAACATTTTGGCGCCGTTGCCTAAATGTTTAGTCAATTTAGTGTTCCTAAATTGATGTCATTAATTGTCAACCCGGGGCTCGTAAGCTGATGAAGTGAAGGTGTACTATATGTACTTAAGCAACCTCTTAGGGCTTTTTGTCGTTTGGGGTGTTGTTTGTAGTTAATCTATCTTCCTAAGATGGAGTGATGTATTTATAAACAGATGAGTGATGGTGTGTGTAAGGTGAATTCTAGATGAGTGAAGGTGTGTGATTAGTGGTTTCTAACTACTTGCTGAAAAGGAAAAAGCTTGAAGGAAATAAATAAATTAAAATGAACTGAAAGCAAAGAACCACTTTCTAATGGCATTAGACACCATTCATGCTGCTACAAATAAAAGGTAAGAAAATCACTTAAAAGACCAATGATAATGTTTATCTCTTCCTAACTCTCTGCCTCTAACACATAGTACTGTGTAAGACACGATTAGGAAGTAGCTAAAGATAAGTCTAAGAAATGATAAAAATGAGAAAAATCTACTTTAAAGACTAGTTATAATGTTTTGCTCTTTCTAACTCTCTGCCTCTAACACATAGTACTGTGTAAAGCACGATTAGAAAGTAGTTAAAGATTAGTCTAAAAAGTACCCAAAGCCAGCTGCAAGTTATTAGTATTCTGATCTCCAAAAGATAGACAATTTATAATAAAGAGACCATTCATATGTTAGCAGACAGATTTGAGAAATAAAACTAAAAATCAGCTATGAAAATAAAGTAAAGGCAGCGACTTTGAATCTGTCAACTGAAACTACCACTAGATATAAAGCAAATACACAAACACACAAGCAATCCCGGGTTAAAAACCTGCAAAAGAACAATGCTGATCAACTTAAAATAAACGCTGGAAATGAAATAACATGAAAGTAAATTACGCTGTACATGTGTCAAGAAAAGGAAATGCTGAATGGAAATAAGGAAATGCTGAACATAAAATACTATACAAGGCTAACATGAACAGGGGCCCTCCATTCATATAACCCAAAGAAGACTCAAGGTATTGAAAACTTCAGAACAGCACTGCTTCTATTACTCCATGTGCAGAAAATTACAGTCAAGAGTGCTAGAACAGCACTATCAAAACAGAGTCTTGGAATGCACTAAAATTATAACAAGTTCATAAAACACAGCAACTAAAAAGTAACATAAGCGTATGCAGACGCAAGTTTTTATAGGCATCTGAAAGATGGCCTAATGCGTACAGCTAAAACTGAAAAATAAACTAACTGTCATGCGTAATTAAGGTTCAATAACACGTCATAAGCCTGCGTGGATGAGCTGGAGGTTCTGGTCGTTATGGGCATTGAATCCAGAGTTGGATTATGTCCCCCACAACCTGCGTAACATGGACAAATCACCGTTTGAACTGACGTGACCCAACAGCTTACGTATCACCGTTAAGCTGCCTTTGTTGACCGTAACTTGACCCTCGTTGACCGGAGGTACAGATGACGTGGATGGCTGAACAAATAGCACAGGAACCTCGAGCACCTTGATTCCTAAGTACCCATATGGCTGGTTTGGCAAAATGACACGTGGAATCTTGAGATTAACAAAAAGGCTGCGGGATCATCAGATGGCTGCGGAATCAGCAGATGGCTGCGGAATCAGCAGATGGCTGCGGAATGCCTGTAAATATGTCAAAATCTAAACAAAATAGTCACACATTAGCAAAATTCCTTAATCATGCTTAAAGTCATATAATGTAATGATCTGGGTTGGTTTGCAAGGAAAATGAGGCAAAAGTGAGAGATGAATGAGGGAAAACTGTAGGTAATGGTGGATAATCAAGTGTAAAGTAGAGGCTCTACATACCCCCGCTACGAGGGCATTGCATGTCCTCATGCAATCAAAAACATGGTTCAATCCACCTGCTGGGATGCCTCTGCTAAGACATCCAGCCTTCTCTTCTTTCTCTGCGTGGCCACATTGACTCTTGGTCTTTTCATCAAACACCTAAATTTCAGATTGATCAAAGCTCTGTTTAATTTCCTGCATCTCTTCTTGAGCTTTTTGTTTTCCTTCTGCCACAGGCCCATATGAAGCATGGTGTTATCTTGAACCATCTTGTCCACATTGCTTTGTATCTTCAGTTTTTCATTTTCTTGTTTGATGTGGCGATTTAGTACCTCTAGCTCAAATATTTCCTGCTTCAGTGATTGGACTTGCTGCTCCAAAGGTTGAGCAGTACTTGGCCCAGCAACTGCTTGTTCTAGCATCTCCAGGTAATTATAAACTTTCTGCTGATCAGGGTCAACCTCTGGTGAACGCTTTGGGCTAGGCTCATACTGAAATTCGGATCCATGTTCATATTCAGGTTCATGCTCAAAAGGACTTTCCTCACGTGGAGGACTGGTGTCAACATACTCAGCGTGTGGAGAGCTTTTCTCAAAGTCAGGACTTGTAGCAACCTTTTCAGGTGTGCTCAAGTCAATGATGAGTGATTTACCCTTTGTGGCCCCCACTTTTCTTTGTAACCTGCTGCTCCTTCTCACGGTGGTGGTGCTCTGTTTTTCTTTTTGTGCTTTTTGCTTTTGTTTTTCCACCTTCTTTGAAAGGGCAGTTTCATGGAGTTTGGCCATTCTTTGTGCTAAGGGCTGAGTATCTTCTTCACTAGAGTTCTCAGGAGTAGCGTAAGTTTCTTGAGCTACAGCTTTGCCTTTATCTTTCTTTTGTTTCATCCTACTCCCTTTTCTCTTTTGAGCAACTTCTTGGGCAAGTTCTGAAAGGGTTTCTGTGATGATTCCTTGAGCTGTTTGATCAGTGTCCACAGCAGGCTCAGGATCAATTTCATGTTCAGAATGATGTACATCAGTTTCTTCTTCAATCTGTTCTTGGACAGTTTCCTCTTGGACAACAGTTTCAGGGGTAGCCTCTTTTCTTTTTCTTCTACTTTTTCTAGGCACAGAGGTTTCTCCTGCTTCTTCAAAATGGTTTCTCACAAAAAATTTCTCCCAGTTATCTCTTTTTTCTTTCAACTATTCCTCAACTAGCATCTTAACAAGACCATGATGATACAGATGTGATTCAATGTTTCTTGGGTTCCTTTGGACAATCGAACACATTTTTCTAAGACTTGAGAGTAGAAAATATGGAAGGTTAATATCATCTCCTAAGAAATGCATCATGACTTTGGCATGGTAAACATATAAAACTCCAAACCTTCCCTCACAAGTAAAGAATTTTTGCACTAATAACAGTAAAGTTGTCCATTCTTCCTTGACATAAGTAACAGGAATCCCTTTTGTAAAAATGTTGGTATCCATACCTGGGTTCTTTAAGATTTGCTTCCACTGTTGGTCTTGTACTGATCGGTTTTTAAACCATCTTTCTCCAGTTTGTGGGAGTGAAGTGGCTTGTGCTATACTGCTCTCAGTGACTGTAAACTTCAGGTCCCCTATCTCCACTTGATTGTCTTTGTCTCTGAAGGAACGTGCAAAGGCCTTCGTAACCTCTTTGTGGTAACCTCTGAATTTCTGGATGCATTGGAGCCAGTTTGCTTTTTGCAAAGCCTCTTTAACTTGAGGATATCCCTCCAGAAATTTTGAACCCTCGGGTTCTGCCCTTAAGAGTTTACCCATTGGCTCTACGGCTCTGTTCTTAAAACTTTTGGAAAAAAGGTTACACGGCTTCAACAGTGGCCCTAACACAGTAAATTTACGGCTCTGTTCTAAATCAAAAGGTTACACGGCTTCAACAGTGGCCCTAACACAGTAAATTTACGGCTCTACTGTAACAGCCGTAACATACGGTCACTGATACCCAGAATTAGCAGAGAGGAAAACGTAAAACAGAGTATGGCTAAGGTAGCAGCGTAGTGAGCACAGCGGAATAAGAACTGTGGAAATGAAACAGCGTGAATGGAATGATACGAGAGTATGAGGGTTATGAAATGATGGGTAGAAACGGTTAGGTCCTTAGGTTTCGGTCATAGGTTCACACTTGGCTGCGGGATTATGACTTAGAGAGACGTAGTACAGTAGTCTACGTCACTTAGGTACGAAAATCTTAATGGAGGAGCAGCCGCAGTTGAGTTTCAAAATCGTGAGGATCATGACCAATAAGTGTGGGGGATATGTGGATTTTTTTTCGTATGATGGGAAAACTGGTAATCATTACATTAAATGGCAAGAAACATAACCCCGGAAACTTTGCAAAATGAGATAACCGTAAGTTTAAGATTTAGATCATACCTCAGATTCGCGCTTGGATTGCCTTTGATCATTTTCCACTAACCCTTCATTGTTTTATTGCTGTTGCATGACTCTTTTCCATTTATTGTTGATGACTTCTGAACTGTAAATTTTTTTAAACAGACTGTGTTTTTTTTTATGCAGGTGCAGAGAGCTGCGGAATCGTTAGATGGCTGCAGAATCTCCAGATGGCTGCGGAATCTGCAGTGGTACCCTCCGGCTGCACAAAATAACTTTAGTTGTCTAAAAAAATAACTTTATTGATGGAATGAAATGTAATGAATGGATGGATGGATGAAAAGAAATGAGGTGAAGTGAAAGTGATTAAATGAATGAGATGGTGAATGAGGTGGATGAAATGGCGAAATGAGATGGAAGAGAGAGAGAGAGATTTTTTTTTTGGAAAACATGAGGTGTCAGGTGACCCTGATTTTCACCTCAGGTTTTCTGCATGAGACTGCCAATCAGAGATTGGTTTTCAGGCTCATACATTTTTATTTTTTTTTCAAAAACCAAAGATTAGGCTGATGGAGGAGAAGAATCCTTCTCCACCAACCTGATTGCAGAATCTTCTTTAAACAACTTGACAAACTCTTCTTTTGAGAATGGCTTTTGGTAGATTTTCAAGCGATGGCCATTCACAATAAGAGGAGTATGAAATTCATCAATAGTTTTCACTCGAACTGCTCCATTGCTAAAGACTTCATCAATCTCATATGGCCCAAGCCAATGAGTTTGAAACTTTCCTTTGAAGTCTTTGAACTTTGAATCAAACAATAGAGCCCAATCTCCTTTCTGAAACTTTCTTTCTTTGATATGACGATCATGCCATTTAGATCTTTGGTGCTGAACTAGATCGGTCCTTAGAATTGCATCTTGTCTTATTTCATCTAGCTCATTTAGCTGGTCCATTCTGTGTCTTTGAGCTTCTGAGAGGCTCATTCCCAATTGGACTGCCATCTTGAAGGTCTTGATTTGGAACTCAATGGGGAGCAGGACTTCCTTCCCAGAAACAAGTTCATAGGGAGAATGTCCTGTTGTGTTCTTCTATGTAGTCCTATAGGCCCATAAGGCTTCAGGGAGCCTTTCCGCCCAATCTCTTCTATGAAGATGAACAGTCTTGGTGATAATGCCTTCAAGAACTTTATTGGTAGATTCCACTTGGCCATTGGATTGTGGATGGTATGGAGTAGATGTTCTGTGCTTGATCTTATATTCCTCCATCAGCTTCTCCATCAATTTAGATGTAAATTGGCTGCCCTGATCTGTCACAATTTCCCTTGGGACACCAAAACGAGTGAAAATATCCTCAAAAAGAAATTGAACAACTGAATTTTCAGTGGCAGAAGGCAATGCTTTTGCTTCTACCCACTTAGTAACATAATCAGTACAAACCAGTATATACTTCTTTTGCTTTGATGGAGGATTAATTGGTCCAACGAAATCTAGAGCCCATTTCTCAAAGAGTTCGATGCATACCTGAGGCTGTAGAGGCATTTCATTTGAAGGAGTTGGTTTCCCAACTCTTTGGCAGCTGTCACACCTTCTAACATACTGCTTTGCATCTTTAAAGAGAGAAGGCCAATAATATCCTAGAGAAAGGATTTTATAGGCTGTCCTCTTGTCAGCAAAGTGCCCGCCGCATGGTTCATCATGACATCACTTAAGGATGTCAGGCATTTCATCTTCTCGGACACACCTTCTGATTATACAATCTGGCCCTGTTTTGAACAATTCATTAGAAATCCAAGAATAATGTGCACTCTCCTGAATGATTTTCCTTTTCTCATTAGGAAATAAGTGTAGAGGAAGCTTCCCTGTAACAAGATAATTAGCCATATCTGCATACCAAGGAGTCTTGGTAGTCACTGCAAACAAGTATTCATCTGGAAACTTATCTTCTACTGGAGAATCTTCATTAGTGTTTTGGATTCTAGACAAGAAATCAACTACTGTGTTTTGTTTTCCAGGTCTATCTAACACAGTAATGTTGAATTCTTGTAAAAGTAAAAGCCATCTTGTAACTCTACCATTAGTGACAGGTTTGTTCATTAAATATCTTATGGCAGAGTGATCAGTATGGACAAAGGCTTCATAGCCGGTTATGTAGTGTCTAAACTTGTTGATTGCATGTACCACAGCTAAGAACTCTTTTTCTGTAACAGTATAATTTAACTCAGTAGGAGTCAAATTCTTACTTGTGTAATAAATGGCATAAGGGATCAAATCCTTTTGTCCCAAAACAGCTCCTAGAGCTGTATCTGAAGCATCAGTAGAAATGTGGAAAGGGAGTTTCCAATTTGGCCCCCTTAAGATGGGTGCTTCAGATATTCTAGTCTTTAAAGCTTCAAAGGCAGATTGACACTCAGGATCCCATTTGAACTCACAGTCCTTGGTAAGCAATTTGAAAAGAGGGGATGCTATCTTAGTGAAGTTTTCAATAAATCTTCTGTAATACCCAGTAAACCCAAGAAAACTTCTAACATCCTTCTGGCAATTTGGAACAGGTAACTTAGAGATGACTTCAACTTTGGATCTATCAACCTTAATCCCATCTCCTGAAATATGATGTCCTAAAACAATCCCTTCAGTAAGCATCATAAAACACTTTTCATGACTTAAAGAAAGATTTGTTTCCTTACATCTTACCAGTACTTTTTCCAAATTTTCTAAAGCTTCTTCAAATGTATTACCATAAACTGTGAAATCGTCCATGTATACCTCTACACAATCATGAATCAGATCTGAAAAGATTCCTAATACAGCCCTTTGAAATGTAGTGGGTGCATTGCACAATCCAAAAGGGAGTACTCGGTAGGCAAAAGTTCCCCAAGGACAAGTAAATGTGGTTTTGTCTTGATCTTCAGGTGCTACTTGAATTTGATTATACCCACTAAAACCATCAAAGAATGAGAAATAGTTTTTACCTGCTAAAGTGTCTAGTACCTGATCAATAAAAGATAGAGGGAAATGATCCTTTAAGGTTGCCTTGTTCAATTCTCGATAATCAATGCAAACTCTCCACTTACCATTCTTTTTGGGCACTATAACCAAGGGGGAAACCCATTGGCTATCTGAAATGGGGTAAATGAAGTTTACCTTGAGCAATTTCTGGAGTTCTTCTTTCACGATTTCCCTAAGGTTTGGATTCATCCTTCTTTGTGGTTGCCTAATAGGTCTGCTGTTTTCTTCAATATAGATGTGATGAATACAAGTCTTAGGATCGATTCCTTTCATGTCAGTGTATTCCCATGCAAAGGCAGTGGAATGTTTTTGCAACAGTTTAGTTAATTCTTCTTGTTGTGGTCTTCCCAAGTTTTTGTTAATGTTCAACGTTTTTCCTGGAAGGATTTCAACTGTAGAACTACCAAACTCTTCCATTGAGAAGAGAGACATATGTCTAGAGGAAAGATATTCAATGTCTGCATCTAACTGAAACTGTGTAGAGTCATATTCTAAAGGTATTTCAAAATTTTCTAATGTATTTAGAATTTGACTATCCTCACTGATCTCAGAGATGGTTAGAACAGGTTGAATAGTATCTTCATCCTCTACCCATTCATCTTCTCCTATTTCTGTTATTGCCTTTGCTGGAGGATACAAGTTGAATTTCTTGGTGGAATTACCATCTGATATATACATGTCCCCAGACCTACAACTTATGAAAGCATCAGCTGTGGCCAGCCAAGGTCTTCCTAAAATAAGAGGATGTCCTCCTAGATTGTTCTTGGGAGTTAAAATCATAAAATCAACTGGATATTCCCAAGAATCTAGAGAGACTGAAATATCTTCCAATACACCATCAGGTTTAATGATTGATCTATCTGCAAGTTGCAGTAAAGTAGTTGTAAAGAGAAGGTTAGGAAGCTTTAACTGATCCATGGTCTGTCTACTCATGATGTTGATCACGGCTCCTAAGTCAATCAAAGTATTTGGGATTTCAACCCCATTAATATGAGTTTTGACAATAGGGCTACCGGGATCCACATATTTTTGCATGGTAATCTTACCCATCATTATGTCTGCAATTTTTCCAACTAGATGTATCCTTTTTGTATCTCTGGTTCTCTTTCCTGTTTTCTTCAAACTCAACTCCTTTATTGTCTTCGCTAGAATGGGAATTTCTTTAATGGCTTGTAACAAGGGGATCTTGATACAGACATTCTTCAATTCATCTAGGAAACTATAGTCAGGCACCCATATATGCTTTTCCACTCCTTTGTCAATTTGCAATCTTTCAGGAAAAGGAGGCATAGCTACAGGTGTAGGTTGCTCAACTATGGGAGTTGTAGAGGTTGATTCTTTTTCTTTTTCTTTTTGGATATTTTGGTTTTGAAGTGATACTTCAGAACCTTTATTGACTTTGAGAGATTCTTCCTCAGAAATGCTTGGTTGTTGACCACTTGTGGAAGGTTGATCTAAGATTCTACCTGATCTGAGTTGTACTTCATTGAGAGGAACAACCATATAGGTAGGGAATGGTTGACCTTCCATCATGTAAGCATTTTGAGGGTTCCTATTATTTGGATTTGGTAACGGCTGAGAGGGAAGTTGATTTGATTTCTGCTGGGATTGAAGCGATAGTTGAGAATTTTGATTTTGTGGAGGAGGTTGTTGTTGTTGAGGGTATGGCAATGATAGTTGTTGACCTTGGTTTGGAAGTTGTGGAGCTTGCTGATTCTGAAATGATGGAGGATATTGATAGAATTGAGCAAATCTCCCATAAGGATTTTGCATGCTTTGCATCCATGCTTGAAAAGCATTTTGAGGTTGAGGCCAAGGTTGTTGCCAAGGATTCCAATTTGGTTAGGATTGAGAATTCATAGAGTTGTTAAACCCTTGATTCTGTTGTCCTTGCCAAGGTCTCCTTGCAATAAAACAGAGAGATTCAAGTGTATCTGGATCCTCTTGAAAGACTGCTTTGAGGCCAGGAATTGAAGGACAATCCTTGGTCTCATGAGTTTCTGAGCAAATTACACATGTTTCTACAACGTGTGCATCTAAGGGACATTCCCTTAAAGCATGTTTCTTTCTACATTTCGGGCAAAAGATAGCCAAAGCCTCAGCTTCTGCTTTTTGTTTATTGTGAATCTTAAGGGTATCAAGTTGTTCACTAAGACTCCCTAAGATGTCAGTTTTAAATTCATCAAGCATATTGCCGATTTCAGCCCTACTTACTGATCCTGTTGCAGATTTATTTGCCCTAAGGAGAGAAGGATCTCTAGGCCCTTTTTGAGTTTTTGATTTGCCCCTTGAGAGATGGATACAAAGTTCTGCTATATCATTTAGAGAAAGTTGAGAAATATCCCCTTTCCCCATCATGTTTAAGATGTCTATCCATTCATCCCTAATGGCTTTTAATAAGAGGGCTTTTAAGGTCTCTTCATCCAAGGTACTCATTTTTGCTCTTTTCAAGTTATATTGAAATCTCTCAAGTAAATCTTCTAAGCTCTCATCTTCTCTTTGTATCATTTTAAAAACCTCGTCCTTGTGATTAGTAGGCATACAATAGTCCAAATACCTATCCAAAAATGTCTGTTTCATTTCATCCCAAGTCCTAATGGATTGAGTGAGTAACCCCATGAACCATTTCAAGGCTTGATCCTTCAGTGTTGAAGGGAACAATTTGAGTTTCTGAGAGTCATCCAGGTAGTCATAAGTTCGACACACCACTTCAAACTCGAATAAGAATGTTTCAGGGTCCTCAGTCCTTAACCCATGGAAATTAGGGAGGACAGATGGTGATATGTTTTTCATAGTGGCTCAGGAATCCTCATTAACAATGGGAAACCCAAATGAATTATCCCCATCTCTATTTCCTCCTCCAAGGGGACCTCTTCCTCCATTATTGTTATTGTTGTTTCCTCCTCCTCCTCTACCTCTACCTCTACCCCTACCACCTCCTTCTTCTTCTGCCATGATGATTCTCCTAGGGATTTCAAAATCTTTTGGTTCCTCTACAAAAGGTGAATGAGAAGAGATTTCTCCTTCTTCTTCAGATGATTCCAATTCCTCAATTACAATTGGTCTTCCTGTAGGAGAAAGAGAAGAGTCTCTTCCTGGTTCAAATTCAATAGAAGGTGTAGGAGAGTCAACTCTTGGCTCTTGAATTCCAGGAATTCTAGGACTAGGAGTTTCGGTTGGAGATAAGGGAGGTGTCTCTTGTCTATCCCTTGAAGCAGATGGACTTGTAAAAATTGAACTTCGAGCTCTAGCTAAAAACCTTCCTCTAGAATCTCTAGCTCTATGCATGTCATTTTTTATTATTTTTTCTTCAAGTCAAGTTAATAGTTCTTTTTCTGATCTTCCAGTTCACTCTAGGTGCAAGAAGAGAGCATACTCAAGAAACTACCAAATCAATAACTTTCTCTTTTCTGATCCTCCAGATCACCTTGCAGTGCAAGAGGAGAGCATACTTTGATAGGTTATCAACTTCTTTCCTTGAAATTTTTATGTTTTTTTTTCTAAGAATATGGCTACTTAATTTCACTTCCCCGGCAACGGCGCCAAAATGTTTAGTCAATTTAGTGTTCCTAAATTGATATCATTAATTGTCAACCCGGGGCTCGTAAGCTGATGAAGTGAAGGTGTACTATATGTACTTAAGCAACCTCTTAGGGCTTTTTGTCGTTTGGGGTGTTGTTTGTAGTTAATCTATCTTCCTAAGATGGAGTGATGTATTTATAAACAGATGAGTGATGGTGTGTGTAAGGTGAATTCTAGATGAGTGAAGGTGTGTGATTAGTGGTTTCTAACTACTTGCTGAAAAGGAAAAAGCTTGAAGGAAATAAATAAATTAAAATGAACTGAAAGCAAAGAACCACTTTCTAATGGCATTAGACACCATTCATGCTGCTGCAAATAAAAGGTAAGAAAATCACTTAAAAGACCAATGATAATGTTTATCTCTTCCTAACTCCCTGCCTCTAACACATAGTACTGTGTAAGACACGATTAGGAAGTAGCTAAAGATAAGTCTAAGAAATGATAAAAATGAGAAAAATCTACTTTAAAGACTAGTTATAATGTTTTGCTCTTTCTAACTCTCTGCCTCTAACACATAGTACTGTGTAAAGCACGATTAGAAAGTAGTTAAAGATTAGTCTAAAAAGTACCCAAAGCCAGTTGCAAGTTATTAGTATTCTGATCTCCAAAAGATAGAAAATTTATAATAAAGAGACCATTCATATGTTAGCAGACAGATTTGAGAAATAAAACTAAAAATCAGCTATGAAAATAAAGTAAAGGCAGCAACTTTGAATCTATCAACTGAAACTACCACTAGATATAAAGCAATCCCGGGTTAAAAACCTGCAAAAGAACAATGCTGATCAGCTTAAAATAAAGGCTGGAAATGAAATAACATGAAAGTAAATTATGCTGTACATGTGTCAAGAAAAGGAAATGCTGAATGGAAATAAGGAAATGCTGAATATAAAATACTATACAAGGCTAACATGAACAGGGGCCCTCCATTCATATAACCCAAAGAAGACTCAAGGTATTGAAAACTTCAGAACAGCACTGCTTCTATTACTCCATGTGCAGAAAATTACAGTCAAGAGTGCTAGAACAGCACTATCAAAACAGAGTCTTGGAATGCACTAAAATTATAACAAGTTCATAAAAAACAGCAACTAAAAAGTAACATAAGCGTACGCAGACGCAAGTTTTTATAGGCATCTGAAAGATGGCCTAATGCGTACAGCTAAAACTGAAAAATAAACTAACTGTCATGCGTAATTAAGGTTCAATAACACGTCATAAGCCTGCGTGGATGAGCTGGAGGTTCTGGTCGTTATGGGCATTGAATCCAGAGTTGGATTATGTCCCCCACAACCTGCGTAACACGGACAAATCACCGTTTGAACTGACGTGACCCAACAGCTTACGTATCACCGTTAAGCTGCCTTTGTTGACCGTAACTTGACCCTCGTTGACCGGAGGTACAGATGATGTGGATGGCTGAACAAATAGCACAGGAACCTCGAGCACCTTGATTCCTAAGTACCCATATGGCTGGTTTGGCAAAATGACACGTGGAACCTTGAGATTAACAAAAAGGCTGCGGGATCATCAGATGGCTGCGGAATCAGCAGATGGCTGCGGAATGCCTGTAAATATGTCAAAATCTAAACAAAACAGTCACACATTAGCAAAATTCCTTAATCATGCTTAAAGTCATATAATGTAATGATCTGGGTTGGTTTGCAAGGAAAATGAGGCAAAAGTGAGAGATGAATGAGGGAAAACTGTAGGTAATGGTGGATAATCAAGTGTAAAGTAGAGGCTCTACAGCTACATGCCTCTGAAATGAGTTACAATGAGGCTCGAGGCCCTTTTTATTATTGAACAATAAGAGAAAACCCTAAACAACCAAAACCTTAACCTAAGGAGATGTAACACCAACAGTTTATGGGCCCCATTGGGGTTAGTTGGGCAGCCAACTTCTCGGGGGCGTAACTTTGACACATTATCTTTGTTTGACGCATATGATACCTCGTTGGAAATATCTCTTCGAGGACTAAAACAACCAATGTGATTTTTTTGATATCGCCGAAGGAAGTTTGCCAAAAAAATGTCCTTTAGGGCCTCAGAAAGGCTCTGGAAGTTCAGGACCCGAAAAACTGCCAAAAATAGTAAATTGTGCTATAAATAAAGAAACTGAAAGAGACAATGGTGGGGGTCCAAGTGGGATAGGCAGGTGGCCACCAATATCCACCTGGACCATTCCTCCCCCCTTAGGAATCAATGGTCCCCATTGCGTTCAATTCCTCCATAAGATGGGGAAACTTCTGCTTGACTTGGTCCCTGGTGAGTTGTTCTGCAATCTCTTACGTGTCCAGTAATGGTGGGAAGCATGGTCAAAGGTATTCCACATTGAACACTGGGTGCAAGACAAGGAATGGGGGAATTCTGTGCTCCAAATCATTGTTTCCCACAGCCTTGGTAATGGTGCAAGGGCCATGTTAGAGCGGTTTGAGCTTCCGATGGACTCTTGTAAGGCATTCATTCTGCAAATGCAACCAGACTTTATCGCCCACTTGAAAATTATGTGGCACCCAATGTTTATCAGGTTGCTACTTGTACTTAGCATTTTTCACAATGGAGTGGTGATATATCAGCCCGTTGGGCAGAGGTGCTCCAGGAGTCAGATCGAACAAATGCTTGACATGACAATGCAATGGTACCCCTGTGGGTGAGGAGAAGACATCCCTGTATCCTTTCATGAATATATCCACTTGCTTCTGTTGTGTGGAGGAACCCTTCCTGGGGGCCATGGATGTGGCTACGATCTTCCCCTTATTTTGAGAGCGAACTAGAAAGAAAATAAATTTCCTAGTCTGGGAGATGATCTTAATGCATTTCTTAGCAGAGATAAAAGAGGTGGCAGTAGGTGGGGCTACCTCCGGTATCTTGTATAATGTATTAACCAAATAAATAATCATAGAGCGAGGTCTAGAATCATATACAACATGTTGCTTCCACAAGTATGGTTGTCCTAATAATACATCACAAATGTCGAGAGGAGAAACATCACACAATACCTCATCTATGAAGGGCTTGATGCTGTAGGGAAGGTGGCATTGTTGGCTGACTCGGAGATCTTGTCCTTGGTGAAGCCACCTGATGTTGTACAATTGTGGGTGTGGTATGGTCTGTTAGGTCCCTATACTACTAGTGTAACCCCTTATTGTTATTAGTACAATCCCCTTATTATATTCTTTTGCCCATGTAGTCCCCATATTGTTATTATTGTGCCCCATAGAAGCCCACTATTATTATTATTGTGCCCTTACATTATTATTGTTATGTCAGCTCTGATTATATTATGACCCCTTAGACTCCTATATATAGAAAGGAGGTCTTGTCATTTATATCATCCAAGAATTGTTCATTTATGTAATGTAAAGGAGGTTGCCCCCTCGAAGAGGCTGAATTCTAAGGCGTTGATCTATCTTTTCTATCTTTTTGTGAGTTGGTTTCATAACATTTGGTATTAGAGCTTTGGATTCTAGGGTTTCGCGGCTCCAAACAGGTCATCGTGCCATTTTCGCTATAACCTTTTTTTTTTTCTTTTTTTTTTTGCTGCGATGTTGCAGAAGCGAAAACAAAAACCCATTTGGGCCGAAATTGTTCTGAACTTTAGGTCCAAATTTCAGATCTTTTCGCACTATATTTGTGGAGATATGATATGAGGAAGTTGGCATTTCTGTAGACTCTCGAATTACATTCCAAATAGGTGACCTGGGGAAAATCATCATAACTTTTGTTTTGAGCATCAGATTGAAATATCGTAAGAAGTTTCAGAAAGAGGACGACCTCTAGTCTTCTGTGTATCAGTTTCAGGTACTAAGGTCGAAAAAATGACATGTGGAACTTCATACAAGTTCGCTCTTCTTAAAAGGTATATAATTAGGTCATCTTGGGAGATTGTGCATAACTCTTTCTTGGAGAATCCAATTTTGATCAGACTGGTGGCATTGTAAAGAGGAAGAAGAGGGATACTGCAGGTAAAAATTTCAGAACTGAAAGAGCCAAAATTATAGAGTTATAGTCATTTCAAGATCGAGCTCCTAAAATAAAGAAAAGGCAATATGAGGAAGTTTGATGGCAAGGATCCGGTAAATTGGATACTACAGATGGAGCAATATTTTGATCTACATGAGGTGCAACTGTTAAAAAAGGTACGTATTACATCTTCATATTTAGAACCGGATCAATTTTTATGATATAAAGGGCTTTGTTCTCATAAACCACTTGTTACGTGGTCAATTTTCATAGAGGAAATGATAGCACATTATGAGAATACAAAGAGAAACAACTTCTTTAGATAATTGATAAATCTCAAACAAAAGTGTTCAATGGCAGATCACATTGAAGACTTTCAAAAATTGAATATAAGGGTAAATGATATTCTAGAGAAGTAAAGGATTGATGTCTTCATAGGTAGTTTAAAGGATAACATTCAACATGAGGTTCGCCTTTGGGAACCTGATTCATTGGAGAAGGTATTCAGGTGGGCAAGAAAAATTGAAAGCGAAATTATGGAAACAAGGAATCCCACCACTCATGACTATAATTATGGAAGTGTTGCTTCTCCTAGCCTTCCATAACCTACAAGGTTTACACCACAACAATTGGAAGAAAAAAGAGAAAAAGGACTTTGTTACAATTGTGATAGAAAATGCACTAAAGGTCATAAATGTGCTGAGAAGAAATTATTTTACATAGAGTATGAAGAGGAGGAAGAAAAGGATCAAGAAACATCAAAAGAAGAGTATATATGCCAGGACCCAACCCCAGAGAAAGAAGAAATGAATCCGACCATATCTTGTAAAGCATTGGCAAGAATTACCACTCCTCAAACTCTCAAGAGAGAAGGACATAACAAGAAGAAAAAGGTTCAAGAAGTGAAAGATCACATGAAGAAAGAAGAAATGAATCCAACCATATCTTGTAATTCTGTAGCCGGAATTACCACTCCTTAAACTGTCAAGATAGAAGGACATATCAAGAAGAACAATTTTCAAGAAGTGAAAGATCACGTCGAGAATCAAGAAATGAATCTGACCATATCTTGTAAAGCATTGGAAGAATTTACCACTCCTCAAAATCTCAAGATAGAAGGACATATCAAGAAGAAAAAGGTTCAAGTTGTGACAGATCACATCGAGCATCAACAACAAGTTCTCCAACTTTTAAAGGATAACGCCACTTTGGTGCAGAATCTAATGAAACAATAGGTAGATCAACATCGCAGTGAAAAAAGTTTTGATGTAGGTCATTGGGTATTTTTACGGTTACATCTGAAGCAAGCTATTTATGAGAAGGAAATGTTGGAAATACAACATGCACTTAAGAAATGGCGACCTTACCCAATGAGAAGACACTTCAAGGTAAAAAAGGATCATGATAGTCTTAAATACCTTTTAGAACAAATATTATCTTTAGAAGAACAGAAAAAATGGGTCACAAATTTGTTGGATTATGACTTTGACATCATCTACAGAAAAGGGAAGAAAATTTTTGTTGCAGATGGACTCTCAAGAAAGGATGAGGATGTGAAAAAATTGTTTTGTGCTATTTCTATTATCCAACCAGATTGGATAAACGAAGCAAGGGATGAATGGAAAAAGGACAAAGAAGTGTGGCCACTCATTCAAAAGTTGCAAAATATCCCAATTCAAACAATATTGCCAGAACTTGAAGAGGAAGGAAAAATCATATTGGAACCTGGAGCAGTCACAGAAACAAGAACCCGACAGCTATGAAATCGATCAATTTTAGAGTATCTCATCAAGTGGAAGAACTTACCCGCTGAAGATTCCACATGGGAGAACAAGAATTTTATACAGAAGCATCAAGAACTACTCAAGTGTTGAGGACAACACTTTTTGAAGGAGAGGGGCATGTTAGGCCCCTATACTACTAGTGTAACCCCTTATTGTTATTAGTACAATCCCCTTATTATATTTTTGTACCCATGCAGTCCCCATATTGTTATTATTATGCCCCATAGAATCCCACTATTGTTATTATTGTGCCCTTACATTATTATTGTTATGTCGGCTCTGATTATATTATGACCCCTTAGATTCCTATATATAGAAAGGAGGTATTGTCATTTGTATCATCCAAGAATTATTCATTTGTGTAATGTAAAGGAGGTTTCCCCCTCGAAGAGGCTGAATTCTAAGGCGTTGATCTATCTTCTCTATCTTTTTATGAGCTAGTTTCATAACATGTTCAGTAGGCCCAGCTACTTCACGACCTCTACTGAAATAACATTGTTTTGGCTACCACTATTGACAATGAATTTCATTGGCAACCCTTCACCAAAATTTTTGAGTGGAAGAGATGCTCCCCCTCCTTTGGATCTTTGGGCTCATTCTTTTGGATCTTAGTGGTGGAAATAGTGGTGCTGGGATCTGCATCAATAATTTTCTTCTCTTTTTCATTCCTCTTGTCAGGTTCTGACACAGGCTCTAAACATGCATCTGCTTCTAAAGCCTTCAACTCAGCCACTAGCGATTGCTTGGCCAGACACTCACTCTTGTTGTGAGCGAGGATCTTATGGATCTCACACCACTTTCCTGTGTCCTTCTTTGACTTCGTGGTGGTGTTATTTTTTTGTAGATTCAATAAGTTGTCTTGGGTAACCTTGCCTTGGCTTTGTCCCTTGTTCTTCAGATTCACAGATCCAAAGTCTCGCTTCTTTTGTTTAAACTTCTGCTCGATCTTGACAGCGTATCGGTAGACCGTGCCAAACAAGGAGATGTCCAGGAACTCCATCTCATCCTGGATATACCTATGTAGGCAGCCACGATATTTGAGTATCAAATGCCTCTCAATGTCCTTGATACCCAAATTTTTGCAAAGGGTATGAAAAATATTAGTAAACTCCTTCAAGTCTTGGTCCCTTCCTTTCCGCAATGTGGTCCACTTTAAGAATTTATCCTCATAGCTTCTGACAGGGTTGTATTGTTACTTGATGGCATCTTGGAAGGAATTCCAAGTGGGTGCCGCTGAAAACAGCAAGGTCGTACTTTCATCCTTCTGGTCGTAGTAGGTTTCCCAACATTCCTTGACATAGGGGGCAGCTTTGAGAAGTGCAAAAGTGATGTTTTCCCAACTGGAAAAATCATGGACAAAAAAATATCCTTCTGGTAGATTTAACCATTTATCTACGACATCTGCATCTATCTCACCCTCAAATATGGGAATGTCAAAGTTAACTTGTATCTTAAAGGGTGTGGTGCTTCTAGAGTAACTGTTAGAAGTATACGTGTCACCCCTGGGTAGCCACTAAAGGATCTGGGCAAAGTTGTCCATCATCACATTCCTTTGTTGCTCGAGGGCTTCTTCGAGCAAGATTTTGATAGGATCTTGTTGTAATATTTTCTTCTCAAAGATGTATGAAAAGAATCCACTTAAGATTGTGGATGACAAACAATCTCAACAATATAAATGGCTACTAAACATTGTAGATCTACAACAACTGATAGAAACAAAACCTACCAAAATTTTGATTTATGCCACAATCATAGTTAAACAACAAAAAGAAATAGTAATAACTCCAATCATCCAATGGAAACCAGATATACAAAGAATAGATTTTATTATAACACTTATGAAGGGAGTAAATAAATGTTACCAGTGCTCCTCTATGGGATGTGTTCTTGGCTATCCTCAAACATCTTCAACTTGTGTAGAGTCTCTCTCCTCTATAATGTGTAAACCCAGCAAAAATATGGTGTGCGACAATGAAAATAATCAAAGTTACAACAATGAGTGCAACGATGAAAATAATCAAAAGTGAATAATGAATGGAAAACCCTTCTATTTATAACAAAATATTGAGTTATCTTCGAATAATGAGCAATAATAAAATATTATTAACCCCATTCTTGGAATAAGCACTTGGAATATTTTATTATATTTGGTTAGGAAGGAAAAAGTATTTAAAATTTTATTTAAAAATAATAAATAAATAAATGGTTGATTTATCATCTAAAGGAATTGGTTAAGGAATAATAAATAGATAATGACTTGTTTAATTATTCCTAAGGGATTTAGTCAAATTTGACAAGGAATAATAATTAATTAGTGATTAATTAATTATTCCTAGAGAAAAATAAGATAATTAATGATTTATCTATTTATTTTTCATGATTGGATCAAATATGACAATGAATAATAATTGAACAATGGTTTAATTAATTATTCCTAGAAAACAATCAAATAAATAGTGATTTATTTAATTATTCTTCATGGGTTTAACTATAAATTACTTAACAAAGGTGGTTTATTAAGTAATTTCTCACAGTGAAAGCAATTTTACTATGGTAAAATTGGCTTTACATGGTGTACTTCGATCCATCTAGTAAATTAGGCTAGATGATCAATTTTTTGGTGATAATAGATTGCCCCCCAATGTACAAGTGTTAGGAGAAAAACTTATGACCGAAGTATGTTGTAAAGACACAATCACTAGACAACACAGGGGAGAGAGAGAGAGAGAGAGACCAATAAAGCTGAAGTGAAAGAGGATAGGGACAGAGGGGGTGAGACTAATGCAAGTCTCCTTTTATGTTGTGGTACCGGACCTCAATGAGGTGAGGGAGGCATACCCATACCCGTTGAGATAACTTAGTAAAAAAATAATGGTGCACCCAAAAACATAAAACGGAGAAATGAAGTACATGCTGAATGGTACATGACACGCTGGCATAACAGAGCCATAAAATAATACAATGTGTCCCATATACATAATGCACCTGGAAAAATATGAGCCATGACTGAATACAATAATATCTGAGTACATGAGATATAATGGCCCTTCCCTCAAAAAATGGGTGGGAGGGAGGGTAAAACAACTGAAGAAGCCTTGTTGAACAGGAAAGGACTCTGAAAAAGTGAATGGATCACTTGAAGGAGACGTGCATGCTATGAACACTGCAATCAGTAGGAACTGAAACCATCAACTCTGCAGAACCGCATCTGAGGCTGTAGCATAATAGGAATGCATTCGGGCATGTGGGGGGCTACCTGAAGGGCCACCCCCTCATGAGGTTTGAAACATCTCTCACAGACCCAGGAATCGCAGGTACAATCTGCTGCATGACTAGATCATCAAGTGTATAAATCACGAACATGAAATGACCAAGTCAAAGGGAAATAATGAGTCCCTCTGCTCGATCCAAGGTGTCGAACAAGAATGGAAGTTGGAACCAAGATACACCACCCTCTAGGCTGTTCTTCTAGAATAAATGAGCTGATGTTGACAGAATAGGGCCCACAATAGGTGAGGCAATGAGGATCCTCAACTAAGGCACGAGGGAAAATAGTAATGTGATTGATGGACTAACACCAAGGATAATGGAAAAAATGGGACTGAGGGACAAACAGATGACTTCCCTTGTCAGAGCATAAAGTGCATGGTTGACCTAGCAGCGACTGACTCAACTCTAGAGGGGATGGGGACAGTATGACTGGAGGCCAAAATGGGCAACACAAGATGAACGATATGCAAATATGGATGTAATATTGTGACATGATATAATGGGATGTAAAACAGACTCCATGGATGTAAGGGTGACTCATAATGGATGCTTTGAATAGGGGTGACTCGATGACACTGCCACAGAGAATAAGCCCGGTGGGGACCATGAAAACATGAGTAAATGATGGTTACTCATGACGAAAATCGACACATGTGATGAGAAGTGCCAAGGGAAGGTGGTCCCCAAAGTACAAGTGTCGAATATGAATAAATTTGATTTTGAGAGGTGACGAAGTGACCCCTCTTGGAAAAATGGCTTCCGGGTGAAGTGTCAAATTATCAAAAACTAAGGAAGTCCCATTATATTACTAGATGAGAGATTTCCAACAGTGTTGATGGTTCATCAAACTGAGCTATAGTTTGGTCACAATGGGTGATAGGAAAATTATGGATTTTTCTATGAAATGACGTTTTCCCTCCAATTTGGATTCATTTTCTAAGTGAGGTGTGGTGAATTTGGAGAGGAGGAAAAGGCCCTAAATCTTGTGGAGATCATAGTGGAAAAATTGGCTGCCGAAATCAGGATCTATGACTTTCAGGTAGGTGGCCTTACTCATCTCAAGATGGCCTTAATGCTTCTTGGAACAATGGTTCCTGGTGAAGAATTAAGGGAAGAGGAAAATGGGAATGAACTACTAGAGGAGGTCTAGAATCATTCTCAACCACTAAGTCAAACATGGGGACTATGTGGACATAGAGTATAATATTTGAAGATATGGTATCAAATGTCTATGATATGCGATCTGCATATGGCTCACTGGAGAGGCCGGTAGGAAAAACTATCTAAGGAATGGGAGGATAATCAACCATGCCTAGATCTAGTGGGATCTAGACTGAGACTTGTGTTAATCAATTGAGAAGATGGCCAAGGGAAAACCATCATGCCCCCAAACATGGGATACTGCCCACAAACATATGTGATGGAGGGGACTGATCTAGTATGCAAAGGTGGGAATGATGCCCTCTAGCAGGAGGAGTTTGTGGAGTGCCATTGTGTTCTGAGTGCTCGAAAAAGGGATTCAAGTATCTCGACCCAACTTGGCACGAGATCCTCCAAAGTATGATAAGGAGATGTAGGGGCCTATGTGCCACCCAGTATGCTATGGGCGTACTGGATGTATTTAGAGTGGTGGACTCCAAATACTTATATGATACATAATATGATTATGCATTTTGTATGAAGTTGATGGTTCGTCATGTGTTATTTTATGGTTGTATTCTATGATATATAGGTGATAAATTCCAATCTAGAATGTTATTTGCAATGGTATCTACATAGTGATTTTGGGCTCTAGGAACATGACTAAACGTAATGGTTTCAAATTCACGTACCAACAACTTAACTTGTAGATATTTTCTAAATAGGACTTGGTTATGCACATGATACACACCATTCAATTGCATGACAAGTAGCAAGGAATCTAAACAAACATGAAGATGAAGGATGCGATGAGCAAGGGCATTGACTAACAAACCTATCATTGCATCATATTTAGCCTGGTTATTGGTGGCAGATCCTTTGCACACACCATTCAAAAGGACTAGCTTATGCAAGGGGGTAAAAATGGCCTAGGCTGCTGAGGCTAGATTCCAGGAGAAGCGACTTGCACCATCGGCATGACCGATATATAGTGTGGATGATGGATCCATCTAAAAGGTGCAAAAGACAACAGATGAGATGATGAAATCTACCTAACTTCATGGCATAAATAAAGACACGCAAATCAAAGGGATGTGCTATGAGAGACATTTCTTGAGGTAGAGTGCACTGGGAGAATTATGAAGGAAATGGCCTTTAGAAGCCTCCAAAGATATGCTCCCTTGCCTAAGTGCAAGGGTATTTAGGGGTAGACATAGCTTCCATGATGTCCTCATCAAACTGGAAGATGGACGGACAAAAGGAAGACTGACTACACGATGTGGCGGCGTTACATGGTGCATCAACCTAAGAAATAAGGTTCACATATGCATCATCTTGAATAGTAAACGGCGAGCTGGTAGATAGAGGATCTACGGATGTTGAGACCTAGGATTCTGTCGTAAAAGGTTAGATAGAAGTGCGCGCAGAAACCTCATAGAGGTTTTCCTGCAAGGAACTCAAGGATGACAAAAGGTGAAGGATATGGCCTGTGGTGTCTGTCATCTCGACATTGGGGGGAGGGATCATGATGGTGGTACCAGAGTCCCCCTGTTCTGGTTTACTAGTGGTACCAAAATCCACAGGTAGAGGTGTAGGTGTTCCACTACGAGTGGCCTTGTATTCGCGAAGCACTTCAAGGCAATCGCGAAATTCATCGAGATGAGGGAAACAATGGGAATAGTGACCAGGGTGATTTGTGTGCAACTTTTTGAGTTTCTTGGGTGGACCTGGCAAGTTAACATGGAATTCAGGGATATTTGACTCAGGGAACATTTCATGAACCAAAGGTTTGAGATGAGGAAGCTTGGGACAACTATTGGTGGCATGCCCAACCACCTTACACAAAGCACTTGGAGGTGACGTCTTTGGGGCCTTAGGGGCTGGAGGAGCTTGGGGAGCCTTGCCCTTAAGTTCTTTCCTCTTAGATTTCCCCCCCATCTAGATGCTTTCACAACAAGAGTCAGTTCCTATTGAGGTTTTAAAGGAACTGAAGCAGCAGCAGGGGCCATAGGCACTGGTTGAACCAGGGTCAAAGCATGATAAGGTCTTAGCTAACCAGGCGGAATGATTTCACAGGGATCTATGTACCATACTGGGATCCCCAGAGTCATGTTAGGAAGAACGAGCGAAGCCATGATAGGGACAAAAAATACTCCCAGAGGGGGAAATAAGAAATGTATCTGGCCTGCAGGGTAATGTCCTAGTGGAATAGCTCCTGAATGGTTGAGACCTCTAGGAATAGTTCCTGGTGGAAACATAGGAGAGGCACCCAGAAGCACAGGAGGTCCTGGGGGGTGGATCTAGAGGGCTCGGTTAGGATGGCAAAAATAGGGTGCTGAGGAGCTGGTTGTTGATCGGATGTACTAGACTGCTTGAGAGCAGCCCATGACACTTTTAACTTGCAAACACTTATGGTGTTTGGTTCTGATATGGGAGGGAAAGTACCAGGGAAAACACCCAAAAATGAGGAATCTTTATAGACTCCGGATGAAACACCAGCGAGAGGACATGAGGATTGCTTATTTAACATTGACGAGATAATGAACTCGGGGGAGGTCAAAGATGCTGGCTCGTAGTAAGTCAACTTGTTATGAAACCAGCTCAAGAAAAGATAGAAAAGATAGATCAACGCCTTAGAATTCAACTTCTTCAAGGAGGCAACCTCCTTTACATTACATAAATGAAAAATTCTTGGATGATTCAAATGACAAAACCTCCTTTCTATATATAGGAGTCTAAGGAGTCACAATATAACCCAGTCGACCTAACAATAATGATATAAAGCCATAAAAATAACAATATGGGAATAATAGGGGCACAACAATATTAATAAGGGATGCAACTACAATATTAATGGGGTAATCACTAGTATTATAGGGACCCAAAATGCCCCTCTCCTTCAAAAAAGTGTTGTCCTCAACGCTTGAGTAGTTCTAGATGCTTCTGTATAAAATTCTCATCCTCCCATGTGGAATCTTTAGTGGATAAGTTCTTCCACTTGATAAGATACTCCGAAATTGATCAATTTTGTAGTTGTTGAGTTCTTGTTTCTATGACTGCTTCCAGTTCCAATATAATTTTTCCTTCCTTGTCAAGTTCTGGCAATATTGTTTGAACTAGGAGCTTGTCACCTATAACCTTTTTTAAACGTGAAACATGGAAAAATGGGTGCAATCGAGAAGCTGCAGGAAGTTCCAATTTGTATGCCATAGTACCAATCTTTTGCAATACCTTGTACGGACCATAATACTTTGGTGATAATTTATTATCCTTCTTAGCTTGCTTGAGGGACATTTGCTTATATGGTTGTAGCCGTAGGAATACCCAATCACCTACATTAAAACTTCTTTCACTGTGATGTTGATCTGCTTGTTGTTTCATTCTATTCTATGCTAACACGAGGTTATCCTTCAAGAGTTGGAGGACTTGTTGTTGATGTTCGATGTGATGTTCCACTGCTTGAACCTTAGAATTTTCTCTTAAATATGATGTGATGGATGGTAGCTGATATCCATAAAGTGCCATAAATGGGGTCATTTTTGTTGCTGTATGGAAGGAAGTGTTATACCACCATTCAACCAGAGGCAACCATTTGACCCATTGTGTCTATTTATTAGATACAAAGCAAAGAAGATATCCTTCCAAACATTTGTTTACTATCTCAGTTTTCCCATAAGATTGGGGATGATAAGATGAGCTATGAGCTAACTGAGTACCAAGACAAGAAAATAATTCTGTCCAAAAATTTCCAGTGATAATGGGATCTCTGTCACTTACAATAATCTTTGGGTTTCCATGTAGCTTTTGAATTGTTTCCATAAATGTAGTAGATACTGTACTGGCTTTAAATGGATGTGATAATGCACAAAAGTGTGCATACTTGGTAAGTCTATCAACTACCACCATGATGACACTCTTTCCCTCAGACTTGGGTAAACCTGTGATAAAATCCATTGAAACCTCCTCCCAACGTTGGCTTGGAATGGATAAAGGTTGTAATAGACCCAGGGTCTTAATTGTTTCAACTTTAATTTGTTGGCAAACCAAACATTCTGCCACAAACTTTTGAATATCTGATTTAAGGCCATCCCAAAAAAATTCCTTCTTAACCCTGTGGTAAGTTTTTAAAAATCCTGAGTGCCCTCCTAAGGGAGAAGTGTGCAATTCCATAAGAATATTTTTTTTTTAGTTGGGAATTCTTACAGAGGTATAAGCGATCTTTGTACCATAAAGAATCATTTTTCCAGCTAAATGTATCAGACATACTGGAATCTTGTTGTAACTTTCGAATAAGTGCCCACACTTCTTCATCATTCTTCTATTCCTCCCTTGCTTCGTTTATCCAATCTGGTTGGATAATAGAAATGGTGCACAAAAATGCTTCCACGTCATCATCCTTTCTTGAGAGTGCATCTGCCACCACATTTTGCTTCCCTTTTTTGTATGTGATTTCAAAGTCATAACCCAACATATTTGTGACCCACTTTTGTTGCTCTTCAAAGGATAATATTTGTTCTAAAAAGTAGTTAAGGCTATCATGATCTGTTTTTAGCTTGAAGTGTCTTCCCATTAGTTAGGGTTGCCATTTCTTAAGTGCATGGAGTATTGCCAACACTTCCTTCTCATAAATAGCTTTGTGTAAAAACCTTCCCTTGATTGGACGACTTTCAAAAGCAATGGGTCTTTCATCTTGCATTAAAATAGCACCAATTCGATTTCCTGAAGCATCACATTCTGCAATAAAGGTTTTTTTGAAGTCTGGTGTAGCTAAGACCGGTGCTTGGCACATTGCCTCTTTAAGATGTTCGAAGGCCCTTGTTGCTTCTAGAGTCCATGAAAATGCATCTTTCTTCAATAATGTTGTTAGAGGTTCTGTTATTCTCCCATAATTCTTAACAAACTTTCGATAATACCCTGTCAACCCAAGAAATCCTCGTAGATGATTTATGGATGTGGGGATTTTCCATTCCTTAATGGATTTAATTTGGCTAGGGTCTACCTTAACTCCTTCATGAGATACAATATGACCCAGATATTCGACCTCTTGCACTCCAAAGAAACATTTGGATCTTTTTGCATATAATTGTTTCTCCTCTAATAGTTGTAGCACCCTGTCAACATGTTCAACATGATCCTTCCAAGACTTGCTGTAGATTAGTATATCATCAAAAAATACTAGCACAAATTTTCCAAGGAATGGTTTGAAAATGGAATTCATCAAACCTTGAAATGCTGAAGGTGCATTGGAAAGGCCAAAAGACATGACCAAAAATTCATAATGACCCTCATGAGTTCTAAATGATGTTTTCAGAATGTCTTCAGTCTTCATTCTGATTTGATGATATCCTTAACGAAGATCCAACTTGGTGAAGTAAATTGATCCATGCAATTCATCCAGTAATTCATCAATGACAGGAATGGGAAACTTATCTTTAATAGTGAGCTTGTTGAGCTCCCTATAATTCGGACACATGTGCCATGATCCATCCTTCTTGTGCACTAACACTACTGGAGCAAAGAAAGAACTTTGACTCGGTCGAATTATACCAGCCCCTATCATTTTTGCAACCATACGTTCAATTTCACTCTTTTGGGCATAGGGATATCTGTACCGCCTGATGTTTGGAGGAACACTTCCTGGAATCAGATGAATAGCATGATCATGATCATGAATAGGTGAGAGACCTTTGGGAGTCTCAAATACCTTGGAATGATTGTTCAAGACTTTTTGGAGATCTGGAGAAATAGATGATTCCAATGTGGAAACATCTAGCGAACATAATTGTGCAATTACACCCCTTTGTTCCTTTTTTAGAAGCTTTGTCATACTGTTAGAGCTGATTATCTTTCCTGGTTTCCCTGAAATACCCCTTAATTTAACTTCCTTTCCTTTCATAGAAAATTTCATGAAAAGTTCTTGAAAATTGAAAGCTATTTTACCCAAGGATTGTAGCCATTTGACTCCTAGTACAACATTAGCACCTCCCATTGGAATGGAAAGCATTAGGCTAGTCAATACATATTCTCCCATCGATAGCTTGATATTATGGCACTTTCTAGAGAAATTTATTGTTCCTCCATTTGCCACCATCACTTGACACTCTGGTGCTGGATATAAGAAGCAATTCAATTCTTTTGCTACCTTACAATCAATAAAATTGTGGGTACTTCCTGAATCAATCAACACTCTTACCTTTTTCTTCTTGATTTGTCCTTCTATCTTGATGGTTTGAGGAGTGGTAATTCCAGCCAATGCATTACAAGATATGGTCGGATTCATTTCTTCTTTATCTAGGCTTTGTTCTTGGAGTATATCCTCTTCCTTTGACCTTTCTTGCTCCTTTTATTCTTCCTCTTTGCAATCTATGTAGAATAATTTCTTCTCAGCACACTTATGACCTTTAGTGTATTTGCTATCACAACTGTAACAAAGCCCTTTTGCTCTTTTTTCTTCCAATTTTTGTGGTGTCAACCTTATAGGTTGTAGAAGACTAGGGGCAACAACACTTCTATCTTTATAGTTGTGAGTGATATGCTTCCTGGTTGCCATAATTTTTCTTTCCATTTTTCTTGCTAACTTGAATGCCTTCTCTAATGAATTAGGTTCCCAAAGGTGAACATCATGTTGGATATTATCCTTTAAAGACCCTATGAACACATCAATCCTATGCTCCTCTGGAATATTTTTTACCCTTATGTTCAATTTTTGGAACTCCTCAATGTGCTCCATTATTGAACCTTTGAGACTTATCAATTGGCTAAAAAAAGTGTTGCTTTTTGTATCCTCATAATGTGCTGTCAATACTTCCGTAAAAATTGCCCAAGTGATAATTTGTTTACGAGAGCAAAGCCATTGATACCATACAAGCTGATTTGGTTCCAAATATAAAGTTGCAATATGTACTTTTTGTGTGTTTTTCACATTATTGAGATCGAAAAATTGCTCCATCTGTAATATCCATGTTGCGGGATCCTTGCCATGAAACTTCCTCATATCGATTTTTGGAATATGGTGGGTCTTCGATCCCACATTAGAGTCTATGAAATCATGATTAACATTTATTTTGTTCGCATCATGAGTTTCCTTTACAACCTTTTCACCATTAGTAAGTATTTATTGTAGAAAATTTGTCAAATCTGTCTTCAAATCTGCCATGTCTGTCTTCAAATTTGTCTTCAAATCTGCCATGTCTCTCTTCAAATCTGTCTTCAAATCTATCTTCAAATCATCCATCTAAAATTGCGATCTGTATTAGCCCTCTATGTCCTCTTTCCAATGCCACCAATCTGATCCAAATTGGATTCTCCAAGGAAGAGTTATGCAAAATCTCCCATAGTGACCTGATTATAGACTAGTTCAGTAGAGTGAACTTGTACGACTTGCCACGAGTCACTGTTTTGACCTTTGGATCTAAAAAATATATACAAGAAACTACAGTCTGTCCTCTTTCTGTACCTTCTTATGAAATTTCAATCAGATGCTCAGAGAGAAAGTTATGATGATTTTCCCCAGGTCACCTGTTTGGAATGAAATTCAGGAGTCTACAAGAAGACCAACTTCCTCAGATCATATCTTCACAAATATAGCACGAACAGCTCTAAAATTCGGACCCGAGATTCAACACGATGTCTTCTCAAACAGATTTTTTTTTTAGCTTCTGAAACGTCGCAGAAAAAAAATTATAGCAAAAATTCCACGATGACCTGTTTGGAGCAGCGAAACCCTAGAATCCAAAGCTCTGATACCAAATGTTATGAAACCAGCTCAAGAAAATATAGAAAAGATAGATCAACGCCTTAGAATTCAGCCTCTTTGAGGGGGAAACCTCCTTTACATTACATAAATGAACAATTCTTGGATGATTCAAATGACAGAACCTCCTTTCTATATATAGGAGTCTAAGGAGTCACAATATAACCCAGCCGACCTAACAATAATAATATAAAGCCACAAAAATAACAATAGAGGGATTCTATGGGTCACAGTAATAACAATATGGGGATAATAGGGGCACAACAATATTAATGGGGTAATCACTAGTATTATAGGGACCCAACACAATTGATCGATGGTAATGATCTTCCCTTCATGGGGGAAGCACATCTTGCGGAACACTGCAGATGCGATGGTTGACATGGCATATGTGTAACTACGACCTAAGAGAATGTTGTAATCCAAAGGGGCATCAATAACCTCAATGTTGACATGAACAATCTTGCCCGCAAGAGTCACTTGACAGTTGCAGTACGTGCCGAGGGGTTGGGAGGAGTGTTTGTCCCAAGCACGCAAAGTGATGGTAGAGGGGCAGAACTCAGGTGACTTGAGTTGTTTCTAGACGGAAAAGAACATCACACAGGTGGATGCACCTTCGTCAATAATGCATCAAAAGATGATAGCATTACAGACTTGAACTGGTATTTGGAAAGCAACAGATGAAGGCAATGGGGGATGCTATGATGTATCAATAGGGAAGACAATAAAATGATTGTAAGAAGGATCTATTGTACCCAAGGAAGTTACTATAGATTTCTTTTGAGATGGGCATGACTAGAGGACTTCCAGTGTCGACATGGCAGCAGGTGATTGGGCCAAGTCATCTACTGTATTGTATGTATGGGCAGCTTGGTTGGAAGTCGCGTTATGGCGTAATGGTCCCTTTGGGATCTTGGGAATGGCCTCAACTTTTGGTTGAGGGAGCTGTAACGGACCATTTGGTGTCATAAGAGGCTCAACAGATGCTTTGGTTTTGGACTCACTGGCGGATGAAGTTGATGACTTGTCATATTGACACGACTGAGTTTGCAGGTTGATATCGGAGGGATTAACCTCATCAGAATTCATCATAAGGATCTGGTAGTCGCTAGGACCAGAAGGTTGGGGGGTGGACTGCCTGACCTGGTTAAGGTTGAGAAGCAACAAATCCTTGCTGAGAAAAAGGATTTGTGAGCACTACCAGTTAAGATGGCGCAAGATTCTGAGGTGATTTTTGACCTTTAGAAGTTGCTTGAGCTTCCCACATTTGGTGCATCTAGGGTAAGAGAGGACACTCATGTGTATAATGGCCCTGTACACCACAGCATGCATAAGGCTTGTTTGTACGAATAACCTTTTTCTTCTTAGGTTGGCTGCCCTATTGTTGGTTGTGGGTGTTAGGCTAGTTCCCCTGGGGTTCACTAGGTTGATTACCTTGATTACCCTGGTTACCCTTCCCCTTATTCTTTTTCTTCGAATTTTGGGGATTGGTTGTACTGTGTTGCGCAAACACTTGACCCTGAGGGGGCGGTGGTTGTTGGGTTTGAGGATGCATGGGAGGCTGCAGCGCTAATTCTTGAGGGGTTGGAGTGCTAGGTTGTGCATAAGGAGGAGCAATGGTTTGGTGGATAGGTTGGGGCCCTGAAAACATGTTGCTAGCGGGAGGGGCATAATTGTTGGAGGAAATGGTGCCCCTTGCGAATAGCCATAACTTTGTTGAGTATATGGCAAAGGGTGTGAAAGGATTCCAACTATACATCGACGATGTGAGATGCCCCCTATGCAATGGCACTTCCAGGACGAGGGAGGTCTGGAATGATGGTATAGACATAACTGGATTGCGCATAAATTAGGTGATATCTTAGAGCGGTTTGGAGAGATTCTTCCTTGGTTTGAGGAAAATGGGATGTGACATCTTTTCCAATGGGTGATAAAAGGCTCCTAAGAAACCAATCTAGGTAGACACGGTCTTCAAAGGGTGGATCACGGCATGTGCTCCTCCTTCGACGCCACTCTTGAACATGGTTGGAAAGGGGAGTGGCAGAGGACTGACGGAAGGAGTGTTAGGTTGTCTTATTTTGGACCCTATATTAGGTTGGGCATACCTAAGTATGGTTTTTGGTCCATGGCTTTGGATGCGATGGTTTTTGGTCCATGGTATTGGATGCTTCGTCATGTATAATTATGTATTGTAACATTGAAAGGAATATAATGAAAAATCAAGTTGGTAGTCCTGTTTTGGGATCCAGGGAAAAATCTCTGTGTATATGTGTTTTATGTGTTATGCTCTCGCATTTTCTATTTTCTGTGTTTTAGAATTCATATGCAGGTAATTTTTGTACAGAGTTAAAACCTACATTTGGTATCAGATTTGTTTTGGCTTCAAGGGGACGCCTTTGTTGCTGAGGGGTTTCGCTCGGGCCTATGGTAGACCTTGTTCAGTGGGAGATCTGTGGCATCGATTTTGGTGGTGAAAGAAGATGGCGAGTAGTGGAAAGATAGAGATCGATAAATTTAATGGTTAGAGTTTTGAGTTATGGAAACTCAATATGGAAGATATGTTGGTGGATAAAGATTAGTGGATCGCAGTAGATCTAGGTACTAAACCAACGAGAGTGTTTGATGAAGAATGGAAGAAGTTGGATCGGAAGGCAAAGAGCACAATACGATTGCGTGTCTCAGATTTAGTATTGCTTAATGTATTAGGGGAAGCTACGGTAAAAGCTTTGTGGGACAAGTTAGGGACTTTGTACCAATCTAAGTCTCTGGTGAATAAACTGTTCCTACAGAAAAGCTGTATAACCTGGGGATGAAAGATGGAGACTTGGTGACAGAGCATCTGAATGCATTTAAGACTGTGGTAAGTTAGTTATTATCTATTGATATTAAAAGTTCAGATGAAGATAAGTGCATCAGTTTGTTGTGTTCTCTACCAGATTCATGGGATAGTCTGGTTATTACAATAGGTAGCAATGAAACTGCCTTGCAGTTTGATGAAATAGTCTCATCCTTGCTGACAGAGGAGATGAACAGAAAAATATGGAGAGCCGGAATGGTGATCCCTTGTCTGTACGAGGACGGTCTCAGAACAGAAACAAAAATAAGTCATCGAGTGGGAGATCTAAATCTAGAGGGAGATCTAAATCTCTAAGAAAACCTATAAAGGTGGTGTGCTGGGAATGCGGAAAGGAAGGGCACTACAAAAGGGATTGTAAATCTAAAGCTCCTGACAAAGGAAAGGGATTTGATGATGCTTCTTTTGTAGAGGCAAAAACCACCTCAGATGAAGGTGGTGATATGTACTTGGCTTCTTCAAGTACACATGTAGATCATGAGGCATGGTTGATTGACTCAGGTGCATCCTTTCACTTCACTCCCCATAGAGAGTGGTTCTGCGAGTATGATAAATACGATGGTGGTGATGTCTTCTTAGGGGATGATAGGAAGGCTAGAATCATTGGTTGCAAAGAATTAAAGTTGAAGTTGCAAGGTGGAAGGGTTAGAACACTTTCAAGTGTTTTGCATATTCCTACATTAGCTAGAAATCTGATTTCTATAAGAAAGATGGATGATGCAGGTGTAAAAATAGTGTTCGAGAAGGATACCTGCAAGATGGTCTGAGGAGCACTGGTATTGATGCAGGGAGTTTGGACTGGAACTCTGTACAAGATGCAAGGTAGCACTGTTGTTGATGGGTGCAACAGTTCTGTGGTTCCTGAAAGTAGAACAGAAAATCTAGTGGTCTTTGGAGAGAAGACCATGTTGTGGCATCAAAGGCTTGGACATATTGGAGAGAAGGGCCTTTGAATACTTCATGGTAAAGGTATGGTAGAAGTTATGAGTAATAGCTCTCTAGATTTTGATTTCTGTGAAAATTGTGTATATGGGAAGCAGAATCGGGTGAGTTTCCCCTCTGGTGGTAAGAGGGCGAAACATATATTAGAGTTTGTGCACAGTGATGTGTTTGGACCTGTGAAGGTTCTATCACTAGGTAAGTTTGTGTACTATGTATCATTTATATATGACTTCTCAAGGAATACATGGATATATTTCCTTAAGAAGAAATCTAAAGTCTTTGATAGGTTTAAAAAATTTAAGGCTCTGGTGGAAAACCAAACAGAGAAGAAGATAAAGGTGCTGAGGACAGATAACAGTGGAGAGTTTTGCAGTAAGGAATTTGAAGAATTCTATAAGAAGTGTGGTATATCACGGCAGAAGACTACTCCATATACACCTCAGCAAAATGGAGTTGAAGAAAGAATGAACAAGACGTTGATGGAAAGGGAAAGAAGCATGCTTAGTGGTGGGGTTAGGACAGGAATTCTAGGCAGAGGCGGTGGAGACAACATGTTACCTGGTCAACAGATCACCTTCATCAGCACTGGAGGATAAGACTCCAGAAGAGGTATGGACTGGTAAGAAACCCTCTCTTTCACATCTGAGGGTATTTGGATGTGATGCATATGTACATGTTCCAAAGGAGAAATGAACCAAGTTGGATAGTAAATCTAAAAAGTGCATCTTTATTGGGTATAAGGATGGTTTAAAGGGTTATAAACTTTGGAACCTAGCAACAAGGAAACTTGTGTACAGCTGAGATGTGGTGTTCAGAGAGGTGAAATATGTTATTAAACATGAAGTCCAACCAAAGGAACCTAAGAAGATAGAGTTTGAGCTAAAGGAGGAAGAATTAAACTCTACAACAGAGGAGGAATCAAAAGATGAAGAGCCACAAACTTTGGGTGTAAGAAGATTAGTTCGAGAAATAAAGCAGCCAGAAAGGTATAGTCCATCTGCTTTCTGTTCAAATTTTTCTTTATCTATTACTAATGATGATCCTAGAACTATGAAGGAAGCAACAGATTCAGAGGATGGAAAACTCTGGAAAGAGGCCATGGTAGATGAAATGGCATCTTTGCACAAAAATGAGGCTTGGGATTTGGTGGAGTTGCCGGCTGGAAGGAAACCCATTGGCAGTGAATGGGCGTTCAAGAATAAGACAAATGCAGAAGGAAAGGTGGAGAAATACAAAGCTCGGTTGTAGCAAAAGGCTATTCCCAAGTGCCGGGAATTGATTTTGGTGATATTTTTTCTCTTGTTGCAAAGGTAACTTCTATTAGATTACTTTTATCTATTTCTTCTGCTTTTAATTTTGAGGTAGAACAGATGGCTGTGAAGACAAAATTTCTTCACGGGGATCTGGAAGAAGAGATCTACATGAAGCAACCTGAAGGCTTTGCGGTGAAGGGTAAGAAAGAACTGGTATGCAAGTTAAAGAAGTCTCTATATGGGTTAAGATAGTGACCAAGGATGTGGTATCAGAAATTTGATACATTTATACGGGGACTTGGCTTCACCATAAGCAAAGCAGATCACTGTGTGTATTTTAAATTAATTGGTAACCATGTTATTTATCTAGTCTTGTATGTGGATGACATGTTGCCGGTTGGAAATGACAAAGAAATTATCCAGGATTTGAAGACCCAATTGTCCTCCAAATTCGACATGAAAGATATTGGTGCTGCAAACTATATTTTGGGCATGGAAATTAAAAGAGATTGGGCAAAGAGGAAGCTCTGGTTAAACCAGAGGAAGTATGTTGAGACAATACTGCAGAGGTTTAATATGTAGGATAGTAAACTGGTGAAGGTTCCTATTCCTGTAGGTGTAAAGTTATCTGTTGAACAGTGTCCCAAGACACAAGAAGAGGAAGAGGATATGTCTCGTGTTCCATATGCAAGTGTAGTCGGTAGCATGATGTATGCAATGGTCTGTACTAGACCAGACATTGCACATGCAGTGGGAGTATTGAGCAGGTTTATGTCAAAACCAGGGAAGGAGCATTGGACAGCAGTGAAGCGGGTTTTCAGGTATTTGCGTGGCACTAGTGATTATGGTTTGTGCTACCAAGGAAGACCAAGATTGGACAGAGTTTTGGATATTTGTGATTTTGTTGATGGAGACTAGGCTAGAGATTTAGATCAGAGAAGATCTACAATTGGGTATGTGTTTAACCTATTTGGAGGTGCAATCAGTTGGATGAGTAAGAAACAATCTGTAGTGGCACTATCAACTACAGAGGCAGAATACATGGCAGCCACTCATGCAAGCAAGGAAGCAGTTTGGTTGCAGAGATTGTGTTCAAGTATGGGATTAGTACAGGGAGCTATAAGAATAGACTGTGATAGCCAAAGTGCAATTTTCTTGGCAAAGAACCCTGCTTATCATTCAAAGACAAAGCACATTGATGTTCAGTATCACTTTGTGAGGGATATGATAGAAGACAAAAAGGTGTTGCTGGTAAAGGTGGACACTTTGAAGAATACTGCAGATGCATTGAAAAAATCCATGAGCTCTGAGAAGTTCTCCTGGTGTAGAGAAACAATGGGTGTTTCAAGGCTGGAAAAATGACTAAGCTCTCCTGTGGCCCCATCTGGGAAGAAAACAACAAGTGGGAGAGTGTTGGGTTATGTTATATTCTTTCCACGACTAACCTACATAGTGAACCGGGGGGTTAGAGGGGGGGCGAAGCCTCCCCTTCGTTGTGCCGATTGCGTAGTGGGATGGTCATAGGGGGGTTTAAGGGGGGCAGGCAGCCCCCCTCTATGGGGTCCAGGGCAGCGCCGGAAGAAATTTTTTTTTGGACCCTATATTAGGTTGGGCAGACCTACCTACGGTTTTTAGTCCATGGTTTTGGACGTGATGGTTTTTGGTCCATGGCATTGGATGCTTCAACATGTATAAATATGTATTCTAACAATGAAAGGAATATAATGAAAAATCAAGCTGGTAGTCCCGGTTTTGAGATCTAAGGGAAATCTCTTTGTATATGTGTTTTATGCTATATGCTCTCGCATTTTCTATTTTATGTGTTTTAGAATTCGTATGCAGGTAATTTCTATACGGGGTTAAATGGGCGGAGCATGGCATGTGCTCCTCCTTCGACACCACTCTTGAACATGGTCGAAAAGGCGAGTGGCAGAGGACTGACAGAAGGAGGTCAATAGCCCTATACCAATGTCATACTGAAGAGGTAACTAGAAATATTAAAGGAATGCTTTAGCAAGTGTCGCAAAAATGGAATGAGATGTGGTGGGCTCATTTACATACCATTTTGCAGTGTCTCTAGCGAGTGTGCATTAGAACAGTTGAATACGAATGGAGTCATCGGTAATGGAGTTGGATGAACACCACATGTGGAAGGATTAGACATGGTTGGAAGGATCCTCTCTACCATTACCCTCAAGCTTTGGGATGTCTGAGGGATTCTTAGTCGGCATAGAAGGCAAGTCAAAATCATGGTGTATGGGGTCATTTATCAACTGGTTAAAATTTGGTAGAATTAACCCAACCATAAAGGGGAGCATGGGGGCTGCCAGAACAGTTCTTAATACTGTTTTGCTTGATGTGACCATGGGGATAGAACCGGATCCAACACCAGGTTGGGTTCCTACACCAGCTGTGGGTCCAAACATGGTGATGATATGCAGTGAAAGAGGATTGGAATCAGATGAACCAGGAGAAGAGTTGGTATGGGGACTCGAAGGGCTATGAACTCGAACGTGATGGGGAGGGGTAATATGCCCAAGTGGAAACTGCGGGTGAAGGCCTAATAGTCTCCATGACAAATGACTTGGTGGTGCAATGGTGGAAAGACACACGTGACATGAAAATGGCGAAGGGAGATCAACAATATGCCTTTGTCTCGATGAGGGGAGATAAATTTATTATGTTAAGTCTTGTCTTGGTAGTGTAAACCAAGCACCCTTTGCTTAAGGTGTGCTTGTGTGTGAAAGTGCATTTATTGATTAAGCCCAAATTGTGTTTGTAAAAAATCAAAAAATCTTGCTGAAAATAAACTAAAATTAATGACAGAAAATGAATAGCAAAACAATTAACCAAACTCCACCCAAACTGGGTTTGCAAAAAATGTGTTGGTTGGTTTCTAAATCGACGAAAAATACACTGAAATAGTCTAGAGATCTAAATTTCAGTGTGACTCGAATCAAGTGACACTAAGCTGCTGAAAAGTGGTGCAGCAACAACAAAAAACCAGAGGGGAAGATCACTGCAAAAAGATAGGGAGATGGGTGAAACACCTAGGGAAACCGATGGGACCCCAAGGCCAATGACCAAACAAGCTGTAATGTGAAACTATGAATGGTAACAACCTATCTTTATAGATCTAAAACATAAGGGTGCAGATCTGGAAAATATGGTTGAAAGCACTGCAGAAACTCAGACTACTCACTCAGCTAAACTCCTCCTATAAAGGTGGAAGCATACTAGAAGCCCTAAGGGGGGCTAAATTCAGCTTTGACGAGTAAATCAGAGTAGATCAAGGCCTAAGATGGATGATACAGAGGTCAGATACCCTAGAAGAGAGGTCTCTGCAAAACCTAGAAACAGATCTGAGAAAAACCCTAAAACCTAGAAATCACAGGTACTTACCTGTTTTCAGGTGAGATCATACTTTTTGGGTTGAAAAGTGTGCTCTGGAGTCCAGATTGCACTTTTTGGGCTAAAAAGTGTGATTTCTTTTCCATGGATCCCGATTGGCAAATCTCAGAAAAAATTGTCGCCTTTGTCGCGATTGGTTCCTGTGACTTGCGGAAAAGACCATAAAGCTTGCAGAAGTCAGAAATTTAACAGATCTAGGATTAAAAAACTAGGAAATATTAAGATAATTGAAAAAAGAAGAAAACCTAAGATGAAAACTGAGGGTCACTTAGGTTTATGGATCTGAAGTATAAAACCTAGCGGAGTCACCAATTTTGTGATTGGCAACAATAAGAAAATCCCCAATGGAGTTGCCAATTTTGTTGTACTGTTTTCTTCTCAAAGATGTATGAAAAGAATGCACTTAAGTTTGTGGATGACAAACAATCTCAACAATATAAATAGATGTTAAACATTGTAGATCTGCAGCAATTGATAGAAACCAAAACTACCAAAATTCTGATCTATGCCACAATCATAGTTAAACAACAAAAACAAATAGTAATAACTCCAATCATCCAATGGAAACCATATATATAAAGAATATATTTTATTATAACACCTGTGAAGGGAACAAATAAATGTTACCAGTCCCCCTCTATGGGATGGGTTTTTGGATATCCTCAAATGACTTCATCTTGTGTAGAGTCTCTCTCCTCTATAATGTGTAAACCCAACAAAAATATGGTGTGTGACAATGAAAATAATAAAAGTTACAAAAGTGAGTGCAAAAATGAAAATAATCATAAGCGAATAATGAATGGAAAACCCTTCTATTTATAACAAAATATTGAGTTATCCTTGAATAATGAGAAATAATAAAATATTATTAATTCCATTCTTGAAATAACCACTTGGAATATTTTATTATATTTGGTTAGGAGGGAAAAAGTATTTAAACTTTTATTTAGAAATAATAAATAAATAAATGATTTTTTTATCATCTCAAGGAATTGGCTAAGGAGTAATAAACAAATAATGATTTATTTAATTATTCCTAAGGGATTTAGTCAAATTTGACAAGGAATAATAATTGAACAAGGCTTTAATTAATTATTCATAAAATAAAATAAAAAAATAGTGATTTATTTAATTATTCTTCATGGGTTTAACTACAAATTACTTAACAAAGGTGGTTTATTAAGTAATTTCTCATAGTGAAAGCAATTTTACTATGGTAAAATTGACTTTACATGGTGTACTTCGATCCATCTAGTAAATTAGGCTAGATGATCAATTTTTTGGTGATAACAGATCTCCTGCCCCCTCATATTTCTTTTCATCCGCCATGAGAGGCCGTTGGGATTTGCGAGGCTGGTCTTGCAAAGGTTTGACCAGTTCACTCCCTAACTCCTTATATCCCGACCTCATTGGGGAAATGCAAAAAAAAACTGAGAAAGAGCACACAGATCTGATACCACTGATCCAGATTTAAAGAGGAACACAACAAATTATAGATATATTCATAAACATAGAGATGCAACTGAAAAACACTTCATTTCATTAATATCAAATACTGAACTATGTTTACAAACATAATGGAAATAAGATAGCTTGGGCAATGGTAGCTTATCTTCGAGAAGAGATGTGGTGGCTACATGCCTCTAAATTGAGTTACAATGGGGCTCAAGGGCCTTTTTATTATTGAACAATAAGAGAAATCCCTAAACAACTAAAACCCTAACCCAAGGAGATGTACCACCAAGAGTTTATGGGCCCCGTTGGGGTTAGTTTGGCAACCAACTTCCCAAGGTCGTAACTTGGTCATATTATCTCCATTTGACACGTATGATACCTTGTTGGAGAGATCTCTCCGATGACTATAGCTAGTGACACAATATATGTAGACATCACAAAATGATTTTTTCCAAAAAAATGTCGTTTAGGGCCTCAAAGTGGCTCCGGAAGTTCAGGACCCAAAAAACTGCCAAAAAGAGTAAATTATGCTACAAATAAGGAAACTGAAAAACTGAAAGAGACAATGATGGGGTTCCAAATGGGATAGGTAGGTGGCCACCAATATCCACCTGGATCACAATGATTCTTGAAAACCATTTTTGTATGCGAATTCAACCAAGGGAAGTTACTCCTCCCACTTTTGCTGCTACTGCATCACATACATCCTCAACGTGTGCTCCAATATGTTATTGACCATGTCTGTCTGTCTATCTATCTACGAATGATAAATTTTACTGAGGGCCAACTTTGTGCCCAAACCTACAAACAACTCCTCCCAAAACTTGGAAGTGAACTTTTCATCCTTGTCTAAAACAATCTTCTTTGGAACACCATGCACTCTGACCACATCTCTGATGAATATTTGTGCCACATCACTAGCTGAGAATGTAGACTTCACTAGAATGAAGTGTGCAACATTTTTCAACCTGTCCACAACAACCATGATGGAATCATGTTGTTTCACTATCATCGAAAATCATGTGGTGAAGTCCAAGGAAATGACCTCCCATTTCCACTTTGTAACCGCGGGTTGTAGCAATCCACCTGGATGTTTACGCTATGCCTTTACTCACTAAAAATCAAAACACCTAGCCACAAAATCTGCTACATCCTTCTTCAGATTTAGCTAATAATAATTTTTTTTACTGCAGTCAATGTCTTTTAATAACCTGGGTGACCCGAATATGGTTTCGCATGAAACTCCCTCAAGATCACCTTCTTGATCTCACTATTATCCGGCATATATATCTTGTCTAGAATCTGACCAATCCATCTATTGTAAGACAATAATCCATATCCTTTGCACCTACACTACCTATACCTATACCTGTGATCGTACCTGTACTGCCACCTATACCTATATCACTACCTGTACTTGTATGATCACCTGTACCTATACCATCACCCTACTACAACTTGTGCACAATCTCCATATACCTAACATCCTGCTGACCTGCCTGCAAGATCCTATCCTGTAAGTCTGTCCCATAGGAGCTCATAGCTACCAATTGGTTTACATGTACCTGCCTATTGAGAGCATCTACCACCCTATTCTCTTTACCTTTGATGTACCTGATCTCAAAATCAAACTCACTGATCATGGACAACCATCTAGCCTACCTGGCATTCATATTCAGTTGGTCAAACAAATACCTCAACCCAATATGACCACTCGTAAGTATAAACCTCCTGCCAAGAAGATAATGCCTCCACATCTTCAATGCATGTATAACCACTGCCAACTCAGAATCATGCATGGGGTAGTTATGTTCATGCTCACTTAGTTTTTGCGAGTCATAGCATACTACCTGTCCATCCTACATAAGGACTCCACCAAGTCCTTTCCTGCAAGAATATGTGCATACTATAAACTCTTTGTCTGAATCTGCAATCTGTAGGACTAGTGCATGTGTCAACTACTGCTTGAGTTGCTCAAATCTAGCCTCACACTCCTCTGTCCATTCAAAATTCTTACCTTTCCTCTGTAATGATGTAATAGGATAAAAAATCTATGAGAAGTTCCTCATGAACATCCTATAATAGCCTACCAAACCCATGGAAGATCTCATCTCGTCCAAATTATTAGGAGCTATCCATTCCATGATGGCTCTTATCTTTTCTAGATCTACTGCAATGCCCTCCTCAGAGACAACATGTCCCATCTAATGTACCTCAGTATGAAGAAGCTACACTTGTTGAGCTTAGCATACAACTGATGCTCCCTTAACAAACTCAACACTGTTGCTAAATGCTCGGCATGCTCTTCCTAATTTTTAGAATCTACCAATATATCACCAATGAACACAATGACAAACTTATCCAAATATGGATGCAAAACACTATTCATCAAGCACATAAATGTAGCTGGAGCACTAGTTAAGCCAAATGGAACAACAAAAAACTCATAATGCCCATACCTGGTCGTGAACGTAGACTTTTAAATGTCCTCCTCTTTGATGCATACCTAATGATATCCAAATCTCAAATCAATCTTCGAGAATACTGCTTCTCCCTTTAGCTCATAGAACAAGTCATCAATCCTCTACAAAGGGTACCTGTTCTTGATAGTCACTTTGTTCAACTGCCTATAGTCAATGCATAATCTGAGAGTTCCATCTTTCTTTTTCACAAACATATCGGTGTGCCCCAAGGTGATACACTTGGCCTAATGTATCCCTTGTCCAACATTTCCTTCAACTGCAACTTTAACTTGACCAACTCAGGTGTGCTTATCCTATAAGGTGCTTTTGATGTTGGCGCTGCCCCTAGCACTAACTCAATACAAAAGTCTACCTCCTTGTGAGGTGCCAACTCTGTAACATCCTCAGGAAATACATCCTGAAATTGTTGCAAAATTGGGTACTTGCTCAACACATCTGCATCCTCAACCTCCTTACTCTTATCACTAGAAATTTGCACTGCAAATAACATACACACTTTCCTGTGACTATGCTTTTCTTTCATAGTTGTCACCATCCTAATTGATGTGGCTTTCATCATACCCTGCAAGACTCTTGGTTCCCCATTATCATCAACACACTCAATGGATTTGTCATAACAACCTACCTTCATTCTTTGAAGATACATCCAATCCATGCCCAAAAAAATACTATATGATCACAATGGCAATACATTTAAATTTGTTGCGGTAGGCATGCCATTTAAATCAAATGCACAAGCTCTTACCCAATGATGAACTCGCTTCTTTGTACTTGCAACCAACTGCACTAACTAAGACTTGGCATGCAATTACTTACTCAAACAACACTTATCCACTAAGTCAAGACTAACGTAGCTATAATTAGATCAAGGGTCAATCAAAATAGAAATAAATTGATCACAAAGCTTATCATCCATATCAATGATAGATGCTTGGTCTTCTGCGTGTTTGTTGTCCACAGTTGCATAAATACGAGGAATGCTCTGCCCTACATCCCAAATAGACTGTGCCTCCTATGCACTGTATATCTTAGGCCGACCACCTTGATGTTGTGGACAATGTATCCTAAGGTGGTCCTCTCCACATGTCCAACACTCCAACTTACCAATGCCCTCACCTCTATGTTTTTTCCTTTGTGACCTATGTCCTTGTCTAGCTGCATTAAACTTGTTTTGTGGTGCCATATTTTCTTTCCCATCTACATTCTGACGCCTTGTTCTCTTAGGCTACCATTTACCTTTACCTTTGTCTTTCCCTTTCCATCCTTGCTGAGATTCATTCTTACACTTTGAAAATTCATAGCAATGCTTCAATTTCCTATTGACTTCCTGTTGTGCTATTCAACAACCCCCCCATTTATTAGTTTAATAGCTAATATTCCATTAATAAATGGGGACCCTTAATAAAAACCCTCCAAAAAACAAATTTAGTAAACTTAGGCACTTTCCTTTGAACTTTTAGGAACAAATAGAGATATCAAGTCAAAAAATCCTTTGAAAAATATAAATTCTCGCCTTTTTGCATACCGCTGGACCAAATATGTTAAAATCCTTATTAATGAACAAAACCCGCGAATTGCGATCAAAAGGATCACCACACTTAACTTAAATATCATTGGGCTTTTCATTTAAAGCTAAAACCTAAGGCATTTCCTAAAAAAAAATGCCTTATCGCAATCGCACATCAACGCTCACAAAGGACGCAAACCTATAAAGCATGATGAAACGTGTGAGATGCGATATTGTGATAGGACAAGTCAACCTTATTGCATCACGTCAAAATACTTCAAAAAAGGTCTAAATCTTATGAACTGCGCGATCTTGCAAAATGCGATAAAATCCCGGACCCGATAGAAGCCAATGTCATAAATGGTAATTAAGGCAGTCGCGTAGTGAAAAACACTTTATAAGGTAATTACTCCATCAAACAAACTACACTCTAAAACAATATGTCGCTAATAAACTTCGAGAAAGAACACAATCAAATATGTGATAATGTGATTTGCGATATTTCATCACAATCGCAAAATCAACATTCTTGCAGCTTAAGCCTGCCACCTTAAAAAATTTCCTTCCCATGTTTGCGATGCGATACATTAATGAGTAATAAAGGCAACGATAAGGGACCATTAGTGGCTATTTAATGTAGGTTAATGACATTTATGTTAAAAAGCGGCTCGATGTGATATGATATCTTTTCATTTGTGTTTGATTAAAACTCCTTTCTTGTCACCTTTTTAGGTTATCTATATCATTCATTCTCATTGTCATTCTTACTTGTGTTTATCTAATAACTTCTGTTTTGTTGGAAATAATACTTGGGGGGGGGGGGTGAATCAGTATTATCAGATCAATAATTTAATTTTCAAAATTGATTTGTATACACTACTTCAGCTTAGTGAACTAGCGTGTATACGCAACTGTACTTAATGCAACCAGCGTATATGCAGAGATCTTTTGATTTATCCAAATTATCATGTATTGAATTTTAACCAGTATATCAAGAATTCATTATATAGTGCAGTAAAAATAGAATAAAGCATCACACATGGACACCAAGATATAAGGTGGAAACCCAATGTGGGTGAAAGCCACTTGCTGCTGTCGTCTCTGTCTTCTTTTAATAATAAGAAAATTCTATTTACAATTTTTGTACTGGTGCAGTCTTATACCAGTATGCAGGCTTCTACCTACAGAAGGCTACAACCTTCTCTCGTTCTCCAGCTTCTACTGGAAGGGAGCTACAACCCCCTAGCTCTTGTACTAGCTGATATGTTTACTAGTACGTAGGTGCTGGCCTACAAAAGGCTACAACCTTCTCTTTTCTTCCAGGGACCACATTTCATAAATTTTCAGACTGGATCCATCAACAACATCATTCAATCATCAAATATATCTACATCAACCAATCTTCTTTTGAACCAACCACAACCGAATCGATCAATCACTTTGACAACCCATCAATCTGATCATTTAGAATGTTGTCACTAGAATACAGTAACCAGAACCCAACCCAGAACCCTAAACACTGCAATAGAAAATAGAAGCAACTAAAACATATTGTATAAGGTATACGCTACTTTCATGTGTCGAACCTGCGTGCATACGTACTTTCCTCAAAGCGAACTAGCGTATAGATCTGTAAATCAAATTTATGATGTATACGCTGCTTTGATATGCAGAACCAGTGTGTATATGCTTCTTTTCTAAAGTGAACCTGCATACATATCTATAAATGATGATTTGAACCTTACAACTATTCCAAACTTCAGTTATACCCAGATCATCATATCTACAGACTACAACATGCGCCAGTTATTCAGATACACAATCAAACCACATAAAGATAATTCACTTCAAGCCTTAAAATCCTGATACATCATTAGATCTTATCCTTCATCAAATGCTAAGGTTCATCCTTGGTTCAGATCAAGCACAACACCATAATCCAGTAACCTACATATTCGATATCACACTTCATCAGATATTTGATACTTGCACACCTTGGCCTAATGAACTTCTCCTCCTTTTATAATTTTAGGCCTTTCTCAATACCATGGACCAAAACCACATAGGACCAATACCTTGGACCAAATACCTAGGGTCAATACCTCGGACCAGATAGCTTGGACCAATACCATGGATCAAAATACCATGGACCAAATACTTCAGACCAAAATTTAGTTTTCCAAGGTATATACGGTTTTCCTTCTGTGAAAGTGTGTGTGTACGTATACACAACTTGGTCAATGGTGAACCTGTGTGTATACGCAGCTTGGTCAGTGGTGAACCTTTGTATACCTCTCTTTCTTCATTCTGTGAAGACTGATCTGTAATTCTTTGTTGTTTTACCTGCTATACTATGATATTTCATCTGAGTGAGCTACCTTCTAAACTAAGTCCTTGAAGCTTCCATACATTTCATCACATCTGTAAACACCATTGTCATGCATTCTGTCACATCTGATATCTCTTCTGTAGATTCATCTAGTTACCATATACAAGTGAGTTGTTCTGCTACAAGTGGGTTGCCATCAAGTACAACACATACATCATAATGCCAAAAATCTCTCCCTTTGGACTTGATGGCAATAACCACAGCAAGTCACTCTCCCCCTTTGACATCAAGGGCAAAGGGTCATGCTCCCCCTGAGTGCATGCTGAATTCTCTGATATGCTGAAGTGTGCTGATTGAGCTCCCATGATCGAGTCCATGCTCCCCTTGAGCATAAGAAAAGTCTGCAAAAATATGTTCTAAAAGAAGAGCATGACTCTATACATACATAACAAATGACCTTCCTATCACCAATGACTCATACATACATCCATCTCCCAACCAAGTGGGGATATACCAAATTTGACTCATCCACCCAACCAAGTGGGGATATATCTTCTAACTTAGTAACCGAAGAACCCACAGTAAAAACCATTTTCCGTCAACTTTACAAATCCCAACAGGGATCTGTCATCAGGACCTCTTGAATGCTGATAGTAGAAGAGCTTGAATGAGGGTTTTACATAGTTTTGAGGATGAAGTTTTGCAACTCTTCCTGCTATCTTCACTCTAATTTTTTCGAGTAAAATGATTTCACTCCATATATCCCCTTTCGTATGGGGATATATCAATTGTTTATACATGTAAAAAACAAGAAACATTACATCATCCATCCCATGCATAGTGGGGTTACAAATTAGGTCTTTTCATGACTGTTACATTAAAATATATACATGAAATATATAATAGAGACCAAATATCTTAAGCAAGACCATGATAGTCATCAGCAACTATCATATGATCTGGACCATCAACAACATATGTCAACAGCATCCAGACCAGCAACTTGTATATGTCCATCATTAGTTCCCAAAATGTCATCAACCATGTTCTCCCCCTGAACCTGTTCCACCTATTCACTGTCAGATATCACACCATTATCATCAATCATATATACATCAAGCTATCAAAAACTTTATGAGGAGCAATATATTTCCATATGTTATCAACAGATTGAAACCATCATCAAATAGAGCAGATAATTGGCAGAACCATAGAAGACCCCTTTTTTCTGAGTCTGTCCCACTGCTTTTCTTTAAAACAACATATACATGACTGTGCCCACAGAAACCCACGTATGTACGCAACTACACTTTATGAAACTCGCGTATAACCACCTTTCTTTGAAGAAAATAGGTTTTAACAGTAGGATGATGCAACAACTACTCCCAACTTTTGCCTGAGATATTCAAATGTCTCTCTGGGCAGTGGTTTAGTGAATATATAAGCAACCTATTCTTTGGAGGGAACGTACTCCAATTTGACCTTTTGTTCAAGCACTTGTTCATGTAGAAAATGATATTTGATGGGTATGTACATGGTCTTGGAGTGCATGACTGGATTCTTTGAAATACTTGTGGTGCTTGTATTATTACATAGAATGGAGATGGGTGGAGTACATGTGATATGAATGTCTTGCAAGGTTTGCATCATCCAAATTAGTTGTGTGCAGCAAGATGTAGCAGCCACGTATTATGCTTCAGTTGTAGATAATGCAATTGAACTTTGTCTCTTGCTGAACCAAGACACTAACCTGGAACCCATATAGAATGCACCACCACTAGTGCTTTTTCTGTCATCAACACTTCTTGCCCAATCTACATTTGTATATGCATGAAGTGTAAGATCCATATCTCTAGGATACCGTAAACCAAAGTTCTATGTTCCTTGAAGATATTTGAAAATCCTTTTAACTGCCTAAAGGTGTAATTCCTTTGGATTTGCTTGGAATCTTTCAACTATTCCCACTGCATGCATGATGTCTGGTCAAGTACCTGTTAGATAAAGTAGACTGCCAATCATGGATCTGTAAGTTGGTTGATGTACTGCTGCTAATGCATCATTTGAGCTAAGACTGCATCCTGTTACCATTGGGGTACATAATGGTTTAGAATCCTCCATGTCGTACCTTGTCAGGATTTGTTTGAGATATTTGGTTTGTGAGAGAAAAATACCATCTTTATTTTGTTGAACTTGTAGACCAAGAAAATAGGTAAGCTCACCAAGCAAGGACATTTCAAATTCTTGTTGCATTACTAAAGCAAAATTATGACTCATGGATTCTTAATTGCTACCAAAAATGATATCATCAACATACACAACAATTATTAGCAATTTATCAATGTCCATCTTTGTATATAGATTGCTATCTGCCAACCCCTTTGAAAAACCCTGTTGGTGGAGATATTTGTCAAAATGGTAATACCATGCCCTTGGAGCCTATTTTAGACCATAGAGAGCTTTCCTGAGTTTTCATAAAAGTTTTGCATCATTTCCAAGAATGATCCTTCTGGTTGTTCAATATAGACTTCTTCTTCTAAGTCTCCATTAAGAAAGGCATATTTTACATCCATTTGCTATACTTTGAATTTCTAAAAACTAGAAAGAGCAAGCAACATTCTTATGGCTTCAAGTCTAGCAACAGGTGAAAAAGTTTCTTCAAAATATATACCTTCTTGTTGCGCATATCCTTTACAAACAAGTCTGGCCTTGTTTCTAATAACTTCTCCATTTTCGTTCAGCTTGTTTTTGAATATCCATTTAGTTCCTATGATATTCTTATCATGAGGTCTAGGAACTAATTCCCAAGTATTATTCTTTTCAATTTACTCAAGTTCTTCATTCATAACCTTGACCCAACATTCATCTCTGCATGCTTCATTTACATTTTGAGGTTCAGTGGAAGATAGTAATGCTAGATAGCTTGAGGCTTCGGCAATGGTTCTTCCTGTGTGCATACCTGCCCCATTTTCCCCCAAAATTTGAGTTTCTAGATGATTTTTTTGAATATACTTGGACAAAGTCTTTTCTTCTATCATTATCTCTTCTTCTGGTGTTTCATTGGTTTCTTCTTCAGAATCAGTGTGATTTGATGTGGGAAGTTGATCCTCATCTTCTTCATTGTCATAATCTTCGGTGTTTATCTGTTTTGGATTTTTGCATGCTTCATCAACCACAGCATCAATACTTTCAATAATTTTCCCAAGTCTTTTATTATAACATTTATATCCTTTACTTCGGGAAGAGTAGCCAAGAAGAATACCTTCATCTGCTCTGGGTTTAAACTTACCAAGTTTTTCATCAGTCTTTTTGATGTAACATTTGCTTCCAAAAACTTTGAAGTATTTTACAGTAGGAGTCTTACCATACCAAAGTTCATGTGGAGTTTGAGTGTTGTTTACCGAACATTTTCTTGGTTGAAAATAGTGACAGCGGCGAATGCAGCTTCACCCGAGAAGGTTGCAGGAGTTCCAGATTCATCTAGCATAGCACGAGCCATTTGTTGAATAGCTCTGTTCATCCTTTCTACAACTCCATTTTGCTAAGGAGTCCTTGCGGTGGAGAACTGCCTTTTTATTCCATGCTCTTCACAAAACTCAAAGAATTCATCTAAGGTAAATTCCCCTCCTTGATCAGATTTGAGGCAATTGATTTTGCAATATGATTCATTTTCAACCAAAGCTTTGAAGGCTTTGAATTTTTCAAATGCTTCATCTTTATGCTTTAGAAGACCTATCCAACACATTTTGGAAAGATCATCAATGAACAATATAAAGTATTCTTCTCCACGAGGTGACTTTTTCCTTGATGGTCCACATAAATCAGTATGAACAAGTTGAAGAGGCTTACTAGCTAATCCTTCCTTTTCGATGAAGTGAGATATGGTTTTCTTACTGAATTGACATGATTTGCATATAGTATTTTCAGGAATGTTGATATCTGGAAGATCCCGAACAACATGGAATCTGCATGCTTTTCTTATTTGAGAAAAGCATAGATGTACCAATCTTCTCTGCCATACAGTTTTCATCATTTTTGCTTAGATAGCACTGTTGCTTTCCTCCCTTGAGTATGTATAGGTTGTTTGGAGTTCTTGTACCTTTGATAATGGTTTCTCCTGTATCAAGCTCACGAACAACACATCCATTTGATCGAAACACTACTTCATTTCCTTGATCACACATTTGACACTCAACAGGTTATGCTTTAAGCCATCAACATACATAACATTCCCAGCTTTAACTTTTTCTTTGAAGAAAACAGAGCCTTTACCTTTTATGACAGTAGGAGTGTCGTTTCCAAATGAGACACTCTTTTCCTTTTCTAAGGCATTATATGAGTGTAGTTTTTCTTTGCCATCTGTCATGTGTTTTGAGCATCCACTGTCGATGTACCATTGGTTTTCTTGTCCTTCTGCATACAAGGCTATACCACATATTTCTGTTTGCGGTTCTTTCTTTCTCCATATTTTTGGATTTAATGGAGTTTGCTCCTTTGGAGATATTTACCGAAATTTACTCCTGCATTCAGATTCTTCATGGCCAAAGTTGTTAAAAATTGAGCATTATATTTCATTTTCAAGAAGAGAAAAGTTATTATAAGAGCTTTTCTTGATACCTGTCACATTCCTTTGATTTCATGCTTCTCTAGTCATGATGTTTTTGTAAGAAACACATTGAGCAGCTTTGTGTCCAAAATTATGACATGAGAAACATTGACCATTAAAGAATTTCTTGCGATTATCTAATCTACTGACCTGGTGATTGTAGTTTCTATTGATATTTATCTTTGAAGCAAATTGAGTATGATTTACTTGAGGTTGATTGTGGCTTCTATTCATCCTTGAAGTAAATTGAGCCTGATTTACCTGGTGATCTGTTTTATGCCTTTGCTAACGATTGTCAAACTGTTCATTGCTCTTTGCTGCATCAAGATAGATTTTAGTGGAGGTTGACGACTTTTGTGATTGAGATGCTTCTTCAGTATATCCAAGACCTGTCTTTATCAGAGGAGAATGCTGCACTTTGATAATTTCATTTAAGGTTTCTGATCCTTTAGCAAATCTAAGATTGAGAGCTTTTGTTTTCTCAAGATCCTTTCTTAGACCCACAATTTCACATTCTAGTTTTTCATTGTGTTTTTCTCTTTCAGCAAGTTGGTATGTCAAGGTATCTATAACCATATTCTTTTCTTCTAAATAGATTTTGAGTTTAGATATTTCTTCATAAATGTCATCTTCATCTAAAGCATCCAAGAAATCATCATCTTCATAAGCCATCAGAAGTCTATAGTCATCACTATTTTCATCTTCATCACTATTTGATAAACCATCGCTATCTTCATGAGTATTGTAGCTCTTTTTACTTACACTTTGTTTTCTATTCCATTTTGCAGATTCCTTCCCCTTATCATTTTTATCTTTATGAGGACATTTGGCAGCATAATGACTGACTCTACCACAGGAAAAACATTTGAAAGGTAGTTTACCTTTGAATCTTCCGGAACCTCGTTGAAGCTTCTTGACAAAGTTTACTTCCTTTTCTTCTTCTAAAATATGTCTTGATTCATTGAGTTCTTCTTTTCCTTTTGTTGAAGCTTTAAATGCAGCTTCTCTTATATTTGATGGACCTCCTTTTCTCATCTCAAAGGCAGTTAAGATTTCGTGAAGCTGTGTCATAGTAATAGTATGTAGATACTACTTTTCTTTTATGGAAGATACTTTTAATTCAAATTTAGTAGACAAGGATCTTAAAACTTTTTCAACTAAGGTATCTTCCTTTATCTCTTCACCCAGATTATTCATTCAATTAAAAACCTCATCTATACGTAAGAAATAACTAGCTATACTTTCATCATTGTGCATCTTGAGAGTTTCATATTGAATTCTGAGAGTTTGCAGTTTAACACATTTTACCTGAGAGTCTCCTTCATAGCTTAGAACGATTTTGTCCCATATTTATCTGGTTGATTTGAGCTGCATAACTTTGACAAACTCTGATTGTGACAGACTTCCCAATAATGTATTGATAGCCTTGCCATTGGTTTCATATTGCTTTTTACCTGCCGTATCTGTAGGAATTGCTGATGGAAATGTATATCCTCCTTCCACGATTTCCCAGACATCTGTTCCAAGTGATTGAAGATAGGTCGTGGTTCTTACCTTCCAATAAACAAAGTTGCTCCCACCAAAGATTGGAAATTTGATGGATCCCTCGCTTTCTTGATTACTCATGATGCTGGATCTTCCTTCAAGCGATCAAGCTTCTTCTGAAGGACCTGCTCTGATACCAATTATTAGAAATAATACTGAGAGGTGGGATGAATAAGTATTATCAGATCAATAATTTAATTTTCAAAACTGATTTATATACGCTACTTTAGCTTAGTGAACTAGCGTTTATACGCAACTATACATAAATGCAACCAGCGTATATGCAGAGATATTTTGATTTACCCAAATTATCATATATTGAACTTTAACCAGTATATCAGGAATTCATTATACAGTGCAGTAAAAATAGAATAAAGCATCACACATAAACAACACACATGAACACCAAGATATAAGGTGGAAACCTAATGTGGGTGAAAACCACCAACTGCTGTCGTCTCTATCTTCTTTTAATAATAAGAAAATTCTGTTTACAATTTTTGTACTGGTGCAGTATTATACCAGTACATAGGCTTCTACCTGCAGAAGGCTACAACCTTCTCTCATTCTCCAACTTCTACTGGAAGGGAGCTACAACCCCCTAGCTCTTGTACTAGCTGATATGTTTACTAGTACATAGGTGCTGGCCTACAGAAGGCTACAACCTTTTATTTTCTTCTAGGGACCACATTTCATAAATTTTCAGACTGGATCCATCAATAATATCATTCATTCATCAAATATCTCTACATCAACCAATCTCCTTTTGAACCAACCACAATCGAATCAATCAATCACTTAGACAACCCATCAATCTGATCATTCAGAATGTTGTCACTAGAACATAGTAACCAGAACCCAAGCCAGAACCCAGAACACTACAACAGCAAATAGAAGAAACTAAAACATATTTTATAAGGTATACGCTACTTTCATGTGTCAAACCTATGTGCATACGCACTTTCCTCAAAGCGAGCCAGTGTACAGATCTACAAATCAAATTTATGATGTATACGTTGCTTTGATATGTAGAACCAGCGTGTATATGCTTCTTTTCTAAAGTGAACCTGCGTACATATCTATAAATGATAATTTAAACCTTACAATTATTCCAGACTTTAGTTATACCCAGATCATCATATTTACAGACTACAACATGCGCTAGTTATTCAGATACACGATCAAACCACATAAAGATAATTCACTTCAAGCCTTAAGATCCTAATACATCATTAGATCTTATCCTTCATCAAACGCTAAGGTTCAGTGTTGGTTCAGATCAAGTACAACACCATAAGCCAATAACTTGCATATTAGATCTCACACTTCATCAGATATTAGATACTTGCACACCCTGGCCTAATGATCTTCTCCTCCTTTTATAGTTTTATGCCTTTCTCAATATCATGGACCAAAACCACTTAGGACCAATACCTTGGACCAAATGACTAGGGCCAATATCTCAGACCAGATACCTTGAACCAATACCATGGATTAAAATACCATGGACCAAATACTTCGGACCAAAAATTTAGTTTTCCAAGGTATATGCGCTTTTCCTTCTGTGAAAGTGTGTGTGTACATATACACGACTTGGTCAATGGTGAACTTGCATGTATATGCAGCTTGGTCAATGGTGAACCTGCTTATACCTCTCTTTATTCATTCTGTGAAGACTGATCTGTAATTGTTTGCTGTTTTACCTGCTATACTGTGATCTTTCATCTGAGTGAGTTGCCTTCTAAACTTATTCCTTGAAGCTGCCATGCATTTCATCACATCTGTAAACACCACCATCATGCATTCTGTCACATCTGATCTCTTCTATAGATTCATCTAGTTACCATATACAAGTGAGTTGTTCTGCTACAAGTGGGTTGCCAACAAGTACAACACATACATCATAATGCCAACACGATTTGCTCCATTTCAAGAAAAATCCGCAGGGAGCATCGTTAGAAAGAATGGGAAAGAAGGGAAAGACAACTACATCCAGGAAATCAGAAATGATCCCTCTTTTCTTTGATACTACGTGTAGCAGAGATGGAGGAGCTACGACATGGGAGGCCATGCACAACTTGTTAGAAGAGGAGCACCCAAATCCACTGGAAACAAAGGCCACGACAGATGCTCAGGAGTCATATGATGCCTCCTATTTTGAAATGGCATGCTCTTTCGTGCACTACATAGCTGTACAACCAAAAATAATCCCATACACGAACATTGTCAAATGGGCAATTGATGAGGCAGACATTGTAGACCAAACATTCAGGAATCACATGCAAGAGGTCATGGGGTCTTTCTCAGCAAATAGCCTATGACTGATATACCAGTTACTTGAGCGACAAAATTTTTACAACAAACAGTTCCTTGAGCAATTTTCCAAGGAAGATGAAGACCCAGCAGACGCCACACAAACCTAGAAATCAAATTAAGGCAAGCTCAAATGGGATAAAATGGGTATGTACTCTACGACATCCATTTCTCCCCCTCATAGTTTCACAGCAGCAATGATATGTATATTGTTCGGTAGACCCGATAGCACCAAGTTTTCTCTGGAATGGCTCCCATTGATAGATACAATAGTGAATGATTTAATAATGAACTAGGCTCAAATTCTATCAGACAATTTGGCTAAGGCTATTATAGAATATAGAAGGAAGAGAAATTCTTCTCTAAGAGTGTTTCCCCCCTTTTTCATGAGTGATTTTGTAATGGATGCAATCTGTTTTAGTTCTAAATTTCCCAATATGGGATGGAAGTGGACTATATAGGACCCGCTTCCCATCCATATGTACCATAATATTTTGTGGGAATCTCAATTTCACCCCCATTTTTATAAAATCTGTCAACGAGTTATGCTACCCATCCATAAATAAGTATACAACAGAACCACCCCTAGGTTTTCTAAAGAGGTCGAGGTAGATATCTTTCCAGTAGCCAGATGGTTTGGGGAAGAAACCTTTACCTACATCATATTATTTGGGAGCATCGCTTCACCGCATGTTCTCCCATATTATGTTCCCAACAAATTAATGGCCAGAGAAATAGCCTACCAAACAACAGGGGAAGGTGGATTAAGAAGAGGACTGAAAGAGCAGAAGAAGGCCATTTGGCCTACATTTCCATTACAATGTGGTGCATTTGCACTACATGATTTTGGACATGCATGCAAAGAATCAAAGATTATTAAATCTCTTAAATTAGCTACACTTCCGGGAAGGCAGTATGACTCAAGGCACACTGTAAAGGATTTTACTACTATGGTAAAAGTAAAGTAGTTCATCCATGAAGGGGACACCTTTGATGACCTCTTCCTACAGGCAGAAACATATTCACAAGTGTTGCATTTGGCATCAGTACTTTTAACCCCAGATGATCTTAGGGATTTCCATGTGTATAGGGAAAAAAGATTATTGAAGGTCCCATTGGACCTATTGCAGATAGAACCAATAAGGGAACCAACTCCCAGTGTAAGCTTGGAGGATAGCTCCAAAGAAAACTCTGAAGAAGAAATCTAAGAGAGATCTATGCATGAGTCAGAGTACTTAGAGCAGTAGTCTCAAAATGGAGGAGGAAACATAAATAAAGATTCCGAGAAGGACACAGCTGGAACTACAGAAGATACGACTGAGAAAACCTCAGCAAAGAAACAAGAAGAAATTGCCTCTACATCAACTCAGTTAGGTAAAATCCCAAATATTTATTTCGAACAGGAACGGGAACAGTTCAACAAAAATCTTCACACAGATTCAAACCCTAAGAAAACATCTGAGATACATACTCCTAAGAAAATCCAACACAAGTCAAATCCGGGAACGACAGGGGAAAGAGCTAAGGGCACTCAGGAAGTTGAAATCATTCCTGCTACCACTACTTCAGAAATTGTTTTGAGAGTTGAAGAAATACCTCTGTTAGATGTATTTTATAGTCCTACCCACAAAGTTGTAGTCAAGAGACAAAGGAAGAAAAGAAAGTTGGACGTTGTAGCTATTACAACTTTCGAAAATGAACCAATGGACATCGTATGGAAGGACTCACCCATGGACCCATCTGAAAATCTCACAAAATTGTCGCAATTCGCAGGAGCCTATGCCACAACAACTATTGACAAAGAAACAGAGGTCCAAATGCTACTCAAAGAAAAGAAACAAAGAATTATGCTGTTAGAACATCAATTAGCTCAGGAAAAATCCAACCAACAAGCATAATTACAAGTAGCCCAGCTCCAAAAGGAATTCGAACAGATGAGAATACAACATCAGTCCATCTTAGCAGAAAGAGATGCACAGATACAAGCTATGATGGATAAGTTTAAGGATAATCTGCAAATTGATGAGTTCATAAAGGAAGCGCTCAACCTTAATTCCCTACTAATGCAACAAAAGGAAGTAATTTTCCAGAAAACCTTGCAAATATGTCCATATTGTGAAATCAGTGATAAGTTAACAAACCAAGTCATTGACATGAGACTTGAGTATGATGAAATCCATGAAAGGATTTTTGACTTTATCACCTTGTAAGAATCAGAGGATAGGAGAAAGGATGACTTGCCGAAGCTGGAGGAATCTCATAAAGACACCATGTTCACGGATTGGGATTCTCGGTTGAAACAAGTGGAAAGGGAAACAACAATAGCAGCGACAACAACAAATAGCATAATAGAATATTCATGGCACCAATCTTGTTATGGAATGTATACTAGGGTTTCTTTCGAATGCCAAATAGTTAGAGAAACAGTGGAGACATGTAGCGCAAGAAAAGGAGGAGGCAATCAGATAGATAAACAGGCTGAATTGGGAAGCATACTGGTAGTTTTTAGTAAAATCACATAGTCACTAGATTACCTTGATATGCTTAACAACATCTACACAAAATATGGTGCCAGCACTAGGAGATGTCATATTTGCTGGGTAGTTAAAATTTGCAATCGACCAACCGACTCAGCTCAAGCCAATGACTGATATTTGCAATCTTAGAGATCAAGTCCAAAGGAGTTAGTCATTTAATTTATTTTTCTTTTAGTTTTATTTTTGCATATTATGAGGAAGGTCATTTAAACCTCCTTAGCTATTTTTTGTAATAACCTATTTTAATACATATAGTTTAGTATTTAAACCCCTCTCATGCATTTAGAGAGGGGTCCAAATTTTTTTTCAAAAACATTCTTCAGAACATTGCACTTTTGTACTTTTGGGGAGGTTTTGATGAAATGAATGGAAGTGGATCTATTTTCTTTCAAATATCTAGCATGCTCCACTGAAATTCACTTTTGTACTCTTAGAATTTGTTGGATTGATTGAGATTGGGTTAATATTGCTGAAGCACATGAGCAAGACTTAACATATATGGTACTTTTATCTTATGGTCATGTTTTCTTTATGTATCAAGCAATAATTCTTATTTCAATTGTTTTATGTATGAAAGTATGAATTATAGTTTAGCATTATTGCACTTTTGTATGATGTTAGCTCTGATTCTATTCTGAATACATGAACGATTTTATATGCAATATATTTCTCTCAATTGTTTTGTCTAACTATTTATCCAAAATGATTATTGTTAAATGATTTAACTTCTTATTTTAGTTGAATTATCTTTATTACCAATTTCTATAAGATATCATTGTAGATCGCATGTTGTATTTAATTCCCGGGTATCTCTATACTTAAATAGTGTTAAATTAGGATATATGTATGTGTTTATTAGTTAGATTAGATTACACTTAGCTCAATCATTTCCCCATTACATCATATATCACCCCATCAAAACTATCAAAATCTCTTCTAAGAAATTGGTCCCATTATCCCCATTTAGAGCCACTACACTAAACGGAAAAGGAGCTAGTAACCAAGGTCTAGACCAGGTTGTTTTCCCCCATGTTGTCGCAGGGATTTTCGGAGCTTCAAAATTTTGGCACTAGAAGGAGGGCCTAACTATGAATGGCAAGAAAATCTAAATCAATAAGCCATTCCAAGAGTAAAACTCCCTCACCATCACCTCCAACTTCTCGGTCACATTCTAAATCCCCAAATCCTAAGTGAGAAGTTTTAAAGAAATCCCTAGAATCCACTACTGAGGTCCCAAAGAAGTCAGATTAGTATTCTTCTATTGAAACTATTGAAGTGTAGTCTTTAATCCATAAACTACAAGGGATTTCAATATCTCAAGAAGAATCTAAGTTATCTCAAGCTAGTGTTACTTCTCAGTTTCCTTCCTCTCAAAGGTTAACTAGATCATAGAGTGAAAAATTTGGGATCCCCCCATTTGAATTCCCTCTACCAAACTGAAGGAGAACTAAGAAAACATAGTTTGAAGCTCATAGTGAGGTTCTCTCATCATCACCTGAAACACCTTCATTCATTCCATCCACTTCATCACAAAATCAACCATCCAACTCACAACTCCAAATCATGGTTTACACTGGTACTGGAGTGCAGACCTCCTCTACCCAATCACCTTCAACTACTGGGACATCTTCCTCTACACAAATACCCATTATGGCTCAAAGACCATGGAAAAATCCAAGATTTGTTCGAATGGAAGGACGATTACATCCATTACCTGCGCATCTAATGAAATGGTTACCAAAATTCAACCTCGATGATGGTCTACCTGTTGAAGAACATATAAACAATTTTATGTTGTCCATAAATCTGAATGCAGTGGTAGAAGAAGATGCAGTTGTAAGATTATTCCCTTATAATTTACAAGGATCAGTAGGATCGTGGTATTTTTCATTACCATCTGGTTCCATTAATAGTTGGGATGCTTTTCAGGAACAGTTCTTAACCAAGTTTGGAGATGACCGATCAACAACTACTCTTATTAATGATCTTTCCAACTTGAAAGTTGAACCTAGAGAACCAATTAAACATTTCAATTCATGTTTTAATAAATTATTGAATAAAATCCCAATGGCATCCAAGCCCAGTGATGAGGTCCAAAATGAATGGTACATTTATGCTCTTCCTTCAAACACAGCTATTTTTGTCGATAGGGCTGCCAAACCAACTTTGGAAAAAAATATGAAAGAAGCCATAGCTGTAGAAAAATTCATTTTAGCTTTAGAAAAAAAGAATGCACTAGAAGAACGAAAATCCAAGAAGGTTACTTTTAGGGATGAATCCAAGAAAAAAGCACCTAAAGATCCTTTTGATCTTGAAGGTCTACAAAAAGTCCTTAAAACCATGTCCAATGAAATGGTTGACATCAAGAAACAAGTAGCAGAGACTTCCTCAAGGAAAGCTTACAGACCTTACAAAAGAAACCCTTCCTCTGATCCGAAGCCTCCAGGTACCATATAAAACGTTGAATCAGATATCGAGGAAGAAGAAGTCTCAACGGCTGAAGAATAAATGGATGACGAATATGTGGGATTTCATTCTCCCTAATGAAGAAACACAAGATGCATTACCTGTCGCAACCAGAAGTAGAAGCATTGTTGATATACCGCAAAACAAATCCAAAACAGAAAGCATCAAATCCAACCCTCAAAGACAAAGTAATAGGTAAGAAATATTCCTCCAAATCCACTCAAAACACTCCTCCTCAATCAAATTCTTCACCTTCAGCTAAAACCCTATTAGTCTATGATGAAATGGAATACAACATCATAGAAGATATGAAAAAGACCAGGGAAAATATTACATTCCATGAGCTTAGCAAGTTAAAACATCAATAGAAGCTATTGCTAAAAGATCTAAAAGCAGTCCCTACTTCTCCTCTTCCCGTTGTTGTTATTTCATAGGCTGCTCAAGAAATGGGAAGGCCTCCTAATACCTCATTAGATAAAATCAGCTCAACTGATATCACTCTGATAAAAGGAAGATCCAAATCCCATACTCCTCCATTTCTTTTGACATTTGAAATTTTCAATAAAAATCTACACAATTGTTTAGTTGATTCTAGAGCTTCATCTAACATTTTACCAAGAACGGTTTGTACGAAATTGAATTTAGATCCCCAAAAATCTGTTGTTCCAATTGTGTAGTTAGATCGATCTCAAGTCGAAGTTATAGGTGAACTTAATCAAGTCACTATTCGACTCTCATCAAACCCGAAAGTGTGTCAAGTCATTTACATCCTTGTGGTTGATATCCCAAAATTCTATGACCTAATCCTCAATAGAGACTGGTCAAAAAAGCTTCATGGCTAATTTGTAGCCAACTGGTCCCACATGTGGCTTCCATATAACGGTAAGATGAATCAAATAAGGGTTGACTGAGAGAAAAATCAAAAGTATATTGTCATAGACCTAAAGGGAGAAAATGAACCAGTCACATACAACGGTAATATCATTGGAAATTACTCAGCGAAATCATTCCTAGGAAATTTTAATGAAAATACTTCACCCTTCTTGGAAATTTCTGTTATATAGCAAGTTGAAAATTACTCTCAAAGAGATGCTTGTAAATGTATAAATTTTGTAGATATACCTATATTTAAAACTTTATTTTGGAAATTATATTTGATGGATCTAGATCTAATGATGGAGCTGGAGTAGGATGCATACTAGTTAGCCCAGGAGGGGAAAATACTATGTTAGCATGCAGACTTGAATTTGAATGAACAAATAACACTGTTGAATATGAAGAATTAGTTCAAGGGTTGTATAAAGCTATCATCCTTAATATAAAATATCTTCAAGTATTTGGAGATTCTGAAATTGTAATTAAGTAGGTGAGGAATATTATATACTACCTCTCTGGACACTTGAAACATTATCAATCATTAGTCCATGACCTCACCTCTCATTTTATAGCATTTAATATTTCCCCTATCCCAAGAATCCAAAATGCAAGTGCCGATATTTTGGCTAATGTTGCATCCAAGCTCATTCCACCAGGAGATTATAGCCACGATTGCTTTTCTATTGAATTAATTTTTAGGCCTTATATTCCCAACAATATCACCAATTGGCGAGTATTTAATAATGATCTGGATATCATAAGTTTTCTTACATCCGAAGGCTCTTACGACGACCAGATAATTGATGAAGATCAGCATGACAATGAGCTCAAGCAATAAGCAATAGTAAATTATATACCTAAATCTGTTGTTAAGCTGGAAGATTTATATGATCTCAAGGACAGGTTCAAGAAACCCACTAACTCAAAACTTCAAAGTTCAACTTTGAGGTTTGAACTAGTTAATCTTGGAACTGACCTTAAACCTCAAAATATCAATCTAGGACTTGGTCTTACGTTAGATGAAAAATCAGCCTTTATTCATTTGTTGAAGAAATAAAACAAATTCCTTTCCTTGGAACTATGAAGATCTTAAGACATATGACAGTTCCATCATTCAACATACCATTCCCATGATATCTGATGGAAAGCCTATGCAATAGAAGTTGAGAAAGATTCATCTGAATTTAGAAAACGAGATCAAATCTAAACTGAATAAGCTTCTCAAGGCCAAAATAATTTTCCCTCACAGGCATTCAAGGTGGGTTTCTAACCTTGTCCTAGTAAAAAAAAGGATGGTGATATACGAATATGTATAGACTTTTGAAATCTCGACAAATCTTGTTAGAAGGACAACTTTCCATTACCTCATATGGAACAGATACTGCAATTAGTTGCAAGCTCAAAACTAATGTCTTTTCTGGATGGATTTTCAGGGTATAATTAGATTGTAGTACATCCATATGACCAACTAAAGACTACATTTCAAGCCTAATGGGGCACCTATGCCTATCAAAAGGTGCCATTTGGATTAATCAATGCTGGTGCTACATTTCAGAGAGCCATGGACATAAATTTCAAAGGTTTTGTGAACAAATCAGTGGTAATTTATTTAGATGACATAACTTTGTATTCCAAAAAGCACAGTAATCATTTAAATAATTTAAAACAAATATTTGAGCGTTGTCAGAGGTATGGGATTTCTCTTAACCCTATGAAATATTTCTTTGCTCTGAATGAAGGAAATCTCCTTGGATGTATCGTATCCAAAGAAGGAATTCTTATTGATCCTGATAGGATAAGAGAAATTTATGAGATCCTTTTACCTCATAATAAAAAAACCATGCAATCTTTCCTAGGTCAGATAAATTTTGTCAAAACATTTGTCCCTGAATTTTCACGAATTTTTTTACCTCTCCAATTGATGATTAAAAAAAAATGTTTTTAAATGGGGACATATTAAGCGTGAAGGTTTTAAACTGATTAAACAAGAAATCATAAATGATCCCTCTTCAGCAACCCTGATTTTTTCTAATTATTTCACTTTATATAGCTTTGCTTTTGAGACATCATATGGAGCTATACTGACATAGGTCAGTGATGACAAAGTCGAAGCACCAATTTTTTTCTTTAGCTCCAATTTGAAAAACAAGCTTTCACTGTTTTCAAACCAATAAAGTATTTCAAACCCTTTCTCCTCAAAACTCACACCAAGATAGTAGTCCCATTCTCAGCAGTGAGAAATCTATTAATGCAAAGAGATGTAGGTGAGAAAAGAGAAAATTGGGTAACAACATTGCAAGAATATGACATTGAGATCAGACCAGCTAAAATTGTTAAAGGTCAAGGTTTTTGCAGAATGTTAGCAGGAGCATCCAACTTACCAGCACTACAAGATTTAGGTGATGATATACAAGTATATGAGGTAAGCCTCAATGACACTGAGTCCAAATACGCTGACATTATCTTTTATTTGAAAAATGGATATGCCCCTACGCAACTAAGTTATAAAAGAAAAAGGGCTTTGAGGATAAAAGCTAAACAATATGAGATCATCAATGATGTGTTGTTTAGAAATAATTATGATTCTATTTTTCTTAGATGTCTTGAAAAATCTATGGCAGAAAAGGTTTTGCAAGAGCTCCATGATGGACTAGCTGGTGGACATTTTGGAGGAGACATGACAACACATAAAATCTTGCATGCTAGCTATTATTGGCCAACCTTATTCAAAGATGCACACGAATATCTAAGGAAATGTAAAATTTGTCAGACAGCTGCTGGAAGACAGAGGAAACCCGCATTGTCATTACAACCAGTCAACATTGAATAACCATTTTAACAATGGAGACTGCACATAATAGGTGAGATCATTCCTCACTCTTCAAAGCAGCATATATATATATATCCTTACAACAACTGATTACTTCACAAAATGGGTGGAAGCAATTCCACTTAAGGTAGTCAATTTTGAAAACATCATTGAATTCATTGATCAATTTATTATTACCAAATTCGATCCACCATCTACCCTGATGTTTGACAATGCATCTTATTTTACAGGCAATGCTATGACAAAATTTTCTCTTAAAAGAGGTTTTAAACTTAAATATTCTGCTAACTATTATCCTCAGGGAAATGGCTTGGCCGAATCAACAAACAAAAATCTCATAAGAATCATCAAATGAACCGTTGATCAAAGTCAGAAAAACTGGCACAAAGCTTTAACATTTTATCTATGGGAAAATCAAATAACATAGAAGGCCTCAATAGGCACTTCTCCATTTAATTTGGTCTATGGGAAAGAGGCTATCCTCCCTACAAATGTAAGTATTCCCTCTCTAGCCCTAGTTCAATTTATTGAATAAACTCCTTTCTCTTCTATGCAATTAAGACAATCACAAATTCTTATGCTCTAAGAAGAAAGGGAAAAATCCAAAATCACACATGCACATCATCAATGGTTAGTCCAAAAATCATTTGATGTGAATTCTGTAAGTTCAAAATCCTTTTAGCTCGAAGACCTAGTATTAAAGTGGAATAAATCACACAAGGAAAAAGGTAAGCATATGTTAGGGTCCTACCCTAACCCCCTTATTCATGTAGTAGGATCGAGTCATAGTTATAGTTAAGTAAGGAGTCAATAAAGCCCATATTAATAATTGTAAGTGGTTAACCCGCAATTAATGACGGGACCACAGTTAGTTGCAAATGGACCATGGTATTAGATAGATGGTATTAATAAGAACCATGGTATTGATCCATGGTATTACATGTATGAGTCATATATAAAGGATAGAGACTCCCTGCGAGGAGCATCGTGTCTTATTTTGTAATCGAGCTCTGCTCTATTGGAGGTTGCCCCCTCGAAGAGGCAAGTGAACATTGCTTTCTAAATAATAAAATACTTGTTGTTGTTTCTCACTATTCTATGTTCTGGGTATATTTCTTCACATATTCTGTATTCCGGTATCGTCTTGCAGGTTAAGAGCATAACCAGTGGTATCAGAGATCTTTCTAGGGCCGGTGGGATCTCCATTTCTTAGCAAATTTTTTTTTGGCTAGAGACGTGTTCTGGCGTCTTTAAACCACGGGATCTGTCGTTGAGCACATAAACCTACAGATTTGGGGAGGCATGCACGCAGGAAATACAAGAGGTGGTCACGCTTGTTAGACTCCCTTTTAACCCCTGTGGGTACCCCTTCAAGTAGTAGAGCATTAGACAGAACCATGCACGGACTGTCTTCCAAGTACCCTTTGGGTATATCGAAAGCCCCCTAGCTCCTTTGAAACCTCGCCATAGATAAACCGTCGGCTGTCTTGCTGCTACAGTACACCAAGAACAGCACTCAGAGAGATTACTCACCCGTATGATAGGGTAGTCGGGTTGTACGGCTAAGGGTACAGTTGATCCTCCTTAGTTAGAGCCTTGAAACATTGGGCCAAGTACTACTGTCAGACCCTTATGTATATTGCGATCTGTAGCACCTGACACTCCTCAAGACCATAGTTCCCTTTTCTATCTCGGGATCATGCATAATCTCTACCAGATCGGATCTCGCAAGTGGGGTTGCAGTAGCAGCAGACATCAGTCCCGCAATTTCGAGTTAGCAGACCAGCCTTTCTGATCCATCAGATCCGCAGCAGCAGTCGGTGCCGCTGCTCAGAGCTATCCGATCAGCCATTTAGATCTCTCAGATCCATTAGATCTGAGTAGTTGTGTGGGGTTCCTATACTGGGGCGTGATTTTCGCAGGACTTTTGGCAGCATTGACATTTTGGGGATTCAGCTACTGTAGTATTCCTAAGAAAGGAGTAAAACTATGAGACCCCCCGGGGTGCTTATTGGTGATCTAGCCCATAAGAATCAGGATGACGAGCTGAGCAAGGTGGTACCATTCAATTGTCAGTGAAAAAAAATTCAGGCGGTCCCAAATTTCAAGTACATAGGATCGGTGCATGGTAGAAACTAGAGCTCAAACTATGGCCAATGAGAAGATCGACAAACTTGAACAATCCTTGCAAGCCATCCAATCTCAGCTTGACAGACTAACTGACTCACTCTTTAAAGGCAAGGAGGAAGCCCACGAGGAGGCGTATATTGGCAATGGACACAATGAGGGTGAGTCTAGCCGCTCTCTTCACCTTTGGGGCACCCACCAACAATCCCGTCTGCGACCTCCCAAGCTGGATATGCATAAATTTGATGGTACTCACCCGGCCGCATGGATAGCACAAATGGAGCACTATTTCAATCTCAATAACATCTTAGATAATGAGACTCAGCTTATGGTGGGGAGCATGTACTTGGACAATGCAAGATGGCAATGGTGGGAATGGCATCAACGTTGCAATGGAAGTTTTCTGACTTGGGCCACCTTCAAAAAAGCTCTTACAGAGCGCTATGACCAGGAATCTTCTTTTTTGGGTCGTCTCACTAAGCTCCGACAGACTAGCACAGTGGATGAATATGTTACAGCCTTTGAAGCCTTAGCTTTTTGCACTAGGGATCTCTCAGATGCGTTCTACACGGAATGTTTTATCAGCGGTCTTAAAGAGGCCATACAAGCCAACGTTCGACTACACCACCCTCCCACATGGTCGGAGGCTTGCTAGGTAGCTCATAATGTGGAACGTGCGTTAGCAACCCAGTCCATTTGCCCAAATTTCACCGCCAAGGGTCGCCCCCCACAGGCTCACAGCACGACTCAAACACTTAAGGTTCAAAAGGTGTCACCTGCAGAAATGGCCGAAAGAAGAAAACAGGGATTATGTTACTACTATGATGAAAAATACTTCCCAGGTCATAAATGCAAGGAGCCTAAATTTTTTCAAATTGATGCCACTGATTACAGCTCATCGGAGGAAGCCCCACCACTTGAGGAACTGGAGGAGGTAGAAGAAGACAACCAGAAGGACAATGTCCCTGACGAACCAGTTATTTCACTGCATGCTTTGGCAGGGATTTCTTCACCTCAAACTCTCAAAATCAGAGGTTTTATTAAACATCACCCAGTAGTAGTCTTGATTGATAGTGGAAGTACACATAATTTCATCCATCAAAAAGTCGCAGAAGCAGTGCATTGTTTTGTACGAGCAGTTTCTAACTTCCAAGTCCAAATTGCGGATGGGGGAACAATGAAATGTGAAGGCCGCTGTGAAAATGTCAAACTTCAAATGGGGGATTATTAGTTGAAGACCCACATGTTTGCCATACACATGGGAGGGTGCGACATTGTCCTCGGTGCTGAATGGCTTCGCACTCTTGGGCCAATCACAATGGATTTTCAGGAGTTATATATGAGCTTTAAGCAGAACAACTCCACATATACCCTCCGTGGACTCCAGGCGGGAGCTCCCTCTATCATCAACTCACATAGGATGGAAAAATTGCTAAAAAAGGGCCATCATGGAGTTATCACTCAATTTAATGCCATCCAGGCCGTCGAACCCAATTCTCTGCCGATTCATCCTGAGATGCAACAGATTTTAAATAACCATCTGCCAGTCTTTGACAAGCCTCATGAGCTTCCACCCTCGCGAGGGGAACATGATCATAGCATCACCTTGGTTCCAGGGGCCCAACCACCAAATGTGCGCCCATACAGATATCCATTCACCCAAAAGAATGAAATAGAAAAAATAATCAAGGAACTTTTGGAAGCAGGTGTCATTCGTCCCAGCATTAGTCCTTATTCATCACCGGTGGTCATGGTGCTCAAGAAAGATGGGGAATGGCGGATGTGTCCAGACTTTAGGGCCCTCAATAAGTTGACAGTCAAAGATAAATTTCCCATTCTGGTTGTTGATGATTTGTTGGATGAACTCAATGGGGCTCAATTCTTCACTAAGTTGGATCTTCGCTCAGGCTACCACCAAATTCGCATGAAGGAAGTTGACATTCCAAAGACTGCTTTCAGAACTCATGAAGGCCATTATGAGTTCCTGGTCATGCCATTCAGTCTTTGTAATGCCCCATCTACTTTTCAGAGCCTTATGAACCACCTTCTCAAACCATATCTCAGGAAATTTGTCCTTGTCTTCTTCAATGACATCCTCATCTATAGTTGCACTTGGGCCGCACATCTTCAGCATGTAGATCTTCTCTTGCAACTGCTCCGAAAGCATAAATTATTTGTTAACATGTCCAAATTTTCTTTTGGCATGGAAGAAGTTGAGTATTTGGGCCACATTGTGGGGCGTGAAGGTGTCAAGGTGGACCCCAAAAAGATCTAGGCAATGCAGGATTAGCCTCAACCTAAGACCTTGAAGAGCCTGCGAGGATTTTTGGGTCTCACAGGCTATTATCGCAAATCTGTCCACAATTATGGCCGCATTGCGAAGCCCCTCACTCAACTCCTCAAGAAAAATTCATTCTTCTGGAATGATGATGCACAACAAGCATTTACAACTCTCAAAAATGCCATGTGTTCCACTCCAGTCTTAGCACTACCTGATTTCACCAAATATTTTGTCATTGAATGTGATGCTTTAGGTACGGGTATTGGGGCAGTCTTAATGTAGGAAGGTCGACCCTTGGCCTTCATAAGCCAACAACTAAGTGGGAGGAATCTGGGAAAATCTACCTATGAGAAGGAAATGATGGCCATATTACATGCAGTAGATACCTGGCGACCTTACTTACTGGGGCATCCGCACAGACCATCACAGTCTTAAATATTTTTTGGAGCAATGCCTATCCTCCCCACAAAAAAATAAATGGCTCGCCAAAATGCTGGGATATGATTATGAGATCATTTACAAGAAAGGGCGCGAAAATAGTGTAGCCGATGCATTATCTTGCCAATTTGAGGAGGAAAGTACCCTGCTCGCAATTTCCCTTCCCATTCCAAAATGGATTGAAGAGGCTCGCAGGGAATGATTTTCACATCCCAAGCTTTCCCAACTCATTACTCAATTGCAGGCGGATCCAAATTCCACCAAGGGCTACTCGTGGTAGGATGAGATTCTTCGCTACAAAGACAGAGTCATAATATCACCAACATCCACCCTCAAAAGCTGCATTTTGGTAGAATTGCACTCATCCCCCACTGCAGGACATTCAGGCTTTCAGAAGACATATGCTCGCACTAGAAGATCATATTTTTGGACAGGCATGAAAACGACATCCTTACTTTTGTAGCGGAATGCGATGTCTGTCAATGCCACAAAGGGGAGATAGTCAAAGCACCAGGCACATTACAACCGTTTCCCATCTCGGCATCTATATGGACGGAAGTTTCTATGGATTTCATTATAGGTCTTCCAAAGTCGGGAAACAAGTCAGTCATCATGGTGGTTGTGGACCGACTTTCTAAGTATGCTCATTTCTGCGCCCTACCCCACTCGTTTACACCGACTTTGGTCGCTCAATCTTTCATGGATCAAATCTTCAAATTGCATGGCATGCCCACTTCTATTGTGTCTGATCGTGACCCGATCTTCACCAGTAAATTTTGGCAGGAACTCTTTAGGCTACAAGGCACCCAACTAAAACTCAGTACTTCCTATCATCCACAAACGGATGGTCAAACTAAGGCCGTCAACAAATGTCTGGAAACCTACCTTAGGTGTTTCACTTCAGAAAAGCAACATCTATGGGTACAGTGGTTGCCTCTAGCTGAATGGTGGTATAACACCAACTATCATGCCACCACCAAAGTGACTCCCTATGAAGCAGTTTATGGTCAACTCCCTCCTTCCCCTACTTCTTATATCAAGGGGTGCTCCAAGGTACAAGCAGTGGATCAATTCCTACAAAACCACACAACCATGCTCGCCCATCTTAGAGAGAATCTTAATCAAGATCAAAACCACATGAAGCAACAGGTAGATCAGCATCGCTCAGAGCGCCAATTTCAAGAAGGGGATCAGGTATTTTTGAGGTTGCAACCATATAAGCAAACTTCACTCAAAGACAAGGGTTGTCATAAACTATCTCCAAAATTCTACGGACCATATCAAGTACTTCAGCGCATTGGAGAAGTGGCCTACAATCTAGCTTTGCCACCCACTGCAAAAATCCATCCAGTTTTCCATGTCTCATGCCTCAAGAAAGTGATTGGGAACAATTACAGAATTCAAACTAGTCTACCTGAATTGGATGAAGAAGGGTCAATCTGGCTCCAACCTGAACAGGTCCTACACACACGAGAACGGCACCTGCGTGGCCACATGATCAAGGAAGTCTTCGTCAAGTGGAAAGACACCTCTCCAGAAGATGCAACCTGGGAACCAACCACTATTCTTCAGCAGTTTCCGCAGCTTCAGCCTTGAGGACAAGGCTATTCTTAAGGCGGAGGGCATGTTAGGGTCCTACCCTAACCCCCTTATTCATGTAGTAGGATCGAGTCATAGTTATAGTTAAGTAAGGAGTCAATAAAGCCCATATAAATAATTGTAAGTGGTTAACCTGGAATTAATGACGGGACCACAGTTAGTTGCAAATGGGCCATGGTATTAGATAGATGGTATTAATAAGAACCATGGTATTGATCCATGGTATTACATTTATGAGTCATATATAAAGGATAGAGACTCCCTACGAGGAGCATCGTGTCTTATTTTGTAATCGAGCTCTGCTCTATTGGAGGTTGCCCCCTCGAAGAGGCAAGTGAAAATTGCTTTCTGAATAATAAAATACTTGTTGTTGTTTCTCACTATTCTATGTTCTGGGTATATTTCTTCGCATATTCTGTATTCTGGTATTGTCTTGTAGGTTAAGAGCATAACAGCATAACAAATTCCAAAGAAAGTGGCTCGGCCCATTTCAGATTATGGAACAAATAGGCCTACCAACCTTTTTATTGTAAGATTTATCAGGCAAAAGATATTATCTACCTGTTAATGAGTAGATTATGAAAAAAAAAATTCATAGAAGATAACCTCTTCTATCCCTTGTACACTATTGTCTCTACTTTTTGTGAAAATAAAAGTTAGATAACATTTACTTTTGGCCTTTACAAAAATAATCTCTTTTATATTTTGACTTTTTTCTTGTATAAGTAGGGATTGTTAAGAAAATGATTTTCACATTTGAAACATAAGCTAAGTTCTATTACTCTGAAATCTGCTTGTTCTCTACCAAAATTACTTGTCCTTTGCTAAAACTCAACTTTGTAAAGAAACCTTTGTTCTACCATCAGTCAAGAAAAGTATCTATAACAAAGCAAAGACTCTCTGCAGAAAATCATCCTTAACTCTAAAATTGTCATCCAGAAACTCTTAAGGAGTCAATGATTCTCCCCATCTAGTAAGATTTTCTATTTTTAGAGTGTAATTCTAAAATATGCTTAAAATTAAAGGATAAGAAGTCATGATCATAGGGAAGTAACAAGCTGGCATTACTAATACTGCACATCAAAACAAGGTAATGGCTTAAGATTATGTTAATCAAAAGACAAGGGGTCTCATCACAAGCCAACTTGTTCAGTTAAGTTACAACCAGTGAATGGCATTGTCAATTTTGGCCACCAAACTAAGACAATCACCTTTAAGGAGAAAAAGTGAAATTTTTAAGAAAAAGGGATTGTTTAGAAAATAAAGGAAAAAGGAGCAAGTATATGAATATGAATTTATCTCTAAAAATTGCAATCTTATCTGGATGGGATACATAATCATTGTTGGTTAAAAGGTAACCATGTCGAGGCTATGGACGCCTGCTAGCAGCAAAGGCTCTGCCTATGACAACTGAGTACATCCAAAAGCTAATTTGCGAGAACCCCTTGCTTTTATCTTTAAAACCAAGTAATGACTGATGTAGACAAAGAAATTTTCATATTGAAGAGGATAATCAAATGGATGATAATTAGGTAGATTTTGTTTTTATTATTCAGAGAAATGTTACTTATCTTATATTTCATGGGTTTCCTATTTTTCTGAACTATCTTTATTTTGGAAGTTTTTGAAATTTCAAAACACTATCAGAGATAACTGGTTCTTCCAGTGAATCGCCAATTGTTGTGCTATTCAACAACCCCCCATTTATTAGTTTAATAGCTAATATTCCATTAATAAATGGGGACCCTTAATAAAAACCCTCCAAAAAACAAATTTAGTAAACTTAGGCACTTTCCTTTGAACTTTTAGGAATAAATCGAGATATCAAGTCAAAATCCTTTGAAAACTAGAAATTCTCGCCTTTTCGCATACTGCTGGACCAAATATGTTAAAAGCCTTATTAACAAAATAAACCCATGAATTGCAATCAAAAGGATCACTGTGCTTAACTTAAATATCATTGAGATTTTCATTTAAAGCTAAAACCTAAGGCATTTCCTAAAAAATAAAGTCCTTATCGCAATCGCACATCGGCGCTCACAAAGGACACAAACCTATAAAGCACGATGAAATGTGTGAACTGCGATATTGCGATAGGACCAGTCAACCTTATCGCATCGCATCAAAATACTTCAAAAAATGTCTAAATCTTATGAACTGTGCGATCTTGGGAAATGTGATAGAAGCCAATGTCATAAATGGTAATTAAGTCCGCCGAGTAGTGAAAAACACTTTATAAGGTAATCACTGCATCAAACAAACTATGCTATAAAAGAATATGTCTCTTATCCCACATCTCGCAGAATCCTAATAAACTTCAAGAAAGCACACAATCAAATATGTGATAATGTGATTTGTGATATTACATCGCAATCGCAAAATCAACATTCTTGCAGCTTAAGCCCACCACCTTAAAAGTTTTCCTTCCCATGTTTGCGATGCAATACATTAATGAGTAATAAAGGCAGTGATAAGGGACCATTAGTGGCTATTTAATATAGGTTAATGGCATTTATGTTAAAAAGTGACTCAACGTGATACGATATCTTTTCATCTGCATTTGATTAAAACTCCTTTATTGTCACCTTTTTAGGTTATTTGTATCATTCATTCTCATTGTCATTCTTACTTGTGTTTATCCAATAACTTCTGCTTTGCTCCATTTTAGGAAAAATATACAGAGAGCATTTTTAGAGATAATGGGAAAGAAGGGAAAGGTAGCTGCGTCCGAAAAATCATAAATGATCCCTCTTTTCTCTGATACTACATGTAGCAGAGATGGAGGAACTACGACATAGGAGGCCATGTACAACTTGTTAGAAGAGGAGCACCCCAGGCCACTTGAAACAAAGGCCACGGCAAATGCCCGGGAGTCATCTAATGCCTCCTATTTTGAAATGGCATGCTCTTTCCTACACCGCATAACTACATGACCAAAAATAATCCCATACACGGACATGGTCAAATGGGTAATTGATGAGGCAAACATTGTAGACCGAACATTCAGGAATCACAGGCAAGAGGTCATGGGGTCTTTCTCAGTAAACAGCCTATGACTGATATACCAGTTACTTGAGCCACAAAAGTTTTACAACAAACAGTTCCTTGAGAAATTTTCCAAGGAAAATGAAGACCCATAAGACATCACGCAGATCTGGACATCAAACGAAGGCAAGATCAAACATGATAAAATGGGTATGTACTCTACGGCATCCATTTCTGCCCCTCATAGTTTCGCAACAGCAATGATATGTAGATTTCTTGTTAAACCCGATAGCACCAAGCTTTCCTCGGAATGTCTCCCATTGCTAGATGCAGTAGTGAATGCAAGAATAATGAATTGGGCTCAAATTCTATCAGACAATTTGGCTAAGGCTATTATAGAATATAGAAGGAAGAGAAATTCTAGGGAATTTGGCATTTGGCATCAGTACTTTTAACCCCAGATGATCTTAGGGCTTTCCATGTGTATAGGGAAAAAGGATTATTGAAGGTCCCATTGGACCTATTGCAGATAGAACCAATAAGGGAGCCAACTCCTAGTGTAAGCTTGGAGGACATCTCCAAAGAAAACTCTGAAGAAGAAACCCAAGAGATATCTACGCATGAGTTAGAGCACTTAGAGCAATAGTCTCATAATGGAGGAGGAAACACAAATAAAGAGTCTAAGAAGAACATCGTTGAATTAGAGAAGATACGGCTGAGCAAACCTCAGCAAAGAAACTAGCAGAAATTTCCTCTACATCAACTTAGTCAAGTTAAAGCTCAATTATTGATTTGGAATAGGAATGGGAATAGTTCAAAAACAATCTTCACACAGATTCAAACCCTGAGCAAACATATGAGATACAGACTCCTAAGCAAACCCAACACAATTCAAATTTGGAAATGATAGGGGAAAGAGCTAAGGGCACTCAAGACGTTGAAATCATTCCTGCTACTCCTACTTCAGAGATTGTTTTGAGAGTTGAAGAGATACCTCTTCTATATGTATTTTATAGTCCTACCCGCAAAGTTGTAGTCAAGAGATAAAGGATGAAAAGAAAGCTGAACGTTGTAGCTATTACAACTTCTGAAAATGAACCAATGGACATCATATGGAAGGACTCACCCATGGACCCATCTAAAAATCTCACAAAATTTTCACAATTCATAGGACCCTATGACAGAGAAACTATTGACAAAGAAACAAAGGGACAAATGCTACTCAAAGAAAAGGAACAAAGAATTGTGTTGTTAGAACATCAATTAGCTTAGGAAAAGTCCGAACAACAAGCAGAATTACAAGTAGCCTAGCTCCAAAAGGAATTTGAACAGATGAGAATCCAACATCAAGCCAACTTAGTAGAAAGAGATGCATGGATACAAGCTATGATGGATAAGTTTAAGGATAATTTGCAAATCAATGAGTTCATAAAGGAAGCGCTTAGCCTTAATTCCCTACTAATGTAGCAAAAGGAAGTACTTTTCCAGAAAATCTCGCAAATAAGTCCATATTGCGAAATCAGTGATAAGTTAACAAACAAAGGCATTGACATGAGACTTGAGTATGATGAAATCCATAAAAGGATTTCTGACTTTATCACCTGGCAAGAATCAGAGGATGGGAGAAAAGATGATTTTTCGAAGCTAGAGGAATGTCATAAATGCATCCTATTTACGGATTGGGATTCTCGGTTGAAAAAGTGGAAAGGGAAACAATAATAGCAGCGACAGCAGTAAACAACATAATAGAAGTCATCAATGAAAATCTTCATGGTAGAAATCTTGTTACGAAATGTATACCAGGATTTCTTCCAAATTTCAAACAGTCATAGCAGCAGAGGAGACAGGCAGTACAGGAATAGGAGGAGGCAATCAGACAGATAAAAAGGTTGAATTGGGAAGCATACTGGCAGTTTTTAGTGAAACCACACAGTTAGTGGATGACCTTGAGATGATTAACAACCTCTACACAAAATATGGTGCCAACACTAACAGATGCCATATTTGTTGGGTTGTTAAAATATGCAATCATCCAACCAACTCAATTCAAGCCAGTGACTCATATTTCCTATCTTTGAGATTAAGTCCAAAGGAGTTAGTCATTTAATTTATTTTCTTTTATTTTTAACTTTTCATATTATGAGGAAGGTCGTTTAAACCTCCTCAACCATTTTTTGTAATAATGTATTCTAAGACATATAGTTTAGTATTTAAACCCCTATCATGCATTTAGAGAGGGGTCCAGAAATTTTATCAAAAACATTCTTAAAAGCATTGCACTTTTGTATGATGTTAGCTTTGATTCTATTCTGAATACATGAATGATTTATATGTGATATATTTATCTCAATTTCTTTGTCTAACTATTTATCCAAAACTATTATTGTTAAACGATTTAACTTCTTATTGCAGTTGAATGATCTTTATTACCAATTTGTAATATATCATTGTCGATTGTGTATAGTGTTTAATTCCCATGTATATCTATAGTGTTACAACATATATCACCCCATCAACACTATCAAAATCTCTTCTGGGAAATTGGTCCCATTATCCCTAGTTGAACTGGGTGGTTTTCCCCCATGTTGTCGTAGTGATTTTCGAAGCTTCAACACTTCTTCAAGTGACCAAGGCTGATCATACTCAATCTGATATCTAAATGCTAATGGAAAACCATTGACAAATCATTGAACTTTATCCTTCTCATCAATAAGATATAGTACATACCTCAATAGCTCCAAAAACTTGTTCATGTACTCTTTGTCTGTCATTGACCCCATCTTTAGTTCATAGAATTCTATGGCCTTACTGTCATAGTATCTCTTTGACAAGTACTTCTTCATGAAAAGCCTATTGAACTCCCGCCAACTCAAGTCATATGTCCTGATGTATCTGACCCTCTCAACATATTCTCACCAGATGTTTTCTTTACCTTTCAAGCTGAAAATATCGCTTATGGCCTTCATGTTATCTGTGTACTCATGCAACTCAAAGAATTTTTTCATCCCAAGTATCCAAGCCTCTACCTCTTCCAGCTTCTTCACGTCTCCATCAAAAGTAGGTGGTTTTTCTTGCTTGAATTTATTCGACAAGTATCCCCTATGACTCCTCCTATAAGGATGATAATGATGATGATCATGATGTTTATCAGAATCATAACTATAATAGTACTTGTGCTCATCACCCCTTATATTCGGAGTGTCCAACAACCTTCCATCTCTCACCCTATAAAGTCAATCTGACCTGTGTCTACCAGGAGACCTACTACCATATGCCCTATTAGTTTTGTCCTCCTATGAATGGTTCATTCGAAGTAGCCCTTGTCATTGAAATTCTAACAAACTCTGAAGAAGTATTGCATTAAACTCTGCTTGTTTCTCGTGTGCCTGTATGATTTGATCAGTATCTATCTTACAACTCCTTATCTCTTCCTTCAAGCTTCTCAAGGTATCTTCCAAATCAGAAGAGTGTCCTACACCATGCTACTCATCTTATGCATAGGGATATTCTATGTAGTCTACCACCTTGCTATCCATTTGATCTCTTTCCCATAATGCATAATATGTCAGATAAACTAAATCACAATAAATCAACATACCTTAGTAAAATTTGGAGAGGTTACCTCGTCTATATTATCAACAAATCAGCGTGATACATGTATAACATAAACATCATAGCATATAGAGATATAACAAGTAAGTGCATCAATGCATAAACATCATTCTAGTTAGGGTCCAGTCATCAATGCAAGGTTGTTGAGAAATGGCAACAAAAAATTCCAGTTTAATTTGTGCTTGAATTAAACTGTGAATTAAAAGCGAATTATATTCTCATATCAACTTGTAAATAGTTAATTAAGTTTAATTAACTTAATTAGATTAGGAATTTTGAGTTGGAAGTCTTTCTGCATTCATGTATATGTTGTCCCTAAATTTTAGGGGTTCAAGATGAGTTTGTTTGAGTTGTAATTAGATAACTCAGTTTGACTAAGTTATATACAATTAAATTAGTTCTAATTGTTTGTGGAACTAGTAGAGGTCTAGTAGTGAGTTGGTGCACTGGTCCATCCTCAGTGATACTCCAGCTAACTGAAGATTCCCTCATGATAAACTCATGCATGATAGTTCAAAAAAATACCCAGTTGTGACTAGAGTGCAGGGACAATGTATTATCAGTTGTATGATGATATAAGTTGTACAGGTCATGCACGCAATTAGAGAAGGACCTAGTTTTGGATTGTGCAGTTATGGAGGAAAGATTTCCCAATTAAATATGTGTTGGTTCTCATAAGAATTGTAGAAGGAAATAGGGGCTTGGCAAGCAGCAGACTTGGCTAAGTGTTAGCCAGAGCAGGCTTGTGAGGTAGAGAGTTGATCATACTTGTGCAGGAATTGCTCTTGTGAGAACAATCTTTGTATTATCACTCAAATTTATGATTAATGCAATAGATAGTCGAGGTTTTGAGCAGTGGCTTTCCTGAGAGAAACAATTGTTTTATGTGTCTTTGATTATCTTCCTCTTGTTGATTATTGTTTTCATCGATCTATTGGTTTCAAATATTTAAAGAGTAGAGTAGATTCTTGTCTTGTGTTTTAGTACATTACATGAGATTTGAATCTATAGAAAAACCTACATCGTATAAGAGCTGAAGATTAGGTGAAATAGGTGAAATTTGAATTTGCAATACACTCTTGAGGATTGACAAATGGATTTCTACGGTTTGAGTCTTGAGTATGCCTTGGAAGGTAGATCAAATTATATAGCTTGGAAGGATAGGGTGGAGGCTATGCTCGAGGATAATGGCCTCGATAAATTCATTGATCAAGACTTTCCTAAGGAAGCATCATCAGATGCACAAAATCTAGCTGAATGGAAGAAGTTTGTGCGAAGGCAAGGCAGATAATCCTTGAGGGTTTCAAACCCACATTGGCTTGAATCTCCATGGGAAGGAAACTCTGTATGCTATGTGGAAAGAATTGACAGACCTATTCTAAAACAACAGTCACCATAGGAGGTTGGCACTAAAAGACAAACTTTGAAAAAGCGAGTTGGAGAAACGCAAGACCATTCCAAAATACTTGACCAAGTTCACTCACTGTCATGATGAGCTTGGAAGTGTTGGAATAACCATTGTCGAGGATGATATGGTTAGCCTAGCTCTCCTATGCCTTCCCAAGAATTGGAATAGATATCAGGACTTTGTTAATGGTCAGGAGAAGCTGCTAGATTGGGAATGACTATGGTCAGATTTGATTCAGGAGGAGATCAAAAGGAATGCTAGAGATGGTTCCTCATCAAAGATTGATGATGAGGAAAATTGTGCCTTAGAGGGTAAGGCAAGGAAGGAGAAAGGGAAGGTGTCCCATTCAAAATCAGATTCTTTTCATGGAGACAAGAAGAAAGACGCGTTGAAAGTTAAGTTCTTTCATTGTCATGAATTGGGACGTTTTTCTATAAACTACCTGCTCAAGAAGTCCAAGAAGAAGTCCTCAAGAGGAGCGGTAGGTGAGGCTTTGGCCTCTCAATTTGAATTAGACTTTACTCTCATTGCATGGAAGTTATCATCAATGATAGGTGGTGTACGGTACCATGACAATGGAGCTTCATTCCACATGACTGGTGACAAGGAGTTGTTCAGTGACCTGGTGACGACAGGAGGTATAATGCTACTATATTGGGCATGGTTACTTTTAAGAGGGAGCAAGGTGCTCCTCTCACCTTGAGAGATGTTATGTATGTTCCTGGGTCGAAGAAGTACTTAATATTTGTTGCCATGTTGGAGGATAGAGGTTATGATGTGGTCTATAGCAAAGGAAAGGCATTCCTTTGACACATAGGCACGATTCAGGTAAAGAAGATAGGGATTCAAGTTAAGAATCTCTATAAGTTGGAGGTAGAGGATTGTGCTTCTTTGAGCACAAAAGAAGAGATTGTGTAGAGCCGAGATGTTGGAGATTTGTGGCACAGGTGATTGGGTCACTTGCATCATGGGGCTTTGAAAATCATGCAATAGATCTCTACTGGTCTTCCCAAGGGTACGCTAGAGAAATTTGATACATGAAAGGGGTGTACTATGGGAAACTACACCAAGGCTTCCTTTCATGATAGAGACAGTCGAGCAGAGGTGATTCTAGAGCAAGACAATTCATATGTGTATGGACCATTATCGACAACATCCACGACCAAACACATGTACTATGTTATATTTGTTGATGATTTTTCCCGTAAATGTTGGATCTTTTTCATGCGGAAGAAGGATCAAAATTTCACAAAGTTTTGTGAATTTAAAGCATTGGTCGAGAAAGAGTATGGGAAGAAGGTTAAAGCTCTGAGGAGTTATAACGTGGTGAGTATGTCTTAAATGAATTTAAGAACTTATGTGCAATAGAAGGGATTAAATGAGAGTTGACGACACCCCATAACCCACAGCTGAATGGGGTGGCTGAAAGGAAGAACATAAGCATATTAAGGGTAGGACGGGAAATGTTGCATGATCAGGGCTTACCACTACACTTGTGGGCTAAGGCATGCAACACAACTATTTCTTTGTAGAACAAAATCTTGCATCAAATACTTGAGATGAAAACACTAGAGGAGGCTTTCTCCGATAAAACACCAGATGTTGATCACTTCATGATTTTTGGGTCATCGGTATATTTCCATGTGACCAAAGATGCATGGAAGAATCTTGAGCCAACAAAAAAGTTGGAGATATTTGTGGGGTACATTGATATACCTCACAACTATCGGGTGTACTTGCCGACCAGCAAGTTGATAGTGGTTCGCAGGGATGTTAGATTCGATGAGGAGAATGCCATGCGAGTTCCACTTGAGAGGAAGCTTCAACTACATGTGGTTGAGGAGATTTCAGCTCCTAATGTTGAAGAGCCTCAGATTGATGTGGAGTAGCAACATGTAAAGGATCCAAGAGTGGAAGAAACCACTCAAGCATGGAGTAGCCACATGCAATGGATCCGAGAGTGGAGGCAACCACTCAGGAAGAGTCTTCCAGAGATGGGAGAAAGCACACTAGAGAGTCTAACAAGTTATTTCATAATGCATGGGAGAATGTGGGACCACCCACATCTCATCACAAGCAGAGGAGGTCGCCTCAGAGGTACACTAGATAAATGGCTCTTATGAGTGGATGTGTTGAGATAGAGCCATCTTCCTTTGAGGAGGCAGTGCAACAATCAATTTGGGTTGATGCCATGGTGGAAGAGTGTGAATCCATAGTTCATAATAGTGTTTGGGATGTGGTCCCAAGGCCAGAGGACAAGTCACTTGTGAACACCTGATGGCTTTACAAGGTAAATCAAGCTACATATGGTAGAGTGGTGAAGCATAAGGCCAGGTTTGTGGCCCATGGATTTTCATAGGTAGAGGGGATTGACTATGATGAGACCTTTTCTCCTGTTACAAGGTACTCATCGATCATATCTATATTGGCATTATCAGCATAGATGGGTTGGAAGATACATCATATGGATGTCAAGACAACCTTCCTTAATGGCATCATTGAGGAGGAGGAGTACATAGAGCAGCCTGAAGGTTTTGAGACCTTCGACCATGAGTCGCATGTGTGCTAGCTCAAGAGAGTGTTTCATGGGTTGAAGCAAGCACCTTATTCTTGGTACACCAGGATTGATATCTACTTCACCGAGTTGGGCTTCACCAAGAGTGAAGCAAATGAGAACCTATACCACATAATGGTGGAAGTTAAATTGTTTATCATTGTGTTATATGTCGACGATTTGATTTTGACAAGTGATGATTAGCTGATCAAGTCTTACAAGGAGGATCTTGCAAGAGAGTTTGAGATGAAGGACATGGGGCTCATGTATTACTTTCTGGGCATGGAAGTATTGAAGGGTGATGCGGAACTGTTTGTGTCTGAGGGCAAGTGTGCCAATGAGATACTTAGGAGGTTCTGCATGGAGAGAAACAAACCCATGGAGACTCCTCTAGCAGGTAACTAGAGGAAGGAGGATTCTACATCAGGGGAAGTAGTGGAAGATATTGTTTACAGGAAGCCTATGGGTTCACTCATGTATTTGGTGAACGCATAACCGGACATGTGCTATGCAGTTAACCATATTAGTCAAGTGATGGTTAAGCCTACCAAGCTATATTGGACGGTGACAGATCATGTGTTGAGATACATTAGAGGCACTACTCAGTATGGATTGTGGTATAAACAAACAAAGGGAGTGAAGCTTCAAGGCTTCACCACTACAGATTGGGAAGAGAGTCTATCCAACATGACGAACACATCAAGAGGGATCTTCAGTATTGGGTCAGTAGCATTTTCTTGGTACAACAGGAAACAAAGATCGGTTTCACTCAGTTCAGAAGAGGCATAGTACATGGCTACAAGTCAAGCAACATGTGAGACCATCTAGATGAGAAAGATTCTTGTTGGTTTGTTTGGTCAACAGATGGATCCAACTGTGATTTACTGCTATAATCAGAGTTGTATCAAACTCTATGAAAATCTAGTGTTTCATGATCGGTCCAAGCATATAGATATATGATATCGTCATCTTTGAGATTATGTATTGAGGAGGATTATGTTGTTGGAGTACGTTCCCACAGAGAAGAAAGATGCTGGAATTTTGTCAAAGGAATTGTCAAGATGTAAATTCAAGTTTCACAGAGACAGGATTGGGGTAGTTGATAATCTCTTTCTTGTTGAGAGGGAGTGTTGAGAAATGGAAACAAGAAATTCTAGTTTAATTTGTCCTTGAATTAAATTGTGAATTAAAATCGAATTCTATTCTCATAACAACTTTTAAATAGTTAATGAAGTTTAATTAACTTAATTAGCTTAGGAATTTCGAGTTGGAAGTCTTTTTGCATTCATTATATGTTCTCCCTAAATTTTAGGGGTCTAGGATGAGTTAATTTGAGTTGTAATTAGATAACTCAGTTTGAATGAGTTAAAGACATTTAAACTAGTTCTAGTTGTTTGTGGAACTAGTAGAGGTGTAGTAGTGAGTTGGTACACTGGTGCATCCTTAGTGCTACTCCAGCTAAGATTCTCTCATGAGAAACTCATGCATTTTAGTTCAGAGAAACACCCAGTTGTGACTAGAGTGCAAGGACAGTGTACTATTAGTTGTATGATGATCCGAGTTGTATAGGTCATGCATGCAATCAGAGAAGGACCTAGTTTTGGATTGCACAGTTATGGAGGAAGGATTTCCCAATTAAATATGGGCTGATAATCATAGGATTTGATCAAGGAAATAGGGTCTTGGCATGCAACATAATTGGCTAATTGTTTACCAGAGCGGGCTTATGAGGCAGAGAGTTGATCATACTTGTGTAGGAATTGTTCTTGTGAGAACAAGCTTTGTATTATCACCCAAATTTTTTATTAATGAAATATATAGTTTGGGTTTTGAGCAGTGAATTTCCCCAAAGAAACTATTGTGTTGTTTTTCTTTGATTATCTTCCTCTTGTTGGTTATTGCTTTCATCAATCTATTGGTTTCTGTTGTTTAAAGAGTAGAGTAGATCCTTGTCTTGTGTTTTAGTGCATTACATGAGCTGTGAATCTATAGGAAAATATATAAAGGCCATATCAACAATCCAAGTTATGACCTCATGCATGAAAACAACCATTATTCCATTGTACACATTGCCACATGCAACCATCAACATGCATAAGCAATTCCAAATCAACTACACATATGCATAAAAGCATGTAGTTGAGCATAAGCGATCAATCCTTGTAACCATCCTATAAGACTTATACATGTAATCAAACCTACAAGAATGTAGCATAACATACAAGGATGTAAGTAGGTGACATAAAATCAACATGTAAAAGACATGTAACAATATGTAACTAGTCATATACTCATGACGATGCATTCCACAAAATCAACATCAAATTCTCCATGAAAAACTTACTACAACCATAATTAATCATCCAAAAAATGCAACAAGCACATGGAATGCAAGTGTATGAGAGACACATGCAACTGACATGAATGCATGACCAACACACACTGCCCATCCAGTCTGAGGGATGAATCATGCTCTGATACCACTCTGTAACACCCTCCTCCCACATCTACCCAAGTAATTAGCCAACCAAGGTAAACATGCAACGAGAAACTACTATGATTGGATTCAACCTCCTATGTGACCTTAAGGAAGAGGAATTTATGGAAACATAACACACAAACATACAACATCAACTTCAAGACCCTCAGGAACCAATCTGACACTTCAGACAACTTTCTCTTGGGTCCCACTAAGTTTTTGGACAACTTGGGCCTTAGCTGCTCTCATGTTATAGGCATGAGAGCATTCAGAAACCTAGATTCGCTCTCACAGGCTTGCCTACCAGTGTCTAGAGACTCATTTTGCAAGTTATGTGCCAGAGTCCCAGGGATTTGAACCACTTTTTCAGGCCCAGAGCCCAGGTCACTACCCATAATGGAATGATAACTTAAGATCAGTAAAAAGAATAGGGAAACAATGATGCAAAAATAATAAGTTAAAGAAGACCTTAACCAGACCCCTACTAGCCATGATAGGCATTTTTTTGAACATATCATCAACATGTAACCTACAGGTGTAAACAAAATAATTAAGTGTAGGGATCTCATACTTATTTGAGAATCGTTATGAACAATTTTTCCCTCATGTCATTTGTTGCATTGATGATGATGATGGTTAACGTCCACTGAGACCAAATTTTGTTTTATCAGACCTAAAGAAACGAATTATTTAGTTTGATTTAAGATTTTATTCCTATGCTCAAAAAATGTGGAGAGAATCCTTCCGAGATCACTATAATTTTGACATCGTAAAAGGCTAGGAAGGTCAATATTGCAACAGATATTTTGACACTGAGATCTAACGTGGTTGTACGTGGGGCACTCTAAGAGGAAGTGATTTTCATCCTCGATGTTTGTATTCTCACAGAGATGGCAGAACCTTTCCATCCATGGTGTTTTAGGAACTGCCCAACGACCCGTTTCACTATGGAGCTCATGAGAGTTCGTTCTAATCTTGGCTATATTAATTTTCTTCTTTGAGCTAGTTAAAACAGAGAGATACTTTTGATCTTCTAGGGTGGGGTTGATGACCTCCTTATAATATATTAATTTTCTTTTAGCTGCTAAATCTTTCTCACACCACATTTTTTCTTTGAACTTAGAAGTAACAATATTTTTAATGTTATTAATGTTTTACAATGCAACATTCTCGTCGATCTCCCAATGGTTTAACTAGGCCCTGGTGTCTTTATACCAGCCTCGCTTGAGCCTTAGGTGGTTTTGGCTGGAATTTAAAGCTAGTTTAGGAAGTCTATGGTCTCCTATGTTATTGAGTTTGTGCTTGTACAACAGAAGCCTAGTCATAGCTAAGCTCTTGATAGGGGAAAGACCCACTTCTATAAGGAGAATAGGATAGGGTGTGTTGCTTTTAATTTTGAGGTTATACGTTATAAAATGCTTCTGGATTTGCTCAATCTTTCTCCAGGATTCTCTAGAGATGCTACAACCCCAAACCTCACATCCATATAAGATAACCAGAGTGACTAAAGTTTCAAAGAGGAACTTCTTTCTATCCCACATTACGAGCTTTTCCGTTTTACAATTATTTTCAAGACCAAAATAAGCTTTCCACCCCCCATTAATCCTTTTCTCAATGCTATAGTTCAAGTTGAGCTTGTGATGAATATCAATTCCTAGGTACTTGTAGGAAGACACTTCCTCGAAGTAACTATTGTCATACATAAAATTAGTGTAAGTGTCCTTCTTGGATTTGATAATCATAACTTTTGTTTTGTCAGTATTAACAATCATACCCATGGTAGAGTAGAAATCCTTATGAAGTCTAAGTTGCTTATCAAGATCAGATGGGCACCTAGAGAGAAGAATGATATCATCAGTGTAGAGAAGAAGGATGATGAATATCCCAGCTAAGATCATTCCAACGCATCCTACTTTCTCTAAACAACCTTCTAGCTTGTCGATGTAAATGCCAAATAGGGTAGGGAGAGGGGGCAACCTTGTTTAACTCTGATATTACACTTAATATCTTTCGACCACCACTCATTTCTCTTTAAATTGGCAATTACATTCTTGTATAACCTTATAGCGATAGCTCTCAGCTCAAAAGGAACCTTTAGCTCTTCTAATCTACTTCATAGGTTGTTTCTAGGAACCGTATCGAAAGCCTTTCTAAAGTCCACAAAGCAACAGAGAGATTGGATTTATCATTGCAGCATTCCTCCACAATGATCCTAAGCATAACGAGGTGGTTCGTTGTTGAGTGCTTCCTTCTAAAACCCGCTTGGCCTTTAGCCCGCTTACCTTCACTTTCAAGCCATATGCTCAACTTCTTTTCCAAAATAATACCATATAGCTTGGCTAGGAGAGGGCTGATCATAATTGTCCGATAATTAGAGGGGTTATTTGTATCCCCACTTTTAAAAATAGGGATAATGAGGCTTTGAGTCCATGGTTTAGGGAACCCTTGCTTGACTACTTGATTGAAAAGCTTGTGGATGTGGGGGATGAGGACAGGACCTCCAATTTTTAGGATTTCCGCCTGGTAACCTTCAATGTCCTTAGCTTTCCCATTAGCCAAATGATTAATCCCAAAATCAATGTCTTCTAATGAGAAAACTTCTTTTGTAGTGAGCAGGGTTTCAAAGTTATCCATGACATTTGGAGATTCATAAAGCTTTTTAAGATAGGAATTCTAGTCGTGTAAAGCAATTTTATTATTATCTTTAGTTTTCCTAGTTAGAATCTGCCTCTAGAATTTCTTAGGAGCTACCTTAGAGAGGTGTAAGATATTCTCTTGTCTTTTACGAATATACTACCTTTTTTTCCTTTTAGTTAGGGCTTTGTATATTTTTATCTTGTCAATCTTAAGAGATTCATCAACAACTTCCTTAATTGCTCTCCTTGCACTTTTACAATCTTTGTCATACCATGGGTTGGTTTTGCTATTTATTTTATTACTTGAAACTTCAATTGAGAACTTGTTGATAGAATATGAGAGGGTTGTAGTAAAATTATGATAGATTTCTTCTATGTTTTCTATACTAGATAAAGGAATCAAATTAGTTTTTAATTCATTTAGAAAGAGGTCTTTTTTATTTCTATCAAAGATTAAGTTCTTTTGGCTATAAGTATTATCTTCTATGGGCTCTCTATGCATGACAAAATTGAGAGTTATAAGTAAAGGCCTACGATCAGAGTCAGGCTCGTGGTCGTTTAAGATGTCAAAATTTATTGTTTCGTTGTATAAAGGGAGATCAGTGATAACATTGTCTACCACGCTACTACCAAGCCCATGGATGCAGGTCATCTGGCTAGAATTGGGCCACTTCTTTAGATTGTTGCAAATTATGAGATCCTAAGCACTACAGAGCTTGACTAGCTCTGACCCAAACAAATTCTCCCCATGGTCTTCAGAGCTCCTTTTGTACCAGCTAGCCAGAGGAAGATCTTCGTCTAACCAAAGAGGATTAGGGTTAGAATGATTTCTTAGAAGGATAGCTTGGTTGCTTGAAGTTCGAGCATTAAATTCAACCATTAAAAGGATATTACCTTCATTCTTTAGGCTAGAAATATCATTCTCTAAACCATTGTAAGGAATATTTTTATCTAGATTCTTTTTCTTATAGAAGTTAGAATTGATGGGGGGGAATAACAAATTTCTATGTATGTCTTTTTATCATAAATGTCAATAATCTCTATCCAACTATATTGGTTGTAAGGGTCGTTTTTATAAATCCTAGCATGGGGAGAGATGTTACCCCCAATGCCTCTACGGGAGGATCACTTGTTCCAGGTAGACCATAGTGTAAAGCCATCTATGTTAGGGACCTTAGATTCTTCGTGCTCCTAAGTTTCAACAAGAAAAATAATATCAACATCATTCAAGATCCAACTTAGCTTGGGGCCTTTGTTCCATGGAAAGCCTCAATAGTTCCAAGAAATAATCTGGAGCATGTTGAATTGCTATTTATTATTATCTTTTTGGTTTCTATCTCGAATAACAGCTTTTCTATTTCTGATTATTGCCCATTTTCCTTCCTTCCTAGCTTCCTTTACCTTTTGAACCTCCTTTCTTAATTCTGCTTGATCTTCTGGAATGAGATCTTCATTTATAAATATTCCCATTCCTTTTAGACTTGAGGTTTTACTAAATATGTCATACTTATGGTCAGTAGAGCTCACCTTTATTCGGATCAGCCTTCCTTTATTCTCAGTTAGTTTCCCCAACCTTGTTGCTTCTGTGAGACATGTTGTTTCAATTTGTAATCTGTTATGTAATTCTATCTGGGCTATGGCTAAAGTATCCTCATCTACCTCCTCTTTCAAACCAAAGATTATAAGGTTCAAGGCCCTTTTGTTACACTCATGGTCTAATTCTATCAATTTTTTCATTTCATCTTTAATTGGTTTGATATCTAATTTACCTGCCATACTATTTAGGGTGAGGCGGCTATTAAATTTTTCTTTTAGTTCTTTAATCATGTCCTTCATTTTAAGACTCTCTAAAGTATCATCATCTCCTTGCTAGGATGTTTGGTTCATATCTTGGTTTTTTTTTTCTATAACCTACAACCTAGTCTCCATTGCCTCCATTTTATTCTCCAATAGTTCTATTTTATTTTCTATTTGTTTTTGGATCTTGTCTTCAAGATATGTGAATTTATTTTCCAGCATGGTTGCTAACTCTTTTTGTAGCTTGACTTCTCTTTCTTCTCTACGTTTCTCTAAAGACTCTATATACTCATAGAGGCTCTGTAGAGTAATTGTGCTAGGTCTACCTTTGGTAATCTTTGGTAGTTGTGGTGAATTATTCATACTTGAAAATATATGAGCAGATATGTATTAGAAAGAGATAAGGAATGTGTGCACCTAATATCAGCAAGCCAGACCGCAGACCCACATGCCCCGAATTGGATCGAACCGCAGCCCGCAGAACAGATTGGATCTCTGATCTCTGGTTGACAGAAATTGATATTGAATATCTTCACTGAATCTGCAAAAAATCCCTTAAATTTTTCTTCAGGTGGAGGTGTGGAGATTTTGATAGAAATTGAATGATCGTAATCTTCCTTGATCCTCACAGTCAATCTTCGTGGTGGGCTCCAGTATTGTAGCAATAATGCTACAACTCCTGGAGCTTCCTTCTCTAATTTTATCAACCCGGTAGTTCGTAACAAACTTGGAAGCGACAGTGTTGTATGCACAAGTACTAGCTCTTGTCGCAGCTGTCACTTGGTCAGCTGGCACAAGTTCGCTAGGGCTCAAGACAACTTCTATATGTTCTCAGAAGAAGCTTTCTAAATGATGAACGAAGGCTATCTCAAAGGAAATTAACCTACTTTGCAAGAATGAACTGAAAGCCAACCAAACATGGAAACCCTAGTAAACCCTAATCTGACCAGCTTAATCCTTACAATGCAATGATGGGAATGCAACTCCTAACAATGATGCCATTACTTCTAGTGATATGAGATGCATGAATTTAAACTACTTCCATTGAAGAGAACACGCTTTTTTGTATTTTTGCTCAAGTGGTTGGAGTTATTATGATTGTGCTTCTTACTGGGTCTTGACTGTGCAGGGATAGTTCAAAGGGGAGGAAGGCTTGGGAAAGGTCAGGAGGACTCTGAGAGGTTCCAGGGGATCCCTAACATCATTCCACAGAAGTTCACAACGTTCAGGTGCTTGGCAACCGTGTTTGCAGGCTTCTACAGGATGTCTGCAGGGGATCCTACAAGAAGCTCGGGATTTCTACAGGAAGTCTGCTAACTTCTACAGGATGTTCTGCAGTCGGAGTTTTGGGTGATGGAGGAGTGAAGGAGCTGTATGGGTGGATAGGTAAGATGAAAGGGGAGCTTGTGATGGCTCAGGGACAGAGAGATGAGTTGGGGAGAGAGTGTATAAAGCTGGTTGGTCGATAGAAGGGTAGAGGCAATGGAAGGCCGAAAAGATGAGGCAACGTGGATAATAGAAGAGTTGGTGGGCGAAGGATCTAGCTGCGAGGTAAGGAGATGGCTTAGGGACGACTGAGGAGGATAAGGAAGTGTTGAAGTGGTGCTGCGCAGTGTAAATGAAACAAATCACCTTTGTCTTGCACAAAACCGAGGATTCATCAACCTATTCTAACTATTTTATTAGAGATCAAAGAACAGCGATGTAAGTTAAGAGAGAAATCGTGCATGGAGCTGAAACAAGGGGTTATTGCTCAAGATCTAACTGCATGGATACTTCTACCAATGGAAATATGACTTTAAAGCTTGCATGAACATATAAGACTGCGTTTTTTGGTGGTTGGCACGGTCTACACCCCCACTCTCTAAACAGAGGTGGCAGTGAGTGCACGATCAACCTTTTCTTGGAGCTCTGATGAAGTCTAATCCTCCTACTCTAATCTAAGCTGCTGAAAGCACTTTATCCATAAACTAATCCTACTTAATCACATCAAGAAAATTGAATCAGCAGACTGTGTTTTTCAAATGCATGTCAAGGCAAAGAAATGAAATGCTGAAAGGAAAGACAAGTAACAATACAAAGAAAAGGAGGTCTATTGCTCTCAGGTTGGGCCCTAACCTGAGAGCTATAGCTCCTCTAAGAACTCAGAATTGAATCCAAATCTGCCTGCCTTTTATTAAAAGATCATAATCATGAGTCTAACAACATGCCAAAATTGGCTTACAAAGAGCAAAAACAGAGCTACAGCTCGTGATTCAAAATCTACAACAAAGGTTCAAGAGTCTTTATCGAAGGCTACAGCCTCAATATTTATACATGATGAGGGCCAAGCTGGCCTCCTCAATTAGTGGGGCTTGGCTGTCCAACTAAAAGTAAACTGCTGTTCCTGTAGAATCCGTTGGCTGCCTTCTAGCTCGGTGGTGATAGCTGTTGGAGCTCGGAGTTGGGGTGGAGATCACGAGGAAGGTTATTCAAGGCTGTGGACAACCTTCCTACAAACCCGCAATGCCACCTTGGCTGTCTCCTTGTCTCCATCTGCGTGGTCTTTGCTCCATTTAATGTCAAAAAACCTGAAATCATCATGTATTAGCCACATAGGCATAATGACTGCCCTTCTTCCTACAAATAACACGAATATACTAAGAAATGATGCATAAGTGATAAAAAATGAAGGGTTGAGCAAGGTAAGTAGGCCAAATGAGCCCAAATTGTTACCAAAAATTGGGGCTCATCATCACCCCCCAGCTAAAATATTTGGTCATCCTTGAGCAACTAGTCCAACTCTTCATCCTTCATTGCCTTTACTGCTACCCTTAAATCCCAAGCCTCTGTAGTAGTGTCCTCCTTGCTGATATGAAACCCAGCCCTTCTGTTTACCTCTTCCCACTGTTCATTATCATCTTTCTCTGTGCTGCCTTCCATCAATCCTAGCAGCAGTGGTGGGCTGAGTTTAAGGCCAATCCAGCTGGCTTGGAGGTTTTGCATGGATTTCTTATAGAGGGCTACCCGTACCAGAGGTTCCCTCATCCGAGTTGGGGTATGGTACTCTCGGATTTTCAGACTGTGTGCCAATGTATTCCATCTGCGTGTGCATGCTTGGACAGCGTTGTCTCCTAGCAGTCTCTCCATGTCCTCAAAATGAGCTATGGCTTGGGCCTGTTGATCCATATATCTTAATGAAGCTTGAGGGTCAGTGGACAAATGTTGGTGTGCCGAGATTAGTGCAACTGGATCCCCTGGTTCTGGTCTGATGAGCAATGGCTCGTTCAGCTCTCGGTTCATGATTGCTTTGGCTTCTATTGCTCTTTTGTCCTCATGGTTCAGCCATGAGGCAAAGGCCATTAATTGCATATCTCCCAAGGCCGTATTGGGATCCCATGAAACTACATTAGGCAGGGCCAGATTATGGAGGTAGAACTCCGCTAATTTGGCCCTATCCTCTGATGAACTAGTACTGCAAACTTCAGTGAATTGCTGCGGGTCTTGGAGCTGAGAGATACCTCTTTGCGCCAAGGTATTGATTTGGAATTGCAGCCATTGGTCTTTCAAGTACAAGCCATAAGATTTGGCCGGCTGCCTGCATTGGATAGCATCCATGGCCCAGCTGGCCATGCATGCCAATTGTGCTTCTTTCTGCTGCAGCTGTTCTCTGAGAGCTTGCACCTTAATTTATGCTTGTTGTTCTGCTTCCTGTAGAAGTGTGGTTGGCTCCCCAAGACCGGTGTTCAGCTCCTTTTTGCCTTGCTGTTCCTCTGTGGTGTCCTTGGAGGATGTACCTGTCCCTGCCCTCAGCTCCTGTAGCTGCAACCTCAGCTTCTGGTTTTCTTCCTGTAGGAACACGCGTTGGCAATTTGCCACGTGTTTAGCCATGGACAATTCACTTCTGGCCTCCTTGAGCTGCTCCTGTAAGGGACCTATGTCCGCCACCCCCTTTGACTTGGCTATTTTCATCCACGTGTGTGTACGGACTCTTTCTTCCTCCAATGCAAAAAACAGTGGCACAGTAAATTTCTGAGGTATAATTTTGCCAGCCTCTAAAAAGTTGTAATATGAACTCAGACTTGGCTAAGGGCTGGGCTCTGGTATATGCTCTTTTTCCACTTCCTTTGGTGGCTCTACTTCACCCTCCCTTGGTGGTGATAAGGGTGCTTCTCCTTCCATTCTCTCAGTTTCTTTAAGCCTGGCTAAGGTTTCCTGTAGAGCATCTTCAGCATCCTGTAGCCGAGCTTTTTCAGTCAATTGGTCTAACTTTTCTTGCCACGTAGTTTTCTTCGGGCTCCCCCTCTCATAGGTGACTGATATCCTCGAGGGGGACCTTTCCTTGGGCGAAGTAGGGGCATCTTCAATAATGATCGGGTTGCTGGACAGAGGCTGTGGCTTGCCCGTCTTTATCCTCACACTTCTTCGAGCTTTAAAATATAGAGGGGTCTCCCTCTTTCTCTTCTCCTTTGGCTTAGGAGGTGTGCTGAGGGCGGCCAGCACAGCTGCTGCCTCCCTTTCACGAATATCAGCTTTCTTCTCCTTGGGTTTCACTTTTTCGGGGCTTCCTGTAGAAGACCCTGTTTTAGTCAATTTCGGGCTTCCTGTAGAAGACCCTTTTCTGGTTAATTTTGGACTTCCTGTAGAAGCCGGTTTCGGTTTTCCTGTAGAAACAGGTGTCATCGCCTTGGTTTGCTTTGCTGCATGAGTTTTGCTTTTTGACTTGGTTGCGGGTGCTGTCGAGGCACTTTTGCTGATGTGGACCTTCTCAGCCTTGTCCACTTTGCCTTGCAGCCTTTTCTCTCTTGCTGTCAAGATGGGTGTGTCATCTTTCTCTTTGGCACCCTTTGTCTCTTGTTTCTTCTCTTGCTTTTTCTTCTGCTCCGTGGTCGTGGTCTTCTGGCCTGTTTCTTTCTTTCCCGCGGGCACTGACTCTTTCTCCTCACTGCTAGATGAACAGAGCTCTTCGGTCAGCATCTTTATATCCCCATCCTTTGTTAAATTTCTGAAGGCTTCCCATGAGAGAGGAACCTTGTATGTGTGGAGCGCATCCTCCACGAGGAGTTTGATGAGTCCATGGTGGGCTACCTGGTCTGGTGTGCCTTCTTTCAACTTGGTGGCACACTCAATCAGAGACTGTAATAGAAAGTAGGGGAGACTGAGCTTGTTTTCTACAGGTAGATCCATCTGGTGCCTTAATTCAGTGAGTAACCGAAAGTGGTACCCGTATACAATGCTAAAACGGCCTTCGCAGGTGATGTACTTCATAATCTGCAGGCTAACTTCATTCCACGGTGGCAGTAAACTGGTTCTATGAACCCCATTTTTGTCTTCTGAGAATTCCTCCTCTGGTGGAAGGAATTATTTCTTAGCCTGTTGGCCCAATTTCCTTTCTTCTTTATCCCATGGCAATCCCATTGGGAGCTCAGTAACTCGGCTGATGAATTGTGGGGTGAGTTTGAGGCTTAAACCCCTGAAGTTAACGGTGGCCAATGTTTTGGATTTCGGCCTCAGAGCTTGCAAAAATTCTTCTGTCACTTCGTCGTCATAGCCCTGCAATTTGTCACAAAAGGATATCCATTGCGCTCGTGTGAAGAGCTCCACCACCTCAGGATTTTCTCTTAACTTTGTTGAATCAGTGGGTTCCGTTCTGATGAACCCACCCGGCATGGTGAAAAACTGCTGCTTTAGCTAGAGGTGGCGAATGCGGAAGAAATTTGGCCTACTGGGACAGAGCGTAGAATTACGCTTCTGTCATGCATATAATTCACGAAGCTTATCTCCTGAAGACCTTAACACAGCTTAATTACACTGACATCCTGTAGGACGACAGTTCATGCACTGCAGACAACATTTGTAACAATTTTCTACGACCAGACTGTAGACGACGATTCTGCCACCCTCAAAAACCAATTACATGGAGAGTTCAGGCTTACCTTTTTAATCCGCCACCTTTTGACGTGAGGAAACCGACTTCCTGTAGAAACAGCTTTCCTGTAGGAGCAGCGTGCGATTTCTGGGGGATACTGCAGTGGGTCTGCGCTCTTGGTGTTGCTTCACAGGCGTTCTGAGGGCCAAAGACTCGGAGTATCGAGCTGCAGAGGGATCCGGATGATCACTTGAGTCTCAAACGGTGAATGATGAATGCATGGGGTGGCAATCTAGCCGATTAGATTTGAATCGGCGGAATCCGTGGCGCGGGGGTGAGCTGTCCCTGCCGGACCGTTGGACGACGTCATCCCATCATTTGCCTGCGAGTTCCCTTACTGTCGCATCATTCCCTGCAGATCCGCCGCCGTCTCTTCTGTTAAACTCGTTTTTCCCGACGGGATTGCTCTCACGTGTGTACTGCCCGTTTGCCACGACCGCCACCCAAACATCCGACTAGACCATTAACTGGTCGACGTGGCCAGTCGAATGGCCATACAACCGCTCAACCCATTCACTTCACACTTTGCAAACATTTTCAAAGTAACATTCATGCAATTCGACGGAAGAAAGGGTCAAGGCACTTACCTGTGCGGCCGCAACACGATTTTTCGGTTCTTGGACGATGATGAGTGGATTTATTTGCTGCTGGTGGATTTGCACAGGCCCGGAGGTTCATATTCACAGGCCGCTCACAATGGATTTGATGCTTCGGCTGCATGCGCCCGCGTTTTCATTGCATATGGCAAGCGTTGTGAATGGTGTACACTCTAGCGGGCTTAACTGTTACGGGACTCCTGCGGGATGTCCTGTAACCGTTTTTCCTCCTCAGGTGCATGCTGCACGACGAAGGCAATGGCCCCACGATCACGCTCACAGAGCTCATGGATGGCTGGGATGGATATGGTATGACATCTCAGCGTTTTTTCATCTTAAAAATTGCTTTCTCTTGATAACTCAATGATCTGCTTTGATGGTGCAGGTAACTTCATTGCATGTCGACAAGGATGGTAGAAAGAGGTGACAGCAGTGTGTAAGGGTGACAACAGTAGCTTGCATGCGTCCAAACCGATCCTTGGTCGTTAGATCTCCTCATAAAATGAATTCTGGGCCGTCCCAAACTTCTACAGGAAGTTTCCTGTAGAAATACAGAACTTCCTGTAGAAAGTTTGCGTTTCCTGTAGAAAGTTTGCACCTTCCTGTAGAAAGTCTGCATCTTCCTGTAGAAGACTCAAGCCGTGATGAAATTGTGCACATACCTTGGAGAAAATGAGTATTCTTGGAGGAGGTGCTGGTGAGGTCTCCTGGCAGCATGATAAGGATCCTTGGCTTTGAGTTGAAAGACCTCCTCTCCTTCATAGAACACCTGCAACCTGCATGCAATTTCACATTATAAACTTGCTGTCCTCCTTTTTTTTTTTGCTTATTGTTTTTTTCTTTTTTTCTTTTTTCTCTTTTTTTTTTTGAAAGATAGCAGGGGCGCCTCAATGAGGTTTTCACCCTTGCCATCTGCCTTAAGCGCCTCAGAGAGGTTTTCACTCAAGGATCTTTTTTCAAATTTTTTTTTTTTTTTTTTGAAAGACAATAGGGGCGCCTCAATGAGGTTTTCACCCCTACCACCTGCCTTGGGAGCCTCAGAAAGGTTTTCACCCAAGGATCTTTATTATTTATTATTATTATTATTATTATTATTATTATTTTAGATCTTTCAGGGTATGCCCAAAGTAGAGGCAGAACCCTTCTCTATGACCAACACTGACTTCTCCATAGTTTTGATGAACTCTTGTCTGGAGAGAGGTTTCCTGTAGATCTTCAATCGATGCCCATTGACAAGCATGGGGATGGCTTCCTCATCAATGGTCCGAATAAGAACAGATCCATTGTCATGACATTTTTCCACTGCATATGGTCCCAGCCATCTGGTTCTCAGCTTCCCCTTGAAATCTTTGTACCTGGAGTCATACAACAATGCCCAATCTCCTGGCTGGAATTGCTTGTCATTGAGGTGTTGGTCATGCCACACCTTTCTCTGAAGTTGAACCACTTCCGAGTGAAGGAGGGCCTGCATTCGGTGCTCGTCCAGTCCATTCAGCTGCAATAACCTTTCTTGTTGTGCATGGCTGAGATCTAGGTCCAGCTGAGCTGCCATCCTCAAAGTGTTGTATTCAAATTCAATGGACAACAAAGCTTTCTTCCCATAGACCAGCTCATAAGGTGTGAAGCCGGTGGTGGTCTTCCAGGTGGTGTTGTAAGCCCATGTGGCCTCAACCAGGTGATCTGCCCAATCTTTCCTACTGTTGCTCACCACCTTAGTCAAAATCCCTTCCAATGCTCTGTTGGTGACTTCCACTTGCCCATTTTCCTGTGGATGATAAGGGGTGGAAGTCCTATGCTTGATTTTGTGATGAGCTAGTAGGTCTTCAATTAGGTTGGATGTGAACTAGCTCCCTTGATCGGTGACCAGCTCTCTTGGGTAGCCAAACTTGTAGAAGATGTTTTCTCTTAAGAACTCGGCCACCTTTTCTTCTGTTGCTGCTTTGATTGCTTTAGTCTCTGCCCACTTTGTCAGGTAGTCAGTGCACACAATGATGTAAGACCTTTGCCTCGAAGGAGGGTTGATTGGACCCACAAAATCCATACCCCACTTCTCAAATGGCTCAAGAGTCACTTGAGGTTGGAGAGGCATCTCATCCCTTTGAGTCGGTTTCCCCATTCTTTGGCATTGGTCACATCGGCTGATATACCTTCTGACATCTTGATGAAGTGTGGGCCAATAGTAGCCTGCCTGCAGGATTTTGAAGGCAGTCCTCTTTGCTGCAAAATGTCCTCCACAAGGCCCATCATGACAGGTGAGGAGGATATCAAAGACTTCCTCCTCCCTTACACAACGCCTTAAGATCTGATCAGGGCCAAGCTTGAACAGATTGCCCCTGATCCAAGTAAATGAGGCACTTTTTCTGATGATTCTGCTCTTCTCTCTTGAAGATAGGTGTGGAGGGAACTGTGCTGAAACAAGGTAGTTTGCTATATCAGCAAACCATGGAGAGAGTACTGAGATAGCAAACAGATGTTCATCGGGCATCTGGTCATCCACTGTTCCATCCTCATCTGCAGACAAATCCAATCTAGATAAAAAGTCAGCAACAACATTTTCTTTACCTGGTTTGTCAACAATGGTCAAATCAAACTGCTGCAACAAAAGTAACCATCTAATAATACGAGCATTCACATCTGGTTTATTCATTAAATATCTAATTGCAGCATGATCCGTATGTACAAAGGTTTGATAGCCAGTAATATAATGTCGGAACTTGTTCAGTGCATGGACCACAACCAAGAATTCTTTCTCGGTTACAGTGTAATTCAGTTCGGCTTTGGACAAGTTTTTGCTAACAAAGTAAATGGCATATGGAAGTTTTTGTTCAACTTGTCCTAAAGCTGCCCCTATGGCTTTGTTCGAGGCATCAGTGTGGATGTGGAAAGGTAGGGCCCAGTTTGGACCTCTCAAGATTGGGGCTGACACCAACTTGTCCTTTAATTCATTCAAAGCCCTCTGACAATCGTCAGTCCATTTAAACTCCACATCTTTTGCCAACAGGCCAAACAATGGCGAGGCTAGCTTGCTGAAGTCTTTAATGAATCTCCTGTAATACCCTGCTAATCCTAAGAAACTCCGAACATCCCTTACCTTTTGGGGAGGTGGAACCTTCTTGATGAGAGCAATTTTGTTAGGATCCACTTGTAACCCTTGGCAAGAAATGGTATGGCCTAGCACGGTCCCTTCAGTCATCAGGAATTCACATTTTTCAGGACTAAGGGACAGGTTCATCTCAATGCATTTGGTTAGGACCTTTCCCAGATTGGACAATGCTTCCTGGAAGTTGGACCCATAAGGAGTGAAGTCATCCATATAGATTTCCACCGCATCATGGACCAGCTTCGAGAAGATGCTCAAGACAGCTCTCTAGAAAGTAGCAGGAGCATTGCATAGCCCAAAGGGAAGAACTCGGTAGGCAAAGGTACCCCAAGGACAAGTGAAGGTGGTCTTATCTTGGTCTTCCGGGCTGATTTGGATTTGGTTGTACCCGCTAAACCCGTCCAGGAAAGAGAAGAACTTCTTTCCTGCCAGTCCATCCAACACTTGATCTATGAAAGGTAGAGGGAAATGGTCTTTCTTGGTAGCTTTGTTCAGTTCTCGGTAGTCCACACAGATTCTCCATTTCCCATTTTTCTTGGGAACCAACACCAGAGGGGACACCCATTCACTATCTGAGATGGGGTAAATGAATCCGGCATCCAGCAGTTTTTGCAATTCTTCCTTGACAATGTCCTTAAGGGCTGGATTCATTCTCCTCTGAGGTTGCCTAACCGGCTTACAATCCTCTTTGATGTATATGTGATGGGTACAGACCGAAGGATGGACTCCTTTCATCTCCTTATAGCTCCAAGCAAAAGCATCTAGATGGCTGGCCAACAGGCTACACAGCTCCTTTTCCTGGGAAGGAGATAGGGAGGAGCTGATCTTTAACGTTCTCTCAGGGCCGAACTCCACATTCTTGACTCTGGGAGTGACAGGGTTGGTGGCACAAAGGTCCACTAAGGTGCTGGCTTGGGCATCCTCCACCAATTTCTCTAAGGATAGTGCACTGGAAGGTGGATTCTGGATCAAAGTCTCAATCAAGTCATCCTCGGTTGGGGGGTCTCTTCTAGTGGTATCTAGGGTGCACAAAGGTGCTGAGTACACCTCATCCTCTTCTCCTTCCTCCAACCACAGTGGTAAGTCATGCTCTAAGGAGGGTTGGGCAGGAGGGTATAGGACTAGCTGCTTGGACATAGGACCGTTTTTTATGGTCATGTTTCCTGCACGGCAACTTATGTAAGCATCTGCAGTGGCTAACCAAGGCCTTCCCAAAATAAGAGGATATCCAGTAAGCTTTGCCTTGGGTTGCAGAACCAAGAAATCTGCAGGGTATTCCCAAGAGTCGACAGAGACCAAGACATCCTCCACAATCCCTTCGGGAGTCACGGTGGAGCGATCTGCTAGTTGCAGGACTGTCGAGGTCTTCCTCAAGGAACCCTGAAGATTGAGTTTGAGCATGGTATCCCTGGTCATCACATTAATGGCAGCCCCCAAATCAATCAAGGTGTGAGGTATGATGGTGCCATTGATGTGGACATCTACTACAGGACTCCTAGGATCTAGATACTTTGGGCAGATGACTTGTCCTAACATAAGGTCAGACAGTTGTCCTAAGACATTGATGGTTGAAGCATCTCTCTTTCGCCTGCCTGGGTGTTTGAAACACTTTTCCTTAACCAGTTTGTTGTATATTGGCACATCCTTGATGGCTTGGAGAAGTGGTATTTTCACACACAACTGCTTGAGCTCTCCCAGAAGCTCATCCTCCTCTGGGTTGGGTTGTGTGGTGGCTGTTAGTCTCTCAGGAAAGGGTGGAATAGCCTTTGGTTCACTTTCCTGTTTGTCCTCCTCGTCCTCTGGGGGAGGAGGTTGGCGATCCAGAAGAGTCTTTCCAGATCGAAGATTGATCTCCTGGATCTCCACAGCATAGGTAGGGCATGATGTTTCCCCAGTGTATACCTGCTGGGCCTGTCTATTGTTGGGGTTCGGGTTCGGTTGAGCAGGTATTTGAGGTTGCCTTGGAGGAGCAGGAGGTAATGGTTGAGGTTGAACTGGTGGTGGAGGCAAAATGGCGGGAGGAGTGTTGTACTGGGGCCTCCACCCCGACTGAGGTGCATTCCACTGAGGCTGTGGCTGGGCATGTGAATGATATGAATGAGTAGTGGGTTGAGTAGGGTACTGAGGGGGATAAGACCATGGAGGAGGCATAGACCAGGAAGGATGAGCAGGGGGACCCCAGGAAGGCATAGGAGTCGATTGGTTGGGGCTGTAATAAGCTTGGGGTGCCCCTTGCATCCCCTGCTGGTAAGGTCTAGGTCCTTGTGGCCTCCTTTGGTTGAGGAAATAGAGAGGTTCAGTGGGAGCTTCTGTCCCTTGGTACATGGCTTTAAGCCCAGGTAAGGTTGGACATTGATTTGTGGGATGGTCCTCCTCACAAACGAAGCACACTTCAACCGAATGCAATGGGCATTCGTTCTTAGGGTGTCTCCTTGTACATCTAGGGCAGAAGATAGCCAAGGCCCTCTCAGCTTCTTCCTTCTTCTGCTAGATCCTGAATGTGTCCAGTTGCATGGAAATGGTCTGTCTCACCTCACTCTTAAGATCTTCTAATTGATTTGCAAACTCATGCTTCGAGAAAGGGATACCAGCTGAGAGGAGGTTTCCTCTACCTCGTTTCCGGGCTGCCCTGGAGTGGTTTCTAAACACAGTCTTGATGTCCTCATAAGGCAGTTGGTAAATATCTCCCCCAACTAACATGTGAAGGGTATCTAAGAGGTCTTCAGGGACTCCTCGGAGCAGGACCAACTTGAGGGATTCAAGGTCAAGTGTGCACCTGGCCCGCTTATAGCTAAGTTGGAACCTCTCCTCATAATCCTCTAAGGACTCATCATTTCCCATGGTCATCCGAAAGATCTCTCCCTTGGTTTCCTTGGACCTACAGTAGTCCCGGTACTTGGTATTGAAAGCTTGCTGCATCTGAGCCCAAGTGGTGATACTATTCCCAGGTAAGCCCATGAACCAGCGTAATGCTGCATCCTTAAGAGTTGAAGGGAAGAGTTTCAGCTTCTGCTCATCTTCAGTATAGTCATAGGTTCTACAAAGGACAGCAAACTCAAACAGGAAGGTATCAGGATCTTCAGTAGTCAATCCATGGAAGTGAGGTAGAGCGGAGGGACTAATGTTTTTCATTTTCATGTCTCCATTGGTTTCTCGGATGGGGAAGGCACCTTCTATTCTCTCATCTTCTCCTCTATTGTCAGCCATAGCTTCAGATGGGATGGTCTATAATTCTTCTTCTGCTATAGGATCTTCGTATATCTCAGGAGGTTCACCTATAGGTTCTTCTGGATCACTGTCACCGAAGAAGAGAGAAGGGTGACTCAGTGATGTGGTGGGGGTGTTGGGTAAGAATTTGCCTGTTTTATCTCGATTCCTACGAGGCATGAAATGGAAAGACTTTTTTGATTGCTTTTGTTTTTTCTTTGGTACCTGCAAAACTGAAACAGATTGATCTACAACTAACTATCTTGCTGAAATAAAGATGCAGAATTGAATTGAAAGCAAGAAAGAACTAATCTACTTTGCTCAAATGGAATTGCAGGAATGGAAATGCTAGTCTACGCTTGCAGAATTGAAAGGCTAATCTATGCTTGCAAAATTGAAATTGCGGAATTGAAATGCTAGTCTATGAAAGCAGGAAATGTCTATGCTACCTTTGCAGAATGGAAATGAAATAAACTACTTGGGAGAAGGCGAGAGTAAGAAAGCAGAAGAAAAGCAACAATTACTAATACTCTGACGCTTCCCCGGAAACGGCGCCAAAAAGATGGTGGGCTCCAGTATTGTAGCAATAATGCTACAACTCCTGGAGCTTCCTTCTCTAATTTTATCAACCCGGTAGTTCGTAACAAACTTGGAAGCGATGGTGTTGTATGCACAAGTACTAGCTCTTGTCGCAGTTGTCACTTGGTCAGCTGGCACAAGTCCGCTAGGGCTCAAGCCAACTTCTATATGTTCTCAGAAGAAGCTTTCTAAATGATGAACGAAGGCTATCTCAAAGGAAATTAACCTACTTTGCAAGAATGAACTGAAAGCCAACCAAACATGGAAACCCTAGTAAACCCTAATCTGACCAACTTAATCCTTACAATGCAATGATGGGAATGCAACTCCTAACAATGATGCCATTACTTCTAGTGATATGAGATGCATGAATTTAAACTACTTCCATTGAAGAGAACACGCTTTTCTGTATTTTTGCTCAAGTGGTTGGAGTTATTATGATTGTGCTTGTTACTGGGTCTTGACTGTGCAGGGATAGTTCAAAGGGGAGGAAGGCTTGGGAAAGGTCAGGAGGACTCTGAGAGGTTCCAGGGGATCCCTAACATCATTCCACAGAAGTTCACAACGTTTAGGTGCTTGGCAACCGTGTTTGCAGGCTTCTACAGGATGTCTGCAGGGGATCCTACAGGAAGCTCGGGATTTCTACAGGAAGTCTGCTAACTTCTACAGGATGTTCTGCAGTCGGAGTTTTGGGTGATGGAGGAGTGAAGGAGCTGTATGGGTGGATAGGTAAGATGAAAGGGGAGCTTGTGATGGCTCAGGGACAGAGAGATGAGCTGGGGAGAGAGTGTATAAAGCTGGTTGGTCGATAGAAGGGTAGAGGCAATGGAAGGCCGAAAAGATGAGGCAACGTGGATAATAGAAGAGTTGGTGGGCAAAGGATCTAGCTGCGAGGTAAGGAGATGGCTTAGGGATGACTGAGGAGGATAAGGAAGTGTTGAAGTGGTGCTGCGCAGTGTAAATGAAACAAATCACCTTTGTCTTGCACAAAACCGAGGATTCATCAACCTATTCCAACTATTTTATTAGAGATCAAAGAACAGCGATGTAAGTTAAGAGAGAAATCGTGCATGGAGCTGAAACAAGGGGTTATTGCTCAAGATCTAACTGCATGGATACTTCTACCAATGGAAATATGACTTTAAAGCTTGCATGAACATATAAGACTGCGTTTTTTGGTGGTTGGCACGGTCTACACCCCCACTCTCTAAACAGAGGTGGCAGTGAGTGCACGATCAACCTTTTCTTGGAGCTTTGATGAAGTCTAATCCTCCTACTCTAATCTAAGCTGCTGAAAGAACTTTATCCATAAACTAATCCTACTTAATCACATCAAGAAAATTGAATCAACAGACTGTGTTTTTCAAATGCATGTCAAGGCAAAGAAATGAAATGCTGAAAGGAAAGACAAGTAACAATACAAAGAAAAGGAGGTCTATTGCTCTCAGGTTGGGCCCTAACCTGAGAGCTATAGCTCCTCTAAGAACTCAGAATTGAATCCAAATCTGCCTGCCTTTTATTAAAAGATCATAATCATGAGTCTAACAACATGCCAAAATTGGCTTACAAAGAGCAAAAACAGAGCTACAGCTCGTGATTCAAAATCTACAACAAAGGTTCAAGAGTCTTTATCGAAGGCTACAGCCTCAATATTTATACATGATGAGGGCCAAGCTGGCCTCCTCAATTAGTGGGGCTTGGCTGTCCAACTAAAAGTAAACTACTGTTCCTGTAGAATCCGTTGGCTGCCTTCTAGCTCGGTGGTGATAGCTGTTGGAGCTCGGAGTTGGGGTGGAGATCACGAGGAAGGTTATTCAAGGTTGTGGACAACCTTCCTACAAACCCGCAATGCCACCTTGGCTGTCTCCTTGTCTCCATCTGCGTGGTCTTTGCTCCATTTAATGTCAAAAAACCTGAAATCATCATGTATTAGCCACATAGGCATAATGACTGCCCTTATTCCTACAAATAACACGAATATACTAAGAAATGATGCATAAGTGATAAAAAATGAAGGGTTGAGCAAGGTAAGTAGGCCAAATGAGCCCAAATTGTTACCAAAAATGGGGGCTCATCACTTCGCCAAAGAGAATGGCTAGGGTTTACGAAGGTTTCACTTTTATCAAAGTATTATTTTCTTATTCCTTCAACTTGCGGCAGAGATGAGTGAATCTAAATGGCAAAGATAATTTCCAAAATTCAATTTCAACAATTCGCTTATATGGCTAGATGCCCAAAAAAATCTCATGTAGGCTCAAAACATGGAAGACGAAAAACCAAAGAAGTTGATTATGCTCCAAAAAAAAAATTGAAGATGAATTTAAAATTCTTCTGCAATATAATTATGAAACCCTAGTTTTTGATTAAATCTCATGACAAAATAAGAAATTTAGCAAGAAATGCATACGGCCTCTTTTGGAGATTTGGATTACGGGAGCAGAGATGAGAAATGCATGCGGCCTCTTTTGGAGATTTGGATTACGGGAGCAGAGATGAGAAATGCATGCAACCTCTTTTGGAGATTTGGATTCATTGGGCCATTTTTACCATAGGTGACGCAGTTATATATATACCGAATATCTTCACTGAATCTGCAAAAAAGCCCTTAAATTTTTCTTCACTATTATCATCTATTGGGCCATAGATACATTATCCATTCATTTACATGTAACAACATGCTAAGAGCCATACATAGCTATTGTCATAAAACATACATATAACCAACATAATAGGGGAAAAAATATCATAATAATACTAGCCATAAAATCCACATATACATCAGTACATTTACACATGAAAAACAAGGGAATGAATTTCTCATTAATGGATGCAATAAACCAACTAGAGATGGGACTACCACATTCCACCTGACCATAGATTGGTTGAGCCAAGTCTCTCCTCTTCTAATCACACCCATGCCATATTCCAAGCATGAATGTGGGACTCATAGAACACACCAAAAAAACCAAATAAGCATGGATGCCACCAGATTTCTCCACCATGCCGTGAGGAATTTGAGTGCCTCCTAGTCTCTCAGGCTTTACTGTAATCCACAACACACTCTCCAAGCTTTACCATACATCCCATCCCAGGACTACCAGGCACAACGAAGAGAGATCTGCCACTTTTCTTTACCGTATATCCCAAAATTCACTGACAAGGATTCCTAGGCCCATCGAGGCACACAATCATGGCTTTACCGCAACCCATAGTGCAGTTCAAGGGTTACTATGCTAGTGGCTTTACCATGTCCACTGCTTGGTTAAGGAACCACTAGGCCATGTGTTTGTCATTTTAGAGATCCATTCCACTCAGCTTCGAATCCATTTGACCATCCCACATTAATTGAATATGAGAAACCATCTCATAAAAGCTATCAGCAAATGGCAAGGAAATGCTAAAGAACACTCTCAAACCTGGCAAAACCCATGCCATGATAGAAAATAACCACATGCAATACCATGCATGCCAAATCTAGCAAAGGAAAATACACATGCAAGTCGATACCTGCAATGAAGCATGTTGTAGCTTCTTGATCCCGCCTTCCCCTACTTGATCTTTTCTTCCTCTTACTTTCTTTGTCTTTCTTGCTCCAATGCCAAAGTTCTTCAAGAAAAATCAAAGTATCCAAGAGTGAGAGAGATAGAGAGAATAATGAGAGAGCTCCAAAGCTAAACTAACAAAAAGTTACCAACTGATCCTTAGAAGCCTTTTTATGAATAAGGCTTCTATTTTCTTCATTTTCCATTATTTTCCTTCATTTTCCTCCTCACATGCAACCTGTGACCTTTCACCTCCTTTTTCTCCTAATTTGCATTATTTTCATAAATAAATGTGCCAAAAATGCCATTCAACCATTTCCTTTGCCAATTTCCTTAGCCATAAACAACCAAATGAACACCCCCTAGGATGTCTTGCCCAACATTCAACTTGGAATAAGTGTCCCATCAACTGTGGTTATTATTTTTAACTTTTATTACATGGAATTTTCACCAGGGCTGTTACAAGTGACATGATAAATGGTAGGAATGCTATGAGTGGGTCAATACCAAAGGGCTTTAAAAAATAGGGTGCAATCCCACTCCCTTTGGCATGATGGAATGAAAATTTATACTTCTTTTCTCCACCACCTTTGCGCCTCTTGGTATGGTTGAGTGGGCACCTCCTAGTAGGCTTGAAATTTCATGTTCCCAAAAGGTTGTAGGCTTGCCCATTCTAAAATCCAGACCTAACTGTATTAATGATTTTGGTCATGGATTTTCTCAATGTGACATGGTGTGGTATGGTCATCCATGTTAGAAAATAAAATTAGAAATTTCCTTCCTTAAGCAAAGGATTTGTAAGCCAATCTAATCTTCAGTTGTGTTAATTAATCAACTCTATTTAATTAGTCAATATTAATTATTAATTATGGTTTTGATCAGTCATGGCTTATGGTTTGGATCAGTCATGGCTTTCTCCATGCTTATGTGGTTGTCACAACTAGATTTAAAATAACAAAGGTAGAATAGAAGAATGCTACAAAATGATTTTTCCTTCCTTTATTGTACTTACCTAGAGGAAATAAAAATACATTTACTATTTATCTTGTAATAAAAATTCCTTTAAAAACTAAGTTAAGTGCAAGAGTATCATAAATTATAATTAGTTCCTAATATATCTTATATGCACTAGGGAATTAGTTGCATTTTAATATGATATTATTAGAGATAAAAACACATTTACTATTTATCTTGTAATAAAAATTCCTTTCTAAAACTAAGTTAGTTGCAAGAATATCCTTAATTATAATTAGTTTCTAATATATCTTATGTGCACTAGGAAATTAGTTGCATTTTAATATGATATTATTAAAAAAACTAGTTGCATTTTAATATTATGTAAAATAAGGAATTAAATGCATTTTAATAGAATATTATTAAACTTTTTACTTGAAAAAGCTTTGTAATTTTTTTATTTCTTTCTGACATGGCATACAACCATGTTTTCACATAGATTATAAACACCGATAACAAATATAGCTTCTTCTATTTTATTTTTTTTTCCATAATTTCCATCTGATATTTTATTTTGAACTATTTTATTTTATGAATGGATGACTCATCAATGAAATTAGGCTTTTTATTTTAATTTATCTTTTTTTTTTGGATTTTTACATTGCATACAACTATGTTTTCCCATAGCTTACAAGCACCAATAACAATTTCTTGGATTATCCTTTTTTCAGTTCTATAGCTTTCATCTGGATATTTTATTTAGAGCTATTTTATTTTATGGGGCTTCATATGGATTATCCTTTTTGGGTTCTATAGTTTTCATCTTGATATTTTATTTCGAGCTATTTTATTTTATGGGGCTTCACACATTACATATATACAGTTATCTCATTTTGTCTATTATTCATAGTTGGATAATTTTTGTTTTGAATTATTTTCTTTTTGTCTACATAAACTAAAATAAAAATAAATAAGAAATTTTATAAAATAATTATAAATAGTTAAAAGTATTAATTAGATTTAAAAAATTATGATTTTTTTTATAAATATATTTTTTATTTAATTTGTTTGAATTGAATTATTAAAAAGAATGATTGTGATTTTTTTTTATTTAATTTTTTTTATTGATATATTTATAAAAATTTTATTAAAGTTTTAAGATTTAAGAGTTGAATGTGGGTAATGAGGATAACAATCTTTCTCTGTAATGTTTTCAAAACTAAATTACTTTCAATAATAATAAAAATTTACATAAATACATCACATGATCCAGCATTAACCAATAAAGATGAATAACAATCCATAAAACGAAATAGATGCTGCACAAACACCTAAACCCACAATGGACAAAAAAGCCTAAAAATATCATATATTCACAAATTACCTGCAACCATATACCCATAGATTCAAAAAATTTAAAACAACCCACCAAAAAAAGCTGCACTAAGACTCTACATAATATAAAAGTCTAAAAACCAAAAAAAAAAAAAAAAAGCAAAAACAAGAAAGAATAGCTAAACAACAAAAGTCCCAGCTCCACCTTCGAAAGTTACACTCCCAAAACACTTAAACTACATATAATTTACAAATTAACTTATTTTAAAATTCGTTTTTTTAATTAAACTATATTTAATCATGAAAAGATATTAAGTTAGGTTTTTGGATTTCGAATCAACGACCCTTAAAGCCGAGTGCTTGTTCAATTGTTTTTTTTAATGTAATATATCTTTTAATATAAATAAACTTTATTTATATTTGTTAATAAACCATTCATTTACAACTTTATGTTATTACATAATCATTTTAAAAAAATTAAAAACGAAGAAATAGTATTTAAAATATCATATTAAAATGAGAATTACCTTTTCCTAACCGATTTAACCTATTCGACAAGGTGATAGACTATAATCCATGCTGAGATCTGCATATTATAAGCAATACCAGATGTTTTCAAATCCACCCGTGGGTAAGATCCATTCATCGAATAACGCGGCATCTGAGGTTTTTAAAATATTTGGTAGACTATCCATTTTCAGGTGTTTTTCGAATTCACTACGAATGTTTTTTTTACAAATAGTTGATATAGACTATTTACTTTCAGGTTACAATTAAGAGTTACAATCTTCAATTCGTCTTTATTTTCAAGAAAATGTATGTCTGATAGTTATAAATAAAAATATAAATACAATGGGAGTATGGTAAATAAATAAAAACTTTTTTATACTTACTCCAAAAGTATGGTAAATAAATAAAAATACAAATAAACTAGAAGTATGGTAAATAAATAAAACCTCTTTTTATATTTAGTCCATAACCCTCTTTCTATTTAAAAAGGCTCAAAAACGAGGTTTAATTTAAGTGAATCCTATGGGCCAAATACCATATTTATAAAAGAGGTATGGTAAATAAATAAAGCATCTTTTTATACTTCAAAGGTATGATAAATAAATAAAAATATAAATTAACTATAGGTATGGTAAATAAATAAAACCTCTTTCTATATTTAGTCCATAACCCTCTTTCTATTTAAGAAGGCTCAAAAAAGAGGTTTTATTTAATTGAATCCTATGGGCCAAATACCATATTTATAAAAGAGGTATGGTAAATTAATAAAAATATAAATAAATGAGAGGTATGGTAAATAAATAAAACATTTTTTATGTTTACTCCATAAGCCACCTCATATTTACGAACACTCAAAAAATGTGTTATATTTAGGTGAAGCCTATGGGCCAAATTATTATTAATTCCATGCAAAAAAACATTATTAACCCTAATATTAGTATTAATAAAAATAAAGATGACACATGGTATTGATCCATGGTATTCACATGGAATGCAGCCTATTTAAAGGGAGAATTAAACTAGCATAGATCCATCTTTAATCTGGATCAAATATCGTGATATGCAAACTAACATAGAGTGAAAAATGTTTGATCCCTCTCGGGGCTTGGTAGATCAAGAGTAAAAATGGATCTTGTAATTTAATGTCACTTAAACATTTTAACTTGGTTAAAATAAAAAAATAAAATAAAAATCAATTATTAATTTTATTAATTTTTATAAACTACTAATAGTAGTTTTTAAGCTCCAAGTTTATGAAAACCCATGGTATTGACCCATGGTAATACCATAGTATTCATGTGAGCATAGACTATTTAAAGGGGAAATTCTATCAACTTAGATCCATCTTAATTCCGGGTCTACCAAGTGCTGGGAGGGATAAATAGATTTCATCCCTCTAAGAGTGGTAGATGTGGAGTTAAGATGGATATAGGTTGTTTTTTATGATAATGAAGATATTGAATAGACTTAGGAAATTATATTGTAAAAAAAGTCTTAAGGTGAATGGTTAAAACTACATTTAGTCACTTCACAAAATTTAATAAAAAATACGGATATCTCCATTAATATTGGTTTTTCTAATTTAACAAAAAAATTTCAAAACAATGAAATCTTAACTCTTTCCACATCACCCTTGCAGAAGAGAGATAGTCACTGCCCAGATTTCCCACCACTTTTCAAAAATTCTCAATATGATGTCTTCATGAAAAAGTTAAGGTACTGATCTTGGATTATTTGTTTGAAAAATATGCTTCTTTGTACAACCTTTCATCTTCTCTGCTATTCTTAGTTTGTCATAATGATCTATAGGGGTTGGGTCACTGCACCATATTGTCCTAAAAGGCGGAGATTGTGCACAAAAAAGGAAATTAATCCACATGTTACAACGCTGTTAAAAATGGTATGAACGTAGTGAATTATGCTAATAAGAAATTTAGATTGGAAGAGACGTAACTAAATTTTATTATTTAATTAAAGATTTCCAATTAAAATAATAATAAATCTACATTTATATATTTATATATTGATTGGAAGGCTTCTGACAATGGTCACTTCTTTCCATTAGATCCCCTTTAGGCCTTTGTGATACCTACTACTTCATTATATTATATAGTTGAGGTTTGCTACTTGTTGGCCTATGAGGGTAAACAAACTTGATGTGTTTTTTTTATCTCACAGTTGGAGTCTATGGAATAAGAAAGAAATTTGATAGCTTGGCAAAAGTGGTAGCTTGACAAAAGTGGTAGAGAAAACATTAATCTCTCCTACCATGACAAACATGGCCATTAAAACTTGCAACATTGTTTGTAGGAAGTGAATATTTTGTTTCTTTTTTCCAAACATGTATGTTACTATATTACAGTTTAATGAATATGTTTTATTATTATCATATATGGTTTCATACTTTAACAAAACATTCGCCAAGACTTCACAATGTTTTATTATTCAGTGAAATATTTTCCAAGATCTTACAAGATTTTATAATTCAGTGAAAGATTCACTATGACTTTACAAGATAATACAATTTGGTGAGAGATTCGCCAATATATATATATATATATATATATATATATATTAGTGATAAAATCGCCTCCCATTTTTCCTATGTATCGTGGGGATTCGCTCATTTATTATACATATAAATTTAGGGCGGTTCTTAAAATTTTCACTGGTTAAAAAAATTATATTGGTTGTCCAAAAAAAAACCAACTCAATTATTAAGATTAAAACTTTTTCAAGGAGTAAATTTTGTGGGTCTTTTGTGGGTCTTATTGATAACAACATAGATAATATTTGACATAGTGGTTTTTTTAATAAAATAAAATAGTCATAAATATTGACATAACGATAACTATTTAATGATAATTAGCATACTTAAAACTAGGTAATAGTATCTATACAGAAAACTATCACAGAAGAAAGATAAGAGACAATTCAAAGATGGAATTATTCTTCCAAGATGATCATCGAGTACTCCGGAGAGGAGTTTGCATTAACCATGTTGAGGGGAGGTATGTCGATGATAACTTCCTCATTTTGATGAGCATTAGAGTCAGTATTCGAGTTGAGACTATGAAGCGCTCCACTCTATTTAGTCTAACCATCATATCGTCTAGATTGTGCATGGTGTCCCTCAATATCATCTTCAATTCCACCTGACCAATGAAGAGTTTGTAATTGTCAACTTGTTTGTCTTGAAGCACCATATTAAAAAGTGCCTCCATCTGTTGATGTGTTGATATAGAATGCCTGAAATACAATCTTTTATTTTCCAGTTTTCCTAGGTCTGGAACCCATTTGGAATTACCATTGCAAATTTCTGAGTCTGAATGATACATATGGTCCCCAAACTCCTTTGCTTCCAGAGTGAGTATCTCTTTTCTCACCTCCATGGGAGCGGAATTGAAGAAGTTTGCAATTGATTCCCACCCAAACAGCCTATGGTGTCTGGAGGAAGATACCCCCAAAGCACCTCCCTTGCGACCGATAATTCTTTGACAAGGGGCCATATGAACACAAAGGACAACTATTTGGACTGACAGACTTACCCAACTACAATAGTTGGCTAGATAATATGACACCTGTGAAACACGAAAGGCCAATTTGTGGTTAACGATGGAGTGAAATTTCCCTCTACTACCACAAACCACAAGTCATCAAGAAACCTTTGAAGGAGTAGTTGTTGATCAGAAAATACACAAGGACCGTTATCTACCAAAATTGTGGATTGACACTCTTCACTAGAAACCATTAATACATGAGGAGCAGAGTGTATAGCACCTTGGAATACAAAAAATGACCTAGGGATGATGGGATGATAAATGAATTTAGAACTAGATGGAGAAGGATCTGTTATACCATACTCCACACACTAGTATAGAATAGTTAAATGAAATCCCAGAGGGGTCAAGAGATTGAGGTGTCGTTGATGGAATGACAATCACCAATTCAAAGGAGGGGTGAGATCTTGTATTGTGAAGAAATAACACACAAAAACATTTTCCATCTATATGAAACCTAATAAGTTGCGTGGATAAACTTATGACCTTTTAACAACTGACTATGGAAAATAGTGATGACCAAAATTTAAACATGAATTGGTCATACCCTCTCATAATTTTATGTAAAAACAACAATCTAAACAACCATCCCTTAATAGTAAGATGCCCAATTGAGAAACAAAGGTGTAAACCAAAGTGTTGCATCGCCAAATTTCCAAAGCCATTAACCACCTTTGTTCACCACCGTGAAACACTAGAAGGAGTAGTATATAACATTTACCTTGTAAGAGCCAAAACCTCATCAATTTCCAGAACAGTGATCATGCGCGCTGCTTCCCCTGGGACTCAACCATCCCAAGATAGTATATCATGGTGAACTCATTTATGATTTTTCTCCTAGCGACAGGAAAATTCCTTACAACATCCAATCTGCCATAAGCGAGATATCCATACTTAAATTGACAAAGAAATATGAATGTTTGAAACTCTTAGTAAACTTAAAACCCTGAATTCCCATTCTCGTGCATTTAATTTGAAGGGACCTTAATGTTAAAGTGGCCTAACATGAGGCAAGAGTAAGCCACACATTTCCCATGCAAGGCCAAGTGAAGGGCGAGGCTCTTCCTCCAAAGGTCATCTCCACCTTCACCAAATAGGAAATTAGCTTGTCAATCATCACTTTATCTCAAAAACTATTGCCAAAAACTTGCGGCATGTTCCTTTGCATTATTCTATTGTCAGTTAGACACCTCGATCCAGGAGTTTGGTTAATTCACTCACATTCTTAATCAGGTGCTATGCATACTCAATTATCAATGAGTCTCCATGTGTCACGCCCCTATCCCAGTGGTAGTATTTCAACCACTCATAGGAGGGTGCAGCACCGCCACACTTTTTCTTTCTTTTCACCAATACTTAAATGTGTCGACTACGCCTAACCAAATACTTAGCCAATTTTTACTTCAAGTGTTATATCATAGTGAAAATAAACTTCAATTACTCTTCATCAATTATACATATGCACAATGGATAAAAACATTCAACACATCATCATAAAGGGAGGGGAAACTCCCATAAACTGAAGTCTGCCTAATATCAATAATAAACACAAGTTTTGTAATGCAATTGTACATAAAATTACAAATGTCGTGCTACCAACAACATGGTCATCACACTTCTATTTTACAAGTCGTGACTACAGAAATAACTAGTCCTGTCACCATACACGGTTCACCCAAACTCTGGTCCTCCTTGACACTATCATGCCTATTTCTCGTCGTATTAGTCTACCCACGCCCTGTTGCAACTCCTTCGCACTGTTGCACGCCCTCTTCACCACTTATGACACACACCAGTTCCTTGTCACACCATCGACACCCGTCGCACAACTCTGCAACTCAAGTCCGGTCGCCCACGGGTCTGCACGCCCTCAGGTTGGGTCACCCGCCCAATTCTACACCTACACCTTTGTTTCGGGTCGCCCTCAGGTCTGAACACCCTTGGGTCAAGTCACCCTCAGGTCTGCACACCCTAGGGTCAAGTCACCCTCGGGTCAAGTTTGTTGCACTTCTGCACCCATGCCTTGCAACACTGTCCACCTGTCACACGCCCCACGGTCTTCCTATTCCCAGAAACCCAAACTTTCGGCCAAGCAAACACGACCCTGCAATCCACACTCCATCTGTTTCCTACGCAGTCGTCTTCACCCACCCTGCATCCAAGTTCCTATCTTCTTTTCTTTTTCGATGCCTTGGTTTCTTGTCTTCATCTCCATTCATCCATCTCTTACTTATACCCGTGCCACACGCTGGTAGCATCTCCAAGGGTCATGACCCTTCACCTCTCCATGGGTTGGCCCATTAGTAATTCATCACATCGGCTCAACCATCGCCAACACTTTGGCCCATCCATCATACACATGTATGCCTCCACATATAAACTCGGCCTACCTGTCACATAACTCAACCAACACTTCAACTTGTTCACTCTCTCATTTAGGTCACTCGGGTCAGTTGCCTACTCACTTGATGCACCCAACCGTCATCGTACAACTCGCCCACACGTCTCACCCTACGCCCGGTCATCTCGCCCACCCACAATGGGCATGCGATTGCATGTCGTCTTTAACTGACGCACTCATCCAACGTGTTTTTCTCATCGCACATCCACCTGAGTTGGGTAGTACGGGTTCGCGTCGCACATGGGCGCACCCATCACAACTCGGTCACCTTTAATTAAATATCTTCCCGTTGTCACACCTTGCCCTACTTGGTCAATAAGGGCACCCATTGCGTGTGAGCGCACCCGACTCAACGCGTGGGCCTAAAATCCTCCACCACTCTAAAACAAAATCGCCCTCAACAACCCCATCTCAGCAACCTCCATTGTTGAGGCATATCCATATGTGTGGGCACCCAAATAGGTCCACCCATTACCTGCTCCATGCTACAAATCTATAAAACTCTGCAAGAAAATCATGTGATGGATCCCCCTTTGATGGTGCTTAGTTGGGTAGCTAATCCAACTGTAAGATCGCCTCCATAAGAATGCATTCTCCCTACATCATCATGACCATCTTCGATCTTGTTGTCAATCATGTCCATCTCGTCCCAAGTGTCTGCTCATAAATGTAGAGGTCTCACTACCATGAGCAACAAATAATGAGCCTCATCCCCATGTCAGTATAAGAATAAGGGGAGGATGTCGAGGCCAAAGGCTTTCCCTCATCCTCGGCTAATAGCTCAATCCACCTATCTACATCCTCCTCTTCCAATATGTGCATGTATGCTTCCCATCTCTCCTCCCGATTCTTTGGTCTAGCATCATTCCCTTCCATTGCCTCTAGCCTTCCTGTCAAATCCAAGATACTATCAAACAATGCTCTAATAACCGTGTGATTGCTCCATAAGTTTTTCCTCTGTAGAAGACAAACTCTTATAGAGCTCTTCATCTCACTTGATGTCCTCCACATTCATCGCTTTCAATTTACACCCAACTAACATAGTTTCCACAGTTTGTACCCCCAAAGGTTCATCATCCCATCCGTCGTAAATGCATAAATTCTTCATATGTTGCACCATCATAGCCTCATACTGCATCAAAAATCCATGCTCAATACAGCCTCATAGTCATCCATCTGCATAATTGTGAAGTCGATCTTCCCGACCACTCACCAATGTTCACATCCACATTCTCAACCATGCCAATAACTATATCTGGTGGAGAGTTCACTACTTTAAGATGAGCTTGGGTTGGTGAGAACTTCAACCCAACTTTCCTCATAGCTTCCTCCCTGATGAATTTATGAGTCGCACCACTATCCACCATTGTGAGTAAAGTGCCTTGCCCAACCTTCATGCTAACATACTCCAACTTGTTCCTCTCAAGATCCCACCTTGGGATAGCTTCCATAGCTACCGTAGCTCCGAAAATTTGCATCACCCTAACTATTGGACCTTCCTTCTTCTCTTTCGCATCGTCTTGTGCTGTTGCAACCACCATCAGTCTAGAAGGACAATTCTTCACCGTGTGGTTCTCTCTGCACATCCAACATTTCATACGTTTCTTCATCTTCGACTTGTCATTTGATCTCAAATGCTCCTCCTTTGTAGACTTCTCTTTTAGTTTATCATACTTCTTCTTCTTATCTTCGGTCCCTTCATCATAATCTTCTACCAGATGATCAATCACAGCAAATGCTTCTTCTAGAGTCTTGATCCTTTGCCTCTTGACCTCATTACGTGCCCAAGGTTTCAATCCTATAATGAAACTGAGCACCTTGTCTTTCTCTGCCATGTTAGGTAGTTCGAAGACCGCACTCCAGAATTCCCGTTGATATGCCTGTAGACTCCCTGTTTTCTTAATGTACTCAATCTTCTTCCTTACATCCCAAGTTTCATCTCATGGGCTAAACTGAGATTGCAAAGCCTTATTCATATCATACCAAGTAGAGATATCATCAGTATCATCGTTGTCAATCTAATCTAACTTTCGTCTCCACCACATCTAAGCATCCTTAGTAAGGAATTGAGTAGCTACCTTGACCTTGGCTTCATCATCAGGTATCCCCAAGAATTTTAAGTATTTCTCCATATCCCATAAGAAATTTCCAAGTGCTTCTGTGCTCCTCATCCCATCATAAGAATCAGGTTCCTTGACTTTCACATGAGCAATCCCTCCAATTTGTCCCTGCCCAACTCTTTGCTTCAAAACAACTATCTCATTTTGAGCATCGTCAAGAGCTTTCTGGAACTTCAAGATTTCGCCCAAACTTTGATTTCTTGCAACCCCAATGTTCTTGAATTCCTTCTCTGTTTGCACATACTGTCATTTAGTATACTTGTATCAAACCTTGAGTTTCTCATGTGTTTCTTCCAACTTCGTGAACTTATCTCGTAACTCATCATTCTTAGCCTCCAATGAAGCCATCTTCAAAGAAAAATCCTCCATACGGTCCAATGCCCTGTCCATAAAAATTGTGTAGGTTTTAACCCCGTACAGAAATTACCTGCATACGAATTCTAAAACACAAAAAATAATCAATGCGAGAGCATAACACATAAAACACATACACACAGAGATTTTCTCCTGGAACCCAAAACCGGGACTACCAGCTTTATTTTTCATTATATTCCTTTCAATGTTACAATACATATTTATACATGCCGAAGCATCCAACACCATGGACCGAAAACCATCGCGTTCAAAACCATGTGCAAAAAACATGCACAAAATCATAGGTAGGTTCGCCCAACCTAATATAGGGTCCAATTTTTTTTTCCCCAGGGCGTTGCCCTAGACCCCGTAGAGGCGGGCTAACCACCCCCCTCAAACCCCCTGTGACCCCCCTCTAACCCCCTGGTTAACTAGGGAGGCTAGTCATGGAAAGAATATAACACAACCCAACATTCTCCCACTTGTTGTTTTATTTCCATAGGGAGCCACAGGGGAGCTTAGTCATTTATCCAGCCTTGAAACGCCCATTGTTTCTCTACACCAAGGGAACTTCTTAGAGCTCACATACTTTGTTAATGCATCTGCAACATTCTTCAAAGTGTCCACCTTGACTAGCAACACCTTTTTGTCTTCTATCATATCCCTCACAAAGTGATACTGAACATCAATGTGCTTTGTCTTTGAATGATAAGCATGGTTCTTTTCCAAGAAAATTGCACTTTGGTTGTCACAGTCTATCCTTATAGCTTCCTATACTAAACCCATACTTGAACACAATCTCTGCAACCAAACTGCTTCCATGCTTGCATGAGTGCCTGCCATGTATTCTGCCTCTGTAGTTGATAATGCCACTACAGACTGTTTCTTACTCATCTAGTTGACTACACCTCCAAATAGGTTAAACAGATACCCACTTGTAAGTGTTCTCTGATCCAGATCTCAAGCCCAGTCTACATCAACAAAGCCACGTATATCCAAAACTTTGTCCAATCTTGGTCTTCCTTGGTAGCACAAACCATAATCACTAGTGCCACGTAAATACCTAAAAACCTGCTTCACTGTTGTCCAATGGTCCTTTCCCAGTTTTGACATAAACCTACTCAATACTCCACCGCATGTGCAATGTATGGTCTAGTACAGACCATTGCATACATCAGGCTACCGACTACACTTGCATATGGAACGCGAGACATGTCCTCTTCCTCTTCTTGTGTCTTGGGACACTGTTCAACAGATAAATTTACACCAACAAGAATAGGAACCTTCACCGGTTTACTATCCTGCATATTAAACCTCTGCAGTATTGTCTCGACATAATTCCTATGGTTTAACCAGAGCTTCCTCTTTCCGTGATCTCTTTTAATTTCCATGCCCAAAATATAGTTTGCAGCACCAATATCTTTCATGTTGAATTTGGAGGACAATTGGGTCTTCAAATCCTGGATAATTTCTTTGTCATTTCCAACCAGCGGCATATCATCCACATACAAGACCAGATAAATAACATGGTCACCAATTAATTTAAAATACACACAGTGATCTGCTTTGCTTCTGGTGAAGCCAAGTCCCCATATAAATGTATCAAATTTCTGATACCACATCCTTGGTGACTATTTTAACCCATACAAAGACTATTTTAACTTGCATACCAGTTCTTTCTTACCCTTGACCACAAAGCCTTCAGGTTGCTTCATGTAGATCTCTTCTTCCAGATCCCTATGAAGAAATGTTGTCTTCACATCCATCTGTTCTACCTCAAAATCAAAAGCAGCAGCAACAGATAAAAGTAATCTAATAGAAGCTACCTTGGCAACAGGAGAAAAAATATCACCAAAATCAATTCCCAACACCTAGGAATAACCTTTTGCTACCAACCGAGCTTTGTATTTCTCCACCTTTCCTTCTGCATTTGTCTTCTTCTTGAACACCCATTTACTGCCAACGGGTTTCCTTCCAGCCGGAAACTCCACCAGATCCCAAGCCTCATTTCTGTGAAAAGATGCCATTTCATCAACCATGGCCTCTTTCTAGAGTCTGCCATCCTCTGAATCTACTGCTTCCTTCATAGTTCTGGGATTGTCATCAGTAATAAATAAAGAAAAATTTGAATAGAAAGCAGATGGACTATACCTTTCTGGCTGCCTTCTTTCTCGAACTGATCTTCTCACACCCGGAGTTTATGGCTCTTCATCTTCTGATTCCTCCTCTGTTGTAGAGTCTAATTCTTCCTCCTTAATATCAAACTCTATCTTCTCAGGTTCCTTTGGTTGGACTTCATGTTTAGTAACATCTTTCACCTCTCTGAACACCACATCTTGGCTGTACACAACCTTCCTTGTTACTGGGTTCCAAAGCTTATAACCCTTTAAGCAATCTTCATACCTAATAAAGATGCACTTTTCATATTTACTATCCAACTTGGTTATTTTCTCCTTCGGAACATGTACATATGCATCACATCCAAATACCCTCAGATGTGAAAGAGAGGATTTCTTACCAGTCCATACCTCTTGTGGAGTCTTATCCTCCAACATTGATGAAGGTGATATGTTGACCAGGTAACATGCTGTCTCCACCGCCTCTGTCTAGAATTCATGTCCTAATCCAGCACTACTAAGCATGCTTCTTGCCCTTTCCATCAACATCTTGTTCATTCTTTCTGCAATTCCATTTTTCTCAGGTGTGTATGGAGTAATCTCCTACCATGCTATACCAAACTTCTTACAGAATTCTTCAAATTCCTTGCTGCAAAACTCTCCATTGTTATCTGACCTCAACACCTTTATCTTCTTCTTTGTTTGTTTTCCACCAGAGCCTTAAATTCTTTAAACCTGTAAAATACTTCAGATTTCTTCTTAAGGAATTATATCCATGTATTCCTTGAGAAGTCATCTATAAATGATACATATTACACAGAATTACCAAGTGATGGAACCTTCACAGGTCTAAACACATCACTGTGCACAAGCTCTAATATCTGTTTTGCCCTCTTACCACCAGAGGGGAAAATCACCTAATTCTACTTCCCATATACACAATTTTCACAGAAATCAAAATCTAGAGAGCTATTACTCATACCTTCTACCATACCTTTACCATGAAGTTTTCGAAGGCCCTTCTCTCCAATATGTCCAAGCCTTTGATGCCACAACATGGTCTTCCCTCTAGAGACCACTAGATTTTCTACTCCACTTTCAGGAACCACAGAACTGTTGCACCCATCAACAACAGTGCTACCTTGCAGCTTGTACATATTTCCAATCCAAACTCCCTACATCAATACCAATGCTCCCAAACCATCTTGCAGGTATCCTTCTCGAACACTGTTTTTACACTTGCATCATCTATCTTGCTTATAGAAATCATATTTTTGGCCAATGCAGGAATATGCAGAACACCCGGAAGTGTTCTAACCCTTCCACCTTGCAACTTCAACTTTACTTTTCCGCGACTAATGATTTTAGCCTTCCTATATTCCCCTAAGAAGACATCACCACCATTGTATTTCTCATATTCGTAGAACCACTCTCTATGGGGAGTGAAGTGAAAGGATGCACTTGAGTCCATCAACCATGCCTCACGATCTACATGTGTACTTGAAGAAGCCAGGTACACATCCCCACCTTCATCTGAGGTGGTTTTCGCCTCCGCAAAAGGAGAATCATTAGATCCCTTTCCTTTGTCAAGAGCTTTAGCTTTACAGTCCCTTTTGTAGTTCCCTTCCTTTCCGCATTTCCAGCAAACCACCTTTACAGGTTTTCCTAGATATTTAGATCTCCCACTCGATGACTTATTTTTGTTTCTATTCTGGGACCGTCCTCGTATAGACAAGGCATCACCATTCTATCTCTCCATATTTTTCCTTCTCATCTCCTCCATCAACAAGGATGAGACTATTTCATCAAACTACAAGGTAATTGCATTGCTACTTATTGCAATAACCAAACTATCCCACAAATCTGGTAGTGAACACAACAAATTGATGCACTTATATTCATCTGAAATCTTAATATCAACAAATAATAACTAACTTACCATAGTATTAAATGCATTTAGATGCTCTGTCAATGAGTCTCCATCTTTCATCCTCAAGTTATACAGTTTTTTTCATAGGAACAATTTATTCACTAGAGACTTAGATTGGTACAAAGTCCCTAACTTGTCCCACAAAGCCTTAGCCGTAGCTTCCCCTGATACATTCAACAATACTAAATCTGAGACACACAATCGTATTGTTCTCTTTGCCTTCCGATCCAACTTCTTCCATTCTTCATCGAACACTCCCGTTGGTTTAGTACCCATATCTACTGCGATCCACTAATCTTTATCCACCAATAGATCCTACATCTTGAGTTTCCACAACTCAAAACTCTGACCCTTAAATTTCTCAATCTCTATCTTTCCACTGCTCGCCATCTTCTTTCACCACCAGAATTGATCCCACAGATCTCCCACTAAATAGGTCTACCACATGCCCGAGCAAAACCCCTCAGCAACAAAGGCGTCCACTTGAAGCCAGAACAACTCTGATTCCAAATGTAATTTTTAACCTGTTAGAGTCGGTCTTGAGCCCTCCATCAGCGATCAAAACTCTTTGCATTTGCATATGTAGGTGTCTCATCAGTGTCAATTTTTGCATCCCATTAGGCATGCCATAACCCTGATGGAGGAGCTGGTATATTTTTCCCCTCTTGGCATTGCTGGCTCAGGTCATTTCAGTCATTAAGCTCTTTCAAGCTTGTCTTGTCTTGTCTTGAGGTCAATTTCCTAGGTCTAGGGTTTTGGTCAAAAATGTTTACAAGGTCATGTTTCTGAAGGTCAATAAATGTTCAGCAAGCCAGAGGGATGATTGTAAAGATGCTTATTCGAGATTTTTTATCTTGTACAGTTAATTTTCACCTTGGATTTAAAAACTCTGTTTTTAAAGCCAAGGTCATTTTTCAAAATGTTTGTAAAAAGTGATGAAATTTCAAAAGACTTCAGTGGACAGTATGCAACCCTGGTCCCCTTGCCAAGATCCCTCAGATGATCTACCTGCAAAAAGAATCAAGCAAAAGCACTAAATGAGTCAATTTCAGGACAAAGGAAACCAAAAAAGTCAGTTTTATAAAGTGTCAAAGAGAAACATTAGAAAATGGGTTTGAGCATGAAATTTATTCAAATGGAAATTATAAAGACCCAATCTCCCTCCTTTTACTCTCATTCTGCATCCAAAACACTTGCAAGAGAGATTGGGCGAGCTTCCAAGCGAATTTGGGCGAAACTGGTTGAAATTGGGAGCAAGACAGGCGCGCGACCCGTCAGGCCAGGCGCGCGACCCGTCAGAGGGGCGCGACCCGTCAGGAGGCTTCCCGCAGTTCAAATTTTCAACGGGCGCGACCCGTCAGGCCCGCGCGACCCGTTGGGCGAGGTGCGCGACCCGTCAAGCAACCTTCCTCCCAACTCATTTCAAATTTGCTCAAGCGCCTTCTAAATCATCAAATCGCTTGAGGTAGGTTCTCTAAGCTTGGAAATGGTTGCTGGTTAAGTTGAAAGACATCATGAGTGTGTTTTTAATGATCAAATTGTGCAAGAGAAAACACTCCATATGGCTGTATAGTAAATGTGTAAAAAGATGCTAGGGTTTATTGCTGTTTCACTGTTTTTCCCCTTGAAAATATTCTCTTCATTCCCATTTCATTTTCCCTATATTTCCATGTCAATTTCCCTTTTAAATTTGTAAAGAAAATAAACCCTACCCCTTTTCCCTTTAAAAATAAAAAATCACATCCTAACCCTATCTCTCCTTATGCCCATGTAAACATATGAATTTGATGATATATATGCAATGATGTTTGCAGTGTATTTCCCTAAATTCCCTGTTGTATACATGTATTCCCATTTTCCTTGTAAAAATGTCCCTTCCCTAACAGTTCCCTCATGTTCCTTGTCCCTTTGAAACAGCATATAAATCAACTTTTTACAGGCAGAAACAGCAGTACAGTTTGTCCACTTTGCTCCTTAAACAATGTCAGAAACCGAAACTTATGAGCAAAGTGATGACCAGTCATCAGCTTCAGAGATTGAGGTACAGAGGAGGCCTCATAAGGGCGGAAAGGGTGGACATCATAAGCGAGAGGAGCCCACCTCTTTAGCAGAGTTACAGGCCTGTCCTATGGCAGTCACATGTTTCCAGTATATGTCTTGCTATGATTTTTGTGAGAGGATCTCTCATATTCAGCACCATAGAGAGTTGGCTCGCCTATTTGTTTTACACTTGCATGACGGACATGTCAACCTTGCAGGGGTGGACTTTACATTGACACCCGAGGTGATCTCACATGCCACAGGGATACCTAATGTTGGGGAGGTGTGGAATAAGCGCAAGGTGCTGGATAATGTTCACTTTGAGCCTTTTGTCCGGCCACCATTCATGATACATTTGGCAGGTGTGTTTCCATTTAGGTTTCTCAGGAGCGAGTATGCTCCCATGATGAGGCTCATCATGCACTATTTTACCTGTGAGGGCAGATTTTCACAGGTATATTCATATCATATTCGCCTCTTGATGCACTTCACCCGAGTGAGGATGATGAACATCCCTGTTTTCTTCTATCAGAACATTCAGAGGATGGTGCCCATGTTGCAGAGGAAGAGCCCGGCACAGCAGTATAGGAGCCTGTACCATTATGGTTTGATTCAGCTTGTAGTATTGCATCAGTTGGCTCAGCATGGCATCTCATGGGAGGAGTTCATCTCTCGTGAGTTTTTCACAGCACCACCCTCGCCACATCCTGAGGTTGTTCACGAGGAGGGAGGACCATCCCAGCAGCATGACATCCCTGTCACTAGACATGTCAGCTCCTCACCCCTGGTTACCTATCAGAAAGGCCCGAGGGCCTTATTTGCAGCAGCTCGGCGAGTACTATCTCCACAGCAGGTGGAAGGGGTCTCGCCTTCATCATCAGCTCAGCGAGTGTTATCTCCACATCAGGTGGAAGGGGCATCGCTCTCTTCAGCAGCACAGGCAGCACAGAGGGGCAAGCAGCCCAAGATTGATGAGGGGCCATTAGGAGTTCCAGATATTGAGCTTGTTGATCTTGAGGCCATTTCTCCGAGCCAAGAGGCAAAGGAGGTCATTCAGCATCTCAGAGCTGAAAATGATGCCTTACAGAGGAGATTAGAGGGTGCACAATGGACCATCACATACCTGGAGTAGCGCAACAAACAGTTGGAGGAGGAGAAAGCACTTGATGAGCTATGGAGGATTCGTAGTGACCGAATCTTGAACCGAAGAAGACCCGGTGACCCATTGCCCGCTGACCGAGAGTCCATGCTCATCCGAGTAAATGCACACTTGGAGAGGCTGTTGGCTAAGGCCAACCAAGAAAAGAAATTGCTAAGGAACATGAAGAACCATTACTGGGCAAGAATGCATGTGTGCAAGGCAAAGATGAAGATGTTTCAAAGGCGGTTGACCGAGGCACTAAAACGGAGAAAGAGGCCAAATCCCCTCCGTATCTTGGCTGAGGCTTCACTCAAGGATCAAGGCACTAAATAGCCTAGCCACAACACAAATCTCAAGAAATTTTGAGAATTTTGGGTGAATTTTGGCATTTTTTGGCAATTTGCAGGTTTTTCGCATTAACGGGTCTCACCCCCCGCGCGACCCTTCATCATGGCAACTCCTTTTGACCAAAACTCAGCATTTCTAGATTTTTCATGCAAAGTTACATATGCTCATGGATGGACTTGAGATTTGGTGAAGTTTTGGGCCTCCAGAAAGTCAAAAAACTAGCAGAAAATGACTTTCTGCCACTTTTTTGAATTGCAGAAAGCAGTCTTGGGAGATTTGATTTTTGACAGGGCAAATGAACTCCAAATTCAAAAATTCCAGTTGGGTTGGAAAGTAGACTCACAAACCTTTCCAACAAGCCTACTTTTGCTCAATTTGGCCACATGAAAGTGCCCCAAATATGGCTCCAAAGGCGCGCGACCCGTCAAGCAGTTTTTTCAAAAAATGCACTGTACAACCCAGAAAACGCAGATTTGACTCAGTTTGACTTTTTGGGATGAAATGTGTTTCTCTTTGATGTAATTATTGTAACTTTTAGACACTTTTACTCTTATGTAACACTTCTAGAAGATTCATTCATGAAAAGGGTAAATATTAAATGAATGGATTGGTTTCCAAGTTTATAGAGGCAAGTTGTTTTGACTGCCTAGTTTGTAGTGCTTAGTTTAGAAGTGGTTGAAACAGCTCCTAGGATAGTGAGCTCGACCCATGGAGGCAGGGAAAGAGGTTAGATCATCTATATTATGTACTATCTTTCTCATTTTCATGGTTGGACTCTTGAGGGATAAGCTATCATTGTATTATTCACTGTATCTCTGCAATTTTTGGCTAAGGAAGACCAGGGTTTTGCAATCCTCTTTGGGATTCTTGTGGACTCATGTGCTGATGGTGTGTTTCTCAATGTACTTGTAAGCTTGTTATGTGACTCATTTCCTTTCTTTTACTTCTGCACATTAAACAAATGAAGTGTTAAAGTAAGAATTCATGCCTGCCATGCTCTGCTTTTAAGTTTGTTTAATTTCAGTGTTTTCTACTGTCTAAAGAGAATTCAAAGTTATTGTTTGCTCTCTTTAGCTCCTCATCTTTCATTCCTAACCATCCACCTCAATCAAAGGCATCAATATTGTCTCCTACCTCGCCCCAAAGAACCCCCTGCAGAAACTGTGTCCAATCCCCGCACCCAAAATTGTTGTCCCCTCAAATTGCCACCAAAAACCCAAAAAACCCCAAATCAAACTCTTTGATCAATTTACTAGCCTAATATCAGTGTTACCTTATTGGTCATCTCATCTATTGAAGATTTTACGAGATAGACCGGAGAGAGCCTTCTCCTGCCCCGTAGGGCTAGCTACGAGGCTAAATGGTTTGATGTTGCCTTGAGGTTTACCTTTCTCAGCCCGAGGTGAAATTTCAAGCGCTAACATAACCCCGTACAGAAATTACTTGCATACGAATTCTAAAACACAGAAAATAAACAATGTGAGAGCATAACACATAAAGCACATATACACAGAGATTTTCCCTTGGATCCCAAAACCAGGACTACCAGCTTGATTTTTCATTATATTCCTTTCAATGTTACAATACATATTTATACATGCTGAAGCATCCAATACCATGGGCCGAAAACCATCGCGTCTAAAACCATGTGCAAAAACCATGCACAAAACCATAGGTAGGTCCACCCAACCTAATATAGGGTCCAAAAAAATTTCTCTGGGGCACTACCCCGAACCCTGTAGAGGGGGGCTAACCACCCCCCTCTAACCCCCCGGTTAACTAGGGAGGCTAGTCGTGTAAATAATATAACACAACCCAACAAATTGTCCTGACATCCCTGCTAGATTCACCTGTCACCTAAGGTTCTTCCACCTGGTCCACCATCATTTTTTCTTGTGATCTTGTTAATACCATACACCAATCCGTTCAACTTTGATCGTGCAACTTTTCCCCTCGAACTTCTTCAACTTTAATCAAATCCCCGTAGAAAGTGGGCTTTGATACCAACTGTCACGCCCCTATCATGATGGCAGTCTTTCAACCACTCATAGGTGGGTGCGGCACCATCACACTTTTTTTTTCACCAATACTAAAATGTGTGGACTACACCTAACCAAACGCTTAGCTAATTTTTACTTCAAGTGTTATATCACAGCGGAAATAAACTTCAATTACTCTTCATTAATTATACATATGCATAACAGATAAAAAAATTCAACACATCATCATAAAGGGAGGGGCAACTCCCATAAACTGAAGTCTTCCCAATATCAATAACAAACACAAGTTCTGTAATTCAATTGTACATAAAATTACAAATGTCTAGATGTCAACAACATGGCCATCACACTTCTATTTTACAAGTCATGACTGCATAAATAACCAGTCATGCCACCGTGAATGGTTCACCCAAACTCTGGTCCTCCTTGACACTATTGTGCCTACTTCTCATTATATTGGTCTACCTGCGCCCTGCTGAACCTCCTTTGCACTGTTGCACACCCTCTTCACCAATTTCGGCACACACCCTTGCCCTATCACACCATCGGCACCCATCACACAACTATGCAACTCGGGTCGGGTTGCCCACGGGTCTGCATGCCCTTGGGTCGGGTCGCCTGCCCAATTCTGCACCTGCACCTTCATTTTGGGTCACCCTCGGGTCTGAATGCCCTTAGGGTAGGTCGCCCTTGGGTCGGGTTAGCCTCAGGTCTACACACCCTCGGGTCGGGTCTATCTCACCTCTGTACCCATGCCCTGCAACACCGTCTTCCCGTCGCACGCCCTGCAGTTTTCCTGTACCCAAAAACCCCAACTTTCGACCAAGCAAACACGGCCCTACAATATGCACTCTGTCTGCTGCCTATGTGGCCTTCGTTGCTCGCCCTTCATCCAAGTACTTATCTTATTTTCTTGTTTGATTCCTTGGCTTATTGTCTTCATTGTCAATCATCCATCTCTTACTTATACCCATGCTACATGCTTGTAGCACCTCTAAGGGTTGTGACCCTTCACTTCTCCATGGGTTGACCCATCCGTAATTCATCACGTTGGTGCAACCATCGCCAACAAGTTGTCCCACACATCATACACATGTTGGCCTCCACATATAAACTTGGCCTTCCTGTCACATAACTCGGCCAATGCTTCAACTCATCGTACTCTCTCGTTTGGGTCGCTCGGGTCACTTGAGTCAATCGCCTACTCACCTGACGCATTCAACCATCGTTGCACGACTCGTCTACACATCTCACCTAGTGCCCAGTCATCTCATCCACCCGCTATGGACGTGTGCTTGCCAGTCACCTTTAACTGGCACGCTCGTCCAACACGTTCTCCTCATCGCACATACACATGAGTTGGGTAGTACGGGCGCCCATTACAACTCGCTCACCTTTAACCGGATGTCTTCCCATCATCGTACTTTGCCTGAGTTGGTCAATACAGGTGCGCGTCGCACGTGAGCGCGCCTGACTCAACTCGTGGGCCTAACACCATGCATTCGCATGCATATGAATAATGTACATCACTTACTAATAATTTATATGATAAATTGTAGAAAACATAACATGTATCACTCACTAGTTTTTTATACATAAATTAGAATAATAAAGTATAAATCAACTATCCTCTAAGAAACTTATGATTAGCTTCAAGTTAATTATAAATATGATTTTTATTATAGGAAATTATTAATAAATAAATAAAATTAAAATTAATTTAATGAAGTTATAAAATTATAATATTAATAGGTTTACTTTGAATCTTAGATAATGATATTAAAATGAAATTTTGATTTGATAATTCCCAATCCATTACATTAAAATCCAGGAAATATAAAATCAAAATATTATAAGTTTTAAATTAATTATTTAATTTGAATTTAAAATACAATTTATTTGCCCATGGGGCTTTGGATTGACGGTGAATGGGTGCGTTGTTAAGGCACTCCTTGCGATAGGTCACCGGTTCAAATCCCCCATGGGTACTTAGGTTAGTCTTAACTAGAAAAAAAAAAAAAAAAAAATACAATTTATTTAATATGAAAAAATTAGATTTATGAATCAACATATTATTTTTGTTTTAACCTTTTTATGTTTATAAGTTAGAATTATTGAAATATAAGAATTAACTTATTTTATGTTTTTTTTTTTTTTTTTTTTTTTTGATAAATTGCAACTTGAAATTATAAGGAAAATATTTTCTAGCAGATATTTTTGTGCCTTTTAGTGGAGATTTATGTGGAAGCTAAAAATCTGTTTGTACAAAGATCACTAGTGGAGGTGGGTGGGTGGATGTTTTTTGGCCGGTGCATCTACAATCTACAAACACACTAGTGCTTTACTATCCATGCAAGCATCGGTGCCACATAGAACATGGTGCACTGTGAATTTTACATGGTACACTAAATAACACAATGCACTGGTGCTTGAATAACTGATAGCACCGTAAAATGTTAACTTTCAAAAAAAAATAGTGCTATAAACACCTGCAACTTCGGTGACCTTCACTTCGTAAAATGCCCCAATGCATACTAAGAAGGAGAACTGCTATAGTTCTTAAATTTCAAAAAAATGTGGTGTTATTTTCCAACGATGCACTGCTGTTGTAAATGTATGAAAATGTTGTGGGGCATATTTTGAAGGGAACCATTAGGCAGTGTTTAGTTTTTTTAGAAGGAGTGGTGCTACAGCCAAACAAAGAACTAGTACGGTACCTTAGAATGCCCTAGTGCATCTTAACAAAATCATCGCTATGATATTTTTTAATTTAAAAAAAATCTGGTTCCCTTGGATAACTTATGCACCAGTGCAGTTATAGTAACGCATGAGAGGAGGGTCAAATAAAAAAACCCTTCTGACCATAAATTTAATTTTTACCATCTACAGTGATGGAGAGCTCTGAAGCACCGGTGCCACTCTTTCCTCGTGAAAAGGCCCTAACGTTGGTGCTTCTCTTTCTCACCATCCTTTTGTACCATGCTCACTACTTGACTTTCCAATTTTTTCAAATCATGGTAAAATTTGTTTTTCTCTGTTACGTGTCAATAATGCCTCCTCGATGACCAAATGCTCATGTAATTTCAAATTTCCTCTCTAATTTAATTTTTTAGCAGATTAGAATTGCAAATTAGCTTAAAATTTCCATTTTTTTTAAACAAAAATAATTCCATGCATGGTGCGCTCAATGTGTTCGGCTCGCATTGATAGCGGTGCCTTGTAAATTTACAGGTGCACCGTAGTTCAATGAGTGAACATAACGCACTGCTATTGTTGCGGTGCGTTTCGTAAATGTAAACACACCAGAAAAACTAAAATTTGTATGTTGGTGTGTCACACCCAATGCATTTATATTCACCAAACACATCGAAAAAATAATATTTAAAAATATAGTTATAGATCGATGCATTTTATAACCTAAACATCATGTACTAGTGCGAAACGGTTATACGTGCACACCAATGCATAAGTGTGATGCAATGTGATGAAAATTTAAATTTGTGAACCAACAATGGTGTGTCATACGTATGTGCGCACCGATGACAGTGCATTTTTGTTTGATAGCACACCAGAACCTTTTCATGATTGTGTTTTGAGCGCACTGATGATTTTTTTTAATTGAAAGTTATGTTTCCATATTTCTAAATACACTTTTTCATTTAATAAAAAAAAAAATTGTATTTTATGTATGAGGCTGATGTATTTTACATGTCAATCATGTAGCAAAGACGTCAACAGAGGGAGTAGAAACAAGAGTAAGAGAAAATGGCAAACCCATACAATATGGTCCAACCATGGGAGGCCAGAAAGAGGGAGAGGGATTTATACCCTTGCCCTATTACTGCAGTGACTCGAGTGCTCTTAAGGAATGTAGGCCTCCTCAAATACTATGAGGAGGATACATCCTTGAAGGCACACTTTTTCTTATTGGTGCATTTGATCTGCCGATGGAGTGCCAAGGAGAAAGGTTTCCATGTCAGTCCTAGGGCGTTGTATAGGCCCTCTGAGGAGGTCATATACTTTATCATTAGCTTATCCAAGAGAAGGGGGGTTTCCCCAGTTCCTTGATGTCCCTCATGGAGTTGCAACTGAAACTCAACTTGCCTACACGCAGAGATATGTCGGGTCACATGCATTACATCCAACATATTTTCAGTTGCGTGGTGGATAGCTACATATTTCTTCTTTCTATGCATAGGAGGGTGTCTGTCGTTATTAGTCACTACCATTGCACACTCTAGTAGTGATGGGCAACGCATTAGTTGCCCTCTTTTGTATTATGTCAATTCTTCAATTCAGGCACCACGTTGTATCTGATCGTATGCCATTTTTTTGAGGTATTTTTGTATGGATTTAGATATATGTCATGTGTTAAGACATGGTAGGAAACCTTCCCTTTCACTTTAGATCCTTTTTGTTCATTTTTTGAGAGGTTTCCAGAGACGAGACCTACATTTGACCGTCGCCCTCCTAGGCCGATCACTAAGGTCCAAATGTGCATATGGGGGCATATGATTCCAAGGACGGACCTGTTGGATTATCCAACCAGAATATTCGTTGAGGCACTGGCGCTACTGGCCAGTGAGGATGACCATATGTTTGTCGCAATGTTGTTTCCGTACGCAAGGATTGATTGGAGACAGTGTCCCAACATCCTCTTCAGACACACACACACACACATACACACACACGCACACAGACACGCACACGCACACTATATATATATATATATATATATATATATAGAGAGAGAGAGAGAGAGAGAGAGAGAGAGAGAGAGAACATTTTTTTGTTCATGTTTATGTTCCTAATTTATATGTTGGTGTTGATGTGTATATTGTTAAGTCATGTTACATATGTTCATTTAATGTGCTTGCTGATATATGTGTACGTGATGGCAGTTATTTGACATGAGATGTATATTAATTTGAGGATGTGTGGTGATGATGTTAGATTACAATGTTTGTGTTTTGTTAGATGTGATCACATGACGATGATTCCCTATTAGATTATTAGATTTTTGTGCTAGCTAATGACATGTATATGTGTTAGAGTTGTATAAAATTTGATTATGATAGTGAATTGAATGTGTATCTTAGATGATGTTTATGTTTGTTAGATGGTTATCATCATGATGTTTATTTTTATGGAATAATATTTATTATAGATTATGTATTGGTGAACTTATATCAGACTTTTATATATGAAATTGCATTCAAAATGTGTTACTGTAAAAGAAATGCAAAGATATTTTTATAAATTATAAATTTTAGTATGGTTGAAATTATGATTGTAAAATTATGATAATATTATTCTATTCCTTAGATAGTTCATTGATATTCAATCTAACTTAATTAGTAAAATATTTCAATACTCACAAGGAAAAAATAATAAAAGGTAAAATAATTTAGTTAGTTCTTAATAATATGAAAATGTATATATAATTTATTTTTTAATATAAAATATTAATAATAATAAATTATTCAAAATACAATTTAATCATTTCAATATTGATTTATAAAATTCAATTTATTGTTAATTTAGAAAACTTAAGTCAATTTTTTTATAACTAATTTAGTATTAATATAACTTTAAAAAATGTATTTTTATAAATTTAATTTATTACTAAAGTTATGAGATTTTAAAGAAATTTAAATTTAATATTTATAGCAACTCTTAACAATTTAAATTATAAAATTCTCTCTCTAAAGATGAGGATCAACAAATGTAAAATAAGGCTTGCGAAGTTACTTGTAGTTGGGGATTTTATCTATTGAAGTTCTCCCTTAAAGAGGCAAGTGAACTTTTTCAACAACAAAAAAAAATATTGTGGTTGTGGTAGTATATATATATTTTTTAATGATGATGATGGTGGTGAGGATTAATGTCCATTGAGACCTATATGGTATAATTGGCCTTAAGAGGGCGAGAGATTAATGATAATTCTTTGACATGTTATTTATATGCTAAAAAATGTGAGAGAAGTGTTCCTAGATCACCATAATTTTTCGACATAAAAGGAAAATAAGGTTCATAATGTGACAAAATTTTTGAAAAATAGATTGAAAGTGAATATAAGATGGATACTCAGAAAAAATTATTTTCATCTTCAACCCTCTAAGGATTACATAGGTGACAAACTCTATTATCCCAAGGTGTTTTAGGAACTAGAAAAGCCCACTTTCACTATGAAGCTCATGAGAATTAATTTGTCTCTTAGAAATGTTCATTTTCTTCTTAACACTAATCAAGACATAAAGATAATTTTTGATTTTGAGATTGGGGTTTGTCACCTTCTTATAATATCATAGTTTCCCTTTTCCTTGTAGTTCTTTATTTCCTCACAATTTCTCCTTAGCTATATAAGTAATAGTATTTTAATATTATTCAAATTTTGCTAGATGATCTCCTCCATTATTACCCAATGGTCCAGCCAAGACTAGGAATCCTTATGCCACCCTTACCTAAATCGAAGTTGGGGATTTTGGATAGAGTTAGAAGAAATTTTAGGAAACCTTTTTGCATCCATGTTGTATAACTTCTTCTTATGCATAAGGTACTTAGTCATAACAATTATTTTAATGGGGGGAATACTTGCTTCAATTGGGGGGTTAGGGTAGGGAGTATTTCCTTTAATCTTGGGGTTTTAAGTTATAAACTACTTTTGGATATGTTTAGTATTCTTTTATGACTCTCTATATATATTGAAACACAAAGCCTCACATCCATATAAATTAATAGGAGTGATGAGAGTCTCAAAGTGATTTTTTTTAATCCCAAATATGATGATTTTTTGACTTACAATTTTGTTCAAGTCTGTAGTAAGCTTTCGTACCTCCATTTATCATTTTCTCAATGCTATAATTCCAATTGAGCTTGCGATGTATGAAAATTCCTAAATATGTGTATGAAAGAAATTCCTTCATGGAGTCATTATAAATGAAAGTATTATAGGTGGTCATTTTGGATTTATTTATCATGACTTTTATTTTGTCAGTATTAATAGTCATAACCATATTGGAGCAGAAATCTTGGAGAATTTTGAGTTTCTTGTAAATATTGTAATGGATCCTTCCCAAAAGAAAAAAACCTTCAACATGAAGGAGAAGATTTGTAACCATACCAGTGAGCGTGGGGCCAACACAACCTATATCTTCCAAACACTCTTCTAGATTATAAATGTATACATTAAAAAGGGTAAGGGATAACAAACACCCTTGCTTGGGTCAAAAGTTATTATAATAAAGTTAATAAAGGAAAAATAATACCAAGGTCTTGGGACACTTATTCTAAGTTGAATGTTGGGAAAAATATTCTGGCATGGGTGTTCATTTGGTTTATTATGGCTAAGGAAACTGGCAAAGGCAATGGCAAAGGCATTGAAAGGGAAAAGTGGCATTATTTCCATTTTATGTATGAAAATAATGAAAATTAGGAGAAAAGGAAGGTGAAAGGTAATAGATTGCATGTGAGGAGGAAAATGAAGGAAAAATAATGGAAATTGAAGAAAACAGAGGCCTCATTGATAAAAAGGCTTCTGAGGATCAATTCACAACCTTCTGTCAGTTCAGTTTAGGAGCTCTCTCTTTATTCTCTCTACTCTCTCATACTCTCATACACAGATTATTCTCGGAGGAATCTAGCATTGGAGGAAGGAAGGCAAAGGAAGGAAAATAAAGCAATGGGAAGGAAAGATCAAGTAAGGAAGAGTTGCATCAAGCAGCTATAGCGGGATTACTTGTAGGTGTCAAGTTACATGTGTGATTTCCTTGTTAGTTTTGGCTTGCATGGTACATGCATGTGTGTATTTAGTTCTCTTTTTATCATTGGAATGGGTTTTTTCAGGTGTGACAGTGGTTTTAAGCATTGCCTTTCCATTTCTGAATAGTCATGGTGTGATGGGGTTTCTCTTATTTGGTTGAGTTGGATTGCCGGATGGTTTCAAAACTAATTGGGGTGGTATTAGGGAGAAACACAAGGCCTAGGAATCCCTAGACTGGTTAAGATGGGATTATGGTAAAGCCTAATTGTGTATACCCTCATTGGGCCTAGGAATCCTCAACCGATAAAAGGCGAGATATAAAGTAATGCCTAGAGGGTGGAGATAAACAAATTCCTCATGTTTTAGGTGGAGAGATTCATAGGCATCCATGCTTTTATATGCCTAGAGATCCTTAGATGACTATATGGTGGGATTGTGGTAAAGCTTGTAGTGTATGTTTCTTGTTTGGGCCTAGGAATCCCTTGGTGGGATTGCGGTAAAGCCTGGTTGTATAGATGTTGGATTAGGTATAGGAATCCCTTGGTGGATTGAGATAAAGCTTGAGGGAGCCTGTTGAGCTAATTTGTGTACCTAAATTAACACAATTATTTCTTATCAATCCGGGTTGTTTATGCTTTGAGGCAAGTTCACTATATGTGAAGATCAGATGTAATCAAACCTTGAAAGATAAGTTATTCAAAAGCTAAAAGTAATACATTCTATAACTCTAATTCAATCAGTTTAAAAAGAGAAAAAACATTGAAATGGTTCTTGACTCAAAAAGTCCACTTTCACCTCAATTACCACTTAATGAATCAGAGATTGAAACCAAAAGCTTAAGATGGATAAATTATTAATGAAAGAAGCTCTTAAATTAAGAGACACATAAGGTATTCCATCATAATTCATTCATCTCAATATCAAAATCTCAATAAGAAACTACTTGCATGCAAACAAAAGAAACTAGTTTTGATTCATCATTTTAGTAGAAGGGATGCCCAACTTGAACACCTGTTTTTCCAACTCAATAAAGTGATGAATAAGCTATTAACTAATGAAATCAATCACTATGCATGAACCATAAAGCAATCTGAAATAAAGCTTTGAAAAACTAGTGCTACAATAACCAGATTACAAGGAAATAAAACTAGTTAACAAGGAAGTGTACTTAGCTTGGAATGGGGGCCCTCCACCCTTGCCTTGCACACTTGAGAGGTGATATCAGAAGCTTAAATTCAGTCACACATCCATAGCATTGAACAACAAAATAATAATAACACAAGTCTTCAAATTAACTCCTCAATCCAAAGATGTCACAGCATAAAAGTATATAATAAGTCAATACATAAGCCATCAAAGTTTTGGCTTTAAATAAGAAGTCTCATGAAAAAACTAATCTATATTCACTCAAACAAACCCATCTACTCTCATCCACCTATCTAAGTCGAATTCATTACTCCCATCCCAAGAAAGATGACCAATCCTATAGAATCTCAAAACTGCCCTATTTCTATGGGATTTCTGAATGACTAGTCATGATTGACTAGCACCAAATGGGCCTAATAAAGCTTGTTCTGTTCGAACTAAGCATTGCTGGCTTAGTCCTAGTTCCCAAGATGTTCATCCATGCATTCCATTTGTGCCCAAGTGTCCTGCAACCATATCAACCATAGAGCTATTACGGGAATTTCTGAATCTGCCAATTTTGCACTAAAAAACCAAATTTTCATAAAAACTTTAGAAATTGAAAAATTAAAATTAAATACCTGAATGGATATCAAATATATATCAAAATGGGATAAATGAAGGGAAAATGGATGGAAAATAGATGGATAATTAAGTTTCTTTGAGCAAAAATAAGACCAAAACTAAGGCCCAACATCTCTCCCTTGCTTATCATCAAGCATGTCCCCATGCTTGCTTACTCCTCTTTGACCTTCTTCTCTCTGTAGTAGATGTTGTACCTGTAGATGCTTCCTATTGTGCTGCCCTGACCAAAAAATCCAAACCTGTGTCATGTCTTTCCCTGAACGAAGCTGCTTTGACCTTTTGTTTTTCATACTTTGCCTGCCACATGTTCTTTTCCTTTAGCCATTTAAATGCTTGCTTAGAAAGTAGATCATTTTTCCTTTTCAATCTCCCCAATTCTTCATTTAATTTTTCATTTGCCTTAACCAATTTAGCATTATCTTTCTTATTTGCCTTGTTTTCCTCTTTTAATTGTTTCTCGAAGATTTTGCTAATTTCCAATTGGTCAGTTAAGTCCCTGATTCTTCCCAAATTGATTTCTCTCTCAAAATCTTGTGTTGTTTTCATTAGTGATGCTGCTGCTACATCATCATATGAAGAATCCTTCTCAAATACGTCTTGTGCAATATAATTTTCTTCTTGTTGTCTTGGGGAATATGTTTCTACTTCCTTGTCTAAATCAATGGGACTTTTATTCCTAAATCTTCTAGGAATAGACATAACAGATGTTTCATTTTCTTGCATGGCCATGTTATTCTGTTATTTAGCTCTTGTTCTAGGATACAAGGGTGAGTTCATCAATCCTCTGTTTTCCTGCTCTGTTTTATCCTGTACTTCATTAACCTGTTCAATGAATTGATTTTTAGACATGAACTCTCTCCACACTATGCCCTGTGACCTCACCTGATACTCAACTAGGATTTTGATCAATCCTTGGTGGTAAATCTATCCTGCTTTAGGCCTGTGTTCATGTTTTATTGTTTCAATCATTCTCAAAAGGCTCCTATTTAGGAAATAAGGCAAGTTAATCATATCCTCTCCTTTAATATGCTGCAGAAGTCTGACATGATACAAGTGGGCAACGCTATATCCTCTATCACAAGTCAAAAACTTCTGGATGACCAAAACCAACTCACCCCATGGTTCATTAAACCATTCCCTGGGTATCCCTTTTGTTCTATCAAATGTCCCTTTCTAGTTCTTCTCAAGAAAGAAAGTCCAAGCTTTCTCCTTGAAGTGCAGGTCTTTGTAATACTTCTCACCTATCATGGGTAGATCTAAAGCTTGGGAAAGATATTCTTGGGTTACAGGAATAATGACATCTTCTACCCGTGTCTGGTCTTGACTGAAGTTATTTATAAAGTCCCTGGTTATTTGTTTAGAGTGGCCATCAAATTTTTGTAAAAAACTTATCATCCCCGCTTGGTAAAGTTTTTCTATAGTTTCCTTCCCCCAGCTCTCTATCTGAAATTTTGGCTCTACTCTGACTGACATTGTTTCTGAAAACCAGTGAATGAATTCCTCTGCTGTTACTAATTTCATCTTGACAATAAAAATATAACTATTGTTTGTTTTCAAAATGAAATTTTGAAAGCAAAGAAGCTTACCTTCCTCCTCTCAATCAACTTAATTCTGACTTCCTTAACCTCTGTTTTACTCTTCTCTCTGCAACAGCACTGTTTTAGTTCCCTGTTCAATGCAAACAAACACCTGTATACCCCTGTCAATATGCTGATCTCTGTTCTTGAAAACAAAATACATATGCAAACAATGTCCATGTATGCTCATCGCCTTATATTGTTGCCAAAATCAAACCATTGTTTTACTGTGTATGTACAACCAAGAAAACTGAGTGTTTCGCATGCATATGGCTCTCGGCCTCATCAAAAAAAAATTACAAAAATGCGCTTGGCTATATCATAAACATTTGCAAGAAGGCTCTCGGCCTCAGCATGAAAGGTTGAGGATTATACACATACTCTCGGCCTCAAAACACAGATGATAAAACAAAAACACAGCGCATTTAGTTCTAAATGGCTCGGCAATCAAACTCCCTTTGGCAACCAAAAATTTCACATGGCATTGTTCATTCAGCCCTCAGACATTTCAATCCCCTGTTTCGGTGCAAACGAAAACAACAACGCACAGCAAGGGTTCATAACAAAGACGCATGTCGTTTCATGCATATGGTATATCGGATTGACTGTTTGTTTGAAGTTTAATGGAACGGCGCGCAACAAAACAAGGTGTGGAAGCAAACAAGGCACAGTGCGCATTCAACAGCGTGCACAATTCAATCAACACTCACCGCCATGCAACATAAACACGCCATAACAGTCAAATTTCGTGCCTCCTCTGTTCATAGATTTTGTTGTTAACACGGCACGCCATTAAAACTCCTCATAAAAATGCCAGACCCTAACGTGTTAACCATGCAATGCATTCTCATTTAAGTGCAGCGCGATTCACTAGCAGTTTATACCAAGATTTACGCAGTGAATCAACTGATTTGATGTTGTGGTTTCGGCGTTACCTGTTATCAATGAGCGCTTGAGGAATATCCGGCACTCCAAATCCCTGTTCAACCGTTCAATTGACTGGTGGCAAGGGCAGAGCAACGTAACCATTAATAACAGATAATTCATAATTTCTACTCCACTGTGTGCCGAGCTTAAACAACTATTGCATTACCTGATTGAATCCCGAAAATCTGTTATCTCTGAACATTAAACCCGGGATGATTTCCTTCTTTAAATTCGCCTAAACTCGCTTCACCCTCTTTTTCTCTAGGCTGCAACTTCAAACACCATTTCTCTGAGCTATTCGGCAATGAGGAATATGGTTTAAACAACGCAAGAGCTCAGTCGGTTCATGACCGTTTCATGGTTGTACTGCGCTTCTTATTCATTGGTGTTTACAATGCGTGGTTGGTATGGCCGTCCTGTTTGACCAGTCGCCCGACTGTGTCATGAGGATGGCCAAATCATCGTTTCATACGCATAACCCTTGCGCAGTGTATTGCCCAATGACAACCGGTTGCCATGCCACCGTGTTGAGCTCGTACCTGTGTGCTGGCCGTTTGTCGTTTGGGGTGTAACGTTTTATTCATTGCTGCTGTGTTTACCATTATTGCCACCGTCGTGTGCTTGCAATGATATTCAAGCATTGCTTGTATTGCAATGATATGTATGCAATTACATTTCAACACCCCGCCGCAATGTTTATATGCACAGTCGTGCCATATGGTTTGCGTGCGGCCGTCCACCATATATCATATCATATGCGCTTTTTATATGCCTTCACTTATAACTTATATTATATACCATATGTTATGCACCATTGTTTCATATACCATATGTATTAACCTTATATCATATGCGCTTTGGGTTATATAGATGACTATAGCGCATTCACATTATTTGAACTATGGTATATAGTTTGATATGATATATAATAACTTTGATTTCCATATAGCGCATGAGGTTTGTTTGACTTGTATAGCATATCTTTATAATTTTAAAATGACCATTTGGGTCATATTTAAAATTATCACCATCACTAATGCTTGAGTTGTATGTGCAGGTTGAAAGTTGTCCCAGTTTGGTCTTTCTAAGCTCTTAAAGAAAAATACTTAGGGGTAATAGGGTTAATGAAAATAGGGAATATGTATGGAAATTAAAGGGAATAGGGTTATGATGTATAAGGGTTATAGGAATATAGGATATGAATGATAATGAATATCCTCAGGTACTAATTTCAACTTAACAAAAACTAAAAATTTCTAAGAAAAATTTGAATTTTCAAGCACAAAATGACTATACATATACTCCCCTGGATGATGGCTGTACAAGTGGGATGAAATCAATTGATCAGATGTTGTAGATGGATCAAAAAGTAAACTTTATTGCTGCTCCTTGTTCTTCATGCTCTGGTTCTTGAATTGTTAGTCAGGTCCCTCTGTAATGATTCTTTGTTTCAGGTCCCTCTGTACTGCTTACAAAATATGCACATGTTGTTTTGACATTGACAGGTCTTTCAGGTCCCTCGGCAATGATTTGTTATGTCAGGTCCCTCTGCTGACAATACAAGTTCCTTCTATACTTCAGCTTTCCAGCTAAAGATCTGATGCAAGTCTCCCCCTTGTTGAAGATATGACTTGTCCTCAAGTCAGTTGGTGGTGGAGAGTGCCTGCATTGAAATTATCTGAGAACAATAGAACAAGTATAAGGAATTCATAGAGTCCAAGTTCCCCTGGTTTTCCCCTATGAATTCGTGTTTGCTAAGTGCCAGTTGCCTAGTTTTCACTTGCAAACAAATTATTTGTTTTTTTTTATGTTGTTTTTGTTGTTTTTTTATTATGTTTTTTTTTTTTTTTTTTTTATTCAACTACAAGACTGGAAGATGGTTGATCCTGTGCCATGAGTTTCAGTTCTGTATCTTTGATCAGTTGTCTCATAAATGCTTCTTTACTGATAGGCCTATTGTAAACTTTTGAGCCTATGTCCATTCACTATAAATGAGGTGGAGTCCTGGTCGATTGTCCTGATCTTGACTGCTCCATTGTCAAAGATTTCATCAATTTCATATGGGCCTAGCCAGTGTGTTGTGAACTTTGCTTTGAAGTCTTTGAATTTGGAGTCAAAAAGCAATGCCCAGTCTCCCTTGCGAAATGTCTTTGTTTTGATATATATGTCATGCCACTTCATTCTTTGTTGTTGCACCAGTGTAGTATGTTCCATGGCTTGTTGACGATGCTCATCCAACTGATTCAGTTCCATGATCCACTGCTATTGTGCGTCTGTCAAGTCTAGTCCTAGTTCAGCTGCTAGTTTGTATGTGTGTATCTGAAATTCTATAGGCAATAAGGCCTCTTTCCCATATACTAACTGGTATGGACTAAAACCAGTTGTAGTTTTCCATGTGATTCTGTAGGCCCATAATGCATCTTTTAATTTTTCAGACCAATCTTTTCTGTTCATCTGTACTGTTTTTGTCATGATATTTTCTAGGACTTTATTTGTTGATTCAACCTACCCATTTGCTTGAGGATGATATGGTGTAGATTTCCTGTGTTTGATCTTGTATTTCTCAGTTAGATCTCGTACTAGCTTTGATGTAAACTGTGTTCCTTGATCTGTTACAATTTGTCTAGGTACTCCATATCTGACAAAGATTTCTTCAAAAAGAAAGGTGACCACTGTATCTTCTGTTGCTCTGTTTACTACTTTAGCCTCGGCCCATTTGGTTACATAATCTGTACATACTAAGATGTACCTCTTTCCATTTGATGGTGGATTGATAGGTCCAACAAAGTCAAGTGCCCATTTCTCAAATGGTTCTATGAGGACCTGTGGCTTCAGCGGCATCTCATTTGTTGTGACTGGTCTCTCTGTTCTCTGGTAGCTGTCACATTGCTTGACATATTTCTTAGAGTCTTTGAAGATGGATGGCCAGTAATAGCCCAGTTGCAGCACCTTATATGCTGTTCGTGCAAAATGGCCACCACATGGTTCATCGTGACATGCTCTTAGAATGTCTAATATTTCATCTTCTCGCACACATTTTCTAATTATCAAGTCTGAACCAGTATAAAATAAATCACCATTTACCCAACTATACCTAGAGCTTTCTCTAACAATTTTGTATTTTTGCTTTTTAGTGAATTGAGTTGGAAACTTTCCAGAAGATAAATAGTTTGCAATGTCTGCAAACCATGGTGTTTTTACTGTGATGGCAAACAGATGTTCATCTGGAAAGTTATCTGCAACCGGATTTGGATCGTTGGGTGAATGTATGTGGGACAGAAAATCAGCCACTTGATTTGTTTTGCCTGGCCGGTCTTGTATTGTGATATTAAATTCTTGCAATAACAGTAACCATCTTGTTATTCTGCCATTGGTGATGGGTTTATTCATCAAGTATTTGATTTCTGAATGATCTGTATGAATGAAAACTTGATATCCTGTTATATAGTGACTGAATTTGTTTACTCCATGTATAACGGCTAACATTTCTTTCTCTGTGACTGTGTAGTTCATTTCTGCAGGTGTTAGATTCTTGCTTATAAAGTATATTGCATAAGTGAACAAGTTCTCTTTCTGTCCAAGAGAGGCACCTATCGCGGTATCAGATGCATCAGTTGATATATGAAATGGCAAAGACCAGTTTGGCCCACGAAGAATGGGTGCAACTGACAATTTTTCTTTCAGAATTTGAAATGCATTTTGACAATCATTTGTCCAGTGAAATTCAATATCTTTTGCTAATAGTTTGAATAGAGGTTGGGCTATTTTACTAAAGTTTTCAATGAATCGTCTATAATAGCTTGCATAGCCTAAGAAGCTTCTTACCTCTTTCTGTGTTGTAGGAGGCATTTAGTTTACTAGGACTTGGAGTTTTGCTGGATCCACCTTAATTCCTGAATCAGAAATATGGTGTCCTCAACATCATATATCATTTCTCATTGCTTAATGACAAATTTGTTTCAATGCATCGTTTCAAAACTTTCTCAAGGTTGTTTAGGCAATCATTATATGTGTTTCCATAAATTGTGAAGTCATCCATATAAACCTCTACACATTCATGAATTAGATCAGCAAATATTGCAAGCACTGCTCGTTGGAAAGTTGCAGGTGCATTGCATAAACCAAATGGCAAAACATTATATGCATAGGTTCCCCATGGGCAAGTGAATGTTGTCTTGTCTTGGTCTTCTGTTGCTATTATTATCTGGATGTATCCGCTAAACCCATCCAAGAAGGAGAAAAATTTCTTTCCAGCTAATGAGTCTAACACTTGATCAATGAATGGTAGAGGAAAATGATCTTTTAGTGTAGCTTTGTTTAGTTCCCAATAGTCCACACATACCCTCCACTTTCCATTTTTCTTTGGTACAATAACCAGTGGAGAAACCCATTGACTATCTGAAATAGGATAGATGAATCCAACATTTAACAATTTTTGCAGTTCCTCTTTCACTATTTCTTTCATCATGGGATTCATTCGTCTTTGAGGTTGTCTTACAGGTTTAAGTTGATCATATGTATAGATGTGGTGGATACATGTGCTAGGATGGATTCCTTGCATGTCAGTATAATCCCAGGAAAAAGCTTTTGATTATTTCTGTAATAATGCAATTACCTCTTGCTCTTGTGCTGATTGCAATTCGTTTCCAATGTTTAGATGTTTTCCAGGATATACCTCAATTGTTTTTATTGTTGGATTGGAGATTGTGTTTACAGGAAAGATGTCTATAAAAGATTTCCGCAGAGTTTGAATAGTACAAGTTTCCTAAAAGCATTGATTCAAAAGGTTACTTGCAGCTTCATATTGAACTTCTCTAAGCTGCTCTGAAATACTTGGTTCTGAAATGAAAAGATCCATTAAGTCTTCATTCTCTTCTTCTTCTCTAAAATCAAAGAATTGATTTATACTTAAAACTGATTTAGTTTGTTGTTTTTCTTGAGTTTCAAGTACTGATTCTAAAGAAGTTGATTGTGCAGGTGAATAAAGAGCAATTTGTTTCCTTTCATCTCCATGTGAAATAATCATGCTTCCTGATCTGCATCCTATGAAGGCATCAGCGGTAGCTAACCATGGTCTGCCTAAGATTAGAGGATGTCCTCCCAAGTTTGATTTTGGTTGCAAGATAAGGAAGTCAACGGGATACTCCCATGAATCCATAGAGACTATGATATCTTCTAATATTCCTTCAGGAACAACTTTAGATCTATCTGCTAGTTCTAAGATTGTAGAAGTTGATCTAATGTTGTTTAAATGCAAACTTTTCATTGTCTCCATTGTCATTACATTTATAGCTGCTCCTAAGTCTATTAATGTGTTTGGTACTGAAAAATTATTTATTGATATAGTAACCATAGGGATACTAGGATCAATATATTTCTCTACTATGGTTTGTGTAGACATGAGGCTTGCTAATTTACCAATGACTTGGATTGTAGTAGGATCCTTCTTCTTTTTCTCTGATTTCCTAATGCACAATTCCTTTATTGTTTTAGCATATATTGGTATTTCTTTAATTGCCTTTAACAAAGGAATTTTTACATAAGAATTTTTTAATTCATCTAAGATATCAAATTTAGGAAGGGTTATTTTGTTTTGTTGTTCCACTAACCTTTCAAGATAAGGTGGTGTTTGTGTTGTAATGTTTGTTCCTTTTTGAATTTGTATCTCAGGTTGTAATGTTTCAGGTGATTCTCCTTGTTCAATTGGTTCTTCTATGATTGGAGGAGAATCCTTTTTAAGCACTTTTCCAGACCTTAGATGGACATCATTAAGAGGAAGAATCGAATATGTGGGAAAACATGCTGCTTCCTCTATAGTGTATGCAGATTTGTCCACCTTATTATTTGGATTTGCCATTGGTTGGGCTGGTAGTTGAGTTGGTCTGGGTTGATTTGTGGGTAGCTGTAACTGTTGTGGTTGGGTCAACAACGGTGGTGGATTCTGCTGTGGAAATGGGATGGATTGCGGATATGCAGAATGTTGTTGTTGAAATGGTATGGATTGTGGATATTGTGGATATGCAAATGGTTGTTGGTATTGTTGCTGGTATTGTTGTTGATACTGTTGAGGTGGCTGGTTTCCATAACCATATCCTCTCCAACCTTGTACAGGTTGTTGTGAATATTGTTGTGGAGGCCAAGCTTGCCATGGCATTGGAGGGGTCCAAGGATTTTGAGGTGGATAGGGGTAATTTTGTTGAGGGAATTGCTGCTGATTTTGTTGAGGCATCCTAGGTTGCCATGGTCTTCGTGGTGCTACATAATAGAAACCTTCTATTCCTGGCACTTCTTCCATTGAGTTCATTTGTAATTCTTTCAATCTTAGACAATTTTCTGTGGAATGATTTTCTGTACAAAGACCACAAACCTGAACACTATCCAAAGGACATTCTCTCAATGGATGTTTCTTTCTACATTTGGAACAAAAGATTGCTAGAGCTTGTTCTTGCTCTTCTTTCTTCTTGTTTGCCTTTAGCACATCTACTTGTGTCCCTAATGTACTCAAGAGATCTGTTTTGAAGTTTTCCAATAAGCTTCCTATTTCAGCTCTTGTTATCCCTCCTGCAGCTGACTTTGCTGCTTTTGAACTTGCTTCTCTTCTTCCTGTTTTTGATCTTCCTCTAGAATATTTTTGACATAACTCAACAATTTCATCGAATGGTAGGTTTGAAATGTCTCCTTTACCCATCACATTCAAAATGTCAAGGTATTCATCCCTTACACCCTTGAGAAAGATTGTTCAAACGGTTTCTTGATTTAGAGAGTGTTGTTTAGATTTCTGTAGATTATATGCAAATCTTTCCAAATATTCTTCTAAACTTTCATCTTCTTGTTGTGTCATTCTGAAAACATCTTCCTTTGAATCTCTAGATCTACAATAAGCTTGATATTTCTTAAGGAAGACGGATCTCATATCATCCCAAGAAGCTATTGTTTGTTCTCCTAAACCCATAAACCATTTCAAAGCTGTTGCTTTTAATGTTGCAGGGAAAAGACGAAGTTTATGAATGTCATCAGTATATCCATATGTTCTACATAGAATATCAAATTCAAACATAAATGCATCAAGATATTCTGTGGACATTCCATAAAAGTTTGGCAATACAGAAGGTGGAATATTTTTCATTTTCACTTCTTCTCCTAATGTTGCACTTGTGTCTACTATTGGAAAGCCAAAGGTAGTCTCTTGATCATTACCATCTTCTTGTCTTTTCCGATTGTTTTCTATCTTTCTATCATTTTCTTGTTTTGCCTCCTCCTCTCTCTTTCTTCTCCATTCTCTTTGTTGTCTTTCATATTCAGCTCTTTGTTCAGGAGTGAAAATAACAGATCCATGTCCCTCTTCTGCCATTGGTTGATTTGTTTCAATTTTGAGTGGAGTTTCAGGTTGTTGGAAGATAGGAGGATTTATAGATGGAAAGATAGGTTGTTTTCCTTTGATAATTTCTTTTTTTTTTTTTCTGGAAGTTGAAAATTGTTTTTGTTTTGCTTCCCAAGCTAACAAAGTTTGCCTTTCAATCAAAGTTAATATTTGTCCAGTTCTTTGTTTTTCTGCCAGTTCCTCAATTATTGGATTACCAGTAACTGGGGTGTTGGATGATCCTATTTCTATTTGTGTGGGGTTTTTGATAAACCTACCTTGAGGATCTCTATATCTAGGCATAAAGAAACATAACTAAAAAGGAATGTAACTAATATTTTTGTTGTTTTGAAATTTATCTTTCTATTGACTATGCTGATATTTGCCTCCCAAGCAACGGCGCCAAAATGTTGAGCTAATTTGTGTACCTAAATTAACACAATTATTTATTATCAATCCGTGTTGTTTATGCTTTGAGGCAAGTTCACTATATGTGAAGATCAGATGTAATCAAACCTTGAAAGATAAGTTATTCAAAAACTAAAAGTAATACATTCTATAACTCTAATTCAATCAGTTTAAAAAGAGGAAAAACATTGAAATGGTTCTTGACTCAAGAAGTCCACTTTCACCTCAATTACCACTTAATGAATCAGAGATTGAAACCAAAAGCTTAAGATGGATAAATTATTAATGAAAGAAGCTCTTAACTTAAGAGACACATAAGGTATTCCATCATAATTCATTCATCTCAATATCAAAATCTCAATAAGAAACTACTTGCATGCAAACAAAAGAGACTAGTTTTGATTCATCATTTTAGTAGAAGGGATGCCCAACTTGAACACATGTTTTTCCAACTCAATAAAGTGATGAATAAGCTATTAACTAATGAAATCAATCACTATGCATGAACCATAAAGCAATCTGAAATAAAGCTTTGAAAAACTTGTGCTACAATAACCAGATTACAAGGAAATAAAACTAGTTAACAAGGAAGTGTACTTAGCTTGGAATGGGGGCCCTCCACCCTTGCCTTGCACACTTGAGAGGTGATATCAGAAGATTAAATTCAGTCACACATCCATAGCATTGAACATCAAAATAATAATAACACAAGTCTTCAAATTAACTCCTCAATCCAAAGATGTCACAACATAAAAGTATATAATAAGTCAATACATAAGCCATCAAAGTTTTGGCTTTAAATAAGAAGTCTCATGAACAAACTGATCTATATTCACTCAAACAAACCCATCTACTCTCATCCACCTATCTAATTCGAATTCATTACTCCCATCCCAAGAAAGATGACCAATCCTACAGAATCTCAAAACTACTCTATTTCTATGGGATTTCTGAATGACTAGTCATGATTGAGTAGCACCAAATGGGCCTAATAAAGCTTGTTCTGTTTGAACTAAGCATTGCTGGCTTAGTCCTAGTTCCTAAGCTGTTCATCCATGCATTCCATTCGTGCCCAAGTGTCCTGCAACCATATAAACCATAGAGCTATTACGGGAATTTCTGAATCTCCAAATTTTGCACTAAAAAACCAAATTTTCATAAAAACTTTAGAAATTGAAAAATTAAAATTAAATACCTGAATGGATATCAAATATACATCAAAATGGGATAAATGAAGGGAAAATGGATGGAAAATAGATGGATAAGTAAGTTTCTTTGAGCAAAAATAAGACCAAAACTAAGGCCCAACAGAGCCCTGGTTATTTGGTTGTAAGTCCCACATTCATGCGTGGAATATGGCATGAGGGTGATTGGCTAAAAGAAAGATTTGATTCAGCCCAATCTATGGTTGAGTGGTATGTTGGGAACGGGATCCCCCAAGGATAGTTTTAGGGCTAAAAGCCCTTGTTTTGGGTTAATTTTGTAATAAAGTTTTAAAGTCTTAGAATTTTGTGGTCGTTGAGTGCGAAGGTGTCATGAGTCATAAAGAGTTGTCTGCCTTTATTTTGTAAAGTGTAAAGTCGGTTGTAAAGATCCAGCCATGGTCCGCGGACCATGGGATTGTATAAAAAGAGATAAGTAAGTAAGTTCTAAGTAGTGATAAGTTTTTGAGAGGAGAAGACAAGTCTTGGAGTCTTGGTAGAGAAGTCTAAGTTTCAGGTCTTAGCGTAGGTAGAGGCTCTGCAGCTGAGTGCATAGAGGCCTAGGGTAGAAGTCTGCAACTGAGTGCGTGGACCCTGTAGCTATGTGTGTAGGGCAGATAGAGTCTGTAATAATATGGAGATATCAATAAAGAGAAGTATTATACAAGTTCTGTGTCTTTATTTCCTGTTAATGCATCTTGTTATATTGCGATTTGGGTTTAATTTACAATGTTCATGTGATGCACGAATGTATGTAATTATGTTGGTTAATTGAACACAAGTAAGAATATATGTTTACGTGGCGCTAACTGTGATTGTTTAGTAAGATAAGTGAACACATAAGATAACTTGGGAATATGTATAATATGTTGTCATAACAACGCGAAAGTACTTGGGCTGCAGGTTAAGGCTACGCGAAGGTCAATCGTGCACCTTCACAGAGGTACTGAAGGGCGGAATAAAAGGATATACTGACAGACCCCTAAGGCTTATTGACCTGTGCAAAAGTAGGAACAGAGGGTATAAACCGACATCACAACCATCTCAGGGTGCAGAAACTTGGTTCCAGCATCCCCCTATATTGCTTCGGGTGAGACTTCAGTCTGCACTCCATGGGCTGATGCCGAAAGGGCCAAGAGTGTAGGGATTTGTTTGGCTAATTAACACTGAACCTGAATCAGGCCCCATGCAGTCAACAAATGGTTCCATTTCTGGGACTAGAATCTGCATAAGATATGTGTGATGTCATATCACTTTAATCCAACTAAGAAAGAGATCGAAGATTGGTTGGATAGGAAGATCCACGAATTCAAAGTGCAGGAGAACAAAATTCCACGACTAACAAAGGAACAGTGGCTAGACAGGTACCTGTATACAAAAATTCATGAGATCTTCTTCTATTCCTTTCCAGTTGAGTTATACGAGTGGATTGCGAAGCTAGCGGATAGCCAAGGAAGGTGGAGACTTGACGGTCCTATTGTCTAGACCCCAAAGTTAGTATAGAGACTGGAAGCCTCTGAGGATAAGATCACCTATGTTTTCAATCATTGGCTTGATCGCATCATAGGAGGATTTGTGACTGAATTCATGGTCAATACCTTAGTTAGCTACAGCAAGGTGGAGCGACGGTTTTTCAAAGGTTCGTGAGGTAAGTACTTGAAGTCCTTGAATACGTGGATTAAGATGTTATTGTGCGAAAAACAGGTTATGCGGTTACCTTGATGTTCGGAGCTATGCGAATCACAAATATTTACAGGAACAAATGAAGAAAGGGTCCTGAATATAGTAAATTTATTTCACCTCCATTGGTGATGAATAGGGAGTAGCGTAGGCTTCTCCGTGAAGTGAAATTCAGTTAATAAAACAAGGATTCCTGTGACTTCCACCTCCGCCCACACCACCTACAACTTCACCATCATCACCTGCAACTTCACCAATACCACCACCACCTCCATCACAGTTCAGCATGGTAAATTCAGTGAAGTTGCCTTTGTTTAAAGGCTTGGGAAATGAGGACCCGGACTAGTTTTGGTTCATTGTGAAAATTGTATGGGAAGCTCAGGGCATTACATATGATCACATGAATAAGACAACATTGGTTAGTGGTTTGCAGGATCATGCGCTAACCTGGTACATCAAGTAATCTAATGATAACCCAAACGTTGGAGTGGCAGACATCTAGACCGCATTGAATAAAGAATTCAGTAGACCTAAATATGAGGCACAGTCAATTGTGGGGTTCAAGGAAATCAAGATGAAATCAGGCAAGACACCTTGGGAATTGGATCAGAGGTTGAAGTGTAAAATCCGCGAAGCTAATATGAACTTAACAGATGGACAACACTGCGAATGGTTTTGGCTTCGCTCCTACCACACCTAAAGGGTTGCGCTGTCATAGCAAAAGATAACAACACAGGTAGAGGCCTTGGATATTGTCGGCCTAGTGGGGCCTGACCTAGGTTTAGAAGTGATTTATCCAAGCAAATCCCTAGTACTACTAGCCCTTTCGGCAACAGTCCGCGGAGCACGAACTGAGGTCTCACCCGAAGTAGTATGGGAGGGTGCTAGAACCAGGTTTCTCCATCCTAGGGATGTCTGATATGGTACGATAGGTACATGATTCAACCTTCATGCTTACTAGGCTATGCGCACCAACAAGCCCTTTGTGTCCTTCGTGCAACTTTAGCCGCAACACGATCAGTGTTACTTACCTAAATCTTCCTTACTAAGGTTTTGTTCACTAATTACTTAGAGGATTTTCATACATGAGTATTCATATCAATGTTTACCAAGTGCGCACATATAATTAACTAGATACACTTAACACGTAACCTCAAATTACAGATCCACGAAATAGATGCACAATATGTCGAATCAAACTTATCTTTATTAATAAGCCTTTCCAAGTTCAGTTCAATACAGACCCGACTTCGCCCTGCGCATCAACTGCAGGGGTCTATGCACTCAGTTGCGGACTCTACTAGGCCTCTGCGCACTCAGCTGCAGAGCCTCTACCTACTACTACGACCCAATACACTTCAGATCCACTTCTATCTTCTAACCATGCCTTCGCTTCTATTTATTACTTCCTTCAAAAAAAATTGTCTTTACACTTAGAGCCTCGCTCTTTTTATACAAGACACATATTTACATTAAATTACATTATTTTAGGGCGGACAACCCTATGAATCATCCTATACTCTCGTGCTTCGTGCCCACATTTTGTGGGGTCTTTACATTATATTGACCAAAATGTAGGCTTTAAGCCCCAAAATCCTTGTTGTGGGGGGATCCACTGCCCAACAGGCCCCCAACACAATCATTGTGACTCATCCCGAGTCACTATGCGGGTGCGGTGATCTTTGCACAAAGCCCCTCCAACTGTGCCTATGTTGTGCGAAGGTCCACAACGCACTACTCTGCCGTCTTTTGGATCTACTCTACTCGCTCGGTTGAATGCTCATTGTTAAAGGCAAATCCTTGTCGTAAATATTGCATCACTTTCATTTGCGTGAGCTTTCCTTCAATGTCGGAAATGATAGTGGAGGCCTCATCAATCCAAGGTTGGACGCGTGCTTTAAGTACTGCCTCCTTTTGGCACGCAGCATCCACTTGTTCCTTCAACGCCTTTGCCTACTGTAGCTTCGCTAGCTGCTGAGTCAAGATCACTATCTACGCCGTCCCGCGCACATTTTCATATTGCATTTGAAGCTCCCGCGCCTCTATTTCTAGGTGTTGTATGGTGGGGTCCTCCTGTAAGGCAGTGAGGACCCCGAAGGATTCTTCCAACAGAGTTTTACTGGTCTACACTGCCTATCCTATTTCCTCCAACCCCTTTTGGATAGCGTAAGCACATTGTTCCCAAACTTCCGGGGGCGTGGACAACTGCACCTTTAATCACAGTTCAACAATCTACAGGTTGATGTCTAGCTAGATCCTCGTTGCTTCCTCCTTTGCCTCGCAGAATCCACTGGCCAATTTGTGGATTCGCACTCCTATTGGTAGGTCGATCGTAATTTCTAGCTCTGGGGCACGACGACATGCTTCCTCTACGATCTACTTCAGCACACTGGTTCAATGTAGTGCGCTCCTTCGGCTGGGTCTAGTGGGACTACTATGCGTAGTGACTTTTTCTCAAATATCATCTTCTGCTTCTTCAGGTTGATGATTACATTCATATTAGTGGCCCAGTCTATTCCTAACAACGCGGGATAGGGATTGTTTTCATCGACAATCTCTATCACTTCAAAGTTCGTTTGTGTGCTTGCGCCTTCAATATCAACTATTACCCCTTGCAACCTCCCCATGGGAAAAATATTTCGTTGGTTTACCATTCATAATTGAATAGGGGACCACTGCAACGCGGGCCTGCCCCTGCGTTCCCATGTTTGCTTCGGAAACATATTCGCGTCCAAACCCAGATCTAGGATTACATGATCCATTTCATATTCACCAATCTGCGCAGTCAATCTCATCTCCCTTTCAATACGCAAGGCATGCTTTCCCAATTTCCGGACTACGCGCAGTTCTCCTGACCCTGCGCACCTAATTATTAACTCCTGTAGTCCCTGAACTGCCTTTTTTCACACAACAATTTCATGCATGTCTCCAGAAAGGTAGTAAGCATCGAAGGATCCATCCCTGGCTCTGGTTCATCCTTACTACCTGAAGTGGAGGCCTCTGCGAAGCTCTTCGTAGCTTCCATGAACATCTCCTTTGCGTGTTCTAAGTCAAACTTAGGTTCCTTTGCAGGAGCCTTGTGAACCCATGTATCTTCCTCGGGCTGCTTCCCCTTATCTTCCCCCGTGATCACACCACTTCTGAGCATCATGTTCACATTTGGGTCATCTTTGTGCGGTTCAGACCTCATCATTTGGATATTCTGAGTCAGAAGAGGCTGGAGTACCCCTTTTTCGTGCATCTGTGTGATTAACATAGGACAATATATCATTTCATGATCAAAATGAGCACAGTACGAACAGGATATCCTCGTTGGGTTGGTGCAATCGTGGGCATGGTGCCCTGGTCCTCCACAATTGTAACAAATTAACTGTCTACGGCCCCTTCCTGGTCCCATTCCTCCTCGTCCTCGACCTCGCCCCTTAAATCCAGCGCGCGCTAGGTCGAGGGCTTGCATTTCTATCTACATCCTATAGGCTAGGGTCCGATCCATCATTAGCTCGTAGTTGTGACAAGTGCACTCGTCATGGCCTACCAACCTACAGAAATTACAAAATAGCTGCTGGGGAGTCTGCATATACTTCTGCAACACATGACAATTGTCCATCATGTGTTTTCCTCCTATCTGACAAATCGAGCACCATAACACGGGTGTCGCACTCGGCCCTGCCTATGCCTCTAGCCTCAACGGCATTGGTCCCCCTCCTGCCAGGTATTTCATGAATACTGAATAGTGGTCCTTGTCATGGCCTTGGCCTTTGCATTTTATGCACCATACTTCCTCAAGCACCTTTGGCCGCAGTGCCCTATCCTGCTTCAAACTCTGCATTTCCAAGCATATATTCTGTAATTGCGCTTGGATTTGTTGAACCCCCAACCAAGGGTCTTGTATCGGGGTCTCATGCAACCACATTGCCATTTCCAATGCTTCGGCCTGGGTGGAAAGTTTCTGTTGTGATAGCGATGTCCTCAAGTGTAGTGTCAAGGATGCCACAAACCATGCATGATGTTGGTCATAAGTTAGTGTCATATTGGCTTCGTGGATCGTACTCTTCAGCCGCTGATCTAGATACCAAGGGGTCTTGCCTGGGAGCATCACAATCTCTTTAAACCCAATGATTGACTGTGTCTCCGATTTTGGCTGACTAAATTCTTTGTTCAGTGCATTCTGAATCTCTACTATCCCTGTGTTTTGGTGGTCGTTAGAGTGCTTGATATACCATGTCAATACGTGATCCTGTAGCGCGCTCACCAATGTAGCCTTCTTAATGTTGTTGTTTGTGACCCCTTGCGCTTCCCATACTGCTCTTACCACGAACCAGAATTGGTCCGGATTTTCATTCCCTACTCCTATGAATACGGGTAGTTTGATCGCGCTCGCCATGATGAACTGTGGGGGTGGTGGAGGTAGAGTGGGTGGAGATGGAGGTGAGGGAGGTGAAGCGAGTGGTGGTGTGGGCGGAGGTGGTAAGTGTAGAATGCACTACCTTATCAAACTGACTGCACTTCTAGGAGAGACCCGAGCGAGCTCTTCCTCGCTCTCTCGCGAAGGTGAAATTAAGGGACTGTTTCCTAATTCCCCGCTACCTTTGTATATATTTCCACTTCGCGTCATCCCAAACATTAATGTATTCTCATAACCCACTTTTCAGATAACAACATCTTAATCCAGGTATTCAAATATTTAATATACTTACCTTGCGATCCCTTGAGAAAACGTCATTCTACTTCGTTGTAGCTTACGGTCGTGTCTACCATGAATTGAGTGATGAATCCCCATATTATCTGGTCAACCCAATGGTCCACAGCTTGCGCGATCTTATCTTCTGATGCCTCTAGTCTATGCACTAATTTCGGAGTCCACACTATTGGGTGGTCGAGCCTACACCTTCCCTGGCTGTCGTCTAACCTCGCGATCCACTCATACAGTTTAGAAGGAAAGGATGCAAAGAAAATCTCATGGATTTCTGTATACATGTAGCGATCCAACCACCTTTTCTTAGATACTTGCGGGGTTTTGTTTTCCTGTGTCGCGAACTCGTGAATCTTCTTGTCCAACCACTCTTCAATTTCCTTCTTTGTTGGGTTCCAGTGGCACGACATCAGACATCCCTTAGGTAGATCCTGGTCCCGGCAACGGAACCATTTGTTGGCTTAGTGGGGCCTGACCCAGGTTCAGAAGTAATTTAGCCAAGAAAATCCATGGTACTATTGGCCCTTTCGGCAACAGTTCGCAAAGCGCGGACTGACGTCTCACCCGAAGTAGTATGGGAGGGTGCTAGAACCAGGTTTCCACACCCTGGGGATGTCTAATATGGGGTGATAGGTATGCGATTCAACCTTCATGCTTACTGGGCTACACACACCAGCGAGCCCTTTGCGTCCTTTGTGCAGCTCTAGCCGCAGCGCGATTAGTGTTACTTACCCAAATCTTCCTTACTAAGGCTCTGTTCGCTAATTACTTAGATGTTTTTCATACATGAGTATTTGTATCAATGTTTACCAAGTGCGCGCATATAATTAACTAGATACACTTAACACATAACCTCAAATTACAGATCCACGAAATAGATGCACAATATGTCGAATCAAACTTATCTTTATTAATAAGCCTTTCCAAGTTCATTTCAATACAAACCCAACTCCGCCATGCACACTTAGCTGCAGGGGTCCGTGAACTTAGCTGTGGACTCTACTAGGCCTCTGCACACTCAGTTTTAGAACCTTTACCTACTACTACAACCCAATACACATCAGATCCACTTCTATCTTCTACCATGCCTTCGCATCTGTCTAGTACTTCCTTAAAAAAAAACTGTCTTTACACTTAGAGCCTTGCTCTATTTATACAATCCCATGGTCCGCAGCCCATGGGTAGGCTGACACATCTTTACATTAAATTACATTATTTTAGGGCGGACAACCCTATGACTCATCCTAGACTCTCATGCTCCGCGCCCGCATTTCATGGGGTCTTTACATTATATTGACCAAAACTCGGGCTTTAAGCCCCAAAATCCTTGTTGTGGGGGGATCTGCTGCCCAATAGAGATTACAATGACACTACATGAAACACCGATGCAAGATTCGAATCTAGGGGTTTAGCAGATTCATGCATAGTTGCAAAATATTTGCCTTGAAATGCAAAGTTTGAAGCAAGACATAACAGTTCGAACGGAGGTGTGCGAAGAGGTATGATGCCTGAAATGTAAAGGTCAACGGCATGACAAAGAACATTGCTCGGTCTTTGCGAACTATATTGCAGGAGGAGGATCGATGCCTTTGAGGCCGGAAGCTCACGTAGGACTAAGTGCAGGGCCTATGTTGTGGTGCACTATATGTTAGGTAGTAGGGAAACATACGACGGATAACTGTCATTTGCTGCAGAAGTTTGTACCAACACCACAGCAACTATTTTGCAACTTCTGTAGATCAATAGGGCATGATGAGCGCATCTACAAAAGTTATGAATTGATGATGGACAGAACTCCCACCTATAGGGTGCAGGAAAAAAAGTAGCCCCTTGACCAGAGCATAGGGATTGCGCGAACAAGATTGGAGGGGCGCGGACGAGACCGAGGTGGAGGAGGACCTGGCAGAGGTTGGGGACAACTAATCTGCTACAATGTGGAGGACCAAGATAGTATGCCCATGATTGCATTAACCCAACACATCCATCGTGCAAATATTGCACTCTGTTTGATCATGAGATGGAGGACTATCCAGTGCTAATAGCAACGATACGTGACAAAGGGGCGCTACCACCTCAGCTGAATCAGAACCTATAGATGATGAGGTCTAAGCTTCACGAAGAGGATCCTAATGTGACTATAGTGCTCCGAAGTGGAATTGCAACGGGCGATGGTAAAGGGAAACAACCTGAAGACAATGCATGGGTTCACAAAGCTCCAGTGAAGGAGACTGAATTTGATTTGGAGTGCGCACATGAAATATTCATGGAAGCAAAGAAGAGCTTTGCTGAGGCCTCCACCTCAGGGATCAAGGATAAGCTTGATCAGGAGATAGACCCTTCTATGCTTATGACCTTTCTAGAAACCTGCATGAAGTTGTTGTGCGATAGCAAGGCTATGAAGGGATTACAATAGCTTATAAATAGATGCACCAGAAACACTATGGGTGAATCGTGCATGGTATGAAAGATTGGTAAGCATAAAACAAGGACAGGATGAGAGATGAGACTAACCGCGTAGATAGGAGAATATGAAATGGATCAAGTTATTTTGGATCTGGGGTCAGACACAAACGTTCTACCAAAGAAGACTTGGGAGCAGATGGGAAGACCCACACTACAGTGGTCTCTGATTCAGTTAAGGATGGAAAAACGGTAGAAGATCATCCCCATGGGGCGGCTGCAAGGGGTGACTATAGATATTGAAGGCGCGAGTGCATTGGTCGACTTTGAAGTAATAGAAATTGTGGATGACAACAACCCCTACCTTGCGCTCCTTGCCATTGATTGTGCTACTAAAATGAACTAAAGAAATGGAAGATGATATTTGAAAATAAATTGCTTCGCGTAATAGTACCCCTAGATCCTGCTAAAGGATCACTCTATATTGAACCAGTCTGTGATTATGAGAGCGATGACGATTTGGACTGTATATATAAGATAACAAAATGTGACCAAGATTGGGTGAATCCAACAGTAGATGGATGAATTACATGGGATCGTGAGAGTTCCTGCACCTCAGACTCTAATGAAGAATTAGAGCGTTGGTAGAATCGTCTACATGAAGTAAGCACGCTGAGCTGTAACATGATGACCTGGTCGTTGCATTGTGTATTGTTAGAGGTAAGAAGTTTGCCCACTTATGATGGCCTAAATGATGTAGATGTATTTTTGGATGCATTTGAGAGGGAAGTACTAGAGAAGAAACACTTCCAGGCTTTGGACTAGGCACTGCACGCTATGCCCGTGAGATGGTGGGATACGCACAAGGGTAGCTTTGATGATTGGCGCGAGTGTAGGAGGATGACGTGCACATGCTTTGGGAAGCCGAAGGTATGTATCATAGACAAGTATGACGGGAAGGATGATTCATGCGCACACTTGGCCAAATGGACTCAGGCTTATGGAGCGAAGCCCCAATCGGAATGGGTGCACTTGTTCTCTCATACCTTGGATGTCATCCCAATGAAATGGTACTTGGAAATAGAGCTTCACCATGGTACAGGTGAATGGGCTATTCTGTGCGAAGGATTCATAATGACATTCAGCTTTGAAGATGGTTTTGACTGTATTGACGAAGCGCTACAAGAAGTGAAGGCGAAAATCTTTAGGATACCGCAGGATCCTTTGGATCTAATTCAATCCGATTGGACTACTCAGTTGAGCCACAAGCTAAATGCTATAATGTGATTGTTGAAGGAGAAGATGAGGATATGAGAAAGATTAACATCCCTGAAACAGAGGGACACTGCAAGGTTGAGGGACCGCAGATTGAGAATCCTAATATAACCACGCCACTAAAAACGAAACAGGTAAATATTGGTACGGAGGCGGAGCCCAAATTCGCGAAGATTGTAGATTACTGGGATGACACGACGGTGGATAAGGTCATTGAACTACTCCGCGAATACCAGGATTTGTTCCCTACCAAGTTTGCGAAACTAAATGGATAATAGGAGACCTGGGTGTTATGAATATCACATTAAAACCCATCGCGAAGCCGGTTAAGCAAAGACCTTACCATCTCAATCCGAAGTATAAGGAGAAGGTACGTTTAGAGCTAGACAAGATGCTCGTGACAGGCATCATTGAACCCGTAGAAGAATCTGGTTGGGTAAGCCCAATGGTGGTACTAGAAAAGAAGCAGAAGGATGAAATAAGGATATGGGTAGATCTTAGGAAGTTGAATGATGCTTGCATACATGATCCCTTCCCTACTCCGTTCATCGATGAGGTGTTAGATAATGTAGGTGGCCAGGAAGTGTACTCCTTCACTGATGGGTTCTCTGCGTACCATCAGATCAAAATCGCTCTGGAGGATAGAAGAAAGATGACCTTCATGACTAAGTGGGGATGTTTTCAATACACTATAATGCCTTTCAGATTGAAGAATGTGCCTACAATTTTTTCGTGCGTAGTCATTGCTGTGTTCAAGGAATTTATTCATAAATTTCTAGAAGTGTACTTTGATGACTAGACTGTGTTTGGGCTGGTAAAACGTGATGTGGAAAGCTTGCGCCTGATGCAAGATACCTGTCGAAGGTACTAGATTGCACTCAATTTGAAGAAATGCCTATTTTGTGTTCCTTTTGGGACTTTGTTGGGTCATGTGGTTTGTAGACAGGGACTGATGGTAGATCCCACGAAGATCGCGGTGATACTTAATTTGGAGGCATCGAGGAGTGTGAAATAGTTGCGTGCAACCTTAGGACATACTAGGTATTATAGGAAGTTTATCAAGGGCTATGCCTAGATCACCATGCCTATGGAGAAGTTGTTGAAAAAGGATGTCACATTCTAATCGAATGAGGACTATAAGAAAATCTTGGATGTATTGAAAGAAATCATGGTCACCGCGCCGATTTTAGTCTTCCTAGATTGGATGAAGGAGTTTCATGTACATGTCGATGCATCATGTATAGTGCTAGGAGCGGTACTAACATAGGCTGGCATAGGAGAATTGAACCATCCTATACTGTTCACAAGTAGAGGGTTATCCAAGGTGAAGAAGAACTATTCCACCATCAAGCGCGAAGGGTTAGCCATAGTATACGCACTCCACAAGTTTAGACACTATTTGCTGGGAGGCCATTTTAAGATGTATACGGATCATTCCATGTTGAAATACCTGGTCAATAAGCTTGTGTTGGGGGGGGGAATCTACAGGTGGTTGTTATTGTTCCAGGAGTATGATTTTGAGGTTATTGTGAAACCTGGATGACTAAACTCGGGACCAGACCATTTGTCGTGCATCGAAACAAGGGAAGAGCCCACAAATTTGGAGTAGGGATTGCTTGACACACAGCTATTTGCTATGCGCGTCGTAGACGGTCATTTTGAAGATATCATACACTTTCTAATGACAGGAACTGCCCCGGAAGGTTACACCATCCAACAGACGAAGGAGTTAGTGGTGCACACAGTAGAATTTTCTGTCATTGTCGAGCATTTGTACAAAATGGGGTCTAATGAAATATTGCAACGATATGTACCAAAGTTTGAAAGAAGTAGTATCCTCGCAGACACTCATGGGGGTGTCACGGGAGGCCATTATGCAGGAAAATCAACTGCACAGAAGATTCTACGTGCAGGGATGTGATGGCCAACCCTCCATCAGGACTTAAAAGCTTACTGCAAGGCATGGGATGTGTGTCAAATGACTGGCAGGCCATCGTGGAGGGATGAGCTGCCTCTGAATCCACAGATGACGTTACAACCCTTTGAGGAATGGGTGATAGATTTTGTGGGACCCATTTAGCCCCAAGGAAAGAAGACGAGAGCGAGGTGCATTATCACCGCGACTGAGTATTTGACTCAATGGGTGGAGGCACAACCTGTGAAGGATTGCACAGGCGCGACTGATACAAATTTCCTCTTTGAGTATGTATTCACGTGTTTTGGGTATCCAAATATTTTGATGAGTGATCGCAGTACACACTTTCTGAATGAAACAATCAGCGCGCTGATGGAGGAATTTTAGGTATATCACCAGAAGAGCACGCCTTATCACCCACAAACTAATGGGAGGATGGAAGCATTCAATAAAGTGCTGGAGAATGCGATGAACAAGGTTTGCAATGCTCAACGAAGTGATTGGGACCTATGCATACCCGTAGTACTATGGGCCTACTTGACGACATGCAAGAAGTTGACTGGATAGACACCCTTTAGACTTGTATATGGCATTGAAGTAGTGATGCCCATGGAATACATTGTACCTAGTCTGCGCATAGCGGAACTCACAGGTATGACGGATCACGGAGCTGTGGAAGAGAGGCTCGCGCAGTTGGCTGAGCTTGAGGAAGAGAGATTTCTAGCCGGATTTCACCAACAGGTCCAAAAGCAGTGTGAAAAAGCATGGCATGATCGACACATTAAGTTGCACACCTTTAAGGTAAATGACCTGGTTTTTTTATATGACAGCAAGTTTGATAAATTTCCAGGGAAATTCAGAATGCACTGGTTAGGGCCCTATGTCATTAAGGATATTACCGACGGTGGAGAAGTTCAATTGGTTAAATTGAATGGAGATCCCTTCCCAGGAAAGGTGAATGGAAACCGATTGAAGCCATACACCGGTGGTCTGGCCATGTGACTATATGAGGGTAGCATAGTCTTAGCACTCTAGGCAGCTGAAAGGAGGCACGGGACTATAAACTACACTGCCCGGGTTGGGGAGTTGTGCGATTGGAGGATTGTGCGAAGCGAGGAAATGTCACAGGGTTTGTGACAACGTGAAGTGAGCTGCGCTACCCGGGGAGGAATCACGCAGGTCAGCTAGAAAGTGACCGTTAAAGTCACTGTTCATGATTTGATAGTAGAAATGCAGCCAAATGGAGTGGGCGACCAGAATTTAAGTTGAAATTTATGGGTCAGATCCTTGAAAATATGCCGCTAATCTGGCATTAATGAACCTAATGTGGGGGGAACAGTCAGATTTGAATTCAAAATGCCCTATAAATTACAGGTGGTTGCCCAGAAAAAAACACTTGCCATTTTGAGAATTGAGTTGTTGAGCTCTCAGGCGCATATGAACTAAAAATTCTTCGAAGCTTTGATAGTGAGTTCGGCATTTGAGCAATTACCAAAGATGACACGAGAACTATTGAATAGCGTCATGTCGGCACATGCAGAAGCTATGTATACCAAAGCAGTGACAGTTGAAGAGGTTGTGCTGAAAGTCGTTATGGAGGTAGAGGAAGTTGCTCCAGAGGTTGTCGAAGTCTTAGCTGAAGTTACCAAATCTCCAAGGACACCTAAACCTAAGCTGACTCCAATCAAGGAAAGCTCGAAGGATAAGAACGGAAAGCAACTTGCAATATCGGTGCGTGCATCATCAAGAAGAAACCCACCAAAGGACAAGCCCACCGCACAGGAAAAGGGAAAAACCATCAATTTGGAGCTGGAGGAGGAAGAAATTGAAGACATCCCGATGGATGACAAGGATGTGGGGATAGGCATGGAGGAAGTTGAAGTCCAGGGTGCTAACCCTATCACTCGGTTGCTTGAGTACGTCCCTTCATGCAAGGGCAAGACCAAGGTTCCAAAAGATATCGACGAGAGCAAGGTCCCCTTGCAAACACCTCTACTGCCGAATGAGATTGTCTTTGAAGGACTGCGCTTGGGGCGAATTCCTCTGTTAAAGCTTGAAGATGGGACTTAGCTGACCATGTGAAGTTCTCGTACTTAGCGACCGAACAGATAATGCGCCTATTATTGACACAACCGCCGGGATGACTGCATTGGAGCTGTGGAAGTGGCTCACGGCAGTAGACAAGGCAGGTCTGCTCAACCTGCTCTAGGTGTCGCACTACAACTGCACCCCGATTACAGTTTTTGTCATCAAGAAGCTGCTATGATTGGTGCATGATGGGTGTCTATGGCTAGAGGAGCCAATACCCATCACTGACAGATTGATCCAATGGATCAAACGGTTTCCCTACACAGGAGAGAATACGGCCATGATGTTTGGTGGAAAAGGTGGTGAGCAGGCCCTCGCGGAGGCCATGAAGGAGAAATTTAAGACTGTGAAGAAGTAGCGTGGATATGCCATATCAAGTATCAGTGACTCGGTAGTAAAGTTGGTCACGCAGATTTTGGCCGAGAAGGTGATGAGGAAGTGTCGTGTTGATGACGTGCCCACACCTATCGTCGTGCTAGCAGGCTAGTGCGCCGAAGGAGTCTAGTTCAATTGGGTGCAATATCTCTGCGGTGAGTTCCTTGTGAGCTGCCGCAAGGCACAGGAGCTCAACAAGAATTTCCACTACACGTGGCTCTTGCTATTGATTGTGCTGGTAGCATGGGAGCTGCCAGAAGACAGTGAATTCCCTTCAGTCACGCTAGACCTACCAAAAGCAGCAAAGTATGCTTCGCTGTGGGTGACCAAGGATGTGCATCGCATCAAGGACGGAAAGATCTTTTGGATCTTGATGGAGATGAACATCCGCATGGCTATCAATCACAAACTGCGGTTGTCACCTACTGTGTTTTCCAACCTGCAAGGCTACGCAAAGTTTAAGGTAGATTTCACCATGTTTCCATCAGGGCATGGAAGGACCCTGCGCAAACATGGTATGACTTGCCTTACTTGGCAACGGATGATGCCATTGATGCAGTACTTGATCGTTGGCTGACAGAATGGCGCACTACATTAGACTTGGCAGTGGGGGCGAGCAAGTCCACCGCGCAGCGCAAGAAAGAGGAGGCCAAGCTCAAGATGGCGCAGCTGGCCGAAAATAGGAGGAAGGAGGTTGCTAACAAGGCACAAGCTGAGCGCGATGCCACTCAGCAGGCAGAGAAGAAAATAGGTAGAATAGAGCGGGGCTTTGATAAAGGCGGGAGGTCAGCTTCACCTGAGACAAAGGAAGAGACAGACAAGCAGATAGAGCAGCACGACGCGGACCCACAAGTGATGTCCGCCCACATCAAGAATCCAAGGGAACAAGAGAAAGGAGGGTCAAGGAAGAAGTCCAAGGCCACCAAGACGTCACTGGACCCAATCACCCTCATAGAGGGCGATTTGCATGATATTGGAGACACGGTGTGAGATGTCACCATAGAGGCCCTACAACAGTTTGAGCAGCAACAAAAACTAATATTGGGGTCCATCTAGACAGGTCTGCACGAGCTGCAAACCCATGCGTCACAGGATGGCACGGTGTCCACTAGCCTTGCTATCAGCACTTCAAAAGCTACCGAGATACTACACACGAAGGTCTCCAGCACGATAGTGCTGCCCAATGGATCACTAACCATGGAGAAATAAGTTGATAGGCCCACTATCAGTGCCCTCAAGGGTGTAGGGTTGAATATGGCAGCGCTCCCTTGTGAGGCGCTCCACCTATTATAGGATGGAGTGATCGCAGAGCTGAGGGCCCATGAACACTGCGCTCTACAGCTGATCAGCGAGCAGCGAATCAACAATGAGAAGATGGCCCTACAGTGTGACTCGGCCATCGCTGCTATGACTGAGGTAACTGCCCAAAACAAGCGAATAATTTAGGTCGTGGAGGAAGCATGCCGAATGGTCCGGGAGTTGGCCATTCCTAAGGAAGAACCAGTCGAGGTCTGCATCCGCAAGCTAGCTACAGAGGTGCGCGATGCTCGCATAGAGATGGCTCTGGTTCAGTTGGAGTTTAACCTACAGATCACTGAATTATAGTTGAAGGCCCAACCTTCAACCCCGTCAGAAGTAAAGGAGTAGCATGCAACCACTGTCACAGAGGCAATAACGACAGTTGACAGTGCAGTAGAAAATTGCACACAACCTTTTGAACAGTCGTTCAAGGTCCTGACGAGCCTACAGGAGGACCCTAATGTACAACGGTTGGAGACAGAAGCACGAGAACTGCATAAATGCTATGATGAGGTAAAAGGCATAGCATGAACCATCGTGCTCACATAAATATTGGCAAAGCTGCAAGAGGCCAAACAGTTGAAAGAACAAGTAGATGCAGCGCAGCATAAGGAGGCAGTGCTGAAGGCGCGACTGAAGCCCTTATTGGATGAGGCTTACGCGGTTATGGCCTCTATTGAAGGAAAGCTTGCGACTTTATAAGTAACTCAGCAGAAGCTTCAGGCCAATAGTTCAGGAGCAGTGACCGAGCAGATGGTTGAAGAAGCAAAGTAGGTGGCCGCACAATGCACTGTCGAGGTTGCGGTCATACAGGTTGAGCAGGGAGGTCTTTTCCCTAAGATCTCCATGCCCGCAAAGTGACTCGAGGGCGAGTCACGATGTTTGTTTTGGGGGCCTGTTGGGAACAAGATCCCCCAAGGACATTTTTGGGGCTAAAAGCCCATGTTTTGGGGCTAAATCCCATGTTTTGGGTCAATTTTGTAATAAATTTGTAAAGTATCAACATTTTGTGGTCGTGGAGCGTGAACGTGTCATGAGTCACAAAGGGTTGTCCACCCTTATTTTTTCAAGTGTAAAGTTGGTTGTAAAGATCCACCCATGGTCCACGGACCATGGGATTGTATAAAAATAGCTAAGTAAGTAAGATCTAAGTAGTGATAAGTTTTTGAGAGGAGAAGACAAGTCTTGGAGTCTTGGTAGAGAAGTCTAAGTTTCAGGTCTTAGCATAGGTAGAGAATCTGCAGCTGTGTGCACAAGGTGGATAGAGTATATAATAATATGGAGATATCAATAAAGAGAAGTATTCTACAAGTTATGTGTCTTTATTTCATGTTAATGCATCTTGTTATATTACGATTTGGGTTTAATTTACAATGTTGATGTGATGCACGAATGTATGTAATTATGTTGGTTAATTAAAAGAAAGTAAGAATATCTGTTTACACAATGCTAATTGTGATTGTTTAGTAAGATAATTGAACACCTAAGATAACTTGGGAATCTGTATAGTACGTTCTCATAGCAGCGTGAAAGTACCTGGGCCATAGGTTAAGGTTGCACGAAGGTCAATTGTGCACCTTCATGGAGGTACTGAAGGGCGGAATAAAAGGCTAGACTGACAAAGCCCTAAGGCTTAGTGACCTACGCGAAAGTAGGAACAAAGGGTATAAACCGACATCACAACCATCTCAAGGTGCGGAAACTTGGTTCCAGCATCCCCCCATACTACTTCGAGTGATACTTCAGTCTACACTCTACGGGATGATGTCAAAAGGGCCAGTAGTGTAGGGATTTGTTTAGCTAATTAATGTTGAACTTGGGTCAGGCCCCAAGCAGCCAACATGGTATGTGGAAGTCCTTGACTTGGTTGGATTTTGCATATGTTAATAAGAGATCTTTTCCTCTTGTGTTTTATGTGTAAATGTACTTATTATTATGTGGCTTTAATGGTTGTTCTATCATTGTTATTATGTTGGTTATAGGCATGGTTTATGACAAAATTTGGTTGTGGCTCTCATCATGTTTTGATTAGTAAATGATATTTTAATGAATGTATGACCTAATATATGATAATGTAGCTATTGTGAGAAGGCATTAGACCTTCTTGACAAATATCAGATAATTATGAGGTCCCTATGTTCAAATATGTTGTTATCACTTGTAGATTACATGTTCATGATGTGTTTGATGGAATGTTTGTCATGGCTATTAGGGGTCAGTTGTTCAAGTTTTTGTATTATTAGCCTTGTCGCAATGTTATTTATCATTTTTGGAAGTTTCATTAATTTCTAGGAAGAGACCTCAGTCCTAGCCCTCAAAAATTGGCTTATAATATGGGGTCGCTAGCACAGAATTGCCTGAAAAAATCCACAGTCGAATGGATTTCTTATTGTGGGAGACACTGGAGGGTCTCAGTTGCATGGAAGGCTTGTCATGGGAGTGAATGCGGGTCTAGTTCAACAAAACATCAATTTTTCTTAGGGGTTGGACACCTGGAGGGGTTCGTTGGATCTTGAAGGTTCTGAAGCTCTTGAGGAAAGTCATATTGGTCTTGTCTTGTTGGTTCCACTTCCTTAACTGTACATGGGGAGTTGAATCATATCATAGTAACTCTTTGTCACATTTGTACCCTAGTGGACCGGTTAGCTTGGGTAAATGTGGGAGGATGGTGTTACACTTGAATTTGATATTAAATTTAATTTATTCCACCCAACCCTTAATGGTTCTAATTTGCCAATAAAATTCTCATACATCCTTATCACAACATCCCTCAAATCAAGAGGAACCAGTATCTCTTCTAGGCTCTTCCATAGCTTTATTTTAGGAATGGTGTCAAAATATTTTCTAAATTCAATAAAACAACATAAGAAAACAATTTTATTACTGCAACATTCCTCTATAATTATCCTAAGAGTAACAAGATTGCCCACCATTGAATGATATCTCATAAACCTAGCTTGGCCTTTAGTTCTTTTACCATGGCTTTCAAGCCAAAGTTTAATATTCTTTGCCTAAGAATCCCATACAACTTAGCTGAAATGTGGCTCATCATAAAGGTCCTCTAATTAGAAGGAAAGTATTTATCACCGCATTTAAAGATGGGCACAATAAAGCTCTCCATCCAAGGCTTAGGGAAGACTTGCTTCAATGTCAAACTAAAAAGGTTATGTCTGGGTGGATTAGAATAAATTGTCTAATTTTAAAAATTAGTTGATAAAATTAAAAAATATATGTATATCATTAACTTTTTATTTAAATTTATTAATTAATTTATCATCAAACATATAATCTTTTAACTAATCATTTATCCATAAAAATATAATTTTTTTCTTTATTACTAATTTTATTGTTTCTATATAATTTTTTTTGTCTAGTTTAAGACTAACCTAAGTACCCACGGGGATTTGAACCGGTGACCTATCGCAAGGAGTGCCTTAACAGTGCACCCATTCACCGTCAATCCAAAGCCCCGTGGGCATTGTTTCTATATAATTAAAAATATCAAGAATATTAAATTATCAATTTTTAAATTATGATTTTTAATTATATAATATTTTTATTAATTTTTCAAAAATTTTTAAAGAAGCTTATAAGGTGATTTCTCAGGGTTTCCTTTTGAAGCCCCATCAAAATTCAACTTGAAGAAGCCCTCGGGGGAGGAATCAAGATCGTTGAACCCATATGGATTCGAGGTTCCTTGACCCGAGTTACCTGCGTACCAACATTGTCCATATCTAGTAATTTTAGGATTCTTACCTCCTGTGGTGATGGTTAATCATCAGAAACCTAGACTCCTCTACTAATTACTATTTCCTTCAATTGGCATTGAATGAGTTCAACTAGACATTTTGGAGGGAGCTTCTTATTCTAGAAAATTCGTCGGTTTCATTACTTCCATATAGCCCATATGATAAATCCTGGGGCCAGGCACCAGATGATATTTACCATTTCATTTAGAGTATAGTTCTCTCACCATTTCTTGATAGTATCTTGAATATTATCCCTGATTCTATCAGTTTTCCTAAAAATATAAGACATCCAATCCCACATTATAGAAGTATAGGTGCATGTATTTAATAAATGGTTGAGATTCTCCTCCTAGCATTCACAGAGACAACACCATGAGGCCCCAATAAAACCTCTCTTCACCAGATTTTCCCATGTTAGAACTTTCCTATATAAGACTAGCCACAAGAATGTTTTAATTTTGGGTCATTGAGGCAAAGACCATATTTTCTTCCATACTGAAACTATTGTCTCACATTGGTGATCTTCAATATAAGTTCTAGCTTCTTTGAGGTTAAATTACTCGCCTTATACTTTCCCCATCTCAGTTCATCTTGGTCGTCAGTACAAAGGAAATTCTCTTACTTAGTTCTACTACTATTTCTTGGATCACCTCCTCATTTTCACTATGCTCTCGAAAGATACTAAGGTTCCATCTTCTCCATTTATTACCATTAGTCACTTATTCACATAACTGATTTACTTTTATTTGGCCCTAACTCTTAGTACTCATTTGAATTGGGCACCACACTTCCTTGCTTAAACTAGGTTGTTTCTGCAAAGCGTCCTCCAAAATAGAGTTGACTTCCCATTTTTGATCTCCCATAAACAATGTTTTTGTATTACCTCCTTGTTTCCCCAGACCAAATTCCATATTGTTAAATCTTTGATTCTTCCTGACATATGGATAAGGTCTTGTGAGAGCTAATTATGGGCGTATTTCGCCCTCTAGAGCTGGGCCCATGGCGAAGAACCTCCCTTTAACCAACACCACCAAATTTTAGCTCCACATGCTATATTGATAGTCTATGGGTCTTGTAAACCTAAGAGAACCATACATTTTGGTTTATATATCGTATTCTAGGCTACTAACACCCACTTCCTCTTATCCTCAACTCCTATCCATAAGAAGTTCCTTTAAATTTCTCTAATCTTTTGCAGAACACCTTTGGGAGCTAGGAGTATTGATAACATATATCCTGAAATGGCTTGCAGTACAACTTTAGTCAAAACCAACCTTCTAGTCAAGTTTAAGGCTCTAAACTTCCATCGCTTGACTCTATCTTCCAATTTTTATACAATCTTGTCCCAATTAGATTTCTTCCAAGCTTTAGCAATTATAAGGATACCCAGATATTTGGAAGGAAGACTTTTCCTTTGGAAGCCTATGATAGCTTTCAAATTTATCTGTATAGCAATATTCATGTTAAAGAAGAAAATCATAGATTTGGAGTGGTTTATCTCCATACTTCAAGCTACAGTAAAAGTGTCATGTCTCCTTCACTATAGGGATACCAGGTAGCAGGGTATCGTCTACAAAATGTTGGTGAATTGTAGTCAGGCACCTTTCATGTGGTTGAAGGCCTCTGATACCCCCTTCCGTGGTAGCTTCTAAGATCACTCCCAACCCTTCCATCATTATGACAAACAAGAAAGGTGACATAGGGTCCCTGTAGTGAATTCCTCGAGAAAGTAAAAAGGGTTTAGCAAGAGATCCATTTAGCAAAATCGAAAAGCTAGGAGAAGTGACCAAGGCCATGATCCAGTTGATCCATCTATTATCAAAACCAAAGGCCTTTAAAACTACTTCCATATACTCCCAACTGAACTTATCATATGCCTTCAAAAGGTCATGTTGAATTATCATTCATGCATTCCTTGGATTCTTTACAAAATATGTTATCTCATGGGCATGAATGACATTGTCCAAAATTTTTCTGCCTTCAACAAAGCTTGACTGTTCTTATGAGATCAAGATAGGAAGCACCATTTTGATATGGTTGGGTACCACTTTTGATATAATCTTATATATCACATTACAAAGACTTATCAGTCAAAACTTATTAGGAGTACTAGCTTTTTCCTCTTTTGGGATGAGAGTAATAAACGTATAATTTAGAGATTTAAGGATCATGGTTGAGTCCTGGGAGTCATCCACCACCTCAAAAACATTCATCTTTACTAATTCCTAACAAGATTTAAAGAAATCTATGGTGAAGCCATGTAGGCCAAGTGCGTTACCATTAAGCATCTCATGGATAGCATGGGTGACCTCTTCCATGGAGATGGGTTTATTTAGATTTCTATATGCTCCTCTTTCATTGATATTAGAATATGTTTAACAATTTTCTAAATGGCTTCTGATCTATCTAGCAAGGTATCCTCTACCATCTTCTGAAAGTGTTGAACCAACAATTGCTCAATGTCTTGATGTTCTTCATAAGATTTCCAAATTGGATCCTTGATCTCGAGAAATATATTTGAGTTTTAATGCTCTATTGCAGATCTCTGAAAGAATTTAGTTTTATTTTCTCCTTCGTGTAGCCACAAGACTCTCAATTTTTGTTTCCATAAGCTTTCCTCTTATAAGCATCTTTCCTCCCATTTCTTTAGCAACATTATTTCCTCATTCCTTATTGCATTTGAGTACCCTTCTTTTGTCAATTATTTATATAACGTGTAACACCCTCCTTACACATATACCCAAGTAACCAACCAACCGAAGTAAGCATGCGACGAGAGGCTACTATGATTGGATTCGACCTCCTATGTGACCTGAAGGAAGTGGAACTGATGGAATACATCAACCAACCTATCCACATCAGCAATAGAATCCTCAGGAGTCATGTCAGCCCCTCAGCCATCCTATCCCTAGGTCCCACTAATGTTCTAGACATATTAAGCCTCAGTTGCTCTCATGTTATAGGCATTAGAGCATCCAGAAATCCAGAGTCACTCTCTCAGGCTTGCCTCCCAGTGTCTAGAGACCCAATTTGCTAGTTTTGTGCTAGTGTCCGCGGGATTTGAGCCATTTTTTAAAGACGAGAGCCCAGTTCACTACCCAGAATGGAATGATTGCTTAATATCAATCGAATAATAGCGAAACAATGATGTAAAAATAAATAATTTAAGCAAGACCTTAATGACAAGTATTTCATCAAACATATCATCAACATGTAAACGACATGTGTAAACAACATAATCAAGTGTAGGGATTTCATACTTATCTGAGAATCGCTATGAACCATTGTTCCCTCATGTCATTTGCTGCATTATCATCTATTAGTCCATAGATACATTATCCATTCATTTACAAGTAAAAACATGTGGAGATAAATACATAGATGTGGTCATAAAACATACATATAACCAGCATAATAGGGACAGAAATATCATAAGCATATCAACCATAAAATCCACATATACATCAGTACATTCACATCAAAATCAAGGGAATTAATTTCTCATTAATGAATGCAATAAACCAATTGGATATGGGACTAGTATGTTCCACCCGACCATAAATTTGTTGAGCCAAGTCTCTCTTCAGCCAATCACCTCTGTTCCATATTCCAAGCATGAATGTGGGACTCATAGAACACACCAAAAAAAAATTAAATAAGCATGGATGCTACCAGAGTTCTCCACCTACACCATGAGGAATTTGAGTACGTCCTAGTCTCTTAGGTTTTACCGCAATCCATAGTTTGATCTAGGGATCACTAGGCCCTACACCGAGACACACTCTCTAGGCTTTACCGTGAATCCCATCCTGAGACTACTAGGCCAAACAGAGAGAAATCCACCTCTTGGCTTTACCATATATCCAACCATTCACTGGCAAGGATTCTAGGCCGACCGAGACACACAATCTTGGAGTTACCGTAACCCGCGGTCTGGCTCAGGCGTTACTATGCCAGTGGCTTTACCGCGATCCAAAGTCTGGTTTAGGGACCACTAGGGCATGTGTTTTTCATTTTGGAGATCCACCCCACTCAACTTCGAATCCATCCATCCATCCCACATTAATCGAATATGAGAATCCATCTCATAAAAGCTATCAAGGAATGGAAAGGCTAGGCTGAAGAACACTGTCATGCCTAGAAAAAACCATGCCATGGTATAAAAGAAACACATGCAATACCATGCATGCCAAATATAGCAAGGAAAATACACATGCAATTCGATACCTGCAATGAAGCCTGTTGTAGCTTCTTGATCTTGCCTTTCCCTTCTTGATATTTTCTTCCTCTTGCCTTCTTTTCCTTTCTTTATCCAATGCCAAAGTGCTCCAAGAAAACTCTAAGTGTCCAAGAGTGAGAGAGAGAGAATAGAAGAGAGCCCCAAAATTGAACTGATCAATCTTGCCAACTAATCATGAAAATGTTTTTTATCAATGAGGTCTCTATTTTATTCATTTTCCATCATTTTCCTTCAATTTCCTCCTCACATGCAACCTGTGACCTTTCACCTTCCTTTTCTCCTAATTTCCATTATTTTCATAAATAAATGTGCCAAAAATGCAATTTTTCCTTTCCAAAGCCTTAGTCATTTCCTTTGCCAATTTCCTTAGCCATAAACAACCAAATGAACACCCACTCTAGGATGGCTTTCACACCATTCATCTTGGAATACATGTCCCATCAATCGTATTCTTATATATTTTTACATGGAATTTTTACCAAGGTTGTTACAGAACCCTCCCCTTTGGGGGACACGGTCCTCAGTGTCTAATGACACCTATAACTAACAAGAATGCTGAAAACAAAACATACTACCAATGGAGCTTTATAACACAACTCATTGTAGTATTTACAATGAATGACCTGCTCAAAAGCAAAACATCATGAAAACATGACCAGATAATAACCATACCACATACTGGAACTTTATAACACAACTCATTATGGTATTTACAATAACCAGATATACACATATGCACATTTGCTAAACTAACAAGTAAAGGATATGATGCCTACATATGCAACAAGGTAATCCAGAGGCTCACACCTCCAACCTCAAAGTAATACCAGGATTCACCTCCTTCCCAGGAAGTCCAGAATCCACTGCCATAGTCAAAGCTGCATCCAATGTCCAATGCTATAATCATGTGCCACTTGTCCTCTCAGTGAATAGTTACCAACTCATTGTTTTGGGGCGCACTACTAATGTGCATCTGATTCCATCTGGAAATGCTCATTACCAAAAAAAATATATCCCCAACCTTCCCTTCTCTGTTACATAGTCCCTCGAGAAATCTAGTCATCCTTTCTGTGTAGACGCTCACCAGGTGCCTTACCATTAGGCATCTCATGGATAGCCTGGGCGACTTCTTCCATGGAGATGGGTTTATTTATATTTCGATCATCCTCCTCTTTTATTAATATTAGAATATGTTTAACAATTTTCTGAATGGCTTCCGATCTATCCAGCAAGGGATCCTATACCATCTTCTGAAAGTGTTGAACCAACACTTTCTCAATTTCTTGATGTTCTTCATAAGATTTCCCAATTGGATCCTTCATCCTGAGAATTATATTTGAGTTTTAATGCTCTATTGAAGATCTCTGAAAGAATTTCGTATTATTTTCTCCTTCTTGTAGCCACAAGACTCTCGATTTTTGTTTCCATAAGCTTTCCTCCTGTAAGCATATTTCCTCCCATTTCTTTAGCATCACTATTTCCTCATTCCTTCTCGCATTTGAGTATCCTTCTTTTATCAATTCTTTATATAATGTGTAACACCCTCCTCACACATATACCCAAGTAACCATCCAACCGAGGTAAACATGTGACGAGAGGCTACTATGATTGGATTCGACCTCCTATGTGACCTTAAGGAAGTGGAATCGATGGAACACATCAACCAACCTATCCACATTAGCAAGAGAACCCTTAGGAGACATGTCAGCCACTGAGACATCCTGTACCTGGGTCCCACTAATGTTCTGGACATATTAAGCCTCAATTTCTCTCATGTTATAGGCATTAGAGCGTCCAGAAATCCAGAGTCACTCTCACAGTCTTGCCTCCCAGTGTCGAGAGACCCAATTTGCCATTTTTTTGATAGCGTCCCTAGGATTTGAGCCACTTTTTCAAGCCCAGAGCCCAAGTCACTACCCAAAATGGAATGATAGCTTAAGATCAATCAAATAACAGGGAAACAATGATGCAAAAGAAATAATTTAAACAATACTTTAATCAGACCCCTACTAACCATGACATGCATTTCATCAAACATATCATCAACAAGTAACCTACATGTGTAAACAACAGAATTAAGTGTAGGGATCTCATACTTATCTGAGAATTGCTATGAACCATTGTTACCTCATTTCATTTGCTGCATTATCATCTATTAGTCCATATATGCATTATCCATTCATTTACAAGTAAAAACATGCAGAGATACATACATAGATGTTGTCATAATGTAGGTTTTAACCCTATACAGAAACTACCTGCATACGAATTTTAAAACACCGAAAATAAAATAATGCGAGAGTAGAACACATAAAACACATATACACAGAGATTTTCCACTGGATCCCAAAACCGGGACTACCAGCTTGATTTTTCATTATGTTCCTTTCAATGTTATAATACATATTTATACATGCCGAAGCATCCAATACCATGGACCGAAAACCATCGCGTCTAATACAATGGACCAAAAACCATCGCGTCCAAAAAACATGTGCGAAAATCATGCAAAAAACCATAGGTGGGTCCGCCCAACCTAACATAGGGTCCAAAACCAAAATTTTCTGGGGCGCTGCCCCGGACCCCATAAAGTGGGGTTATGGGTGCCCCTCAAACCCTTGTTAACTACGTGGAAAGAATATAACACAACCCAACATTCTTCCACTTGTTGTTTTCTTTCCATAGGGAGCCACAAGAGAGCTTAGTCATTTTTCCAACCTTGAAATGCCCATTGTCTCTCTACACCAAGATAACTTCTCAGAGATCACAGATTTTTTCAATGCATCTGTAGTATTCTTCAAAGTGTCCACCTTTACCAGCAACACCTTTTTGTCTTCTATCATATCCCTCACAAAGTGATACTGAACATCAATGTGCTTTGTCTTTGAATGATATGCGGGGTTCTTTGCCAAGAAAATTTCACTTTGGCTATCACAGTCTATCCTTATAGCTCCTTGTACTAACTCCATACTTGAACACAATCTCTGCAACCAAACTGCTTCCTTGCTTGCATGAGTGGCTGCCATGTATTCTGCTTCTGTAGTTGATAGTGCCACTACAGATTGTTTCTTACTCATCCAACTGACTGCACCTCCAAATAGGTTAAACACATACCCACTTGTAGATCTTCTCTGATACAGATCTCCAGCCAAGTCTGCATCAACAAAGCCACAAATATCCAACACTCTGTCCAATCCTGGTCTTCCTTGGTAGCACAAACCATAATCACTAGTGCCACACAAATACCTGAAAACCCGCTTCACTACTGTCCAATGCTCCTTTCCTGGTTTTGACATAAACCTGCTCAATAATCCCACTGCATGTGCAATGTCTAGTCTAGTACAGACCATTGCATACATGAGGCTGCTGACTGCACTTGCATATGGAACATGGGACATGTCCTCTTCCTCTTCTTGTGTCTTGGGACACTATTCAACAGATAACCTCACACCTACAGGAATAGAAACCTTCACCGGTTTACTATCCTGCATATTAAACCTTTGCAATATTGTCTCAACATACTTCCTCTGGTTTAACCAGAGCTTCCTCTTTGCCCGATCTCTTTTAATTTCCATGCCCAAAATATTGTTTGCAGCACCAAGATCTTTCATGTCGAATTTGGAGGACAATTGGGTCTTCAAATCCTGGATAATTTCTTTGTCATTTCCAACCAGCAACATATCATCCACATACAAGACTAGATAAATACCATGGTCACCAATTAATTTAAAATACACACAGTGATATGCTTTTCTTCTAGTGAAGCCAAGTCCCCGTATAAACGTATCAAATTTCTGATACCACATCCTTGGTGATTGTTTTAACCCATACAGAGACTTCTTTAACTTGCATACCAGTTCTTTCTTACCCTTCGCTACAAAGCCTTCAGGTTGCTTCATGTAGATTTCCTCTTCCAGATCCCCATGAAGAAATGTTGTCTTCACATCCATCTGTTCTACCTCAAAATCAAAAGTAGCAACAACAGATAAAAGTAATCTAATAGAAGTTACCTTGGCAACAGGAGAAAAAATATCACCAAAATCAATTCCCGACACCTGGGAATAACCTTTTGCTACCAACCGAGCTTTGTATTTCTCCACTTTTCCTTCTGCATTTGTCTTCATTTTGAACACCCATTTGCTGCCAATGGGTTTCCTTCCAGCCAGAAACTCCACTAGATCCCAAGCCTCATTTTTGTACAAAGATGCCATTTCATCAACCATGGCCTCTTTCCAGAGTTTTCCATCCTCTAAATCCACTGCTTCTTTCACAGTTCTGGAATCATCATCAGTAACAGACAAAGCAAAATTTGAACAAAAAGCAGGTGGACTATACCTTTCCGGTTGCCTTCTTTCTCGAACTGATCTTCTCACAGCTAGAGTTTGTGGCTCTTCATCTTCTGATTCATCCTCTGCTGTAGAGTCTGATTCTTCCTCCTTTAGCTCAAACTCTATCTTCTCAGGTTCCTTTGGTTGGACTTCATGTTTAATAACATCTTTCACCTCTCTGAACACCACATCTCGATTATACATAACCTTCCTTGTTACTAGGTTCCAAAGCTTATAACCCTTTAAACCATCCTTATACCCAATAAATATGCACCTTTCAGATTTACTATCCAACTTTGTTCATTTCTCCTTTGGAACATGTACATATGCATCACATCCAAATACCCTCATATGTGAAAGAGAGGGTTTCTTACCAATCCATACCTCTTGTGGAGTCTTATCCTCCAACACTGATGAAGGTGCCCTGTTGACCAGGTAACATGCAATATCCACTGCCTCTGCCCAAAATTCCTATCCTAACCCGGCACCACTGAGTATGCTTCTTGCCCTTTCCATCAACGTCTTGTTCATTCTTTTTGCAGCTCCATTTTGCTAAGGTGTATATGGAGTAGTCTTCTACCATGCTATACCACACTTCTTGCAGAATTCTTCAAATTCCTTACTGCAAAACTCTCCACCATTATTTGTCCTCAACACCTTTATCTTCTTCTCTATCTGATTTTCCATGAGAGCCTTAAATTCTTTAAACCTGTCAAAGACTTTAGATTTCTTCTTAAGGAAATATATCCATGTATTCCTTGAGAAGTCATCTATAAATGATACATAGTACACAAACTTACCCAGTGATGGAACCTTCACAGGTCCAAACACATCACTATGCACAAGCTCTAATATTTGTTTTGCCCTCTTACTACCAGAGGGGAAACTCACCCGATTCTACTTCTCATATACACAATTTTCACAAAAATCAAAATCCAGAGAGCTATTACTCATACCTTCTACCATACCTTTACCATGAAGTATTCAAAGGCCCTTCTCTCTAATATGTCCAAGCCTTCGATGCCACAACATGGTCTTTTCTCCAGAGACCACTATATTTTCTGCTCCACTTTTAGGAACCACGAAACTATTGCACTCATCAACAACAGTGCTACCTTGCAGCTTGTACAGAGTTCCAATCCGAACTCCCCACATCAATACCAGTGCTCCCCGAACCATCTTGCAGGTATCCTTCTCGAACACTGTTTTTACACCTTCATCATCCAACTTGCTAACAGAAATCAAATTTCTAGCTAATGCAGGAATATGTAGAACACTTGGAAGCGTTCTAACCCTTCCACCTTGCAATTTCAACTTTACTTTTCCATGACCAACGATTCTAGCCTTCCTATCATCCCCCAAGAAGACATCACCACCATCGCATTTCTCATACTGACAGAACCACTCTCTATGGGGAGTGAAGTGAAAGGATGCACCTGAGTCAATCAACCATGCCTCGTGATTGACATGTGTACTTGAAGAAGCCAAGTACACATCCCCACCTTCATCTGAGGTGGTTTTCGCCTCTGCAAAAGGAGCCTCATCAGATCCCTTTCCTTTTTCAGGAGCTTTAGATTTACAGTCCCTTTTGTAGTGCCATTCCTTTCTACATTTCCAGCACACCACCTTTACAGGTTTTCCTGGAGATTTAGATCTCCCTTTAGATTTAGATCTCCCACTTGATGACTTATTTTTGTTTCTGTTCTGGGTTTGCCCTCATACAGACAAGGCATCACCTTTTTGGCTCTCCATATTTTTTCATCTCATCTCCTCCGTCAGCAAGGCTGAGACTATTTCATCAAACTGTAAGGCAGTTTCATTGCTACCTATTGTAATAACTAGACTATCCCATGAATTTGGTAGAGAACACAACAAACTGATGCACTTATCTTCATCTGAAATTTTAATATCAACAAATGCTAACTGACTTACCACAGTATTAAATGTGTTCAGATGATTTGTTACTAAGTCTCCATCTTTCATCCTCAGGTTATACAGCTTTTTCCGTAGGAACATTTTATTCACTAGAGACTTAGATTGGTACAAAGTCCCTAACTTGTCCCACAAAGCCTTTACTGTAGCTTCCCCTGATACATTCAGCAATATTGAATCTGAGACACACAATCGTATTGTGCTCTTTGCCTTTTGATCCAACTTATTCCATTCTTCATTGGACACTCCTGTTGGTTTAGTACCCGGATCTACTGTAATCCACTGATCTTTATCCACCAACAGATCCTCCATCTTGAATTTCCACAACTCAAAACTCTGACCATTAAATTTTTCAATCTCTATCTTTCCACTACTCACCATCTTCTTTCACCACCAGAATCTGTCTTGCAGATCTCCCACTAAACAGGGTCTACCATAGGCCCGAGCGAAACCCCTCAGCAACAAAGGCGTCCCCTTGAAGCCAAATCTGCTCTAATACCAAATTTAGGTTTTAACCCTGTACAAAAATTACCTGCATACATAAAACACATATACACAAAGATTTCCCCTGGATCCCAAAACCGAGACTACCAGCTTGATTCTTCATTATGTTCCTTTCAATGTTATAATGTATATTTATACATGCCGAAGCATCCAATACCATGGACCGAAAACCATCGCATCCAAAAATCATGTGCGAAAATCATGCACAAAACCATAGGTGGGTCCGCCCAATCTAACATAGGGTCCAAAACCAAAATTTTCCGGGGCACTACCCCAGACCCCATAAAGTGGGGTTACGGGTGCCCCTCAAACCCCCTGTTAACTATGTGGAAAGAATATAACACAACCCAACACATAAAACATACATATAACCAGCATAATAGGGACAGAAATATCATAAGCATATCAACCATAAAATCCACATATACATCATACATTTACACATGAAAATAAAGGGAATTAATTTCTCATTAATGAATGCAATAAACCAACCAGATATGGGACTAGCATGTTCCACCCGACCATAAATTTGCTAAGCCAAGTCTCTCTTCAGCCAATTACCTTCATTCCATATTCCAAGCATGAATGTGGGACTCATAGAACACACCAAGAAAAACACCAAATATGCATGGATGCCATTAGAGTTCTCCACCTACACCATGACGAATTTGAGTGCCTCCTAGTCTCTTAGGTTTTACCTAATCCATAGTTTGATCTAGGGAGCACTAGGCCCTACACCGAGACACACTCTTCAGAATTTATCATACATCCCATCTTGAGACTACTAGGCCAAATAGAGAAAAATCCACCTCTTGGATTTAACATATATCTTTCCATTCACTAGCAAGGATTCTAGGCCCACTGAGACACACAATCTTGGATTTACTGCAACCCATGGTCTGGCGCAGGGGCTACTAGGCCAATGGCTTTACCGTGATCCACAGTCTAGTTTAGGGACCACTAGATCATGTGTTTGTCATTTCGAAGATCCACCCCACTCAGCTTCGAATCCATTCGACCATCCCACATTAATCGACTAAGAGAACCCATCTCATCAAAGGTATCAGGAAATGGAAAGGCTAGGCTAAAGAACATTGTCACACCTGGAAAAAACCATGCCATGGTATAAAAGAACAACATGCAATACCATGCATTCCAAATATAGCAAGGAAAATACACATGCAAGTCGATATTTGCAATGAAGCCTATTGTAGTTACCTAATCCTGCCTTTCCCTTCTTGATATTTTCTTTTGCTTTCCTTCTTTTCCTTTCTTGATCCAATGCCAAAGTGCTCCAAGAAAACTCTAAGTGTCCAAGAGTGAGAGAGAGAGAGAGAATAGAAGAGAGCTCCAAAACTGAACTGATCAAGCTTGCCAACTGATCCTCAAAATCCTTTTTATTAACAAGGTCTCTATTTTATTCATTTTCCATCATTTCCCTTCAATTTCCTCCTCACGTGCAACTTGTGACCTTTCACCTTCCTTTTCTCCTAATTTCCATTATTTTCATAAATAAATATGCCAAAAATGCCATTTTTCCTTTCCAAAGCCTTAGTCATTGCCTTTGCCAATTTCCTTAGCCATAAACAAACAAATGAACACCCACACTAGGATGCCTTTCCCACCATTCAGCTTGTAATACATGTCCCATCAACCATGGTCTTATATATTTTTACATGGAAATTTTACCAACGTTGTTACAAAACCCTCCCCCTTGGGGGACACCATCCTCAGTGTTCAATGACACCTATAACCAACAAGAATGCTGAAAACAAAACATACTACCCATGGAACTTTATAACAAAACTCATTGTACTATTTACAGTGAATGAACTGCTCAAAAGCAAAACATCATGACAACATAACTAGCTAATAATCATACCACATACTAGAGCTTTATAACACAGCTCATTACGGTATTTATAATAACAAGATATACACATATGCACATTTTCTAAACCAACAAGTAAAGGATATGATGCCTACATCTGCAACAGGGGAATCCAGAGGCTCACACCTCCACCCTCAAAGTAATACCAGGATTCACCTCCTTCCCAGGAAGTTTAGAATCCACTGCCACAGTCAAAGCTACATCCAATGTCGAACGCTAAAATCATGCACCACTTGTCCTCTTAGTGAATAGTTACCAACTCATTGTTCTGGGGCGCACTCCTAATGTGCATCTGATTCCATCTTGCAATGCTCATGACCAAAAAAAATATATCCCCGACCTTCCCTTCTCTGCTACATAGTTCCTCGGGAAATTCAGTCATCCTTTCCTTGTAGTCACTCAGCTTCCATGTTCCTGGCATCCCCTATTCTAGGTGATCCATCCCTTTGTAAGGCTTCCTTGCATTGTAATATCAAACAACCAAGGCATATACCTGCCTCAAAACCATTATACCGGTCATAGCATGCTCATGGAAATCAATGGACACTATTGGGTACCAGTGTCCCACAATGGCCCTGCTACAGAAGTTCTTTACCATCATACTGCTGCCTGTTCCAATTTCTTTCACTGTTGCTGCTAATTATTGCAGTTAATTTCAACCATCCAACTAAGCATTTGTGTGCTTCCTTTTTCTTTATTCCGTATGCACTCCGGATTGGTTGGCACACCAGAGAAACACCCATTGCCTTATCCTAAACCATGTGCACATACACATAGTGTGCATCACACACATAAAATCACACACTGCATACAACACCATGAAATACATGCACATACACCTGACATATAATGAAACACAAATATGTATATACAGTGAAACACAATGAATGCATATATCATGATACCATGACTACACAATGCACAAACATAGTGCCACATGCCCACAACACAACATGTACGACATGTAATCAATCCCACATGTACACCAGTACCACATGTACAAAACACCACCTGCACAACATGTGCACAACATCACATGTACACGGCACCACCTGCACAATGGGTACATAATGCCTCATATACATAGTACCACGCACATGACAAGTACGCAATACCACATGTACATAGTGCCACAGGCACGACATGTACACAACACCACCTACACACAATGCCACTTGTACAACATGTACACAACACCATATGCACACAACACCACTTGTACAATCATGCACACAACACCACTTGTACAATCATGCACACAACACCATATGTACATAGTGCCACATGTACTACATGCATGCAAAACCACCTATCAGGCTCCTGAGTCATCACCGTCGCAATTGGACGAGTCGAGCGTCCAACCCGAGCATGTTTAACTGACGAGATAGCGGACGAGTCAACATGCGCATTTAACCAATGAGCTGGGTGGTCACACACATAACTGACAAGCGGATGGCCAAGTTTAACCAAAGAGCTGAAGTGGGCACGTTTAACCGACGATTTGGTTGAGCGCACATAACTGACCAGCTAGGGCACACCGAGGGAAGCCAACACGAAATTGACTAAGTGTTGAGCGCAAGTGGGCGAGTGGAAGTTATAGGCGGTGGTCAGTTTTTACTGGCTAATGTGTTGAAAGTAAGGATGGGCCAACATGATGATATTGCGGAGGGGCATGAGTCATGGAAAGGGAAAGTCAGCTTTGAAAAGGTCAAGCCCCTTCCAAAGTTCAGGAAGCGTATATATAGAGAGGCAGCATAACTGAAAACAACATCAACCAAACTCACAAAAAAAACATGGTGAAACGGGTGAACGGTGTGGAGATAAGCCTGTGGGTTGAGTAGACTTAACGTAGTGGACAAGAGTTGGGTTGCTGCAAGTTGGGCGAGCCAACCCGACACCAGTTTCGGGTGAGCGCAGGGCGGACAACAGGCCCTAGTAGCATAGGTGGGTGGGTTTGCACAGTGGGTCAATGAGTTGGGCCGCGGGTAGACAGTGCAGGCTAGACGACATGGTGGGTCAAGCGCCCAAGGCTAGGCAGTGATGAATGGTGGTACAGCTGCAGTCGGGTCATGCAGCAGGGCCGACCAACTAGCCAGTGCACCAAAATTTGTAAAGTTTTATGAAACAGGTTGAGACATAGTCTCCCCGGAAATTGTAAAAATTGTAGATTTTTATATTAAATTGAATTATTGAAGAAATGATATGTCTCTTGCATTGATGTTATGTTGTGATTATTTTTGTTAAGTAATTCTGAACTTAACTGTTTAATAATGATGAATGAAGAAGTAAGTAGGTGTAGTCTGGAAAATGTAAAGAAAACTAATGGTTGGAGTCATTTATTCATTGCCACACGTAGCTCAATTTGGGAAAAAAGAACTAGGGTCATGACAGATGGTATGAGAGCTAGTACAACAGAAAAATGCAGAGGCCATGTATGTATGCAGTCTGAATTTTTTGAACAAAATAAATCTTGGATACATAGTTTGGGGTTTCTTAACTTGGAGGTTCATGGCAAAACCATCCAAGCTTTGGTGGACATGAGTGCCACACACAAATTTATGATGACAAGGTTGGAAAAAGAAGTTGGGTTGTAGATTGTTCCAACTAATGTGGAAGTCAAGGCAGTGAACTTGAAGGCTAAAGTGTCGGGATTGGTAGATGAAGTGCCAATTTGAATTGGAGATTGGCAGGGTTGATTGGACTTCATGGTGATGGAGATGAATGACTTTGATATGATATTGGGGCAGGATTTTCTGAAGGGAAATAAGGAAATTATTGTCTGTTTGTGATGAGATCATGTTGATTGGAGGCTCATGAACTTGGACTTTTCTGACTCATAAGCAAAGGAAAGAAGTGAAGGTGCAACATGTTTCTGCACTAAGTATGAGGAAGGTGATGTGGGATTCAGATGTGGAGACATATGTGACAGTCATCATGGAAGTTGAAAGTGATGATGGAGTGGGGACACCTATTCCAGCTGAGATTTCCGATGTATTGGACAAGTATGTAGATTTGATGCCCAATGAGCTACCAAAAACACTTCCACCAAGGCATGCAATGGACCATAGCATTGAGCTAGAGCCAGGGAAGCAACCTCTGACAAAATCTCCTTATCATTTATCAGGGCCAAAATTGGAGGAGTTGAAACAATAGTTGAAGGATTTGGCTGATGCAGGTTTCATACGACCTTCAAGGTCCCATTATGGTGCTTTTGTATTATTCCAGTGAAAGAATGATACAAATGAGCTATGAATGTGTTGTGATTATCGTTCTCTCAACAAGAAAACAAAAAAGAAAATGTATCCTTTGCCACTTGCTACGGATTGCTTCAATAAGCTTGCGAAAGCCGAATTGTTTTCCAAACTAGAATTGAGGCATGGTTACTATCAGGTGCGAATAGCGGAGGGAGATGAGAAGAAGACCACAATTGTGACAAAGTATGGAAGTTTTGAATTCCTTGTTATGCCTTTCAGTTGTGTAACACTCCTGCAACATTTTGCACTTTGATGAATGATGTGCTACATCCATATTTGGATTCATTCATAGTAGTATACTTGGATGATATCGTGATATACATTGATAACATGGAGGATCATAAGAAGCACTTGCCTTTGGTATTTGAGGTGATGAAGAAGAATCAGTTGTACTTGAAGAAGTCAAAGTGTATGTTTGCCCAGACCTAGATTTCATTCCTTGGACACATTTTTGGTCAAGGACACATACAGATGGAGCCGAGCAGGGTGAAGCCAATAGAGGATTGGGTAGAACTGAATAATTTCCATGATATGAGGGTGCTTTTGGGGATTACCAACTACCAACAGAAGTTTTTAGAGAGGTACTCCAAAGTGACATCGCCATTGAAAGACCTTTTGAAGAAGGAAAAGAAATGGGGTTGGATGAAGAAGTGTCAAGCAGCATTTGAAGATATGGAGAAGAGGATGGTAAAAACACCAATACTGAAGTTACCTGACTTCAAGAGACATTTTGAGGTGAAAAAAGATGTTTTATATTTTGCGATAGGAGGGGTTCTTATGCAAGATGGGAATCCAGTGGCATATGCGAGTTTGAAGTGGCAGGATAGAGAACAACAGTATCTGGTTCATGAAAAGGATATGACTGCGATCATCCATTGTTTACACGTATGGAGGCATTCCTTGATTGGGAAGCCTTTTACTGTCAAGACTGACAATGTTGCAACTAGTTATATTGCATCACAACCGACACTGTCAGCGAAGCAAGCTCATTGGCAAGACTTCTTGGTAGAGTTCGACTTGACTATTAAGTATAGACCAGGTAGATTCAATGTAGTTGTATATGCCCTTAGCAGGAAGGGACAGTTAGATGCACTTGAGGAGGAATAATATCGGGCAGAACACAATAGGAGTCGATTACAAATATCGATGAGACATAGAATAGACTTCGAGCTATTATGGAGACAGATACTCAAGCACAAAGCATCTTGAAGCAAGTGAAGGAGGGAAAGACACAGAGGTTTTTCCTACGAGATGGACTCTTGTTCTTTGGGAACCGAGTTTACATTCCTAAGTCATCGGGACGTAGGAGTCACCTCTTGAAGGAGTGCCATGATTGTCCATGCGTTGGCCACCCAATGTAGCATCGTTCTTTGACATTGTTGGAGAGAGGATTCTTTTGGGAGAAGATGTGGGAGGATGCAGAGGAGTATATAATTACGTGCATCATTTTTTAGCAAGACAAATTGGATAACCAAAAGCAAGGAGGTTTGTTGCAGCCTTTACTGATTCGAGAGAGACCATGGATGAGTGTTTCGATGGACTTCATCACTCAGTTACCATAGGTACATAGGTATAACGGAGTTATGGTCGTGGTCGATCATTTCTCTAAGTATGTCGTCTTCATTCCAATGAAAATTCCATGTGGAGCCAAGAAGACTATTGAGCTATTCTTCAAACATGTTGTGAACTATTAGGGTATGCCATTGAGTATTGTGTCGGACTGAGATCCACAATTTATAGGCATATTTTGGACCACTTTGTTCAAGTTGGTCAGGACAAAGTTGTTGCAGAGTTCAAGTTACCATCTATAGACAGATGGGCAGACTGAATGGATTAATGCACATCTAGAGGACTACTTGAGACATTATGTGATGGCTGATTAGAAAAACTGGCCTGAACTCTTGGATGTGGCTCAGTTTAGCTACAATATGCAGAAGAGTTCCGCAACCCGATATAGTCCATTTGAGTTGGTAAATGGAAAGGTGCCAGTTTCTCCACACACCATGTCATCAAGGGGATTTATGAGAAGTCCACATGTGAAGAGATTCTTGATAGCACGGGAGGAGAACTTGGAGTTAACATAGGTGCACTTGCATGAAGCTGCAAGGAGGATGAAGAAATGGGCAGATAAGGATAGATGGGACGCACACTTCAGTGTGGGAGATATGGCTTTTTTGAGGATCACCGGAGATCAGTTTCAGCCACCAAAAGGGACTACAAGATCTTTGAAAAGGAAGTATGAAGGACCATTCTGAGTAAAGAAGTGAGTTGTGGAAGTTGCCTATGAGTTGAAGCTTTCGAACCACATGCGTTTGAAACATCTTGTGTTCCATATGAGTCAACTCAAGAGATGTCGACTTGATGCACATCAGCCTGAGAGGATAGAACCACCGAGAGGACCAGCCATGATTGTGGATAGGCCACACCTTATTCTGGAGAAGATTTTGGATCTTCGAACTATGGGTGTTGGGAACATGACATGACAGGAGTTCTTCATTAAATGTAAGAATGCACTAGAGGAGAGTAGCTAGGAAATGGAGGATTCATTGTGGATATGGAGGAAAGAGATTGTTGAGTATGATGTTGAGTTGATGAGAGTAGCTGGATTTCCAGGGACGACAATGACTTCTGGTGGGGGAGGATGTCAGGTCCCTGATTCATCACTATCACACTTGGATGAGTTAGGTGCCCAACCTAGGCATGTTTAACCGACGAGCTAGCGTACAATTCGACAGGTGCATTTAACCAACGAGCTGGGTAGGGACACACATAATCAACGAGCTAGCGGACAAGTCGACGAGCGCATTTAACCGACGAGTTGGGCATGCATGCTCATGACCAACGAGCGGATGGGCATGTTTAACCGATAATCTGAGGTGTCCGCATTTAACTGATGAGCTGGGTGAGCACACATAACTGACGAGCTGGAGGGTGGGGTGGGGGAAGCCAACACGAAATTGACTAAGTATTGGGCGCATGTGGGCGAGTAGAAGTTAAAGGCGATGGTCATGGTTTGTGATGGGCCGATGTGTTGAAAGTAAGGATGGGCCGACGTGATGATATTACGGAGGGGCACGAGTCTTGGAAACAGAAGGTTGGCTTCAAAAAGGCCGAGTCCCTTCCAAAGTTTGAGAAGCATATATATAGAGTGATGACACAACCGAAAACGACATCAACTGAACTCACAAAATAGAACACAGTGAAATGGGTGAACATTGTGGAGATGAGCCCATGGGTCGGGAAGACTTAACACATTGGAAAAGAGTTGGGTGGCTGTAGGTTGGGCGGGCCAACCCGACATCAATTCCAGGTGAGTGCAGGGTGAAAAACGAGTCACGACAACACAAGTGGGCGGGTTTGCACGATGGGTCTGCACGATGAGTCGACCAATTGGGCCTCGGGTAAATAGTGCAGGTCACACGACATGGTGGGCTGAGTGCCCAAGGTTGGGCAAAGCTAAATGGTGGTGCAGTTGTGGTTAGGTCATACAGTAGGACTGAACGACAAGGCAGTGCACTAAAATTTGTAAAGTTTTATGAAATGGGTTGAGACATAGTCTCCCTGGAAATTGTAAAAATTGCAGATTTTTATATAAAACTAAATTATTGAAGAAATGATATGTCTCTTGCATTAATGTTATGTTGTGACTATTTTTGTTAAGTAATTCCGCACTTAACTATTTAATAATGATGAATGAAGAAGTAAGTAGGCATAGTCCAGAAAATGTAAATAAAACTAATGGTTGGAGTCATTTAGTCGATGTCGCATGCTGCTTAATTCGAGAAAACGTGACACCACCTGTACATAGAACTGCATATCCAACATGTACATAGCATCATTTTTAAACAAAACTACATATCCAATCATGCACACAACACCATATGTAATATTCACACAACACTAAATGTACCATCTTATACATAACACTGCATAAACAACATGTACACACACTATATATACACAACACCGCATATGCACACATCATAGATGCAACATGTACAACAGTAGTACCACACATCCAAAACCACACTATCCTTACCAAGAAACCTTGCTTCTAGTGTCTTATCCATGCTTATCCTAACATGTTGCAGACCACACTACTTTCATTTTGCTTATGTATCCCTCAATATAACCTGTCCATAACATAAGCATAGGCATAATACAAGCATAAAATATAAATTCATATTCACATGATATTGACCTCATATATTTGTCATGACTACTCTACCCGCTTTATTCCTCATAGCCAGGAACTTCTTCATGTCATTCGCCTACATAGGCAATCATTCCGCCACAAGAACGATTCTTGATGATCTGTCAGACAGTGACATAGATACATGGATACATACATACATACATATGTTAGTTTTCGGTATCATTGGATATTCTCTAGCCATAAAAATTGGTGGAGTGGCTAAGGCACATGAGTTATAAGGAACCCAAAAACCATTTGGTGAAATTCCACCTGGATTGTATTTTATTAAAATAATTAATAATTTTAATGGGGTTCCTAAGTCTAAACTTAGGAAAATTAAAGTATTAATGGGTATTAACCAAAATATGGGTGAGAATGTTTTAGAAAGAGGATCAATTCAAGTTTTTAATATTAGTCATTGACTAGAGACTTAATCTTGGTCGTTGAAGTCTCAATGAGAAAAGTATAAGAAGGAGGCTTGGGGTTCATTCAGAAACACACACGGAGTTGATCAGTCAGTTCGATATTCCTAGGGCAGGGTTGGCTAAGGAATTCAAACAAGTGATCAAGTAGTGAGGATCAAAGGAAATACTGGAAGGAAGTGATTTCTAGTTCCAATGAATATACTTCAAAGAAGACAGTGAAGAATTAGAGAGGCGGCACAGTGCTAAGGATGGACAGTGCAACAACTGGAGAAGGTTGATGCAGAATTGTTGGGGGATAGCATATATTAGTGTCAGGAATCACTATGGGTGATTGACAGATGAAATCCTGAATTCTAAGCAATAGATGCAAAAACATCAAGGGTGATGCAGTCAGAGGGAGTCTCCACGTAGAAGCCATGCAGTGACTGACAGTGGGTCATCTAGGAGCTGGGGTCAGTGCCAAATCTCCATATTTAGTGTGAGAAAATATTCACTAATTTTCTATCAGTTATCTTCTCTGAGTGGATTACCATTTCTCTGGGGCATCCATATTGTATTCAGAAGTTTACTTCCAATAATAGAAACCCTCATATCTGTTGCACTAGTTTTTCCGCGTTGGGTTTTTTCCCAGGAATTTTGTCCAAAAACAAGTGTGTCAATGTGATTGTTCATGTGCTAGTGTTTCTCTTGCTTTTTTAGTTCATAATTTGTGAAGTCTGTAGCTGAATTTATTTTGATATTTACTGAAGCTTTGGTGAATAACTTATTATTGTAAATAAGTAAGAGAAATAAATCAATCATTGAAGCATAATTTTTGACATGGTATCAGAGCAAAGATCAGGAAAGATGGCAGTAATTTTTGCAATATAGGGTGGTGGTGCCACATTGGCAGCAAATCAATCTCCAAAAAGATTCACGCAGTCCCTTGCAGAAATAACCAACAGAGAAAAATAGCATGGAGAACAGTATGGATCATAATATTTTTGAATTAGCTTCTAGGATGGAAGAGGAATTTTCTTGCTTATTGAGTTCTGCATAAGTCGAGGATTGGTACATTGATAGCAGGGCTTCAACTCATATGACTAAAGAACAAGAATATTTCTTGAGCTATCAGGAGGAACAGATGAACTTCCAAATCACAATGGGTAATAGGATGAAATGCACCCCAGTAGGAAAGGGAACCATTACATTCCAGATAGTATTAGGAGATAGTCTTTAGGCCACTAAGGTATTCCATGTGCTAGGTATGGGAATGAATTTGATTTTAGTATCTCAATTACAAGATAAAGGATATGATGTATACTTCATCGATAAAAAAGTATATGCCAAGCATCCTAAGTGGAAAAAGAGGGCCCAGATACGAACTCGAAGAAACAGGTTATATAAGTTGCAGCTCGCTCGAGTCTCCTATGGCACTGATAAGCAATAATGTGAGTGGAGAGAAAGACTTGAATGAATTGTGGAATAGAAGGATGGGACACTTACATCATGGGGCACTAAGGATTCTCAAGGAAACTGTTACGGGGGTTCCAGTGCTTACTACCAAGCATGATGATACATGCAGAGGCTGCATACTAGGCAAGTACGTCAAAGTGGCTTATTCCAGAAGCAACAATAGAGCTCAGAGTGTATCGGGTTTAATACACTCAGACATATATGTCCAATGTCCATAAGAGATATTAGTGGTGTTGAGTATTTTTTCACCTTCATAGATGACCATTCCATGAAAACTTGGATTCATTTCCTAAAAACCAAGGATGAGGTCTTTGATCGGTTTAACGAGCTTACAGCTCTAGTGGAAAACCTCACAGGAAGGAAGATCAAAATATTGTGCTCAGATAATGGTGGAGAATACATAGATAAAAACTTCACAGATTTATGCACAAGAGAAGGGATCATAAGAGAATGGACAACACCTTATAATCCAGAACAAAATGGAGTCAAAGAAAGGAAAAAAAGAACTATTGTTGGAGCAGCAAAGGTGATGTAATATGATCAGAATCTACCCAAGTATTTATGGGCAAAAGCATGTAGCATGGTTGTATACATTCAAAACATGACCCCTCATAGGGCTTTAGGAAAGAAGATATCAGAGGGTGTTTTCACAGAAAAGAAGACAAAAGTGAGTCATCTTAGGATATTTGGAAGTGTGGCTTATTGTCATATTACAAATGACAAGCAGAGAAAGTTAGAGAAGAGAGCTAAAGTTGGATATCTCGTGGCTTACAACAAGACTTCAAAGGCATATCGAATCTACATTCCAAGCAGTAGGAAGACTGTAGTAAGGCGGGATGTAAATTTCATGGAAGATAGAGCTTTAAGGAAATCTTGATAGATGCCTTTTGAAGAAAAGGCTGAGGATTTTCCTTTGGTCTAGCAATAGGGACTAGATCTAGCAAGAAGACAGGTATCTAGTTCGAGCATTGGAACCAGTACTAGCATCTCCTCAATAAGAGGAGACAAGAGTTCCACAACATGTACAACAATAGGAAGAATAAAATATGGAACCTCCCACCACCAGTGGAAGGACTAACCGAGAGGTATGATAGACTCTGAGGGACGCAGAGGAATTTTTTGGAGTTCCTAGAGATGAGAAAAGACAACGTAGACAACCTAACTAGTACCAAGCATTGGTAGCTCAAGTCAAAGAACCCTCTAGTTTTCATGAAGCCGTACAGAACCAGGTGTGGGTGGATGCCATGGTAGAAGAGTATAGTTCCATTATGACAAATGATGTTTGGGAAATTGTCCCAAGACCAGAGAACAGATCAGTTGTGGGTTCGAGATGGATCTACAAGATCAAGTATGTTGCAGATGGCAGCATAGACAAGTATAAGGCTAGGTTCATAGTGAAAGGGTATACTCAAAAGGAATGAATATACTATGAAGATGCCTTTGCCCCAGTAGCTCAGTATACCTCTATCAGATCCATTATATCCCTTACAGCACAGATGAGATGGGAGATTCACCAAATGGATGTCAAGACAACGTTCTTGAATGGCGTGACAGAAGAAGAGGTATATATCGAACAACCAGAAGGTTTCGAAACACATGAAAAGAGAAACCATGTGTGTAGATTGAAGAAAGCCTTGTATGGGATGAAACAAGCACCCAAAGCTTGGTATGGTTGAATTGACAACTACTTACAGCAGTTGGGATTCATCAAGAGTGATGTCGATCCCAATCTTTATTATCAGTTAGTAGAAGATGAGCCGTTAATTCTGGTATTATATGTGGATGATTTATTTTTGACAGGATCATCCAAACTCATAGAGGATTGCAAGAAGAACCTGGAAACAGAATTTGACATGAAGTATTTGGGGCTAATGCACTACTTTCTGGGATTGGAAGTTTGGAAACAAGATGGTGAGATCTTCCTTGGCCAAGGTAGATATGCATCAGAGATTCTGAAATGATTGAGAATGCAGGATTTTCGACCTATGGCTACGCCTATAATTACCAATTGGAAGAAAATAGATGCATTCGGAGACAAGGAAGTGGACCCCAACTTATACAGAAATCTCATTGGTTCACTTATGTATCTAGTCAACACCAGGCCAAACATATGTTATGTTGTCAACACCCTTAGTCAGTTCATAGTGGAACCAAAAAGGGCACACTAGGCAGAAGCAAAGAACATTCTCAGGTATGTGCGGCGAACAATCAATTTTGGATTAAGATACACCAAGGGTGATGATATCAAATTGAGTGGATTCGCTAATGCATATTGGGCAAGAAGTTCAGTAGACAAGAAAAGTACCACTAGGTTTTGCTTCGGTATTAGATCTAGGATGACCTCCTGGTGCAGTAAGAAGCAGAAGCCTGAAGCATTGAGTTTGGAGGCTGAGTATATGGAAGCTAGCACAACAACATGTTATTCTATATGGCTAAGGAAACTTCTTGTAAATCTATTCAAGAAGAGGATGGAAGCGATAAAAATCTTCTGTGATAATCAGAGTTGTGTCAATCTCTCTGAAAATCTAGTGTTTCATGATCACTCCAAACACATTGATATTCGGTGTCATTTTATCAGGGACTGTGTTTAGTGTGGGGTAGTACAGTTGGATTATACTCCCACAGGAAATCAGGTAGAAAATGTACTCACCAAGGCTATAGGAAGAACAAAGTTTGATCAATTTCGAGAACAGTTGGGTATGTTGGAAAACCCCTTTAAATAGCGTGATGCAACATTTGAGAGGGATTTGTAGTACATATGCAGTAGTGGCAATGGAATTTTCATGGGAAGTAGTATAGTAAAAGCAGTAGCACAGTGTTGATGGCAACAATAGTGTGGAAAGGAGATGCTTTAGAGATAGAGGAACATGTAGTTGGACATTGTTGCTAGAGCACATTCCTCGCTAAGAGGGATTGTTAGCTTTTGGTAACATTAGATGTTCTCTAGCCATAAAAATTGGTGGAGAGGCTAAGGCACATGAGTTATAAAGAACCCAAAAACCATTTGGTGAAATTCCACACAAATTGTATTTTATTAAATTAACTAATATTTTTAATGGGGTTCCTAAGTCTAAACTTAGGAAAATTGAAGTATTAATGGGCATTAATCAAAATATGGGTGAGAATGTTCTAGAAAGCAGATCAATTCAAGTTTTTAATCTTATTCGTTGATTAGAGACTTAATCTTGGTCGTTGAAGTCTCAACGAGAAAAGTATAAGAAGGAGGCTTGGGGTTCATTCAGAAACACAGATGGAGTTGATCAGTCAGTTTGATATTCCTAGGGCAGGGTTGGCTAATGAATTCGAACAAGTGATCAAGAAGTGAGGATCAGAGGAAGTACCAGAAGGAAGTGATTTCCAGTTCCAATGAATATACTTCAGAGAAGACAGTGAAGGATCAGAGGGGTAGCGCAGTGCCAAGGAGGGACAACGCAACAACTGGAGGAGGTTGACACAAAACTGCTAGGGGATAGCAGAGATCAGTGTCAGGAATCATTATGGGTGATTGATATATGAAATCTTGAATTCTCAGCAATAGACATAATAGAAGAAAGGGTGATGCAGTCAGAGGGAGCCTCCACGCAGAAGCCACGTAGTGACTATGTAGGCTCACGCAGAGACTCCGCAGTGTGTCATACAGGAGCTGGGGTCAGTGAAAAATCTCCAGATTCAGTGTGAGAAAATTCTCACTATTTTTCTATCAGTTATCTTCTATGAGTGGATTGCCATTTCTTTGGGGCATCCATATTGTATTGAGAACTTTACTTCCAATAATGGAAACCCTCAGATCTGTTGCACTTGTTTTCCCGCATTGGGTTTTTCTGGGGAATTTTGTCCAAAAACAAATGTGTTAATGTGATTGTTCATGTTTTGGTGTTTATCTTGTTTTTTCATTTCATAGTTTTTGAAGTCTACAACTGAATTTATTTTGATATTTATTGAAGCATTGGTGAATAACTTATTATTGTAAATAAGTAGGAGAAATAAATCAATCACTGCAGCATAATTTTTCACAACATATACGTAAACATTAGCATAAACAAACATGATCCTGTTAGACAATGATATGCATACATGCATATATATACACATAAATGTTAGCATTAATAATCATGATCCATGACAACCTTGTCAAACATGACATACATACACACCTACATGTATACATATATAAACATCAACATAATCATGATCATAACATAATTCCCAAATATCAAGGTCAAGGTTTAAGAGAACCTCCTTTATTCATGCAACACATGCGCAACATTAAGAATAGTCGTTCCCAACATAGCCAAGGCATATGATGTCTCAAGTCCATTCACTTTACCTTTCTGATTACCCTTCTCATGTCTATACTACCACTGTCCATTTACCACAATGGACCCAACCTGTCCAACCGACTGCCATAGTCTTACCTTTCGTTGTGCTTACTCATGCACTGAGCTTCATCCAGGTCTTACATTACCTGTTGGGTACCACACGACTCTCCCCGAGCTCCATTAATTTCCTCTTTTCCCAACCAATTCCAAAGACTCTCAAAACAATAAAGGAAAGACCGAGAAGAAAACAAGAAGAAAACCATGGAAAACCAACAACAGTACATCACCACAAACAAAGTGGCATGATCATGCACTAGACATAAAAAAACTGTAAATCAAGCACAAGAAAATCACAAAATACCAAAATCACAAGAATAAAAATAGACACCATGACTCAATCCCCATGGTTCCCAGTGATTCCAAAGGAAATCTCAACCTGATCCTTCTTCAAGATTTCATGGCAATCTCTTTGCCATGAAATCCCTTGCATCATATCGCCATAAACACATAATTTTCAGTGCATAAATAAACATAACAATACACCAGATACCTTATCTTATTGTGCCAAGCATGTTTCCTTGTAGTTGAACACGTCCATGCCATCTCTCAAGGGACTCCAATCCCCTTGACAAATCCACCTGTAACTAGAGACTAGCTAATATACCTGTCAAATACATGTCCATGAATATAACACATATCCACATAATTTCAGACAAATCAAGGTTAAGAAGACTTCCTGTGTGCAAAGCACTCATTCATTTGGAATTAGGGTTTCCAAACATAGCCCAAGGAATTCTTGCCCAATTCCTTTCTTTTACCTTTTTACCTTGTTGCAATCAAGGCTTAGTTATATAAACACATCAACTATTACCTTGTCACACTAATACCAAGCATGTTTCCTACAACTACTCACACATGTCAACCACATGTTCCAAATATCAAAACAATAATATCTATCAATTTGAAATAAACCTTTACCAAGACTAACAATCAACTCATAGTCATTAGACAGAACGCTACAACTATCACCTACTACACTCAGGTACATATCAACAGTCTCAACACATATGTATAAGTACAACCATCTTAAAACAAGATCATTTCAACACATACTCATATTATGCAATTCATCAAGTATTCAACCAACTTGCAACTATACCATGTTAAATAAATCAACTTGACAACATAATCGAACAGTCAAGTACCAAATATACGACATAAGCAAACTCATAACTTAATGTATCTCAGGGGATGTGATCTTGTATGAACAATAAATCCATGTTAACATGATACAACTTCACAACATATCAAGTCAAACATAAATCATGATATCCATAAAAGTAACTAACTAATATGTTCATGTCATAAGCTCATAAGCATTTGTCATTCATGCATAACAAGCACATATGTATGATCATTCTATATTAGTATGACACCATATCACAAATATGTTGGCTCATACCTGAATATCACAACCATAACCATCTGCATAGTTCAAACCAGGTTAACACAATACATATAACATCAAGATCTTCAATGCAATGAACATAACCATCACGCATATGACCAATCCAAATTACAACATCAAGATCTCAATGAAATAACCCTAATGAGGAAGTTAATAGCATATAACAACAATAAGTCATATATCATGATCATCAACAACATATAACCTAATCATCAAGTTATCTAACATAAAACAACAATAACAATTCATACAACCATAGGTTACCATCATTCTTGACTATCTGACTCATGTGCATATGACTCTGCTAATCAACTATCATCTATCATGTACGTTACCATAACATCAAAAGAAATGTACATAAAGATAATGTATATAAACCTAATGCATATAACAATCCTTAACCTACATACCTGCATGCCCAACATACAAACTTGTATGATGACATGCTCTTGCCTCGAGGTCCAATGCTGCAACTTCACTTTGATGATCTGCATCTCCTGCTTTACCTCATTCAACACATTAACATCATAACATACCAATAGCACCATGATGACCTAAATTTCATACCATGACTTCACAAGGCATGTTTGACCTACTATTCATGCATAACTATAACCAAGACCATACATGCATAACGACTGCATATAGACATATAACACATGAGTACAAAACCATATACACATCCTTCTAGCTAGAATCCAGTCATTAATGCATGACCATATCAACTTCACAAACCATGACCTCATGCACAACAACTACCATTACTCCATTATGCACATTTCCACATGCAACCATCAACATGCATAATCAACTACACATATGCATGAATGCATGCAGTCAAGCATAAGTGATCAATACTTGTAACCAACCTACAAGACTGATACATGTAACCAAACATACAAGAATGTAACCTAACATACAAGGATGTAATCAAGTGACATACAAAAACATGTAAGCGACATATAACAATATGTAACCAATCATATACTCATGATTATGAATTCCACAAAATCAACATCAAATTCCTCATGACAACCTTAATACAACCGTGATCAACATTATGCACTGCAACAAGAGCATGGAATGAAAGTGTAAGAGACACACATGCAACTAACATGCATGCATGACCAACACACACTACCCAACTATTTGAAGGGGTGAACTATGCTCTGATTGTTGGAATTACATATCAGACTCAAAAGAATGAAGAAAGAGAGGTATACGCTGGTTCGCTTCGACCAAGGCATGTATACGCGCAGTTTAACAGAACAAAAGTAACGTATAACGTATACATGCACTTTCACAGGAGGAAAAGTGCGTACATGTTCGAAAACCAAGCTTTTGGTCCAAGGTATTTGGTCCAAGGTATTTTGGTCCAAGGTAATTGGTCTGAGGCATTTGGTCCAAGGTATTGACCCTAGGTATTTGGGTCCAAGGTATTGGTCCTAAGTGGTTTTGGTCCAAGGTATTAAGAAAGGCCTAAGAGTATATAAGGAGGAGAAGATCATTAGGCCAAGGTGTGCAAGCAATGAGATTCTAAGGAATACTTCTATCGAAAGTATATATATTATGTTGTAGGGTTATGTTTGGGATTAGATCTGAAATTTTTCATGTGCACCTTGACTTCAACATTGGATCAGGAATCATGAGACTTGAAATGACTTATTCCTGAATGATCTAATATTGGTTGAGACCAGATCTGATGTTTTGCACCTGTTCTAATTGTTATCTATCATCATCTTGGTTTGTCTGAAGTCTGAAATTGCAGAAAAGTTCTGAGTCAAAATTTACAGATCTGTACGCAGGTTCGACTCTTCCAAGTAGCGTATACAAAAATTAAAGCTTCTATTTAGATCTAACTGATCTATCTAATCAAATTCTGTTGTTTTACTGTTGTCTTTCAATGAAGTCCTCTTAGATCTGAACGTATAACTGTTGTATAAGGAAATTGAGTCTGATTGATTGATTGATTGAGAAGGAAGGGTGATCCTTGCTGCTATCTATTTTTTAACTCTGTAATATGACTGTAGATCTTCAGAATGTCACTGATTGATATATTTTATGGTTCAGAAGTTTATGATTCAGTTTCTTTAGAGATATACGCAAGTTGGGTTAAAAGAAGTAGTGTATACACACAGGTTGGGTTCAACCAAGTAGCATATACACTCTAATGCATGATTTTTGAGGTTACCGCTGGTTTTGGATGATGACGCAGGGTTCTGGGTTTAACACAGTGTTCTGGTGTCAATGATCTGGTTGTTCAAATTAACTGAATATTGGTTGATGCAATTTAAGTTTAAAAGACTTTGATGGGTCCAGTGTGAAAATTTGATGAAATGTGGCCTTCAGCTTGTGGTGTTGTGATCCAGGAGTATCCAGTCTGAAAATTCATGAAACGTGGTCCCTGGTAGAACAGTGGAGTTTTCTATAGGCTGGCACCTACGTACTAGTAAACATATTGGCTAGTATAAGAGCTAGGGGGTTATAGCTCCCTTCCAATAGAAGCTGGAAAACGAGAGAAGGTTGTAACCTTTTGCAGGTAGAAGCCTATGCACTGGTATGAGTCTACACCAGTACAAGATTGTAAATAGATTTTCTTATTATTAAAAGAAGATAGAGACGACAGTAGCAGGTGGTTTTTACCCACATTGGTTTTCCACCTTAAATCTTGGTGTTCATGTGTGTTGCTTATGTGTGATGCTTTATTCTACTTTTGCTACACTGTCTAATAAATCTCTGATATACTAGTTTAAGCTCAACACATGATAAACTGTCTAAATCACAAATTCTCTTCATATATGTTGGTTTCTTTAAGCACAGTCGTGTGTACATGCTAGTTCACTTCACTGAAGTAGCGTATATAAATCTATTTGGGAAACAAAATTTTGATCTGATAATACCGATTCACCCCCCTCTCAGTATTATTTCCAACAATTGGTATCAGAGCAGGTCCTTCAGAAGAAACTTGATCATTTGAAGGGAGATCCATTAACATGAATAATCAAGAAAGCATGGGATCCATCAGACCACCAATATTCGATGGAAGTAACTTTGTTTATTGGAAAATAAGAACCACAACCTATCTACAATCACTTGGAACGAATGTCTGGGAAATTGTGGAAGGAGGATATACATTTCCAACAACAATTCCTACAGATGTGCAGGTAAAATGAAATATGAAACCAATGCCAAAGTTGTCAATAGTTTATTGGGAAGTCTGTCGCAATTAGAGTTTGTCAAAGTCATGCAGCTCAAATTAGCCAAAGAAATATGGGACAAAATCATTCTGAGCTATGAAGGAGACTCTCAGGTAAAATGTGTTAAGCTTCAAACTCTCATAATTCAGTATGAAACTCTTAAGATGCATAGTGATGAAAGCATAGCTAGTTACTTCCTACGTATATATGAGGTTGTCAATTGTATGAAGACTCTGGGTGAAGAAATTAAGGAATTTACCTTAGTTGAGAAAGTTTTGAGATCCTTGTCTACTAAATTTGAATCCAAAGTGTCTGCCATAGAAGAAAAAAAGGATCTGTAGAATATCACTATGACGTAGCTTCATGGAATCTTAACTACCTTTGAGATGAGAAAAGGAGGACCATTAGATATGAGAGAAGCCACATTCAAAGCTTCATCAAAAGAAAGGAAGAACACAATTAATCAGGACATATTTCAGAAGAAGAAGATGAGGTAAACTTTGTCAAAAAGCTTCAACGGGGTTTTGAAAGATTTAGAGGTAAGTTACCCTTCAAATGCTTTTCTTGTGGCAAAGTCGGTCATTATGCTGCCAGATGTCCTTATAAAGATAAATTTGAAAAAGGAAAGGAATATGAAAAATGGAATAGAAAACAAGTTTTGAATAAAAGGAGTTACTATACTCATGAAGATAGCGATGGATTATCTAATAGTGATGAAGATGAAGCTAGACAAGATTACAGACTTCTCATGGCTTATGACGATGATAATTTTTGGTATGCTTTAGAAGAGGAAGACCTTCATGAAGAAATATCTAAACTCAAAATCTATTTAGAAGAAAAGAATATGATTATAGATACCTTGACATATCAACTTGTTGAAAAAAGAAAAACACAATGAAAAACTAGAATGTGAAATTGTGGGTCTAAGAAATGATCTTGAGAAAACGAAATCTCTCAATCTTAGATTTACTAAAGGATCAGAAACTTTAAATGAAATTATCAAAGTTCAGCATTCTCCTATGATAAATACAGGTCTTGGATATACTAAAGAAGCATCTCAACCACAGAAGCCGTCAACCTCCACCAAAAGCTATCTTGATGCAGCAAAGACCAGTGAACAGTATGAGAATCGTTAGCAAATGCATAAAGCAGATCACCAGGTAAATCAGACTCAATTTACTCCAAGGATGAATAGAAGCCACAACCAAACTCAAGTAAATCATACTCAATTTGCTCCAAAGATGAATATCAATAGAAACTACAATCACCAGGTCAATAGATTCGATAGTCGCAGGAACTTCTCTAATAGACAATGTTTTTCATGTCATAATTTTGGACACAAAGTTGCTCAATGTGTTGCTTACAAAACCATCATGAGTAGAGAAGCACGACATCAAAGGAGTGTAACAGGGATCAAGAAAATTTCCTATAATAACTTTTCTCTTCTTGAAAATGAAATAGAATGCTCAATCTGTAACAACTTTGGTCATGAAGAATCTGAATGTAGGAGAAAATTTCGACAAACATCTCAAAAAGAGAAAACTCCATTAAATCCCAAGATATGGTGAAGGAAAGAATCTCAAACATAAAGATGTGGTATAGCCTTGTATGCAAAAGGACAAGAAAGTCAGTGGTACATCGACAGTGGATGCTCAAAACACATGACAGGTGACAAAGAAAAACTTCACTCATATAATGCCTTAGAAAAGGAAAAGAATGTCTCATTTGGAAATGACACTCCTACTATCATAAAAGGTAAAGTCTCTATTTTCTTGAAAGAAAAGGTTAAAGCTAGAAATGTTATGTATGTAGATGGTTTAAAGCATAAACTGTTGAGTGTTAGTCAAATGTGTGATCAAGGAAATGAAGTGTTGTTTCAATCAAACGGATGTGTTGTTCTTGAGATTGATACAGGAGAGACCATGATCAAAGGTACAAGAACTCCAAACAACTTATACATACTCAAGGGAGGACAACAACAGTGTTATCTAAGAAAAAATAATGAAAATTGGTTGTGGCATAGAAGATTGAGACATCTAAGATTTTCTCAAATAAGAAAAGCATGTGGATTCAAGGTTGTTTGTGATCTTCCACATATCAGCGTCCCAGAAAATACAATATGCAAACCATGTCAAATTGAAAAGAAAACCAGAGTTCACTTCATGGAAAAGGAAGGGTCAGCTAGTAAACCTCTTGAACTTGTCCATACTGATTTATGTGGACTGTCAAGGAAAAAGTCACCTCGTGGAGAAGAAAACTTTATTTTGTTCATTGATGATTTTTCCAGAATGTGTTGGATAGGTCTTCTAAAGCATAAATATGAAGCTTTTGAAAAGTTACAAGCCTTCAAAGCTTTGGTTGAAAATGAATTAGATCGAAAAATAAAATGCCTCAGATCTGATCGAGGAGGGAAATTTACCTCGGATGAATTCTTTGACTTTTGTGAACAACATGGAATAAAAAGGAAATTCTCCACCGCAAGGACTCCTCAACAAAATGGTGTGGTTGAAAGAACGAACATAATAGTTCAACAAATGGCTCGAGCTATGCTATATGAATCAGGAACTCCTGCAACCTTCTAGGGTGAAGCTGCATTCGTTGTTGTAACTATTCTAAACCAAGCAAATGTTTGGGTAAACAACACTCAAACTCCACATGAACTTTGGTATTGCAAGACTCCTATTGTGAAATACTTTAAAGTTTTTGGAAGTAAATATTATATCAAAAGGACTGATGAAAAACTTGGTAAGTTTGAACCTAGAGCATATGAAGGTATTCTTCTTGGTTATTCTTCCAGAAGTAAAGGATATAAATGTTATAATAAGAGACTTGGAAAAATTGTTGAAAGCATTGATGTTGTAGTTGATGAAGCATGCAAAAATCCAAAACAGATAAAATCAACAGAAGATTATGACAATGAAGAAGATGGGGATTATTTTCCCACATCAAATCAAAATCATATTGAAGAAGAAACGAATGAGCACCAGAAGAAGAGATAATGGTAGAAGAAAAGACTTCGTCAAGGGATGTTCAGAAAAATCATCCAGAAACTCAAATTTTAGGGGAAAAAGAGGCAGGTGTATAGATAAGAAGAACTATTACATGGACCTCTAGCTATCTAGCATTACTATCGTCCATCGAACCTCAAAATGTAAAATAAGCATGCAAAGATGAATGTTGGGTCAAGGCCATGGATGAAGAACTTGAACAAATTGAAAAAAATGATACTTGGGAATTAGTTCCTAGAACTCATGATAAAAATATTATAGGAACTAAATAGATATTCAAAAACAAGCTGAATGAAAATGGAGAAGTCATTAGAAACAAGTTCAGACTTGTTTGTAAAGGGTATGTGCTACACAGCAATTTGTCACTGTCATCCTGTCAGTATCCCTACTGTGTCATGAAATCAAACTCATGCTCTCTGAATTGGCCAAATGACCCTCTTTTCTAAGGTTAACTGCATCAGCGCGTCTGTTATTAAAATATATGCGCTGACTGGCGGCTCATAGTGTATCCCGTGCGCTGCCAGCGCGGAAGCACATCACTTTTCCACGCTGGTCGCATTTCATGAGCCAGCGCACCTCTACTTTGTATTGGGTCGCGCTGACATGGCCTTCTCAGTTATTGAGGTGCGATGTCAGCGCGCCAGTCCTGTTATAATCCGCTCTGATCCAGTTTGGGCGAATTTGTTCTAACAGCCAACCTTCCAGATGACTCCAGACCTGGTTGTTGGCCTTGTGAGTATCGCCCTCCCTTCTATGGCATGTCTGTTCGTCATATGGGCCACCTTTCTTGGGGATAAGCTTATCCTTCCACCCTTCATGGAGACTCCTTCTCTTATATAAACCTCTACCATTGCCATGAGCAGCTAGTTTTTTTTGGGGAATAGTTTTTGACAACAAGGAATTCATAGTGTTTTTGTGTGCTGCTGCTAGTAGGTAGTGGTGTGATAAAGTGTGGATTGCTAGAGAGCTAGAGAAAGGTTGTGAAGTCTTAGAGTTTTGTGTGAGAGAGAGTTGCTTGACTTGGGAGATCTACTTCTTGGGTGAATGCTTATGAGACTTGCTGGCTAGACCCTCTTGAGAAGGACTCAGCGTCAGAACAATGGTTGTATCTTTCTCTGATTATTGATTAATAATAGATGACTACTATTATGGTTCCATTCTCATTTGTCAATGTAATGTTTAATGTGAATTACATCCTTTCTGACTGATGTATAGTTGCTTTTATTAGATTTCACGCTTGCGTTTGCATTTCTCTTTGTGTGTGCAGATGTCCGACCACGAGGATAGTGGAGGATTGTGACTGGCCAGAGCAAAGGAGCGAGTGTGGCATCTCTTCATCAAACAAGAGCGTTGGAATCCAAGTAGGTGTTCTTTGCCTATCTTTTAATTGCAATTAGGAGCTTGCATAGTAGCATTGATTGATTGTTGCTAGACCCATGCTGGGCTAGTAGGGATCGCCTCTATCCGTAGAGGGGATTTACCTCTCCAACAATTTGGCGACTCCGCTGGGGAGCCAGCCCTTGTCCTTTTTGTTCATCTTTGTCTTGAGTTTGATTGTTGGTCTCTTTTGAAATTTTGGGGATTAATTATCAGTCTTTTGCGTTTCCTGGGTTGATCTGGGAAATGCCCCTGTTTGATTGAAAGATTGGCTGTTTTGATTTGGGAGTTTTGATTTGCCTGTCACTATTTTTGAGCTCCATCGCGGATTTAATTTTAACAGTCGCGCTGACATCGCGCTCACCCTTTTGCAACATCCTGTTCATCGCGTAAATACGCCTAATAGTCGTGACGATGTCAGTGCCACTTGCTAGCTTTCTACCCGCGCTGACCTTGGGTTTCTAGCTTAATTCCCGCGACGACTGTGTTTTTCTGAGATCAGCTCGGTTTTTTGGACCAAAGTCGCGCTGACAGCGCGGGTGGTCTGTGTAAAAGTTGCGCTGACCCTTGATCATCTCGGGTTCTCAGTGTAAAACTTGCGCTGACTCCTGAAAAGTTGTTTTTATAACTTTATCTCCTGAATTCACCAATCTTTCTTATCCCCTATTGTTTCTTGTCCCTCATTAGCTTGTTTTGATTACTTTTGGTTAGGGGCACTCTCTCTTTGATTTCATTCGAGTGAGTCTTGTGTTTTTTGACCATGTGACCTAGCCCTTTAGAAGTTTCATCGAGAAACCATTTGCTTGGGTTACTTGTCTATTCAAGGTTCATCCACAACCCTCTTATTGATTTGCTTGAGGCTTTTTCACTGCTTGTTGCTGGTTGATTTTTAGTGTCGATTATTGAACCACTTTTTTATGTTGATTCGATTTCTTCACTACCAAGCATAGATTACGATTGTTTGGATCGATCAGTTCACACTTGCTTCCTTCTTGCTTGAATTCCTTTTTGCCTTGTTGGGCTTAGATCACATAGCTCGTACAAGCCTTTGTTTTTCCTTTGATTTGGAGAAACTGTTTTGGTGTCTTGGGAACTTTGTGTGCTTTCATTAAGTGATTTTATCCTTTTTTGCTTGGTGTTCCTGTTCCTCAAAATTCATTTTAGGTGCTTTGTGCCATTGAAAAAAAAAATCAAACTAGTATCTTTGTATTCAATAATTGAAAAGGAAAAGAACATTTCGTTGATTTGCATTCTCAAAAGAAAAGTTTCGTTTCCTTGCCTTTAGCTGCATTAGATTGTTTGATTGCTTGCGTTCATTTTGTTTGATCGAAAACTCTTAACCTTCTCATAGCTAGAATTCATCGAACGAAATGGTATTCTTTGGCATGTAGTTTGCATCTAAGTAATTGTGAGAGAACACACGGTAGGACCTGAAATCGAAACTTAATTCAAGATCAACCATAAAATGAACTGAATTAACCTAAAAACGCATTGGAACTAAACGCAAATATCTAGAGGTCTAGGTTAGAAACGTGTTCCGGCGTCTTTAAACATAGTCACTATTGTTTCACATTATGGTTGGGTGATTCCTCCTTCTGTGACTCGATAGTGGTCTAACACGGACTGTGCTCCCACGTACCGTCGCGTATATAAGGAGACCCCACTAGGCTTTTATCCTTGATCTATAGGAAGCCGAGTCTGCTGCCTTGTGCACCGTAACGCACCGAACACAGCATTCGGGAAGATTGACTGCAGTACGGAAAGTCCTTGGCTCTCATACGATTGCTGAGGTGTATAAGCAGTTTTACGGGTCGCTTGGTAAACCCTCTACCTAGAGTCTCCAGAGCAGTCACTTTTGATCCTTTTCAGACTCCCTAAAAGAAAAGGTGCCTGTGAGCGTCTTGTCACTTCGTGCTCATTAAACATTCGAAGGAGACTGGAGTCATCTTTTCGTCCTTTTCTCGACTCTTGAAACATGAAAAGGTCAAGTTTAGTTCCAGTGTCTTAAAAATTTATTCGGCCACGATAACATTACCTGGTTAGATTTTGTGTGCGTTAGCTTGAGTAGGTTTCGTTTTATTTCTCAATGGCAACTTTTCCAGGGTTCACCAACCCAAGCTCCCCTCCTGACGGGAATCTTGGGCATTTCCCTCCTCTTGGGAATGTTGGTGCTCCGTATATGGCAACGTTGTCCCTACCAGGGTTAACTGTTGGGTTGCCTGTCTGGTTGTTTTCGACCTCTTTGGTCCCTGCCGTGTCGGCTGTTAGTCCATCAGTCCCTCCACCTGAACAACATCATGTTGATCCTAAGGTGGACCTCTCCCCTTCGACGCCTACTTCTACGTCCTCATCTTCTACTTCGCCTGGTGAAGACCTCGTTTCGAGTAACCAGGTGGCTAAGAAGAAGAAGAAGAAGACCAAGAAGAAGAAGTCCCCTAAGGGAGAGGCTGCAAGTACGACTGTTACTCCCTCGAGTACACCTGAAGTCGGGCCCCCTTTCACTCCTCCGCGGAAGGTTAAGTTTCCTTGTCGATTATGCAAGGAGGACCATCTTCTTCGTGATTGTCCTGGCATTCCCAGGATCTTAGAAGTATGGTCTCGTGATCCGGCCCACCCCTCATCGTCCACTGAGTCTCACGGCGACGCTACCTCATCAGTTGGGAATGGCAAGGGAAAAGGGAAGATTCGAATTCCCTGTAGACTTTGTGAAGGCAATCATCCCCTTCACCTTTGTCCACTCATGGATAAAGCCTCCACTGTTTTGGAAAGTCTCCCAGCTCCTTCACCCCAACTCCCCGTTGGATATCAACGTCTTTCTGCAGCTGCAGATCATTCGCCTCCCGACAATGAGATTGGTTCACATTTTTCTCTTGTCCAGGCCCCTCTTCCCGAACCTGGCTGTGTCCAGCCTGTTCCAGACCAACCATTGGTCAGAAAGAGTGTTGACTGGAGTCCACCTCCTGTCGACCACCCTGTATCAGAAGAGCAAAATTCCCATGTTCTTCTCGTCTCATTGAATTCTCCTAAGCTTGATAATGGTTTGCCCGTCCCAACCTCTCCGGAGAATCCCGATTCGGTTCCTTCCGAGCAGGGGGGCACCCATATGGTTCCCCCACCAAGTAGTTCGGTCATTTCCTTCGATTGGAGTTGTTTGACTACCCCTCCCCTTCCATCCCATGTGCCTTTCTGGGTCACCGCCTATGCCTCCCATATGGCGCTGCCTGGCACTGTGTTGGATGAAGGCGCATCGGTTAGTCTTATGCCCGTTACTACTTGGCAGGCTTTGGGTTCCCCATCGCTTGTACCTGTCGCACCGAATCTCACCACCTTTGACGGAGGAACGAGTCAACCATTAGGGATCCTTCCACAGTTTCCTATTACTTTGGGAGGCAAGACCGTCTATATAGACGTCTCGGTTACCCAAGGTTCTTTAGACTTCAGTCTTCTCCTTGGTCGTGACTATGTGTATGCCATGGGAGCCCTTGTTTCTTCACTTTTCCGTGTGGTTTGCTTTCCACATGATGGAAGAATAGTGACGATCGATCAATTATCGTTCGTTCGTCCACAAGCCCCTCCGGCACAATTGTCCTTCCCTCCTGGTTTTCATCCACCTGTTGCATCTGTCTCACCCCAGATCAACTACGTGGCCACCTCCCCCGTGCCTATATCCAGCAATGTCGCCGTCGTGCATAGTGTCCTGGGGGCATTGGGTCCTGACTTCCGAGATATTGACCTCCCACCGGGAGCGCCACTCTTGGAAGCCCCGACTTCCTGTTCATTATGATGAAGTTCGGGCGGAGCATAGTTCACTTTCCTATGTCAAGCTCCCTAAAAAATGAAATTAGGTCTGGTTGGAGCATAGTTCCTTTCCGGTGTCAAGCTCCTTAAAACATGAAACTAGGCTTAGTCCGAGGATAGTTTTGATCTTGTGACGACCTCATTAAAAAACGCAACAAGGGTTATGAGGATAGTTCTTTTACTGTGTCAACCTCATTAAAAAATGAAACAACCCCCTTTCCAAATCGAGTCTTTTGATTAAGATCTCGTAAGATACAAGTCGAGTCTTTCCTAGATCTCGAGAGTGAACCTTCATTCCATCCACTTTGTTGAATGCAATGAAGCTTGGGGGGTATGTACCTCGATTTGCGTTATTCTGCTAGGGGCATGCGAACTTATAACAAGCATAGTTTCTCGTTTCAAGCTTGTGTAAACATGAAACCAAATCCAAGCAGAGTTCTCCATGGTTCAAGCTTGTGTAAAAATGAACCCATACCCGAATTACATCTCGTGATTGCCATTTTTATCTGCTGAATTCTGTTCGATGAGCCTTGGTTGTTTCATTCCATTGCTACCATCTCTTTGGCTGATCATATGCTCTCACTTGGTTGTTTTTCCTTTCCTAGGAACCGCAGCGATGAGTGGTTTTATTAGCCAGCCTCTTGACCATTACATGTTTTGAGCAGTTCCACCATTTCCGGAACCAGTTGCTACCTTTTATACCACTCGTTCCTCTAGGACGAGTCACCTTTAAGCTCTTTTCTGACTCGTAAAATGTGAAAAGATTGCCGAGTATTTTTCCCTTTTTGACTCGTTAAAGAGAATAAAAATGGAGGTCTGCTTTCAGCTCTTTTCCGACCGTTTAAAGATGAAAAGATTGCCGAGTTTCCCCTTGACTCGTTAAAAGGAATGAGAGGCGGTCGCCTTTAAAGCTCTTTTTTCGACCGTTTAAACTAAAAAGATTGCCGGGTTTTTGTCGTTTCGAACTCGTTATTGGCTCCAAAACGACGTGCTTCTGACCGCTTTTTTACTTTTTCGGGTCGAAGTCACTATTTACGAAAAGTACTCCTCGATCATTTTGGTCGGGCGGTTCTTTCGAGTATTGTTTTATACTTTTTCGGGCTCGAGAGACACAACTTTACGAAAAAGGACCCCCCTGGAGTTTTCTTTTCTGCTGTCTTTTCAGACTCTCTAAATAGGAAAAGACGCCGAGTTCTTCCTTTGTCAGACTCGTTAAAACTTAAATGACATCGGGTATCGTCGAAATGACACTTTTTCAAGCACATGCTATCCCCGTCAAGCTTGTCATCCAAAAATAATCGGGGTACCTGCCAGAAATGGTGGGGAAAATGGAACTATAATCATAGTCATGTCGGCAGTATGTCGCTCTTGAACATGGCACTCCTCTGCTTCGTGTCTGGGTGGGACCATCTCATCTTGTTTTTCACTGGCCTCCGTGGGTTTGGGTTATCCTATTTGACCTCTCATCTGCTCATCTGCTTTGTCACCATGACCTTTGCTCCTTTGATGTCAAATACTGCCAAGTCCACTGTTGTGCCGCCGATGTGTTCAAGAGAAGTTGACCTCTGCAGAGTTACAATCTACCCCTGACGCCTCACATACTTCTGATTCATCACACTAATCTTCCTTTGTCTCGTGTCGATGATGTGGGAAACATTATGGCCCACCTTCGATCAAGGTTGCCTCCTGTCGACTTCAGCTCATTATCCAGGATGGTGACTTAGAGACCCCTTCCAAGTACCTTGGAGCCTGCATGCCTCAATGGCAGGTTCTTCGTGTTCGACGCGAGGTTTTCATCATTGGCCTCCGATCGAATGATTCCGCGGGTGTTCGACGCCAGCTCATTGATTCGCATGCCGTGGATTGTACCTATAGTACCTTGAGGACCATTGTCATTATTGGTGGCCCCTCTCGCGTCTGTTAACAGTTTTCCTCATTGACTGGTAATCAGACGATGTTCATGCATGTTCGACTTCAACTCATGTATTCACATGCTTGAACTTGTACTCTGTTCGGATTGGGATGGAGCGCAAGACCCTGGTTCTAGTCTGTTGTGAGCCAGGCTGCGATTTTTGTGGATTGATATTACATGACTCATTGACGGATGGCTCCGACCATACCTGAGTCTTTTAGGATGGCTGCGACCATACTTTGTTATCATCATGGTCTCTTCAGCTGGGTGGCTGCGTCCATACCACATACCTTTCTTCATATGTCTTTTGGATGGCTGCGCCCATGCCTAGACTACATGTAATCAAGTTATCAAGTTGTACATACGTGCAGGTCCTTCCTGGTGGTGTTCCAGTTCGGCAGTTTTGTAAAGCATTTCACCCCTCCCACTCTCTCAGGCTTCATGCTTTAGGGGGCATCTGTTACACAGCAATTTGTCACTGTCATCCTGTCAGTATCCCTACTGTGTCATGAAATCAAACTCATGCTCTCTGAATTGGCCAAATGACCCTCTTTTCTAAGGTTAACTGCATCAGCGCGTCTGTTATTAAAATATCCGCGCTGACTGGCGGCTCATAGTGTATCCCGTGCGCTGCCAGCGCGGAAGCACATCACTTTTCCGCGCTAGTCACATTTCATGAGCCAACGCACCTCTACTTTGTATTGGGTCGCGCTGACATGGCCTTCTCAGTTATTGAGGTGCGACGTCAGCGCGCCAGTCCTGTTATAATCCGCGCTGATCCAGTTTGGGCGAATTTGTTCTAACAGCCAACCTTCCAGATGACTCCAGACCTGGTTGTTGGCCTTGTGAGTATCGCCCTCCCTTCTATGGCATGTCTGTTCGTCATATGGGCCACCTTTCTTGGGGATAAGCTTATCCTTCCACCCTTCATGGAGACTCCTTCTCTTATATAAACCTCTACCATTGCCATGAGCAGCTAGTTTTTTTTGGGGAATAGTTTTTGACAACAAGGAATTCATAGTGTTTTTGTGTGCTGCTGCTAGTAGGTAGTGGTGTGATAAAGTGTGGATTGCTAGAGAGCTAGAGAAAGGTTGTGAAGTCTTAGAGTTTTGTGTGAGAGAGAGTTGCTTGACTTGGGAGATCTACTTCTTGGGTGAATGCTTATGAGACTTGCTGGCTGGACCCTCTTGAGAAGGACTCAGCGTCAGAACAATGGTTGTATCTTTCTCTGATTATTGATTAATAATAGATGACTACTGTTACGGTTCCATTCTCATTTGTCAATGTAATGTTTAATGTGAATTACATCCTTTCTGACTGATGTATAGTTGCTTTTATTAGATTTCACGCTTGCATTTGCATTTCTCTTTGTGTGTGCAGGTGTCCGACCACGAGGATACTGGAGGATTGTGACTGGCCAGAGCAAAGGAGCGAGTGTGGCATCTCTTCATCAAACGAGAGCGTTGGAATCCAAGTAGGTGTTCTTTGCCTATCTTTTAATTGCAATTAGGAGCTTGCATAGTAGCATTGATTGATTGTTGCTAGACCCATGTTGGGCTAGTAGGGATCGCCTCTATCCGTAGAGGGGATTTACCTCTCCAATAGTATGCTCAACAAGAAGGTATAGATTTTGAAGAAACTTTTGCACCTGTTGCCAGACTTGAAGCCATAAGGATGTTTCTTGCTCTTTCTAGCTTTCAAAAATTCAAAGTATACCAAATGGATTTTAAATCAACCTTCCTGAATGGTGATTTAGAAGAAGAAGTTTATATTGAACAACCAGAAGGATTCATTCTTGGAAATGATGCAAAACTTATATGCAGACTCAAAAAGACCCTCTATGGTCTGAAACAGGCTCCAAGGGCCTGGTATTACCGCCTTGACAAATATCTACACCAACAAGGCTTTACAAAAGATATCAATCTATATTCAAAGATTGAAACTGATAAATTGCTAATTATTATTGTTTATGTTGATGATATCATTTTTGGTAGCAATGAAGAATCCATGAGTCAAAATTTTGCTTCAGTAATGCAACAAGAATTTGAAATTTCCTTGCTTGGTGAACTTACCTATTTTCTTGGTCTACAAGTTCAACAACATAAAGATGGTATTTTTGTTTCACAAACCAAATATCTCAAACAGATCTTGAAAAGGTATAGAATGGAAGATTCTAAACCTGTATGTACCCCAATGGTAATAGGATGCAGTCTCAGCTCAAATGATGAATCAACAATAGTACATAAACCAACTTACATATCCATGATTGGCAGTCTGCTTTATCTAATAGGTACTCGACCTGTCATCATGCATACAATAGGAATAGTTGGAAGATTCCAAGCAAATCCAAAGGAATCACACCTTCAGGCAGTCAAAAGAATTTTCAAATATCTTCAAGGAACTCAAGACTTTGGTTTATGGTATCCTAGAGATGCAGATCTTACTCTTCATGCATATACAGATGCAAATTGGGCAGGAAGTGTTGATGACAGAAAAAGCACTAGTGGTGGTGCATTCTATATGGGTTCCAGGTTAGTGTCTTGGTTCAACAAGAAACAAAGTTCAATTGCTTTATCTATAGCTGAAGCAGAATATGTAGTTGTTGCATCTTGCCACACACAACTACTTTGGATGATGCAACACTTGCAAGACATTCAGATCACATATACTCCACCCATCTCCATTCTATGTGATAATATAAGTGCCATCAGTGTTTCAAAGAATCTAGTCATACACTCCAAGACCAAGCACATACCCATCAAATACCATTTTCTACGTGAACAATTTCTTGAACAAAAGGTAAAATTGGAGTATGTTCCCTCCAAAGAACAAGTTATTGATATATTCACTAAACCACTACCCAGAGAGACATTTGAATATCTCAGCACAGTTGGGAGTAGTTGCTGCATCATCCTATCATTAAATCTATTTTTTTCAGAGAAAGGTTATTATACGAAAGTTTCATGAAGTATAGTCGCGTACACACGCGGGTTTCTATGGGTCAAGGAGCGTATATGTTTTTTAGACAAGAAAAGTAGTGGGACAGGCTCTGATATGGGTGCTATGTTTAATGTTGATGATTACAGTCTATTGATATGCTCTATTCATTATTTTTTATCTAATTGACAAAGATGCCTTGATCATTGACTTGTTAACAATGCATAGGTAGCATAGGCTCAGGGGGAGCATTAGCCTTCACTCACATTCTGCATTGTTGGCATTATGATTGCTGAGTCCAGCTATGGCTTCAATCATGTAAAAGTCTAGGGTGTGATATGTCTTCTCATACATTTGAATGAGTCCTATTGGACAAATGATGTAATTTATATCCCCACTTTGCATAAGATGGATGATGTAATTATATTTATGTCATGTATAAAAAATTGGTATATCCCCACTTGGTTGGGTGGATGAGTCAAATTTGGTATATCCCCACTTGGTTGGGAGATGGATGTATGTATGAGTCATTGGTGATAGGAAGGTCATACTCACATAGTTGAGTTATAGAGTCATGTTATTCTTTTGGAGAATATTTTTGCAGACTCTGCTTGTGCTCAGGGGGAGCATGGATGGTTTTAGTGCATCTCAGCATGTACAAAGGGGAGCCCAATCAGACAATTCAGCATATACTTAGGGGGAGCATGAACAGCATAGGGGAGAGAATATCTTGGTCTGCCCTTTGCCCTTGATGTCAAAGGGGGAGAGTGTCTTGGTGTTGTTGTTGCCATCAAGTCCAAAGGGGGAGATTGTTGGCATTATGATACAGGTGTTGTCCTTGATGGCAACTCACTCAGATAAAAGTTCATAGTGCAGTAGGTCAACAGCAAAGGATTACAAATCAGACTCCAAAGAATGAAGAAAGAGAGGTATATGCTGGTTCACTTTGACCAAGGTGTGTATTCATGCGGTTTAACAGAACAAAAGTAGCGTATAATGTATACACGCACTTTTATAGGAGGAAAAATGCATACATGTTGGAAAACAAAGATTTTGGTCCAAAGTATTTGATCCAAGGTATTTTGGTCCAAGGTAATTGGTCTGAGGCATTTGGTCTAAGGTATTGACCCTAGGTATTGGGTCCAAGGTATTGGTCCTAAGTGGTTTTGGTCTAAGGTATTGAGAAAGGCCTAAGAGTATATAAGGAGGAGAAGATCATTAGGCCAAGGTGTGCAAGCAATGAGATTCTAAGGAATACTTCTATCTGAAGTATATATATTATGTTGCAGGGTTATGTTTGGGATTGGATCTAAAATTTTCATGTGCACCTTGAGTTCAACATTGGATCAGGAATCATGAGACTTGAAATGACTTATTCTTGAATGATCTAATATTGGTTGAGACCAGATCTGATGTTTTGCGCCTGTTCTACTTGTTATCTATCATGATCTGGGTTTGTCTGAAGTCTGAAATTGCAGCAAAGTTCTGAGTCAAAATTTACAGATCTGTAGGTAGGTTCGTCTCGGCCAAAGCACGTGTACACGCAAGTTCGACCCTTCCAAGTAGCGTATACAAAAAGTAAAGCTTCTGTTTAGATCTGGCTGATCTATCTAATCAAATTATGTTGTTTTACTATTGTCTATCAATGAAGTCCTCTTAGATCTGAATGTAGAACTGTCGTATAAGTAAATTGAGTCTGATTGATTGATTGATTGAGAAGGAAGGGTGATCCTTGCTACTATATGTTTTTGAACTCTGTAATATGATAGTATATCTTCATAATGTCACTGATTGATACAGTCTGTGGTTCAGAAGTTTATGATTCAGTATCTTTAGAGATATACGCAGGTTGGGTTAAAGGAAGTAGCGTATACATGCAGGTTGGGTTCAACCAAGTAGCGTATACACTCTAATGCATGATTTTTGAGGTTACAGCTGGTTCTGGATGATGATGCAGGGTTCTGGGTTCAACACAGTTTTCTGGTGTCAGTGATCTGGTTGTTCATATTAACTGAATATTGGTTGATGCAATTTAAGTTTAAAAGACTTTGATGGGTCAAATGTGAAAATTTGATGAAACGTGGCCTTTAGCTTGTGGTGTTGTGATCCAGGAGTATCCATTCTGAAAATTCATGAAACATGGTCCCTGGTGGAAGAGTGGAGTTTTCTGTAGGCTAGCACCTACGTACTAGTAAACATATTGGCTACTACAAGATCTAGGGGGTTGTAGCTCCCTTCTAGTAGAAGCTGGAAAACGAGAGAAGGTTGTAACCTTCTGTAGGTAGAAGCCTGCGTATTGGTATGAGTCTGCACTAGTACAAGATTGTAAACAGATTTTCTAATTATTAAAAGAAGACAAAGACGATAACAGTAGGTGGTTTTTACCCACATTGGGTTTCCACCTTAAATCTTGGTGTTCATGTGTGCTGCTTATGTGTGATGCTTTATTCTGCTTTTACTACATTGTCTAATAAATCTCTGATATACTAGTTTAAGCTCAACACATGATAAACTGTCTAAATCACAAGTTCTCTTCATATACGCTAATTTCTTTAAGCACAGTAGCGTGTACACGCTAGTTCACTTCACTAAAGTAGCATATATAAATATGTTTGGGAAATAAAAATTTGATTTGATAATACTGATTCACCCCCCTCTCAGTATTATTTCCAAGACCATACATGCATAACGACTGCACATAGAAATATAACACATCAGTACAAAACCATATACACATCCTTCTAGCTAGAGTCCAGTCATTAATGCATGACCATATCAACTTCACAAACCATGACCTCATGCACGACAACTACCCTTACTCCATTGTGCACAATGCCACATGCAACCATTAACATGCATAATCAACTACACATACACATGAACACATTCAGTCGAACATAAGCGATCAATACTTGTAACCAACCTACAAGACTGATACATGTAATCAAACATACAAGAATGTAACCTAACATACAAGGATGTAATTAAGTGACATACAAAAATATGTAAGAAACATATAACAATATGTAACCAATCATATACTCATGATTATGAGTTCCACAAAATCAACATCAAATTCCTCATGACAACCTTAATACAACCGTGATCAACATTATGCAATGCATCAAGCACATGGAATGCAAGTATAAGAGACACACATGCAACTAACATGAATGCATGACCAACACACACAACCCATCTAGTTCAAGGGGTGAATTATGCTCTGATACCACTCTGTAACACCCTCCTCACACATTTACCCAAGTAACCAGCCAACTGGGGTAAACATGCGACGAGAGGCTACTATGGTTGGATTTAGCCTCCTATATGACCTTAAGGAAGTCGAATCAATGAAACACATCAACCAACCTATCCACATCAGCAACATAACCCTCAAGTGACATGTCAGCCACTTAGGCATCTTGTCCCTGGGTCCCACTAATGTTATGGATATATAAAGCCTCAGTCGCTCTCATTCTATAGGCATGAGAGCATCCAAAAACCCATAGTCACTCTCATTGGCTTTCTTTCTAGCGTCCAGAGACCCAATTTTCCAGTTCTATGCTAGCGGCCTTGGGATTTGAGCCACTCTTTCAGGCACAGATCCCAGGTCATTGCCTAGAATGGAATGATATCTTAAGATTAGTCAAATAACAAGGGAACAATGTTGCAAAATAAATAAGTTAAACAAGACTTTAATCAAACCCCTACTAGCCATGACAAGCATTTCGTCAAACATATCATCAAAACATAACCTACAGGTGTAAACAACAGAATTAAGTGTAAACATCTCATACTTATCTAAGAATCACTATGAACCATTGTCCCTCATGTCACTTGCTACATTATCATCTATTAGGCCATAGATACATTATCCATTCATTTACAAGTAAAAACATGTTGAGAGACACATATAGTTGTTGTCATAAAACATACATATAACCAGCATAATAGGGACAAAAATATCATAAGCATATCAACCATAAAATCCACATATACATCAATACATTTACACATGAAAATCAAGGGAATGAATTTCTCATTAATGAATGCAATAAATCAACCTGAGATGGGACTACCACATTCCACCCAACCATAGATTGTCTGAGCCAAGTCTCTCTTCAGCCAATCACCCCCGTGCCATATTCCAAACATGAATGTGGGAATCATAGAACACACCAAAAAAAACACCAAATAAGAATGGATTCGACCAGAGTTCTCCACCTACATCGTGAGGAATTTAAGTGCCTCCTAGTCTCTCAGACTTTACCATACATCCCATTCCGAGACTACTAGGCCCAACGTAGAGAAATCCACATCTTGGCTTTACTGTATATCCTTCCATTCACCAGCAAGGATTTCAAGCCCACCGAGGCACAGAATCTTGGATTTACCACAACCCACAGTCTGGCTCAAGGGTTACTAGGCTAGTGACTTTACGGTGATCCACAGTCTGGTTCAGGGACCACTAGGCCATGTGTTTTTCATTTCGTAGATCTACCCCACTTAGCTTCAAATCCATCTGGCCATCCCACATTAACCGAATATGAGAACCCATCTCATCAAAACTATCAGGAAATGGCAAGGCTAGGCTGAAGAACACTATTACACTTGGTAAAATCCATGCCATGATAGAAAAGAACCAATGCCATGTATGCCAAATCTAGCAAGGAATATACACATGCAAGTCGATTCCTATAATGGATCCGACTGTAGTTGCTTGATCCTGCATTTCCCTACTTGATCTTTGCTTCCTCTTGCCTTCTTTTCCTTTATTGCTCCAATTCCAAAGTGCTCCGACAAAACTCTATGTCCAAGAGTCAAAAAGAGAGAATAGAAGAGAGCTCAAAAACTGAACTAATCAAGCTTTCAAACTAATCCTCAGAAGCCTTTTTATCAATGAGGCCTCTATTTTCTTCATTTTCCATCAATTTCCTTCAATTTCCACCTCACATGCAACCTGTGACCTTTCACCTTCCTTTTCTCCTAATTTCCATTATTTTCATAAATAAATGTGCCAAAAATGCCATTTTGCCTTTCCAAAGCCTTAGCCATTGCCTTTGCCAATTTTCTCAGCCATAAACAACCAAATGAGCACCCACACTAGGATGTCTTTCCTACCATTCATCTTAGAATATGTGTCCCATCAACCGCGGTCTTATATATTTTTACATGGAATTTTTACCAAGGTTGTTACATAATGCCTCCATCTTTGTTTCTAGTTCTCTTTTTTCCTGGAAGATATTACCAAACTCTGTTTTATTCTAATGTCTTAGTTTGGTTTTAAATCTTAGTTGGCCTGCAATTTGAAGATATTAAAGCCCCATATTGGGAGTGGATCCACCCACAATCTCTTTATATTCTTCATAAATGAAGGGTGATTTATCCAAAATGCCTTGAATCTAAATGGTCTATTTTCAGGGGTTCAAAACATTGTAATCACTAACACCACTGACCAATGATCAGATCCGCCACAAGGGATAATATTTGCCTCTATATCCATCCCCTACAATGGTAGATCCTCAAAAATTAGGAATATGTCCAATCTAGAGGCTACTTGATGCACCCCTCCTTGCTTGTTACTCTAGGTAAAGATTCCATTACCTGTCTCCATATATATTATATTTGCTTCTTCAATGAACCTTTTGAAGGTCTTAGAGTCTCTGTCAATTGGCCTTTGACCTCCCTTCTTTTCTGTCAAAGAAGTGATCATATTAACCCCCCCCCCCAATAATGTAGGGGAGATAATGTTTTCTTCCTCTTAAATTTTTTAGAGCCTGGATGAAACCTAATGTATCATCAATCCTTTGCGGACCAAAGACATTTATGAAAAGAATAAATCCAGGGACTTCTATTACCTACAGATCTATATAGAGGAAAAATAAAGTGGCTTGTGCATCTACTAGATTCATTACCTATGGGTTACACCAGGTAACAATCCTCCTGCAGTACTTTTAGCTATGACATCTAAATAAGTAAAGCCCCGTCCTAATTTCCTACCCACTTCTTTAATCTTCTCCGTTATGCAATTTATTTCTTGTAAGAATATTAGATCTGGTTTTTCCATTTTAATCATCTTCTTCATAATTCTTTGCTTCTGAGGCTAATCAAGCCTCTTGCATTCCAAGTTATAGCTTTCATTTTTTAACTAAGGAGGTTAGGGGGTGAGCTTAGAGTTCTCATCTTACCTAGTTTTATTAGCATTATTCGTAGCTCTTGAAGGGATACATTGTTCGACTTCCTTCCTCGTTTCCTTTGTGTTTGATTTGGTACTGAGAGGGTTTGGGACTCCATGATCTTGACCCCCATCTCTCTAATTTCCCCATGTGATCGTTTCTACCCATGAAGCTTTGCATCCTCTCGCATTAGGTAGACGTATTGAATTCGATCCATCTATTCTGCTGGGATTGCCTCCAAACCTCTTTTTCTCCATTTTTCTACCATATTATGTAATTTGATCCCTTCCCTTTCCACTATATCCTAAAGATCTGAGTCCTTTGTGCATGCCTCGCTTGGAGCCATTTCTAAATCTCCTTCGAAGTCTTTCCCCAGATTTTGTATTTCCATGCTTTTAACAGAGTCTTCAGGGACCTCCATAATTTTGTTTTCCTCATCCTCTTCCTTATTTATGGCTTTATCTTCTTTGGTCTGGTTATCCTTGGGTTCCTACTCTGAAAGAACCCCATAACTATTTTTTGATGTTGCTCTCCCTCCTTGATTTTGTTGTTGTTGTCTGATGCTGGAACATACTCTTGGATTTGGCCTTACAAAACCTTCAACATCTTTTTGTTCGTGTTCCTTACTTTGATCCTTGGATCTGTTTAGAGGGGAATCCCTACTCAAATGTCCATACTCATGGCATCACCTGCACCTAAAGGGAATATGCTTGTAATCAATAGGCTGCATCCATTTTTCGTCACAAAATTCCAATTTGATCACTTCTGGTAATGCTCTAGATACATCCATCTCCACACAAATATTTGCATATGAGGTATATCTGCCCTGCAAGGTCACATATGAGATCTTTACGAACTTCCCCAAGGTGTCACCTATGAGCTTCAAGGTCGATGGTAACCAATAATCCGGGGGTAAGAATACATCTTGACCCATATTGCAACATTAGGGAATGTCTCTTTTTCTGGAGTAAATTTCTCCTTCCATGGTCACATGTATAATCTCGCAGAGGCAAAGAAATATGGTCCTCCATCAAACACCTAGTCTTTGTCCTCCAGATTAGCGAAGACCACTGTAAAAAAACCTTTTGACCCTAAGTGCAACTCAATCTCACCACGTGGCTTCCAATGATGCTTGATCCAGTCACATAAAGCTTTCTCTATGGGCCATAAACCCATGAACTTTCATATGATTGCATATGTGTGCATGCGATCCGTGAAAGCCAGGGTTTGGGGATCTGTGATTAATGTTGTTGGGATTATTGTTATTTTGGGCTTGCATGGGCCATTCCCATTAGCCCCCTTTGGCTTTTGTTGTTGATTTGATTGGTCTCTTGTTGTACCTCGGTCCTCATCTCTTCTTTGACCATTCAAACCTTGACTACCTATCTCACTTGCTCCCCGACATGTGCCTGTTGATCCCTCTACCAAAATTTTAAATCTTTCCTTGAATCCTTTACCGTAGGCCACTACAACATTTCTGTAGGAGGGAGTCCCACTCCCTCCCCGCTGAAAAGCATTCGAACCAAAACTCGTCTACAAATATTCTGAAACACTAACTAGCTTCTAAAAACCCTAACTAGCCTCTTGCTCTCTCTGAATAAAAATATATATTATATTATTAAATATGTAAAAAGTTAATTGAAATAAATATTTTATAAATTATAAATTTCTATGTATTTTAAATTTTTTTAAGTTAACATAATATTTCGTTATATTTTGGTACTATTCATTATTTTTCCAAACATATAATACTAGAGAAATAGTTTTAATATTTTAAATTAAAATTTATGAATTTTTATTATATTTCTTTTTCTATTTCATATAAATATAAGATTTAATATTTTAAATATTAGTAATTATATTTATTATTTTATATTTCAATAGTTAAAACAAATTTTAAAATCTCTAGAGCCATCACTTTTAAATATATATAGTTTGTTTATCTTCAAAACATCATAATTTTTATTTTTATATAATCTAAATATTTAATTATAATTTTAAATTTTATAGAAGCATTATTTTTAAGAAAATTAAGCCATAAAAGTTATATTTAATTTGAAATAATAAATTATAAAATAATTTTAAATTTGTTTATTTTTATTTTAAATGTAATCACAAAACCTACCATCCTAAACATCACAATTCTAAAAAATAACTCTCATGAACCATGGATTGAAGAAGGAATTTCCTATCCTATTACTACTATTATTTTTGGAAAAATAAACTTTCCAAATTACCATAAATAATGACATTATAATTTTATTTTAAATGGAAATTGAAATTAATACTTAAATATTTCTAAGAAAACATTTATACGATGATATTTTTTTTTTTTTTTTTTTCTCGAAGGTGGCAAAACCTATCAAACTCAGGTGTCAAACCAACAGTGAGGACAGCCATCTCTGGCTACTATCCGCGAATGTTGGTTTGACTCATCACCGTTATCAAGGAAAACCACGCCACCTGTAATAACCCGCTGGTGGTCCGTAAGGGAGCAGGCTTTCACTCCTGCCAGATGCCTCTGGGTCTTGGGCCGTTAACCTGTTTCCTTACGTCCGAGGAAGACGAGCTCTTAGCCAAGCAGAAGCAGTTTTACGGCATACTCCAGGCCGAAATTATACGATGATATTATTTTCATAAAGAATTGAAAGATAATTTTTTTTAATAAAATTAAATAATTTTAAATTAATTTATTTAATATTAATAATATATTTTCCATTTTTATAAAATTATTAGAACCATTCAAATTGGAGTTGTTTTTAGTGCGATTTTTTTGGAGATTTCGGTGACGAATCTGATAGAAAAAATTGAGGTTAAATCTTGATTTACATTATTTAAAATGGTTTTTTAACTGCATATTTGGATTCAACACCCTAAAATACCCTTAAGACGCTTTGATTGTGCAGAAATTCGCTATCAAACTTGCGATTTCAATAAATTGCTGCTGGATTTTAGAGAAATTTGACCGAAAAACCCATCAGAAAAACTTTCAAAAAATCTCACTACAAGCTTAATGAAAATCTGGTCAGCGCGGCTTAAGATCTGCTCAGGGTAGCCCAATATATATATATATATATACGCGCCAGTCATTATTACAGCTTTTTTAAGTTATTAGCAAGCGTGTTAATTATTGAATTCCATGTTTCTAATGCCTAAAATTATTGAGTTACCAAAAGTTACTGTTAAAAAAAAATATAATATTGTAAATGAACATTAATTTTAACTGTAATATTGAAAAGTGCGTCATTTTTTTTTAATATATTGTTATATAAATAAACTATAATAATATTTAAGAAAAAAATGTATACATTAATATAAATATGATAAGATTTATTACTGAGTCGACAATTTTGGAAAAAGCTATTATTAAAAGGAAATTTATTAGAGTATGGGAAATGGATATTAATTGTAATATTAGTGTTAGGAGGAAAGTTATATTTTTTTAATATTTTCTAATATTTATATGGAAAAAGTATATTAATTTAAAAAAAAAAACATATATTGATATTAATATGATAAAATTAATTGTTTTATTTTATTTTATTTTTATTGTAAATATTATTATTATTTTTTTTTAAATTATTGAAGCTTTTCATAAGAAATTTGGATATTCATTCCCATTGTTATTAACCAAACCAAATTAGGATACTTAGATTTATGAAAAAATAATCTTTTTATTAATTATGATGTTAATGTCTTTGTAAAGATGTTGTCTTTGATTCAAATGTCATTTAAACTAAATGTCATTTAAACTAAAATCAGTGTGTCACAAAGATAATTGTAGGTGGTTAGAAATCTGACTATGCACTCCAAAATAAGTATAAAAATGAACAACATCCTAAGATATGAAAATATCTATTTCAATATATTATTTATGATTCTTATATTTTGTATGGTTGTCAAATTTGAGGTTGTAATATTCCTTATGAGATTAAAAATACGATGAAGGAGAAAACATTTCAAAAATTATTATTTTGAATTAAAATTTAATTCTCTTTTGTAATATTCTTTATGAGATTAAAAATATGATGAAGGAGAAAACATTTCAAAAATTATTATTTTGAATTAAAATTTAATTCTCTTTATCTCATTTCTTTAAAAATGGATATATTTTCATAATGTGTAAAATTATAATTAAATATCTAAATTATAAATATAAATTTCTCTAATTCAACAATGACGAGGTGGATATTAGTTCCATCATATATTTAATAGTAAGCGGAACTATTTTTTCAACATCATAATATTTTCAAAATGAAACATATTTAATATAAAAATTATTTGTAATTGATAAACTTATTTGTGATATAAGAGAGGTTGTTAAGGAAAATAATTTTCTTTTAACTTTCATTGAAACTTACTCAATATCATAAATTAAATAATTTTAAATATCTTCTCACTTATAAAAATCTAAATATATAAATAGTTTCACTAATATTATGATCTATTTATTGAAAAATATTAATAATTTACTAATATTGCCATTACTTAATAATATTTGTTTTTCATATATTAATAAATTAATATCATAATTTAAATATTTTGTTCAAATATAGCTATTACTTGGAAATTATGTCTCTACATTGCTCTCTATTTAAGCCTTTGCCATGGTCTGCCTCTTCATCTGGTCCTAATGATAACCACACTTGTTGGTTCGAAATGTGTAGGCCAAAAATTTCTCTTATGTGATTTCTACCGAAAGGCTTTGCTTAATTGATCTAATCATAATTAAAATGAATCTTAATAATTGTGATACTTTCATTTTCTTTGTTAAATCCATAGTTGCAGTGTAAACTCTCCTAAAGAAAAACTAATTGGTTTTTCCATTGTAAAGACTATGGGATTTCTAGTGTTTTTCCATTGTAAAGAGCATGGGAGGTGGAATGAAATATTCTAAATTGTAGTGATATAGTCCTAGGAGCATGGGAAATGGAAAAATCATTAGCTAGGGGATGAATCTCCTAAAGTGGAACCTTGTACAAGCTCCCTCAATCACTACTAAACTTCCACATGCCATATATTCCCAAGTCTATAGTGATAAAAAAATAGATTTTATTATTATTATAAAAAGAAAATTAAAACCAAAAAAGATAACCTACATATAAATTTGACCTACCATGGATAACATACCATTAAATTATTTTGTTATGTTTGATGACCCACATTATGTGAGTGAGTCTCGGTAAGTGCGAGGGGTGGCGTTCTATGTTGAGAAGTGATTTATAGGTAAGCTTATAATCTCATTTCGACTAGAGGGGTACATAGAAAGGTTACTATGTATTTTCAATAATGTGCATTCACTTATTATGATTAATTTTATTTCTTATTTTTATAATTTTATTATTATTATTATTATTATTATTTTAATTTGGTTTATTGTATTTTTCTATTATGTTGTAAATTTATTTGGTGATTATAGGTGCCACAAAAAATACATAAATAAATATAAATAGTTATTATTTTCATTTTTCAAAATTGAATTTGGGTAGGGAGGATAACAATCATTCCTCCCAAGAAATTTATTTTATTTGAATCATTCATATCACATGTTATATATAGGCACTCTACATGTCTATTATTCATTTCTTGTAAAAATATATATAGATTTCAATTTAGGAATTTTTGATATTGTACATCCATCTTTAATGTTAAAAAAATATTGTTATGATGGGTAACTTTATTTTTCATTTTCATAAATCTCAATTCTTTCAATAAAGTTTCTTTTCGATTTCTATTATGTTGTAAATGCATTTGGTTACTATAGGTGTGATAAAAGATGCATAAGTAAATATAGTTAATTATCATTTTCATTTGTCAAAGATAAAATTGTATAGGGAGGATAACAATGATTCCTCTCAATAAGCATAGTTACAATTGGACTTTTTTATTTAAATAATTCAAAGCACATGATATATTTAAGGATTTTACATGTTTATTTTTCTTTTTTTTTGTGAAAAGATCTAGATCTGGGCTTCTAATATCTTGTTTTTTCTTAATTCTAATAAGTTCAAGGTTGTAGGTTGGTTGTGGTTTCTCAATAAGGTTGAGGTGATAATCGTGTTGTGGTTTGATATACTCCTTTCCATTTATGAGAGGGTTGTTTAACATAAATTAGACCTCAAGAGAATTTCAGTCTTTTGGACCTCTATTGTATCAATTCTAATAAGTATTTTGTCCAAAATTAAGAAGGTAAATCTCCAATTTCTAAGGCCAGTTTCACACAATATAAAAATTAATTTAGTTAATTGGAGTCAGGTGGCTACTCCAAAATTGTAGCAGGGTTGGCGCAAAAAAAATATCTTTCTTTTTGTGAAGGTGTTGGTAGCTAGAAGTCTCTGGAGACTCACACATAATGAAGTGCTCTCAAGAAGAGTGATAAAACCAAACTATTCACAAAATTGGTGAATTGAATATTGGTATAAGTGTTCTAGGAAGTACTTGAAAGGTTCTATCAAGTGGGAGGATTTGGTTGAACCATTTCCTCTTATTGGTGACTAGGTGTTTTGGAGAATTGGTAATGGCCAAAAAGTTAAGATTACAAAAGATCCTTTGATAGGAGTTAAGGAAAACCTCAATCTCTTTTGGGCTTTGATCTACCTTTTAAATGAAAATGGGATTTATTTTTTAGAATATGTTAATGCCTAGTCCCCTCATGTGAGTGGTCATGCAGGTTGGAAGTTGGTGGACATCCTTGGCCTAATGGGAATTGAAGCAGTGGAATCAATATGTTGACATGCTAGATTCAAAATTTATTACCTTAAAGGAAGATGAGTTCGATATTATTCTTGGGTCTACCTTGGTGCAAATCATAGTTCTTTGATGATGTGTAGTAGTTGTGGAGCTCTCTTTGGAAGTTGCATGCTCCATTGAAATGCAACCTATGTTTATGGATTTATTTGAACAACAATTTTCTAGCCTAGGACAATGGTCTAAAAAGGGGATGGTTTGGTTCTATTCATTACACATTGTACAAGTTCCATGAGGATTCCTCCTCTCATCTCTTTAGTTCATTTCCTTACACTGTTAAGGTGTTTTTTTTGCGGGAGTTCAAGCAAAATTCCTTTCACTCTTAGTGAGTGCATGTGGGAATGTATTCTAGATGAGTTTGTTTCTCTAGTTGAAGGTTTCCTAGGAAGTTTTCTGTTTTTCATTTGATGGGATATGAACACTAGCAGTTTTGTAAGTTCTAAAATTCCTCTAGAAGTTACAATGGGTTATGATTATTATATTAGTTATGGAACATATGGTTGATCCAAAAAGTAAGATGCCATGGTTCCATGTCATACTTACTTAGGTGGAGAAAATCCCCTAGGAACTTTTTTATGGTTTGAACTAGGGTTGTCCTCCAATTTGGAGGGTAAGAGTGATCCTATTTCTCTCTCACTCTCACTATTTTCACGTAATATATGCTCTGGGTAAGAAATCTTTAAAAAAAGTTAAAATTTTGGGCTTTTGGACTTTTCTTGAACTTACCATGATAAAGGAATAAAAAAATTTCAAGTTCTTGGTGGCTTTTAGTTTGCTATTCTATGAGATTATAAGAGCATTTCAATGGAAAATTTTCTTCTTGTCTCTTTGTTGCAGATGCTTTTAGTTTGCTATTCTATGAGATTATAAGAGCATTTCAATGGAAAATTTTCTTCTTGTCTCTTTGTTGCAGATCATACCATAACCTTTCATTTTATTTTTTATTTCCTTTCTTTCAAGCATATATACAAGGAATTAACCCTGAAGGTTGATGACCTTTCTAAAAACAACTTTTTCACTTCCTTAGGCTCGGTAATTGATGGAGAATTCCACATGTTTGTGAGCCTCAAGTTATAGCCATTTCTTTTTTCTTTAATTTTCGTAATGGTTGTAAAGTCAAATTTTTATTTGAAGCTAATTGATAAATTTTGCCCACCATAATTAAGGGGATGATATTATAAGTGGCTTTGTTTTATCGTATGGCCGGCTTGTAGTTTTTTTCTAAGGGATTATGGGCTACTTTTTTATTACGAGTAATCAATATGACATTATTTGAAAGTTATAAGTACTAGCGACTCATTTCTAGACTATAACATGCATATTCATCTTTTAAATATAATAATTTCTTCCATCGAAGAAATAATTTATAAAATAATTGATATTAAAATATAATATATTATATCAATTTATTAATAAATTCAAATTAATTAATAAAATTTAATGATATAGGAAGAAATCTTTTACATTTTCTAATTACTAATTATTATTAAAGAAATTAAGTAAAAGAATAAATTACATATATTAATAAAAAAATGTAATGATGATGATGTTATTAATGATTAATGTTTAAAATTGAATGTGGTTTATGGAAGATATTACTTGAATTTTTTTTATAGATTAATTATTATTAAAAATATTAAGTACAATAATACATTAAATATATTAATAAAAAATGTAATGGTAAATTATGATGATAGTAATGAATAATGTCTAAAATTAAATATGGTTTATCATAAGAGCTTACTTGGAATATTTTAGAATTTTATTTTTATGCTAAAATATTATTAAGAAAAACATTCCAAATTTACCAAGTTGAGTTAAAAGATTAAGAAATTTAATAATATGACATATATTTTGAAATTTAAATTTAATATAAATATAAATTAAATAATTTTAAAAAATATACTTTTAATTTTCTATCTTTATAAAATCACAAAAATAACAAATTCCATGCTAAAACAATACTATAAAAACCATTAAAATTAAATAGATTAACAATAATAATAATTTTGAAATAAAACAATATAACTAAATTTTTAAATGAAACCGTATAAAGTATCTATGTTTTAATATTATTATCATAATTAATATCACGGTCAATTGAACACAGAATTAATTCTTACTTATAAAAACATATTTAAGGATTGTTAGTAAATTTTCTTCATTTTTATATTTATAAATTTACAATAGTCCCAATAAGTGCATTTTCATCGTTGTCATGTGTATAAATTTACAGAAGTGCGAATGTCACAATTTATTGAGTTGCTTCCATCATGGAGACCGATGATTTGTCATTGTCATTTTATATTACACTTTCCGTCGATCGTTTTATATTGAAATTAACTAAATTAATAGGCACTTTACATCGATCGTTTTCTATTGAAATTAATTAAATTAAAATTTTAATATATTGGCAAAGGACGGCATCAAACGCAAACATGAATCTCATCGGACGCAATTCTCTGTTTCATGTAAAAGATTGAACTTTGAAACATTGTCAAAAAAATCAAAATATTAATCCATCAAATTCTTTTAGAGCAAAGAAAGAGCAAAGAAACACGCAGAACTCCCAAACCTGAAAAAAGATTGTTAATATTCGATTATTAAGTAATTTCATGCAACGCTATATGTTAAGTCATTGGTTCAATTCTTAGCCCTTGATGTAACCTCACCAATATTATATGTATTACATCGAATTATAATAGAGATAAGAAAAAACAAAATATATATTAATAGTAATTAAAAAAAATTAAAACATTAGAGTTTAAATCAAATGTTATTTTAAAAAAAGCTTGTATAATAAAATTATAAATTTCCAAGTTAATATATATTTTATACTTAAATAAATATGAAAATTAAATTAAAAATTGTTTTTTAATAATATTTATATTTCATAATTTCAACTATTTTTTTCTTTAGTATTCCATCTTTTGTCCATTCAGCTTGGGCAATAATGATGGTTTTTCCAGTGGCCAACAATCTTCCTAAATTCTTTTATATCCATCCGCCATCCACGTATATGAGGAGAATGAATAGCTTTCCAATGACAAAGATCAGGATTGGCCAGACGCCTCATCTTCATTTGGATAGAAGGGTTTTCCATAAACAGGTTGTTTCTCTTAGTTCCAGACCCATATCCAAATCTAAACCTAGCGGCATACCCTTCCCTTCACACAATTCCATCAGTTTAAGCAGCACCCAAGCTGGCAATGTCAAATACACCTACGTTTGCACTTATTCATTGCAGTGAAGCTCCCAAAACATCAAAAATCAGTTGCAGTGAAGCTCTCGAAAAGATCCAAAGTACCTATTAAAGCTCCCAACGGTTTTGGAGCGTTTCCAATCAGCTCATAAACTCCCAAGAACAAGGGAGATTCGAATACGTGCTCTCCAATGCCTAGGAGCGGTACCCGTGTAACTATGCTTTAACTGCATCAGAAGTGCAAACTAGAACATTGTGACCACCCTTTAATATCTATGCTTAGATATCTTTCCCGCATAACATGTTTGACACAATTGGTACTCTCTCCCGTCACTGCTAAAAAATTAAATTGTCCATAGTTTCTCTCCTAATTGTCCATAGTTTCAATTATATTAATGTTTGTTTCTTGTGAGACAGATTGTTTCAATTAAGAAATGAAATCTAGGGGGCTTTTAAAAGTTATTTTAGAAGGGTGAACCATTGTAAAATATATTAAAGCATTTGTGGAGGAGGAAGTTGTGTGAAGGTCGTTGTGTAGAGGAAGTCTTCACTGAGTAAGCATGTGTAGAGGAAGCATGCAAAGGTGGTTATGCAGAGACACATGTGGAGAAAATGTATGCAAAAGACATTGTGCGGAGGAAGGATTTGCCCAATGGAAATACAAACGTTTAATCAATTAATTAACTATACCAGTAAAACTATAAACTATACTGCATTATAGCAAACACTTAATCAATTAATTAACCATAACCATAACCGTAGAAGCGTGAACTACTCTGCATTACAATGATTATTATACTTAATTGAAAAACAAAATACATTTATTATTTCTCTGATGGCAAGAACCCTTTTTAAAACTAAATTAAGTACACGAACATCATTAATTATAATTAATTTGTACCTTTGAGCCCCACACGAAGGTACTCCACGTTCCCTCTTCTTGAAGTTCTTGTTCTTTTGTCAAGGATAGTATCTTGCTGCAATTATTCAAGATATTCAAGAGATAAATCTTCTATTGAAGGAATCTGAACATTCTCTCCTTGATCTTCAATCAAAGGAGGCTCATCCAATTTCAAGTTCTCTTCACTTTGAAGCTCTTCTTTGCTGATGCAAAGCCTTACTTCATCTCCAACCTGAAAAATATGGTCAACACGATGCTTATCATGTCTAGCCTTGTACTTGGCTTGACTCTTCACAAAATTTTCTTGTACCATCTGATTCACCAACTGAATTTGTAATGGTTGATTAAGATATGACACAAAAATTGATATTGTAATGATTTTACCTTTCACTACATTGAAGGCTTTGTGTTGCTTGCCTCCCCATTGAGAGACATGTTTCACCCTTGTCAAAACATGCAATGAAGCTAGCTTTGTCTTAGAAGTGGTTTTCCATGTATCACCTTCAGCAAGTCTTATTTGATGGAAACAACTTCGCAAGTTCAACTTAGTGAAATAAACAACATTCTTCAACTGATTAAACAAATAATCAATGTGAGGAAGAGGATAACGATTCTTCACCATGATTTTGTTCAAAGCTCCAAAATCCACACACTGTGATCGTCATCGCCATGTACCATCCTTCTTTAGAGCCAACACATTAGGAGACCCACAAGGATGTGTACTAGACCTAATGTCCCCTTTTTCAAGTAGCTCTTGCATCTGCTTCTTGATATCTGCATTCTCTAACACTGGCATTTTGTTCATACCAATGTTCAAAAGTGATGCATCCTACTGCAATTGAACTTCATGTTGTTTTCCTCTTTCATGGGGCAACATGCTAGACTCCTGAAACATCTTATCTCGTGTTAACAACCTCAACTAAATCATGTTTGAGTTTTACATCACATACTTGGAAAGCTTCAGATTCATCAACATCTTTGTGTTTGATCATTAACAATGCAAAATTTTGACTATCATTTACAAGCTTCTTCATTTGTCCAGCATTCACAAATTCAACTTCTTGTGATGTGCTCTAACAATATACTCAATCCCATTTTTAAACAAATGATACTTGTTCTCATGGTGATGAAATATGGATTTCCTATCATATATATATGGGCTTCGCAAAACAATCTCGCATATGTCAAGTGGTACTACATTAAGTTCTACCTCATCAGTAAAATTTGCAGTGATAGTGCACTTAAGTATGCATTTTATTGTCACTTGCAATTTGGCATTGTCACATACCCAACCCAAACAATAAGTTTTAGGATGAGGAATGGTTTCCAAATTTAGTTTATTGACAATAGCCTTTGAAATAAGATTGGCTTGGGATCCACTATCAAACATAGTATCTACTTTATTATGTTTTGTTATGACCCTAATATGGAAAAGCTCAATTCTTTCTTTTTAATTTTGAGTTTCAATGGCCTTTCTAGAAGAACTAGTACTTGTAATAGAATCCTTACCTCTCAATCCCATGGCTGTGATTTTTGTCTCATCTCCAAAATCAAATCCTAGATCTTGTTGAGTTATTGTAGCAATATTTTCTTTCTCATTGTTGTTAAAAATTTTGGATCTCAACTCAGGCTAAAGTTTCCAACAGTGGTCTTCATCATGGAATTCTTTTGAACAATGTGTACATGTGAGTTTTTCTCCTTCTTTCTTGATTGAAGCATTCTTTTTATCCTTGCCTTTCAACTTCTCCTATCCTTTGTCTCCAAAATTAAATGGATTCTCACTAGTCTCCTGAGGAACATTTCTCCCTCTTGCTTCTAAATGAGTTGCCTGTACACATACTTCATCTATCTTTGTAGGTTAAACATAAGAATTGTATGCCTCAAGTAACTATGTAAACCACCTATGTATTTAAGGAGTGTGTCTTGAGAGGATAAATCTACACCCAAAATGAGAGCTCTTCTTCTAAACTCTTGGGTATAACTTTGAACACTCATACCTTTTGCTTGTCTAAAATTTTTCCAGTCCATTATTGCTTTTTGCATGTATGATAATGGATAAAATTGTCTTCTTAATGCAGTGAAAAAATAATTTCAAGAGGAAATAATATTACCACTTTTCTTGAGATCCTCTTGAGTTTTGGCCTCCCACCAAATGAGTGCTGCACTTTCCAACCTTAAAGAATCAAGCTGAAATTTAGTGGAATCATCATCAATTTGTTGAATCCTGCAATAGAATTCAAGATGATGAACCCAATTATCCAATTTCTCAGCATCTACTTCCCCATTGTACATAGGCAATTCAAATTTTACATAAAGATTTACCAAAAGAGTTTTACCATGTCCCATTGGAGTTCCTTGAGGAGTATATGAAGGGGTTGAAGTAGTAGAAGATGAGGGTGAAGATGGTGGTGAAGGAAAAGGTGGAGGTGGAGGTTTGTCACCATATCCTCCATTACCTTTTGGAGGGTTTGAGCTCTCTCCTTGCAACCTTGTATTCCTCTCTTCATATAAAACTTTCACCATTTCAGAAAATTCAAAGAAAGATTTTCTGAAATTTCTCTCATCCTCAGACATGCCTTCATGACCTTCTTCATGTGCCATGATTGGTGAAGCTTGAGATATGTGTGGCTTCCTTGAGCCCACTTGAGGATTTGGCTCTACAAGCACTCCTTGTCCTCTTTTTAGCTTCAAACTTGTAAGCATTAGAAAACAATTGCAAACAAAATAAAACCTTCAAAATAACCTTGAGCTCTGATACCAAACTGATTTGTATTACAAACTTGAAGGTTTATTGAAAATTTGCAAGTAAATTTTATGTCTTTTAGGAAATGGATCAATTTGCAAAAGTACATAAATTAATGGTTTTTAAACTCAGTTTTCAGCATAAAAACAGAGAAAAATATACCATACACAACAAAACAAGACAACAAAATGATAAAGGAGTTCACCCCTCCTAGGCTACATCTCCTGATTCAGCTTCCAATGTTGGGCCTCTTTCATTAAGTGCTCAAATATGTGATCTCATGGATTTACAATACTCAAAATGTAAAAATAATGTCTCAAATGGCTCCAGAACAGTAAAAAACCCAAAGTTGGGCTCTTGTTGGGCTCAATTTGGCCAAAAGATGAGAAAGTTATGCTCTAGAGAAGTTTTGCTACTGACTGCCCTACAAACTGGAATTTCCTGCTAACTGTTCTACGAATTCTGCCTTTTCAAGAACCACTAAGTGACATTTTCGCGTTGTTTCGGGTGCAACATGTTGAACGCTTTAAACGCCCAATTACCCCTATGGCGGAAAATTTGGGCCCCATGGGCCATACGGCTGAGGATTACGTCCAACCTCCTGCCCTCGTTGGCATAACTCCCGATAGGGGCGGGCGGTTAGTCCCATATATTTTTATATGCAAGCATTATTTTCTAATATTCCTACATTTTAATTTATATTATTGCTTTGCAAACCTTTTCTTAACAAAATAATATTCTTCTCATGTTTTATTTAATAAATAATTTTAATCCTTGAAATTCTTCATTTTATTTTCAGTTATTTAACTCATCTTTTTAAATTAAATAATTTAATCATGGATCCTCTTTATCTAATTTTCAGTTTATTTTATTTTATTTTATTTCTTTATAGTTTTTTATTGTTACAAATATTTTTTTGTAACATGAACATGTTTTTTATATATTTTGAAATTTGCTAGCAACTTTTAAGTAGGTTCATTATTTGAATGGAGATTTTGTTTTTATTAGTATTTGCTAGAATTTATGAACTTTCTTGATTTGCATGCAAATTTTCTATATATTTTCCTTCTTAATCATTTTTTTTGTTCTCTTTTCATGTATGGACTACTTAATTTAATTTAATTTGCAAGCAATTTTTAATTTTCTTTAGATGTAAAAGAATTTTCTCATCGTTAAAGTGTTTCTATGAAAAACATTTATTGTTTGTAGTTTGCTACATATGGTAAATTTTATATGGATGATATATCTAGCAAAACAGGTTTTTTTATACCATCGGGGCTTCATTGACAAAGCAATACCATATCATGTGCATTCATATTGGGGCATAAAAAATGAAGAAAAAATGAAATAATATATTGAGCATATAATAGGGGGGTAAAGGGTTTTTATATGTTGTATAACAATATGTGTATTATAAGGTATTGTTTATAGAATACATTGGCCACACGGAGGAAAAAAACAAGTGGGTTGGAGAAATAGAGGTTCAGGAGTATTGTGGGAGTATCGAGAGTGGGAAGGAGAAAGAAAAAACTATGGTAATATTAGGTCCATAGTAGATTAATATTAAAACCTATGGACCTAGTGTTGACATGCAATTCATGGTAAAGTTAAATTCTTAAAATTAAAAGTGACATTCTCCTTTATTTTTCATTTTCATCATTTTACTTAAATTTTTAACATTACCCTAAAATGACTCACGGTGTTTGAGAGTGGTTCCAACCTCATTAGATTTCATATGGAGAAAGTAGAATTTTATATCTCACTCAAAATCCAATAGACTTATTAGTTTTCAAGGATTTCAGGATTGGGGGGGATTGAAATGTTTCCATTAGATTTTGTCATGTACTAGGGTATGGAACTTGTATTTATTCAAGAGAACCAAGGCCTCTTTACCTTGATGTTAGTGAAATTAGTTGTCAAATTCCTCTATCATGACCCTCTAAAAATGTACCCGTCACTCAAACAAAATCTTGACTTGACATGCTACATTTTTTCTATCTTATGTTAATTCTTAGAGGGTGATATTAATGACAAAGATCTCAAGATAGGAAATGATTTTGATGATATGTAGGTATTTATTGTAGCATGAAATTTTTGAATGTTAGAGGCCATCGAGAGCGTATTTGTTGATGTATTTTTGGTTTAGAGATGGATTGCACTCTATGTTATTTTCGTTATGTGCACCCTTACATGCTATATATATGAGAACTTATAATTTGTGGACTTATGGTTGATGAAAATTATAACTACTAGATGAATGATGTTATATGGTTTAGTCCATGTTTTTATGTTTCTTATCACAAATTCATCATTCTACATGCTTTTGTTGACATATATGCATCAAAATATATATTATATAAAATTTACTCCCAAAATCGCTCCCATCCTGAGAGCTTTTGAAACTCTCACTCCCGCTCCTCCTTTAACTCCCACTTCTCGTTTCTACTCCCACTTTCTACTTCCATTCCTTCTCCAAGTAGCCTTGCTCTAGAATAGACATGCATCACATTACTAACACCTCTACGATCTATGCCTAATGTGTGTTTTAATATATTTTACATGTTGCTCAACTAGTGATCCTCCCAATGATGAGGCAATAGAGAAGACAACAAATATGGCACCTTCACCCTTTCCTTACATTAGTGATGAATAAGTTGAATGAAAGTGAAGGAGATAGTGATACCGACTATTGCTTGGTAGAGGGTACATGCATGCCACAAGATATAGTGAAATAAACTATTGTTTGGAAGAGGGTGCATGCATGCTAAGGGCACACATGTGACACCTTCAATTAATTCCAGTTTAGATGTTGTTTCAAATTTAGTAATTTCAGTTTTGGATAGAGTTTTTCTATTATTAGAGCTTTTATTTTGTTATTTTTAGCATGCATGATCTATTCTTACTAAGAGGGTGCAGATCCTTAGTCAATTAGAATACTTATGCATGAGAAATTCCCATCTTAGGTAGAAGACATAAATCTCAAGGAAGGGATGCATGCTTGCATGCTCCAGTTCATCTTTTGATGGATACACACTTACTTGGCACTCTTACCATGCAACTATGGTACACTATGTGATCATATTAGGGATATGATTTGACAAAGTCCAACTAGATAGGATTTTGCATGTGTCCATATTCATTGTACTTTCTCTCCTCTTCTTATTCTATAAGTGAGATGAAAGGTGTGCCATTGTGTTGATTATCAAGGTTTTGTTTTGAACTATTCTAGTGTACCTTTTTCAGTATTAAATAGAAGATATATGCAATTGAGAGTTCAAATCTATGTATTTTCCATTCAAATTTTCTACAGTATGTAATTGTAAATCAACTAACTTATATCCACCTCTTTTTTATTGAAATTTTCAAGTTTTTAGCTACAAAGTATTTAGGTTATTCTTTCTAGGTGCAGAATCTCCTTATCATTATTAATGAAAATAAAGAGATATGAATATGAAGGGGTATAAAAATGTTAATGAAAAAATGGATATATCCAATATGTAGTAAAATTAAGGGTATTGTTTAGTATGCCACGAACGCACGTGCTATGTTAGAGTTTCATTAAGTGAAACTCCTATGCCTCAGACCTTCCGTGCTTGTCACTCTAGAATGGGTGTTGGAAAAATACACTCTCGAGACTAGAATGAACGCAACATCTATTGTGGAAAATTTGGAAAATGATAGAAACTATGCTAGAGTAATTAGATCAAGAGAAGGAATCACAAATGGATTACTAAAGTTGTTTCAAGAGGAAGGAATTATTTCCTCTATGTACCATGCATAAAAATAGAGCCAAGATGGCCAAAGTAGGTGTTGTCCCTCATTTGATTGAGATTCTTCCAAGTGTGGACACAAACATGGTAGAGCAATCTTTGGTGTTTTTGGAGGCATTATCCATCATTTCAGAAGGCTAGTCGTCTATATTTGGCCATGCTCTAACCATACCCATTGTTGTTAGAAGTTTGTCAGTTGTGTCTGATATTGCAATGGATTATGCAATTGGGTTTATATAGGGAATCTGCTTCAATTCTGTAGATGAAGAACTGCTAAGAAAAGTTTTGAAGATGGGCACCCTTGAGAGACTTATTTTTTTGTTGTAGATGGAGTGTTCACCAAGGATAAAGTAGAAAGCTAACGAGCTCATTGGGATCCTTTCTTGCCCCAAACTAGAATAGTTATTGCCATAATTTTAGCTAGAATTATTCCTAGAACATTCTTTCTTATGATTTTCTTACAATAATCGTTATATTAAAACACAATAGCTTAAGCAACATTGTAACCCCAATTTGGGATATGTTTCGAGAGGAGTTCTTCAAGTTCTATATATCTTAAATATTGATAATATTGATAATATAATGTAAATAATGTAAAATACTATTTTTTTATCATTGCATCATTGTTTCTAGTAGCTAAGCTTTGGTTTTTAACAACCATGTTTGTAGAGTGCATGGAATATCTAGCTTGACATTATTATAAGTGATACAATTTCATTAGGTGGTCTATTCCTTTTTTGGAATTTACATTTTTTTAAAATAAAAAAATATGGATAGTTTAGATTTATCTAAGAGTATTGTTAGCTGTGTATATAAATCAAGGATTTCTAAATCTATTGTTTCTTATTTTCATTCTTCAAGTTACACATTTTTAGATTTACAAATGGTAAATAAGTATTTTGGTGACTATCTACCTTTTTTAACCATTTAAAATATGACTTGTATTAGATGCAAATTTAAATTTATGATATGACTTGTACTAGATGCAAATTTATGTGTTCCATTATTCTCTTGATGGTCACATGATTTCCTCAAGAAAAAATTATGTACAATAATGTTGAAAATTGAAGATTGGGTTGTTGGAAATAGAAATAGTACAACTAAATAAATAATAATGTTTTTACTAATATCAAAATTGATAATTTTTGTTTCACTTTAATTTTTCATTTATATAAACTTTAGCCTTTTCATTTATATAAAATTAATGGACATGGTGTTTGTTTATCTAGCATCACTTCTTCCTTCCTTTCCAAAAGACCTAGCTTTTTTTTTTATAGTATACATCCACATTTAATGTTTTGATAATTAACTTTATTTATTATTTTCATAAATTTAATTTTTTTCAATTTAATTTATTATCTATTTTTATTATGTTGTAGATATATTTAGTTATTATAGATGTGATAAAAGATATAAATAAATAAAGATAATTATTATTTTCATTTGCTAAAATTAAATGTAGTTGTTTATAACGCGACTTTTTAAAGTTTTTCTGGCGGGTTTTTCGGTAGAAATCCAGCAGGAATTTATTGGAATCGCAAGTTTGATGGCTAGTTTCTGCACAATGAAAGCGTCCCAGGGGTTTTCGAGGGTGCTGAATCCAAATATGCAGTTAAAAAACCATTTTAACTGCAACAAATCAAGATTTAACCTCAATTTCTTCCGCCGGATTCCGTCACCGGAATCTCCAAAAAGTCGCATTATAGACAACTCCAAATTAAATTTGCTAAAATTAAATTTGTATAAGGAAGATAACAATTATTCCTTTTGTTATTATAAGTGTAATAAAAGATATATAAATAAATAAAAATAATTATTATTTTCATTTGCCAAAACTAAATTTGTGCAGGGAAGATAACCATCATTCCTATATTGATCTTCCTAACAACACAAAAAAGTTCAACATTTTGAAACTACTCGTGCCAGCCAGACCAGAGCTTCTGCTTTTTGAAAGGGATTGGCGCCTTAAAATCAACCGACGCAATTGGCTTTACAACCTAATAATCACATTCCTGCGCGAACGAACGAAAACTTGCAGACTGGATTTGGGCTGCAACATCGTTTTACGATAAATTACGGACGAGACAAATCTAAATTAATGTACCGCATGCGTTTGCGGACATATAAATCTTTATTAGGAAATTTTATTTATAGTATGTTGCAGACTAAGCAGGGTGTTATAGAGCCATTATCAACACTGGTGGGGAGCGAAACCAATGAGAGAGTTGGCGGAATCGAAGGAAACACGAACGCCCTGCTGCTGAATATTCCCCATGATGGAGAGATCTGAGGTGGCTGGCGCAAAGGCAAAGCAAAATGTGCCCGTGAGATCCACGGGTATCATATAGTTTTTAGCCGGAAGAATTAAGGTCGCCCCGTTGGAAAAATGGAACCCCACGGTTGGAACCATCACGTATGCCCGGCCCGACAGATCGTAGCAGGTGTCGAAGATGGAGACGCCGTCGGCTCTCGGAAGTTGTCGAGTGCCCGCGACGAAGGCGTCCCTCGCGGCGTCGTAGGCGGCTGTCGGAAGGCGCGTGACGGCGGTGCCGGAGTCGATGATGAACCCTCCGCGACCCGATGTTTCGTCGATGCGGAAGACTTCGGGTGGAACGGAGTCGAGGAGCGCGCCACCGACACTGATCGCCACGAGGGAGACATAGTAGAAAGTTGGAAGAACGGGATTCGTCTGCAGGGGCGTAAAAATAGACTCGACCGGAACGGATTCCGGGCCGAATTCGAGAGTACTCGAGGATTCTGACGACCGGTCGACAAGGCAGTAGGAGAAGGCGCGTCCCGTCTGGGTGCCAAGCTGCCAGGGGAAGGAGAGCGGCCCGGCTCCTAGGCCGAGCAACCCGGCGGCCCCAGTGAAGAGACCGACGTTGTCGTGGCCGCAGCCAATGGCGACATTGCGGACAGACGTGGCGCCGAATGTCAACATTTCGGTGGCGAAGCTGCCGATGGTGTAAGAGCCGTCGCCGTAAGAGACCTTGTATTTGCAGCCGCCACCATGGCAATTGTAGGCACCGAGTTGGCTACAGACGGCGGAGTCACAGCCGACTGTGGAGAAGGAAGCGGAGAAAGCGGGGTTGAATATGGGATCCACCTGCGAGTAGCACTGGCTGCACGGTTCGCACTGAATCCAGATCACGTCGCTGCCCGTGTCGAGCACCATGAATTGCTCCCTTGTCGGCGTCCCAACACCTATACGAGTAAAGTATTCGCCGCTCCCCTGCGTCAACCCCGACACGACCTCGCTCCCGAACTCGGCAGTGATCTCAGCCACGTTCTCATAGCTCCCCGCCGGGTTCTTCTTCAATCTGAGTTTCCTCTCTATCCGTTGCTCAAGCGCACGGACCCGTCTGGCGTCCCGCCTCAGCTTTTCCTCCAACCGGCGCTCGTAGGACGCTGTAGCGTTGGCGGCGTCCTTGACCAAAAGACTATCCCTGTGCACCACATGTACGCTCCAGGCTGTCCCTCTCCGCTTCGTCTCTCCTTTTTCATCTTCAACTCCGCCCGGCGCGGGCGCCATCTTGGTCTCAATGAGCCAAGCCGCGACATCCAGAGAATGATACTCCGGCAGCTCCGCGGCAGAAATCGGTGTCGACTCTGCAGATTGGAGGAACAAAAGCAACCGTATACACAACAGGAACAAATACGGAACTAAAGAGACTGGAATTCGAGGCAACTCCATCTCCTCAGGCAGTGTGTCAGATCTGTGACAGATAATAAACGAATTACGAGAACGTGGATCTATTTAATGCGGTGATCAGAGACCCGAGATATGAGGAATTACATTAGAAACACTTCAATTGCAATTCCTTTCTTCATCCTCCCACTCCTTGGCCTGGAATTAATGGTTGATCATCCCTGGAATTTATCGTTGTCACCTCCTGAATTCGTGTCCTTACCTTCCACTTTCCGAACCCAGCCATTCCTTTGTCGTTTCTTTTGCAAATTATCATTATCGGTCTATGTCATTGCCACACCATGTTTGTAGCTAACACATTCACCTAACATAGGGAGAAAAAAACGTTTTAACGACTAAGTTGATTCGGAAAAATAAATAAGACAGAATTAAATGGTCTGATGGGACAAATAATAACTATTGCTCAACTCAATGTGATATATGGAATGTTCAATGTGTTTCACAGTGGTGCTACATTTAATGATACAATTTTATTGGGCGAAGGCCGTAATCACTTCACAAGTCGAGACAAATATTTCTGTCTCGCATTAAGTAGTGGTTTGAAAAAGCGTAATAGGTTGGGCTAAAAATATTTGGTGAGAGATACATATTTTCCGGTACCTTCCCTCGTCTAGTTACTTCACTCATGTTCATAATCAGGTGCCTTGTATACTCAATTCTCAATGGGTTGCCATGCATTTGCATGCGTATGAATAACGTACATCACTTACTAATAATTTATATAATAAACTATAGAAAAATGTAACGTGCATCACTTACTAATCTTTCACATATCTAGTTGGATTCACAAAATTCGAGAAGTTTATAAGTTTTTATTTAAGTTTTGGATTGATTCAGACATTCTTAATCAGGTGCTTTGCGTACTCAATTCTCAATGAGTTGCCATGCGTATGAATAACGTACATCAATAACTAATAATTTATATAATAAATTATAGAAAAAATAACGTGCATCACTTGCTAATCTTTTACGTATCTAATTGGATTAACAAAATTCGAGAAGTTTATGAGTTTTTGTTTAAGTTTTAGATTGGCTTAAAATATTATTATTTTTATTATATGAAATTACTCATAGGAAATATTTTTTATTAATAATTTGAATTTAAAATAAAATTATCTTAGAATAAGAATAAAAATGTTAAGGGATAGTTTAATTGGTGGATATTTTTGGAGTTAAGCCTCACCATATAAGTTGAGGGGTAGGTTACGCTCAACCAAATAAGTTGGATAAACCAACGGGTAGGTTACGCCTAACCAGAGGATAAATTTGTAGATTTCTTTGAGTGGATCTGCTCCTGATTATTACCTATAAAAGGGAACCACAATTGAAAAAAACAATAAAAATGATAAAGGTAAGATTGATTCACATATTAACATAATATAGTTTCATCATTTTATACTTTGAATTATTGAATTTCACTTTTTTATGCTTTCAAATATTGAGTTTTAAATATTAAAAGGAAAGTTCTTAAAATTGAGATAAAAATTATTAGGGAAAAAATAATATGATAAATGAATACTAATTGTAATTTTAATATTAAAAAGAGTGTCATATTTTTTCGAACTCTTCTATATATTTATAGAAATAAAATATAATAATATTTAGAAAGGAGAATTATATATTAATATGAATATGACAGGATTCATTATTGGTGTTATTATTTTCATTATAATTTTTTTTTTAATTTTTCATAAAAGATTTAATTTTTTTTACTGAATCAATATGTTATAAATTTTCACTTTTCCACTTTTAGAGTTATTGGATGTTAGAGATAGAAAGGAAAATTTAGTTTATTTTTTAAATTTTAGGGAAAATGTTATCGATGAAAGGAAATTTAGCGAAGTATGGAAAATGAATACTAATTATAGTATATGTGTGAGAATGAGTGGCATATTTAATCTATTTTTCATATTTATACAAATAAAGTATACCAAATTTTAGATATAAACACATACATTGAGATGCATACAATAGAATTCATGGTCTTTTTTCCTTATAATGGATGATATCATTTTCTTTACAAAAATTATTATTGAAGTTTTTCCTAAGATATTTAAAGATTTCATTACCATTATTATTAACTAAACTAAATAAAAATGATGATACTTAGATTTTTGAAAAAAAATTATCCTCCAATTAGCTATGATGATAATGCCCTTGTATAGATGTTGTCTCACAAGTACTTATATGTTGGTTTCAATTGTTATTTAAACTAGGATCATAATGTTGCAAAGAGAATAGTAGATAGTTAGAAAACTTATTAGGCTCTCCAAAGTAAATATAAAAACAATCAACTATTTAATATATGAAAAAATTACTTAATACATATTTATCATAGTTATTTTCATGGTTGTCAAGTTTGGAGTTGTAATATTCATTATGAGATTAAAACAAGATTAGTAGATTGAAAAATATTTCCAACCCTATCATTTTAAATTAAAATTTAATGGGGCATACCTCATTTCTTTACTTAAAAGTAGATGCACTTTCATAAAGTGTAAAAGCCTAATTAAATGTAAAAATTATAATATAAAATCCTCTAATTCAACCAAGATAGGGTGGATAGTAGTTTTTTCATAATGATCTACCATATATTTAAAAGTATGTGAATTAGAGATATTGAGGTTTTTCTTAACTATTGAAAGATTAAAAAAACCAAATTTTTTATATTTACAATATTAAATCTCCAATTAATATGATGTAGAAATACTATACGCATAAATATTATTTGAATAGTCATGACTATTTTTTGAACATCATAATTTTTTCAAAATAAAACTTGTTTAACTTCAAAAGTCTTTTGAGGTTAATGAATTTATTTGTGATAAAAAAAGGTTGATGACCAAAATTATTTCCTTTTAAATTTTGATTCCTCCAATAATCTGAAACATAACTTTACTCGATTTTATAAATTATTTGGTTTTAAAAATTTTCTTACTTATAAAAGTCTAAATGACTTCACTGAGGTTGAAAACCTTGCTCTTGGAAAAAATATCATTGATGTAATCATAATGAAAGAATCTGTGACTTATATGAATATTAATAATTGCGGTACTTTCATTTTCTCTGTTAAATCCATAGTTGCGTAATAAACACTCCTATCCATAAACTCATTTCAAAGTGTTCTATCATTGTAAAGAGTATAGGAGGCGAAGTGGAACATTCCAAATTGTGGTGATAAGCATAGGAAATGGTTTGGGAGCAGCCATAGTGAGAAATCATTAGTTTGGGAATCAATCCCCAAAAGTGGGAGATTTCACATGCCACATATTCCCAAGTATGCAGGGATATAATCTAACAATTGTTTATTACTTTTGACATCAAAACGACAACTAAAACCATGAATAATATACAATTAAGTTATTTTGGTATGTTTGATGATCCATGTTATGTGAGTGACCTCTGTGAGCGTAGGTGTTCTATGCTGAGAGGTGATTTATAGGCTTCCAATTTGACTAGAGGGATACATAAAAGTTTGTTACGTATTTTTGATAGTGTGCATCCACATCTAGTGTTAAAAAATATTGTTATGATGGTTAATTTTATTTTTCATTTTCATATATTTTATTTTTCAATTTAGTTTATTATGTCTTTATATTATGCTGTAAATGTATTTGGCTATTGTATATGTGATAAAAAAACACATAAATAAATATAGTTAATTATTATTTTTATTTGTCAAAATTGAACTTGTGTAGGGAGGATAATTATCATTCCTCCCAATAAACATAGTTATAATTGGACTTATTTAATTGAATTATTCAAATCACATGTTATATTTAAGGATTCTACATGTCTTTTATTCCTTTCCTGCGAAAAGATCTAGATGGGTATTTTCGATAGTGTGCAGCAAAATATAATGTTAAAAAATATTGTTATGATGATTGACTTTATTTTTCATTTTCATAAATTTAAATTTTTTAATTTAGTTTATTGTATATATCTATTATGTTGTAAACACATTTGGTTACTATAAGTGCGATAAAAGATACATAAATAAATATATATTAGTATCATTTTCATTTGTCAAAATTGAACTTGTGAAGGGAGGATAACAATCATTCCTCCCAACAAACATAGTTATATTGGAATTTTTTTATTTGAAATGTTCGAATAATATGTTATATTCATGGATTTTACATGTTTTATTTTCATTTCTTCTGATTGGTTTTTTTCATTAGCTTAATGGGTTCATAGTTGTAGGTTAGTTGTGGATTCTCAATGAGGTTGAGGTGAGAATTGTGTTGAGGGTTAGTAGACTCCTTTCCATTGATGGGAGGGTGGTTCTACATAAATTGGACCTTGAGAGAATTTTGATCTTTTAGACCTCCATCATCTCAAATATAATAAGTATTTTGTCCGAGGTCAGGCTCACATAATATGGGGATTAATTTTGTTAAGTCGATTCAGTTGGATACTCCAAAATTTTAGGGGGATTGGGATATAAAGATATCTTTATTTTTGTGATGATGTTAGCTAGAAGTTTGTGGAGGCTTACTCATAATGAAGCCTCATCAAGAAATGTGATGAAACCCAAGTGTTCACAAAATCAGTCAATCAAATATTGGTAGAGGTGTTCTAGGAATCCCTCAAAAGGTTCTATCATGTTGAAGGATTTGGCCAAATATTTTCCTATTGTTCATGAATAGGTGTTTTGAAGTATTGGTAATGGAAAAATAGTTAAGATCAAGTAGGATCCTTGGATAGGAGTTAAGGAAATTTTCAGTCTCTTTGGGGTTTTGATATAATCTCTAAATGAAGGTCGGATTCATTGTTTAGAATATGCTAAAGTCTAGTACCGTCATGTGAGTGGTCATGTAGGTTGGAAGTTGGTGGAGATATTTGGCTTGATTGGAAGAGAATGTGACAATCCCTATAGCTAACCCTATGGTAAATATCATTATGAATTTTAATTCACATAAATTATGTGGAATTGTAACACGTTGATAGGCTGAGAAGTGGACACAGATTCAGAGGATTGAGGAAGAGGATATTTATTGTAAACCCAAACCTTACATTTATTTCATCACCTAAATATTTGTTGGTTTAATGAAACTATTATGAAATCATTGAAAGGAGGAGATGGGCCTCCTGAGCGGAGGAAGAGTCAACATACTTACTCTCCTGAATCTTGCTAATAGGGTCAACATGCAAGAAAAAATTTGGGCAAGAAAATCTTGGTGTGGAGATAAGAGGGGATCATTTGTTGATCATTATCATCATGAGTTGATCATTGGAGGTCGAGCATTTGAGGATGGGGGCGAGTTATTGGATGGATGATCATGTATTGAGAAAGAGTGCCCAAAAATAGTAGGAAGAAAACAAAGTGACTCTAGTAGCTGGTGTGGCTACATAGAAGACTCAGACTCTTTGAGAACCTGTGTTCTACACTCATGAAATAAATTCCCTGAGTTTACAAAGGCCTATGTTATACTTGTGTATGTCGTTATTTGTTTTTTTACTACGACCAGTGCAGGTGCATGTCTGAGGTGTGTCACAGAGAGTTCAATGGATTAGTGAATCTTAGGTTCTTGTTGAGTTGGTAAACCCATAAGGGATCACTAATAGACCACCTGAATAATGATTTTCCTTAGGGATGATAAACTGCTGGGAAATTGTTTGGTTGCGAAACAACTGGCTAGGTTGAGGCACTTTGGCACTAGATGGGGCTAATAAACACCAGGTGTAGCCTTGGGGTTGATAGTGCTTAGGTTACAACCCACTGATAAACTACCTAGATGAGTATGCTCTTTAGTCATACCATAGCTAATCCAATTAATAAACCTCCCATTGTGCTTATGTCACCCATCTCCAAATATAAAATGCGATGATTTGTGTCTTTCTTGATACCTATTAGTTGTTGCGTGATTGGTTGAGGTCACTATGGTGTTTTAGTGGGGAGTTGTAGAGAGATATCACATGATAAATAGACCCTTGCCATGTATGAATAGTTGAGAAATCCTGAAAATTTACCTCCTCAGACTCTGAATCCAACTCAAGGGTGGTCGAGTGTAAGAAATATTGTAGTGAAATTAGTCTATGGTTGGGTGGAGAGTTGAAGTCCACTCTTATTTACCATTCATTTGAAGATAATAAGATAAGTTGTTTACTTGTGTACTTGGTGCATTGAAAACATGAGTATTATTATTATGCCATATATATGTGTGTGTGTGCTCGTGTATGTAACATATAGGACTATGTTATTCTTGTCTATCTATGGTCAGATGCTTTATGTATATGTATAACTCTCATGATTAAGAGGGGCCTGGGAGGAATTTTTGTTAGTTATTACATTCATGAAGAACAAATCTATTCTTTTAATCATGTCTGACTGCATAATGTTGTTGACTAATCTATTATAATGTGTGAATTCAATTAGTTGGAGAGCTATAAATATTTAAGCTCTCGTCATTTTTGAGACCATGAATGTCTTTTCTGAGTAGGACTGAGTATAATGCATCACATGGTATATTAGTCAAATCTCATCAATAGGGATCCATTCAATGAGAAAGTGAAGTCAACGTTTGGTTCAGGCGGTTGGTTGTTACACTACCAGATGTTCATGGAAAGAGGCTAGGCACAAGTTGACATTGGGGAAAGCTAACATAGTTTCACTTTAATTCTACTAAATGGAACTCGAATTTTATGGTCAATTGAGGTTCAAGTTGAGTCGATGAGTGTAACAACCTGGGATTAAAAGTTCATGTAATAAAGTTAATAAATGAAAAAATAATACCAAGGTCATAGGACACGTATTCCAAGATGAATGTTGGGTAAAATATAGTGATGGGGTATCATTGGTGATTAATTAATGGCTAAGGAAATTGGAAAAAGGTAAAGTGGAATTAATTGGAATTTACTATGAAAATAATGCAAAATAAGAGAAAGGAGGGTGAAAGGTCACATAATTGCATGTGAGGGAAATTTAAGGAGAAATTGATGAAATTGAAGAAAATAGAGACCTCAATGATAAAAAGGCTTTTGAGGATTAGTTCGCAACTTTTGTTTGTTTAGCTTTTGTCAGTTCAGTTTTGGATCTCTCTCTCTATTCCCTCATTCTCTCATACTCTTGCACACTTATAGTTTTCTTGGAGCACTCTTGGAGCATTTTGGAATACTTTGGATTTAAAGAAAGAAGGAAATGAAAATCGGGAAAGCACGAGGGAACAAGTGGATCAACAACTACAACTAGATTACTTTGTGGGTAACAGGTTACATGTGTAGTTTCCTTGCTGATTTATGGATGCATTGTATATGCATGTGATTATTTGGTTATGGTCCATCATACAGGCATGGAGGATTTCCTAGATTGACAATGGCTTTAGCTTGCCTTGTCATTTCCTGGATAGCCATGGTGTATGGGTTTTTCCACTTGATTATTTTCTGGTTGGTTCTCATAATTCCTTATGGTTGTGGGTTGGAAAAAATTATCTGGAGCCTTCAAAAATCTTGGGTTCAATTACTAGTCCTAGAGCCTAGATTGGACAAATGCTCTGAAGCCCTTCCTGGGTTAAGTCACTAGCACTGGATATGGGTTGGACAAATGATTTGGAGCCCTAGAAGGTTGTGGGTTGAGTTACTAGTTCCTAAAGCCTTGGGCAACTTGGGTAGAGACCGATCTAGTTGGCGTTGGTGATGTCTGGCCGTGAGGTGGAATCATTGGTTATGGGTTGAGGTGGTTTGGCCTCTAGAATCCGTAGTTTTATTCTTCTTGGTTTATTCCATGAGATACCACACTCATTCTTAGAATATGATGTGAGTGTGTTTGGATGAAAGATATATTTGGTTAAGCCCAATCCATGGTCGGGTGGTATGTGGAAGTCCTTGACTTGGTTGGCTTTTGCATATGTTAGTAAGAGCTCTTTTCCTATTGTATTTTATGAGTACTTGTACTTGAGATTATGTGGCTTTTATGGTTGTTCTATCATTATTTATATGTTTTTCTAGTTAATATGTTGGTTATATGATGTATATTATCTATGGCTCTTGATATATTCTGATTAGTTGATAAATAGCTAATGAATGCATGAACTAATAGATGTTATTACAACCATTATAAGAGGGAACTAGACCTTATTGGTGATCCTCAAATAAGTTTCAGACCCCTATGTTTATATATGCATTCATGTCCTGTAGATTACTTGTTTGCTACATGTTTAATGAAATTACTATCATGGTTAGACCTGGATATGTCAAGTATTTCATCAAGTTTTGTATGAATGGATTTTTTTTGATGTCAAATATCATTCTAGGAAGTTTGACTGATTTCTTAGAAGTGGTATGGAGGCTGACCTAGAATTTAGGCTCAGAATCTCGGACCACACCCTCTGAATTAGATAAATTGGGTTGCAACCACATGGATGCAGTGTTGTGCATGCAGTTGGAGGCTCCTAATCACATGGTTGCTTTGTTGTGGTTACGGGCCCATGGCTAAGAAAAAAAGGCATAAATCAGGGTTTGGCTACTTGGGGTGGTTGTTCAACCTCTAAGTGACTTGTAGCCCTTGTAGGATGTGGTGAGTTTTCAGTTTATTGTCAATAGTCAGACCCACTTCCATAATTAGATCTAGGAAGTTGCATCAGGTCATAGTAGCTCCTCCTTTCATCTTTACCCCAACAAGCTTGTGAATTTGGGTAAATGTGGGAGGGGTGGTTACAGGTTGGTATCACATCAGGTTATCTTCTCTTTGGGTGATATCTAATACCAAAAGTTTGGTACCAGATCTCCCAGGGTTAAGCACTTGGATTGGATGGGCAAAATGTGTTTGTAATGCATGCATGTCCATTGTCTATGTGTTTGTTATGAATGCATTGTGAGAGTCATTTTTGTAGAAATTTCGTCATGTATAAGTTGGTGACGATGATGTTGATATGATGGATATGTTGATTTTATTATATATACATGTGTCGTGCTAATTCATATTGATTTTGGAGATGAGATAACCTCCCCTGAATTTCACTGAGGTATCTTTGATCATGTTTATATTTGGTTATCTGACATGGTATGTTTTTAGGAAGTAAAGGATCAAAGATGACAACAAAAATGGTGGCATACAGTTCATGTGACTCTTCCTATAGATCATATGAACAACATGGTGATGATTACTCCCCTAACATAGCAGGGACATTGGGAATTTTCAAAGCATAGATCAAAATTTGTAAGGAAGATAATGACAAAATCATTCAGTCTGAGGAAAGAATTGCTAAGGCTCAGGAGAAGCAAGTAGAGGTTAATATAGTCATCCTTCAGAGTCTATCAAATTTGTAGAGACAAGGACCGCTTAGGATCAGCCATGGACATGAGCAAAGAACCAATGGGGTATATGGTAGTAGGTCTCAATCAATATACAAGTTTGATAGGGATGTTACAATCAGAGATGGTAGGTTCTTGGACACACCTGACAGGAGTGGTAATGAACATGGATTTATTCTAGTTCTAGTTCAAAGAAACAACAACGTCATCACTATCACCATCTGTATAGGAGGAGTGAGAAGAAGTACTTGCTAGAGGAGTTCAAGAAAGAAAAGCCTCCTACATTTGATTGTGAAATGAAGAAGTCACAGGATGTAGAAGCTTGGTTACTTAGGATGAATATTTTTTTCAAATTGCATGGTTACTTAGAGAATATGAAAGTTTAGATAACTACTTTTAGTCATAAACGAAAAACAAACATCTGGTGGGAAGATGTAAAGAATTTCAGAGGAATTTAGGAAGAGGATTTGACTTGGAGTGAGTTCAAGAGACTTTTCAAGAAGAAGTATCTCATTGAGATATATTATGATGATAGGGAAAATAAATTCTAAGAGTTGAAGATGGGATCTATGACCGATGAAGAATATACAGGCAAATTCTTGGAGTTGTTGAGATATGTGCCTTATCTTAAAGAGGAGAAAGAAAAGATTCAAAGATTCATCAATGGGTTGTCGGTATCATTCAAAGACAAAATTGAGTTTGATGAGCCTAGATCACTGAAGGAAGCCATCAAAAATTGAAAGCATTGTTATGAACAATTGAAGAGCAAGATTGAGTCTAAGTAAGATTGGAAAGGTAATGAGAAGAATAAAGGATAGTGGGCTAAGAAAAGAGTTCATCATTGGGTAAGATCTTGTGCATTTGAGCTGAACAGTATGTCTACATTAACGCATCTAAATGTGCTTCCATTGGGATCATATAGTATGTTGTTGGGTATGGATTGGTTTTACATTCACAGGACTAAGGTAGATTTCTATGATAAGGCTATTGAGTGTTTGGATGATGATGGAGAGAAGAGAATATTATAGGGTAAGAAGAAACCTACATTAGTGAGGATGGTTATAGCTATGTAGGCCAAGTGTAGTAGTAGGAAATGATGTGTATTGTTTGCAGTTCATATTTCCATTGACAAAGGTAAGGATTTTGAGGATGCTAAAGTCTTGAAGAGGTATCCGATTTTGCAACAGTTTTAGGATGTATTCGCATTAGATATTTCATAGTTACCACCTCACAGGGAACTGGACTTTTCTATTGACTTGATTCCAGGAGCAACACCAACATAGAAGGCACCTTACAGGATGAGCACTCCGGAGTTAGTGGAACTGAAGTTGCAATTGAAGAAAATGCTAGACAAGGGATACATAAGGCCAAGTGTGTCACCTTAGGGTGCACCTATGTTGTTTTTGAAAAAGAAGGATGGTACTCTCAGGTTGTGCATTAATTACAGGCAGTTGAATAAGGTGACAATCAAGAATAGGTACCCTTTGCCATGGATTGATGACTAATTTGACCAGTTGAAGGGAGCATCAATGTTCTGGAAGATCAACTTGAGATCAAGATATCATCAGGTTCACATCAAAGAAAAGGACATCTACAAGACTTTTGTCTAGACAAAGTATGGGCATTATGAGTTTATTATGGTTCCTTTTGGTTTGACTAATTCTCCAGCTACTTTCATGTGTTTGATAAATAATGTTGCGTCCTTATCTAAACAAGTTTATGATTGTAGTCATTGATGGCATATTGATATATTCTAAGAATGATGAAGAAAATGTTGAACACTTAGAAACAATGTTGAGATTACTAAAAGAGCATCAGTTGTATGCCAAGATTTGTAAATGTAGTTTATTTTAGAAAAAGTTACATTATTTGCGACATGTTGTTTCCAAGGAAGGCATAGTAGTGGATCTAGAAAAGATCAAAGCTATCATGGAATGGGCAACTCCTAGAAATGTGGATGAGGTCAGATCATTCATGGGATTAGTAAGTTACTCATTAGAGGAATTTTGAGGTCTAAAACGGGCCTCCTAAGAAAAATGTACAACCAAAATAAACTTTACAAGAACAAATAGGATTCAAGAGGATGATGTCAACCATGGGGGATGATTAACCATTTTTGGAGTAAAAAAGTAAAAAGATTAAAAAATAATAAAACTACCTTTTCAACTTATCTCCCTAAGATTTTAATCAAATTTCAAACAGGAGTACTCGTTGGATGCATAATTTAATTCCTTATCCAAGGAGTACCCATGTTGCATACTTTCAATGGACCCTGCTACATGAAAATGAGAAATACATGAAAAAACATGATTGCAATCATGTTTTTCATGTATTTCTCATTTTTTGTGTAGCAGGGTCCATAAAAAATATGTAATATGGGTACTCCTTGGATGAGGAATCAAATAATGCATCCAATGTGTGTTTCCACTTGAAATTTGAGTAAACACACAGGGAGATAAGTTGAAAATACGACTTGAAAAAATAGTTTTTTTCTTTTTTCCCTCTAAAATTTGATGATATAATCAAATCTTATTTTATTATTTCTACTATTATTTTATAATTTCCTTAGGAGGCCCATTTTAGACCTCAAAATTCCCCTAATGATAGGAGGTTCATTAGGAATTTCTCATGGATTTCCTATCTTATTACATCCTTGCAGAGAAAGGGAAGGAAATTTGAATGAAGAGAGGAATGTGTAGCAAGTTTTGAGAAGTTGAAACAGTTGCTTACAAAATGCTTTAGTATTGAAGATTTCAAATCTAGAAAAAGAGTGTGTGGTATGTACAGATTCTTGCAAGAGAGCACTTGGTGGATTTACGATGTAGGAAGGCCAGTAATATGCTACACCTCAAAAAATCTAAATGAGCACGACCATAACTATGTGATGCATGATCTTGAGTTGGCAATGATCATCCATGCATTAAATATGTGGAGGCGATATCTTCTTGGTAGGGGGTTCATTTTGATGGGTGATCACAGTGGGATAAAATACTTGTTTGACCAGTCTAATCTGAATTCTAAGAAAGATAGATGGTTGGCCACACTCAGTGAGTTTGACTTTGAGATCAGGTACATTAAGGGAAAAAAGAACAGGGTTGCAGATGCTCCTAGCAGGAGAGTGTAGGTAAATCACATTGCAGATGTGAGTTCATATGGGATAGATTTACAAGATCATATCTTGCAGGTAGGACAACGAGATGACAGGTACCAACAACTTAGGAACAAGTTACAACAACAGGGTACAGGTGACCAGGATGTGGACTATCATCTCATGGTAGATGCTTTGGTTAGATTTAGGGACAGGATATATGTGCCAGACAAAAATGAGCTCAAGAAGTATATCTTGTGAGAATTTCATGTCAAGCCATATTCAAGTCATCTGAGATATCAAAATACATTGACAACGATTAAGAGGTTCTACCATTGGTCAAATTTGAAGAAAGAGGTGGTGGATTTTTTTGCTAGGTGTTTGGATTTTCAACAGGTAAAAGCATAGTGTAATCATCCACGTGGTTTATTGAAGTGGATTTTGATTCCAGAGTGGAAATGGGAGGTTATTTCCATGGATTTCATTATAGTTTTTCCGATTACATCTATAAAGCATGGTTTTATGATGGTTGTGATTGACAGGTTGACAAAGGTAGCTCACTTCATTCGAGTGAAGTCTATGAATTCAAATAGTGAGGTAGCTTAGGTCTTCATCAGGGAGATAGAGAGATTGCATGGTATTCCTAGGAAGATTGTGTCAGACAGAGATGCCAAGTTCACTTCCAGGTTTTGGAAGGAATTGTTTGCAGGTTTTGGTACATAGTTAGCCTTCAGTACAACTTATCATCTGTAGACAGATGGACAAACAGAGAGGGTTAATAGGATTTTGGAGGACATGCTGAGGATGTATGTTATGCACCAGCAAAGGAGGTGGGAGGAGTATATTCCACTGGTTGATTTTTCTTATAATAATGGGTATCAACAGTCACTAACGATGAGTCTGTTTGAGGCACTTTATGGGTGAAGTTGTAATACTCCTATCAGTTGGAGTGATCCAAAGAATTGGGTATTGATTGGACCAGACATGTCAGAATAAATGGAACGTGAAATGCAGGTTATAAAGAATAATCTAAAGGTAGCACAGGACACACATAAAAGTTATGCATAGCAACACAGGGAATTTAAGCAGTTTTAGGTTGGGGAACATGTGTACTTCTCAATTAACCCTGAGAAGAACTCCTTGTTAGGTAAACTTGACTCAGGATAGAGTCAAAGTTGACCAGGTTAAACAGTGATGGTTTTGGGGCACATGGTATTGTGCACCCATAGTATTCTGCCCGTGGTATTATATGTAATGAAGCTTATAAAAGGCTGGAAGGACTTCATTGTAATGCAAGACCTAGAGGTGAGCGGTGAAGGCTCACTTGGTCGATTTGCCAGGGTTTTGGCCAATGCTAATGAGATCTTATTAGGTTGGGTTTTTCCCCGGATTAACGGGTTTTCCTGGATAAACATTTGTGTTTATGTGTTTATGGTTGTTGCTGGTTATTTTCTTATATATATTCCTCTCAGTAATTCTTAGTAATTATTTATGCTATGCAGTAAAATTTCTTAACAACTCCTCTCAGTAATTATTTATGTTATGTAGTAAATTTCTTAACAACTGGTATCAAAGCCAGATATTGGCTTCAAAGGAATTCTTTGATGCCAGGGGTTTATAGTGCCTGATGAGATCAATGCAGCCTTTTTACAGATCTGGGTCTGAAAATAATGGCAGAACAATCGTACACGGAAGAACCTCGAGGAGAATGTGTGGAAGATAGTGCCATAACTGCTAGGGATCGCAGTGCATTTGTGATATTTACCGGTTTGGAACATGTTGACGAATTGTTCGGGATTCATGCGGCTATTTAAAGAAGGTCAGCAGAAGAAAATTGTTCATGCAGCTTCGAAAATTGTTCGCTTTCTGCTATGTGAGGCCACTGGTGCTGGAATCTACGAGGTTCTCGTCAGGCTCATAGTTGGAGCGGTTTGATAGAAGTTTTTTGAGCAAATCAAATTGAGAGAGGATGGATCAGAATCGCAGCAGCAATAAACAAAAAAAAAATTAATGAAGTCAAAATTATTGCATGTAAATGGGCATACTACTGTAAGACCTGGTAAGGCATGTGTACCCCTCGGTGATCACCGGTAAAGTTTGGGTTAGACCTAGGTGATAGGGGGGATGTCGGGTTAACAATACCCCGGGTAAAAACTCTGAGGGGGGTAAGAGCTAGAGTGAGTGAGATTGTCTCACTTAGCAGGTTTGGCTGGAGTTAGTCAAGGAACCCCAAGTCAAGTTTAAGGGGGGGAATTGTTAAGTAAACTTGACTCAGGATAGAGTCAAAGTTGACCAGGTTAAACAATGATGGTTTTAGGGCACATGGTATTGTGCACCCATAGTATTCTGCCTGTGGTATTATATGTAATGAAGCTTATAAAAGGCTAGAAGGACTTCATTGTAACGCAAGACCTGGAGGTGAGCGGTGAAGGCTCACTTGGACGGATTGGCCAGGGTTTTGGAAAATTCTAATGAGATCTTATTAGGTTGGGTTTTTCCTCGGATTTGGGGTTTTCCCCGATAAACATTTGTGTTTATGTGTTTATGGTTGTTGCTGGTTATTTTCTTATATATATTCCTCTCAGTAATTATTTATGTTATGCAGTAAAATTTCTTAACAACTCCTCTTAGTAATTATTTATGTTATGCAGTAAATTTCTTAACAATCCTCAAGGATTGGGTCATGTGCTAAGTTGGCACCTCGGTATTGCAGGCCTTTTGAGATCCTTGAGAGGATTGGACCAGTGGCCTATAGACTTGCATTGTCTTCGATAGTGAAAGTAAATGATGTTTTCCATGTGTTATTGCTTAAGACGTATGTGAAAGATGTTGATCATGTGATTGATTGGTTTATATTGTATATGGATCCAGAAGGAGAATTCTAGTCAAAACCTCAGTGCATTTTATAGAGAAATATGCTCATGCTCTGAAATTGAGCAATCGATCAAGTTAAAGTGCAGTGGAGGCACTTTGGGCCCAATGAAGCTACATGAGAGATGACTAATCAAATGCGGCCTATATATCCTTCATTGTTTGCCAGTTGAGGCAAAGGAGTTTTGGTATATATGTGGGGTTGTTATTGTAAATACTGCATCGAGCTGTGTTGTAATGATCCATGGTCACATTCAATAGGATCCCATATTAACCCAAATCCATTAACCTTGGATTAGAACATAACTGTAGTTCTCTTGACCAGATCTACAAAATACCATGGGAAAAAAACAATCATGCCTAAAACCATGTGCGAAAACCATGCACAAAACCATTGTTAGGTTTTCCCACCTACTATAGGGTCCAAAAAAATTTCCCCGGGGCACTGCCTCTGACCCCGTAGAGGGGGGCTACGCCTCCCTCAAACCCCCCAAAAGGGGGGGATACCACCCCCAGCTGCACCTGGCACAGCGAAGGAGAGGTTGGTCACCCCCCGACTTCACTACTGGGGCTAATCATGGGAAAATATAACACACACCCAACATTGGATTTCCATGATGACTGCTCAATAGCGAACATGAGACCCATTATGTGTATACCCAAGTTGTTGGGGCACCCAATTCATGCGAGGTTACTATTAGCCTCCTGCTGCAGCAGGTATTCATCTTTCATGATCGACATTTTTACATGCCAAATATGTCATACTTTGCATGCTGCAATGTTCCATATTTGCTACAGAGGCCAATGAAGTGTCCATGAGAGTGTGCTAGTCTAAGTGCCACTGCTGTGTTCCATTTTTTATGAGTTTTCAGTTAAGGGAGGTCCAAACAGCTTAATCTTGGTCTCCCTAGGTTTCAATTTCCTGTTGTAGAATATAGAGAATCATTATCTGTCCAAACAGCTTAATCTTGGCAGATTTGTAGATAGGTAGAGAAACAAGGGTGCTCAACAGTTTAATATGAGCCCCTGGATGCAATAAGTGTAGATTTAGATAGGATGATAGCTAAAAGAAAAATTGAAAAGCTGGGTATGCTAGTTCAAGTGCACCCAAACCAAAAGGAAGAGAAAATGCTAGGTAAGTAGGCAGGGTAGGTAGTTTTAAGGTTGCAGAATGTTGATTTGTGATCAATTTTGTGTTTCAAAGGGATATTTTACTTCAGATCACATGTATCAAACAATTTTCCCTTGGAGTAGCTCAAGCAAGGCATGACTAACTCCCCATTCTTCCTTGTCCCCCAAATCACTCACTAACTTCCCCAAAGAGGTCAAGCTCTGCTTGACATCTCTTAGTTTCATCATGTTTCATAAACATTTGCCTAAGTAGAGATCTGCTTTACTTAGGAGTGCTCATATCTCTTCTACAAGTTCTATTTCCCCTTTGTAGCCTAATATTTCCATACTTAGCACTTTCTTCACATATTCATATTAACTACTAACTCTATTATGTAAATCCCCATCTGTTTCCCCTTCCCCTTACTAAAACTATGTTAACAGCTCCCCTAAATACATATCCCCTCCCCCTGGTTGAAAAATAACCATAAGTACTCTTGGGAATTGCTAAGTTTATCTGAAACTCAGCAAGAACCCTCATTGCCACCCTCAAACCATCTTCTCATGCTTTTGGACTCCTTCCCAAAGCATAGATTCCCTTCATTTGTATAAAAACCATCCCATTTGACTTGTTTTCACCTTCTCAAGGCATAAACCCCTTGTTTGGCCTTAAAATCCTTCTCAAACTACATAAAATTCCTCTTAAGTGTCTTTGGACTCCTTCCAAGGCATGAAATCCATCCTTCCAGTCTTTCGGACCCCTTCCGATGCCTTAAAAACCTTTTAAAACACCCAAAAATCATTCTAAGGCCATAAAGACCCTTTGCCGAATCATAAAAGCCCTCCTTTCCATGAAGAAAAACCCCTCCGACTTCACAAAACTTACCATTTTTGTGCAAAAACCTTGCTCCGATTCAAAAGTTTCCTTTGGGACCCCCTCCGATGCGATATCACAGTCGGGAGGGGGCAGCGATCAATATTGGCTCTGTTTATATGTGCCCCGATCATTTTCCGCCGATGCAATATCACTATCGAATGCATTGTCACCACAACCCCCACTTATTCATAAAAACTTCGCTTTTTATCGTTATATGGCTTTATCGCAAAAATCAATGTTTTTTGTTAAAGCCACACTTTATCGCAAAACCCGCTTTTTCATCCATCGCAAGCCTTATCGCAAATATTTCCAATGGTAAAGCGCTAATGTAATCACGGCCGTCCATCATTCCGCCCAAATCAATGGTCCAGATCGTTTCGGCGAGCCCATTTCGGTGATCGCACATATGTGTATACCCATGTCCCTGACGATTGCCGAAGTGCTGACTTAATTGTGGCCGTCCATTCGGGCCCTCTGATCAACGGCCCGCATTTAATCGCATCGCTCCCATGTATCGCTCCGAAGGAGCCGAAAGGTTATAAAGTGCAGTTTAAAGGGATTTCGGGTCCGCTTATCATTTTTATTAAAATCCGCTGATATGAAATCGCCGACGGATCGGACTCGATCTCCATAAAGAAAGGGCATATAAGCATTTTGGGTTCGCGGCATTTCGGAGGTATTATGTGTTTTGGGACCACCGATCCACCGATATGCGATTTAGCGCCAGCCGTTGGATCAGCCCACGCCATATCCAACGGCCAGAATTCAATCTTATGAACAGTAATCGCTCCCGCCCCAATTTTGATGGATTTTTCATGTTTAAAGCATTTTTTGCCTTACAAGAGGGAAAAGGGCCATTTTCTTTTAAACAGTTCGGTGCCCGTGCCCGCCCTGCCTCCAAAAGAAACATGGCATTCTTTAGTCCATATTTGATCGCTCCAGGCCCGAAATAGCTCCAAATTGTAGGATTTTGGCCTCGGCGTGCCTCTAGCATCCAGTCTTCCGCCAGTTAGCAGTTGTTCATCATTTTTAGTACTATTTTTGCTCGGCCAGCGCCGATAGCATTCCAAAGGCCACGGAGGACATTAGCAGCAGTTATTTTTAACTTGAAAGGACAGAAAAGGGCGATGGGACAGTTTAAAGAGTATCAGTGGTGAGAAAAGGCGCACATTCAATGCCAAAGCATATCAAGAAAGCGACAAAGAGTATCAGAGGAAAGAGAAAGCCCAAATGCATGTCAAAGAGTATCAGTTAAGTGTTTTTAGTGGAAATCTTTATTTCCCGAAGCAGGTGAACATTGAATAACCTCCAACAAAGTCAAAGAAAGCGGTGAAAGCCCATCAAGGCTCTCCGATCACAGTTAAAGCATTTAAAGCCACTGAACATTAATAAAGCAGAGACCAATGCGCAGTTATGGCTAAATGAACAGCACAGAGTCACCAGGACAGATTTCAGCTCATTTTTGAGGCGGTTTCTCCCAGCGCAGCATTAGATAGATCATTATGCATTTATTTCAGGATAACTTAGATTAAAAAGCACTCATTTCCCTCAGATCTGTTTAAGATCTGTTGATTTAGATATTTTGTAGATATTTCCTCTATATAAACCACCCTGTTTAATGTTTAAAGGGTTGGTTAGTTAATGCACTCCAAGAGAGACTCGCACTGTATACTTAATGTTTTCCTTAATCAAAGACTACTGAAAAGCATGGAGGATGGAATGTTTGCTGTTTGTTTAATGGTTGAAGAGTGAATACTGAATTCTTGTGCTGCAACATGACTCAATAAGTGTTTCCCACCTCTGTTTTTCCATTAATATATGCTCAGATCATATATATGTCACCATCTAAGTTACAGAACGAAAGATTAGCTTAGAATTTGCTCGGCAACACTCTATGCTCAGTTTCTGTAACTTTTATATGTTTTCCTCTGAATTATGCTATGAATATGAATACCCCTTGGCTCATGTTTACGCTAGTTCCATTATATGAAACTGTTATTTAGGAAATATTAACTGCTCCTAGATAAAGGTTCATTCAGTTTCCCCCTGTCAACTAGGTGAAAGATTCTTTGCTGCCTTTCATCTCTGATCTCCATTTCATCCTTTTCAGCTTGAATGTTGTTTTATGTGTAGCTATCCTACTCTGTATTCCTCTTGTGACCAAGAAAACGCACCAGCAGCCCTACCCCTTGAATCCATGCCCAATGGTTTGAAACTTTCACACTATGCATGCCTCTCTACTTGAAAGCATCATCTTTCCCACCAAAACTTAAACAAAACCCCTTGAACTCAATAACTAGCCTAAAATCATCATCAACAAAGCTAAATCAGAAAGAGAGAGCCCTCTCTGATTGCAGGTGGGCTAGAACCTGCAATCCAAAGATTGGTTTGTGGTTACCTCAGCCGTATCCCTTTAAGGAGCTTTGGGGACAACCTGAGTGTTAACAGTTACCAACCAACGATGTGGTGGCTTTTTCTTTACTTACGTGTATAAAGATGTCGACGTAGGGTAGGGGTGCCTAAAGAGCGTGGGACATATTCAATGTTGTTATCCTAGACCGACATTATGATGGTTTTATTCAACTATATGCATTAATGTTACTGATTGTTTACCTAGACAAAGGCTTCAACTCGCTGTTAGCATTAAGTTTTCATTAGCCCATACTAGGGGCTTGAATAGTCATGTCAAGTGTGTGTCAAGTAAATTACTTGTGTTATGTCAGCTAGTCATGGTAAGTTGACTCGTTGGGTTACTTCAACTAATCGTGTCTAGTCATGTAAGTCAATTGGTTGGGACATTTCAACTGATCCTGTATGGTCATAGTAAGTCAATTGGGTGGGTCATTTTAATTGATCCTATCTAGTTATGAAAATATGGTTGTTTGTCATAATTCCAATGGTTTTGTTTGGTTTAGTAGTTGGGTGATTTCGAAAAGAACTTGACTAGTTGAGTATGGTGGTGCAATCCTAAGTTAATTCCACAAGCTTTGAAGAAGTAGGAATTTTATAACCCCATTTCCATAATGAGACCATGGATCTTAGGTTAGGATAAAGTAACACCTCCCATTCAACCTAGAAGGAACTATGGGGGGTGGAAGGAGGTTTTACAAAGAAGCAGAGGAATGGATGCAATATGTAGGCAAGCTAGGTTTAAAATTTATTGACTTTGAAGATGAGGTTGATATTGTTTGTGGGTTTAGCTTGGTGCATCATAATTCTTTGATTATGTGTACTAGTAGTGAAGCTCTCTTTGGAAGTTGCATTCCCCATTGAAATGAAGCATATGTTTATGGATTTCTTTGAACAAAAATTTTCTAGTCTAGTACAATAGTCTAAAGAGGGGATGGGTTGATCCTAGTCATCACCCATTATGCAAGTCCCATGAGAATTCCTCATCTCATCTCTTTATTTCATTTCCTTACACTGTTAATTTGTTTTGTTTGTAAGATTTCAATAAAAATTCCTTTTACTCTTAGTGAGTGTATGTTGGAATGTATTTTATATAAGGTTGTTTCTATAGTTGAATATTCCTGGGTGTTTTTTTTGTTCTTCATTGGACGAGATAAGAACTCTATCATTTTTGTAAGCTCTGAAATTCCCCTAGAAGCTACAACAACAATTATTATATTAGCTACGGACATCTGGTTGAGTCCAAAAGTAAGATGCCATGGTTCCGTATCATACATTCTTAGGTGAAGGAATTCCCTAGGAAATTTTTGATTGTCCAAGCTAGGGCCATCCTCTAATTTGTGGTGTAAGAGTGGTCCTATTTCTCTCTCAGTCTCACTATTTTCATGTAAGATATTTTTTGAGTAAGGGATCTAACAATAAGGTTAAATTTATGGCTTTTTGGACTTTTCTTGAGCTTGCACATGGTAAAGGCATCAAAAGGCTTCAAGTTCATGGTGAATTTTAACTTGTTATTTAATAGGATTATAAGAGAATTTCGATGAGAAATTTGCTTCTTGTCTCCCCATTACAGATCATACCATGACCTTTCATGTCTTTTTATTGCCTTTATTTTAAGCATATATACAAGGAATTAAACTTGAGGGATAATGACCTTTCTAAAGAATCTTTTTTTACTTCCTTAGGTTCCTTTGGGATGATAGAATTAATCAATGGAGAATTCCATGAGTTTATGAATCTCAAGTTAAAGTCATTGCTTTTTATTTCTGTTTTGTAATAGTTTTAATGTCAAAGTTTGATTTGAAACTAATTGATCAAATTTTTCCTCCATAATGAGGGTGATGATATTATAAGTGGCCTTATTTTATTGTATGGTTAGCTTGTAGTATTTTTCTAAGGGCCTATGGTCTATTTTTATGACTAAGAACAATCGATATATCATTAGGTGAAGGTTGTAAGGCCTAGTCGGTCTTTTTATACTATAATATGTATATTCATCTTTTGAATATAATTATTTTGTTCCATGGAAAAAAATAGTTTAAAAAGTATTCACAAATTAATTGCTATTAATCTATAATTCATTAAATCAATTTATTAATAGATTCAAATGAATTAAGAAAAATTAATGATATAGGGAAAAATCCCTTACATTTTCATTGATAAATTATTATTAGAGAAATTAAGTACAATAATAAATTAAATATATTAATAAAAAATGTAATGATGATGGCAATGGAAATAATTAATGTTTACTAAGATTAAATATGATTTATCATAAAAAAAATTAATTTAAAATTCTTTAGAATTTTATTTCTATACTAAAAAAATTATTAAAAGAAACATAAAGAAAATTGGTAATATAACCTATATTTAGAAAAATGAAATTAATGTGAATATCAATCGAACCATTTAAAAAAAATGTGATTTTAATTTATTTATTCCAAAATATTATAAAACTATTATAATAAAATGAAATACCAATAATAATAAATTTTAAATAAAATATTGCGAAACAAACTTTTAAATGAAACACTATAAAGTAACTATGCTTTAATATTATCATCTTAATTAACATCACGATCAATGGACCGGAAAAGCCATTCTTAATTTTAAAAACACATTTAAAAATTACTACTTGATTTTATTTAAAAATTACTATTTGATTTTATATAACGTTAGTGTATTTTCTTCATTTATTAAGAAGAGTTTCGGTGTAAATCATGTGAAAAAACTTATGTTGATGTGTTTCGAACCAACTAGTGTGGTTCATCGTCAGGACAAGTTGAGGAGTCAGATCATGGCTGCAGGGAGATCAGATCATCCAAATGGCTAGGTTGACTAGGTTGACCATCAGCAGTTATCTAAAACGGCTACATTAAAAATAATATTAAAATATTAATAAGTCAAAGGTAATAGAATAATTAACTAATTGTAATATTTAAGTTATTATATTTTATTTGATTAATATATTTTTCATAGGTTAATAAATTAATTTAATTAATTTATAATTTATTTAATCATATAACCACTAGGGAAAAGTAAAGGGTTTTTTTTGCAGTTGTCTATAACGCGACTTTTTGAAAGCCTTTTCGGCGGGTCTTTCCGGTCGAAATCCGGCAGGAATTTATTGGAATCGCAAGTTTGATAGCTAGTTTCTGCACAATGAAAGTGTCCCAGGGGTTTTTCAGGGTGTTGAATCCAAATATGCAGTTAAAAAACCATTTTAACTGCAACAAATCAAGATTTAACCTCAATTTCTTCCGCCGGATTCCGTCACCGGAATCTCCAAAAAGTCGCATTATAGACAACTCCGTTTTTTTTAATAGAATGTTATACTATTTTTTTTTATTTATATATTAAATTACCTAATTCTAATTTATTTAATCAATAGAATTGCTAGGGAGGAGTAAGGGGTGATTTGTATATTAGAAATAAATTTACTTATTTATTTATTTATATCTATTTTTTTTTTTTAAATCCCAAGGGATAAGTAAAGGGTTTTTGATAAATTATGAATTAATGGAATAAATTATTTATGAGTATTGGTTAAATTTATTTTTATTTTTATTATATGGTAAAGGTAGAAACTTAGTAACAAATAGGATTAATAATATTAATAAAATTTTTGATAAGGAAATAGTAATAAAAATTAGAACGAGCTTCAATTTCTTAATACAAGAGGGACAAGAACAGGACAATAAGTAAAAAACTTAACTAAAAGGAGAAACCCTAGGAGGAAGGACAAGACAACTCTAAGGAGAAGGAACCGAGAAAATATGAGGAAACCTTGTCAAGACTAAGAAGAAAGGGCAGGGATCCAGCAACGACTGATCTTCCAGCCATCATCTCTATTGAGATTGTTAGGCCTTTTTTCAATTTCAATCGCTTCCCTGAATTTATGGTGATGGAACTGCGCAACCTTGGTAATAACCTTGGCCTCCTCAATACAAACATGATGCTTGGTCTTTTCCGCATGCTCTGCTAACGCTGAAGACTTGGTTCTCCCATGTCTTAGGTCGGCTGCATGTTCATTTATCCTTTGATGGATGGAGCGCCCAGTTTCCCCGATATAGGGGGTCCCACAAGAACAGGGGATCAAGTAGACACCCTTCATGTCCTTAGGGTCAATGGGATCTTTCACCGATCGGAGGGATTTACGAATGGTGTTGAGGGGCCTAAAGGTTGAGGGAATATTATACTTCTTAAGGATCCGAGCAATCTTGTCTGTGGTTCCCTGGACATAGGGAAGATGGACACCTAGCAGGCGTTCTTTAGGTTCTTTTTTAATAACCGAATTTTTAGAGGCTTTAAGGAAAGCCTTCTGACCTAGGCGCCTACTATAGCCATTCTCCACAAAGACATTAAGGAGATGGGATTTTTCCTTATCGAAGCTCTTATTATTTGAAATCCTAAGGGCACGAGTAGCAAGGGTGTTAAGAACCCCCAATTTTTGAGCGGGCAAATGATGGGAATCAGCATTAAGACACTGCTCAGTATGCATTTTCTTCCGGAACACTGAGTGGGAGAGGGAACTGTCCTTATTTATTGAGTTGCTTCCATGTTGTTGACCAACAATTTTTCCTTGTCATTTTGTAATGCACTTTCGGTGGATCGTTTTATATTGAAATTAATTAAATTAAAATTCTAATTTTTTTAAATATTTAATTTAATTTTTTTTTATAAAGATTTACTTTTTTTTGGGTTGGGAGTATGTCTTAAAATTATTTTTGTTTGGTTAAGAGTTCATTTTTCGTAGACATAAGGAAATAGGTTAACTACACAAGACCCAAAGATATCTGGCAGGAATGAGTTCTTGACCCCTTACGGACCACCAAGAAGTTATTCCAGGTGGCGTGGTTTTCCTTGAATAACGATGATGAGTTAACTCGCATTCGCAGATAGTAACCAGAGATAGTTATCCTCACTGTTAGTTTGACAACTAAATTATGATATATTTTCCTACCTATATAAAAAGATTTAAATCTTTGCCTGCATTTATATATCTATTTGGTAAAGAACATATGTGAATTAGTATTAATAGTAGGTGACTTCAAAAATAGAGGCAATGATTGTATAACATGACTTCATGAAGAGAGGTAATGATTGTATAACGTAAATTGTCATGGAAAATAAATTTTTTTTCATTAATATTCATATTCTTAAAAATATATTTAAATATATTTTTTTACGAAAAAAAATCATATTAGTCTAACCAAATTGTTAATTTTTAATGGTGTTGGAAGATTGTTTTTGGCCAATAATATGTCAATCGAAATTTTTATTTTTAGTAATAAAAGTTTATATATATCAAAGTTAGTGGTGCATGTTTGCATTTTCTTTTTGGTTCCCAACAAAATCACTCTCTCCTTATTGTAGATGTTTTTTTTTGTATGGATGATTTATAGTTTGTTTATTTTTGTATTTTGTGGAAAAGTTTTGTTTTTCTTATCACTTTTCATTGTGGATGATCTTTTGTTTATACATATGTGACTAATTTTCTTTCCTAATGTTATTTATCTTTCCTTACTATGGATTTTGTGTCTTTTATTTTATTAGATTAGTTTATTTTTTTGCCATAATTTGTTTCTCTATGTTTGGTATGCTTTTTCTTTTGTACTTGATTGACATAGATTCTCTTTAGCGTCTCTTAGCATGGTTTGTCTCCCCATATTTTCGATGCTTTGTAATTTGTACTTGTTTAACATAACTTCTTCTCTTTGTGATATACACATATTTGTGTTGCTTCTGCATTTTTACTCAGTCTCTCCTTGCTTCCCTCGAGACTACTTCTTTGTTTTAGTTGTCCATGTTTGGGTCTCTCCTTGTTTGACATGAAATCACTTATTAATTTTTCTATGTACCCCTCTCCTTGTTTCAAGGCTCAACATTGTCTACTTAGTATGGTCACTATCTGTAAACTACTATAATTCATTTTCTATGAAAAGAAGAAGAGGAAGATTTTTTTATCATTATAATTTTAAAATAAAATATGATTATTATATGAGCACATAACAAATACCAGATAGTATATTTTGTAGGAAAAAGTTTAAAGAAAATGACAGAGTTGAAAAAAAGGATGCATTTTGCATAGGCTTTATGTGCCCTAACAATATCATGTCCCCATTTTTATCCACTAATTAATTGTAATTTATTATGTTTAGCATTGTCTTATTTCAACATGAATATTTCATTACATGTGAAGTTGAACTGGACAAGTCAAAACACTGTGTGTATCTAAATTTTCAATTAATGAAAAATCTAAACAATTGAATGAGTCACAAACACTTATAGGGGTCATTTTACCATAGTGGGGAATAATGTGGGAGGAAAGAATGGGGTTCTACATGCTTATTATATCCCAAGCCACCTTTCTATATCAATTTTGTGAATTTCCCTTTATTTTTCTTTTATCGACAAGCCAAGCCAATCATTTAATGGGTGTAAGGAGGTTGGTGGAGGTTGTCACCTCCCAAAATTATGAAAGCATTGGCTGGTAGTTGAGAGAGTCCTCTCAGTAAAAAATCTAATGAATGGGTTTACTACATTCCTAAGGGAATGTGGAAGACAAAAATTTCAAGGGAGAAGGAAAATTGTAATTTGGTTGGGTTGCATGTTAGAATGGTGAGGGCGAGTAGAATTTCCATGTTGGAAAGGATCCAAATGGTGAGTAATTTGACTAGTGATGGAACCTAGTCAACAACCCTTGGTTTTATACCTTAATCCATGTGGGAAAATTATGAAAAATATATTGAGTGTTAGCAATGATCGAAGCTTTGGTAAGTCTAAATGATAAGGAAAATGAAGAGGACCTTGCAGTTTTTAAGTTTATGTGGTTCAAGTTGTTTATTGATGAAGGATATCCACAAATGTGAGTATTTTCATGAATGTTTCGAAGCCACCAACTAGGTCCATTATTAATACATGAGAACAGATAAATATTAGGAGTGGACTAAATAGTTAGCTAACCACTGAATAGTGTAGTCTGAAACCCTATAGCTAGCTAGAGATAGAATGTAGCTGAGTTAGAATGATTTCAGAGTTTATGTTGCACATGAATGCATTTGGGAATGGCACACTTGTCAGTGAAGGATTTCAATAAGTAAAGATATGTAGCTCTTCTTCTCATTTTAATTCTCATATTTTCAAGTAAATGAACTTCCCAAATTTGCAGGGAATTTCGTCTACATGAAAATTTGAGAATTAAAATTTTAAGAAGAGTTGCAGATCTCAAATTCTTGAGATCCTGTAGGGACAAGCATGTCATTCCGAAATGTGTTAGCATGTAGCATTAACCTAAAATCATCATAACTCAACTGCATGTTGTCTCTAATCAACTATAAGGTTCCAAGTTACGTTGTTCTTGGTGGCTAGTTAAATATTAATTCTACCCCTTCTCTTTTTTCTTTGTCATGTTTAACAATGGACTTGGTTGGTGGCTCTAAAATTTCAATGACAATACTCACATCTATGGATCTTCCTTCCTTAATAAATAAATTCAACCACACAAACTTAAAAATTGCAATCACATCTCGATATGCAAGGGGTATTCATGGGGAAGTTCATTTACTTGAAAATATGAGAATTAAAATTAGAAGAAGAGTTGAGGATATTGAATTCTTAAAATCCTATAGGGACAAGTGTGTCATTCTCAAATGCGTTAATGTTCAACATAAACTCCAAAAAATTTCTAACTCAACTACATTCTCTCTCTAGCCAGGTATAATGTTTCAGATTGCACTATTTTTTGTGGCTAGTTAACTATCCATTATGTCCTTGCTCTTCATTCTTTCTCATGTGTTGAAAATAGACCTAGTTTTTGGATCTGAAATGTAAATACTCACATCCATGGATATTCCTTCCTCAATAAACAATTCCAACCACAAAAACTTAAAAATTGCAATCACAACCTAATATGGAAGGTGCATTCATAAGGAAGTTCATTTACTTGAAAACACAAGAATTAAAATTAGAAGAAGAGTTGTGGATCTTTACTTCTTAAAATCCTATAGTGACAAGTGTGTCATTCCCAAATGTATTAGTGTGAAACATAAACTTTGAAATCATTCAAAACCAGTGACATTCTATCTCTAGTCAACCATAAGGTTTTCAAACTACGATATTCTTGGTGGCTAGTTAACTATTTATTCCACCCATGCTCTTCATTATTTCTCATGTATTCACAATGGAACTAGTTGGTGGATCTGAAACATCAATGAAAATACTCACATCTATGGATACTGCTTCCTAAAAAAACAACTCCAACCATAAAAACTTAAAAATTGCAACTATAGCTCGATATGGAAGAGAAATTCATAGGGAATCTTATTTACTTAAAAATATGAGAATTGAAATTAGAAGAAGAGTTGTGGATCTCTACTTCTAGAAATTTTGTAGGGACACATGTGTCATTCTCAAATGTGTTACTATGTAGCATAAACTCTGAAATTATTCTAACTTAGCTACATTTTGTCTCTAGTCGACTATAGGGTCTCAGACTATGTTATTCTTGGTGGTTAGTTAACTATTTATTCTTCCCCATCTCTTCATTCTTTCTCGTGTATTGACAATAGACCTGCTTGGTAGCTCCAAAACATAAATAATAATATGTGTTAATGTCGTAACAGTGGAGTTGGAGTGGTATTAACGCGCGGGGGAGGAAGTGTTATGTATATAAGTATTGACTCTGCTATATGTTAGGCCACGCAATGTATGTATTACAGTGAGGATGGGTGGTTTGAGCGAGGATGGGTGATTTTGAATGAAACTGGGGTGTAGAACAATAGAGGTGGTATGTGGTGTGGGAGGACTGGTGGTATCTAGGTAGATTCGTATAACTGTGCAATTAGAGTCGTATCAGAACGATAGTATATATGACAAAGCACAATTGTATTAATTGTGTTGTATTAACCGTGTGGCCCAATGCATGTTCCTTCTGCAAATGGAAATAAATATATGATGACATTTATTGATGACTACACCAGAATGTGTTGGTTTTATTTCTTCAAGAACAAATATGACACTTTTCAAACATTCAAGAACTTTCATGCATGTATTCAAAATTATGCACAATCTCATATTGGCTCTATTCACACTGATAATGGAAAAGAATAAACTTCAAATGAATTTGAAAATTATCTTCACTAGCATGGTATCAAACATCAAACAATTATGCCTTATAACCCCTATCAGAATGGAATATTTGAAATAATGAACAAGACAATCTTAAATATGGTACATTCCATGATGTTTTTCAAGAATGTAGAATTGATGTTTTGGGTTGATGCAGTTCTATGTGTTGTGTATATCAAGAATATGTGTCCATCTAATGCTATTAGAAATGAGACTCCTTATGAAATATGGTATGGACACATTCCTTTGGTAAAGCATCTCAGGGTTTTTGGTTCCACCTATTATGCCTTGATACATAAGAAACAAAGAAACAAACTTGGTGCAAGGAGTTGTATGTGTATCTTCTTGGGGTATTCAAATACCTCTAAAGCATACCGTCTCTATGATGAATTTAATAAGAAGTTTGTAGTGTCTAGAGATGTGTCTTTCTTGAATCTTCCAATGCTGACAATGTTGTTGAGAGGCAGCTTGATAACTTAGATAGATTCGAACATGCCAAGTCTTTTCAAGAATTTGATAATGAGATTCCACATCTTGTAGGGGGGGATTCCTATACTGGATCAATCTATGGAATATTATTCTGAAACACTATCTCCCCTACACTACAAGAAAAAAGGTCATTGGTGAGGGTCATGCCTGTGACGGATCTTTAAGGTCCATTGTCAATGTCGCATATGGTGACGGTCTTTAAAAAAGCGTTGTTGTAAGTGTATATAGTGATGGTCCTTTAAGGTTTGCCACCATAGCCATTTTCAATCACACTTTTGGTGAGGGTCATTAAAGGCTCGTCACTAATTCTCTCTATGGTGACACTTTTGGTGAGGGTCGTTAAAGGCCCATCACTAATTCTCTCTTTGGTGACACTTCTAGTGACGATCTTTTATTGACCACCACCAATGATCTTTTTGGTTACTTTTGGTGATGGTCAATAAATGTTCGTCATCATTGATCATTTCAATGATTTTTTGATGACACTTCATGCCTGTGATGGACCTTTAAGGTCCATCACCAATGTCACATATGGTGACGGTCTTTGAAAAATCGTTGTTGTAAGTGTATATAGTGATGGTCCTTTAAGGTTTGTCACCAAAGCCATTTTCAATGACACTTTTGGTGAGGGTCGTTAATGGCTTGTCACTAATTCTCTCTTTGGTGACACTTTTGGTGAGGGTCGTTAAAGGCCCATCACTAATTCTCTCTTTGGTGAAACTTCTAGTGACAATCTTTTATTGACCCTCACCAATGCTCTTTTTGGTTACTTTTGGTAACAGTAAAAAAATGTCCGTCATCATTGATCATTCCAATGAGTTTTGATGATGCTATGTACCTATTACTAATTTGTCAAAATATAACAATTTAAGACCATTGTTGTGGAGTCTTTTTCATTATGTGTCCAAGGTCATAGTGGTTATAATAGTCAATCAATTTTTTAAGAAGTAATTAGTGTGTATCATTTCCCTCAAGTCATAAGAATATAGTCTTCCTATGAGTCAACACATGATTCATATCTATTAGGTTTATTATCTAGCAAATTTTATTTAAATAAAGTTCCACTAGGGTGTGTAGGAACTATATTATTTAATACATAATCAAGCTCTGTCAATTCAATTAATGAGAGAGACCTAACACTCCTCAACACTCATGGCACACCTTAACATGCTTTGGAATAGCACACTAACATTCCTTGGCACCTTGCATGTCTTGGAACATCTTTGTACCTAAAAAATCTTGCCATGAGTAGGACGCCCAAGCACATGTTGGCATGCCATAGCATAGCATAGCACTCCCCTATCATGTGTTGGCATTCCCTGTAGTCCATAGCATGCTCTGTAACTTCTTGGCATAATATTTCATTGACACACATTAGCACTTGGCACACATTGGTACTTGGCATGTATTGGAACATATTATTAGTGTGCCTAGCATGCCCCTTTTGAAAAAGATAAAGTCTTGACTTATTAACCCTCTTATGTGTTCATTTCCTTGAATTTTATCTTGGTTATTCCTTTTGTTGCCTTGAAACTCCTTGACGCATATTGGCATACTCTGGCACCCTGCACATCCTAGCATGTCTTAGCACCTGGCATGCCTTGGCATTATTTGGCACATGTTAGCACACCTTGGAACTACCTAGCACTTCTTGACATTCCCTGATATTCCCTGGCATGCCTTACCCGTGCTTAGAATACCTTGTCACTCCCTCCTTGGCATGATAGCTAGCACTGTTTGACACTCCCCGACACACCCTCATATTCATTCACTTCCATGCATTTTGACCTAGTGCTCCCGTGTGTTGTCCTAGTACTCCCTAACACTCCTCAGCATGCATTGGCACTCTCTAGCACACCTTAGCACTCATAAGTGAAGAATGAAACTTGTAACCAATGTTACCACACTTGGAATAGACAATAAATCAGCGAGGCAAAAGAGCTAAGATTTTTAATCAGATTGGGGAAAAATCGACAAAAATTCGGCCAAAAATCAGTGAATTCAATAAATAAAAATATACACATATATTGAATTAAAAAAAACATTTTGCATTGATATTCAGTAAATCCATGTCTAAACAATTAATAATATCAATAGATGTCCAAAATATCATGAATGAATAAGCATCTCATATATGTTATGAGTCCAAACATGATCCAAAGTACCGAGTCATGACTCCTAACTAGTGACTACATAGAACTAGAAGCAGCGCCTTCTAAAAGTTTACAAACAACTGCATACTAATTTGAAAAAAATTAGTAACTAAGATTCTAAGACTCTTAAGAGTGTTAGAAGCGATTCCTCCCACTCTTTCACTTGCTTGACTCTCAAAGTTCTTCAAGTCATGTAGGCTTAAAAGAGGAGCCTCCTCTAATTGGACCCAATCTACTACATTTGTAGTTTGCAAATCTATCTCTTCAAGGTCTATTGGTTAATGATCCAAACCTATCATTATCATGAAACATTAAAATGTGAATTTAAGTTTGACTTTGAAATTTAAAGTTTAAACTTTAAATTGCAAATCAGATTATGAAACCTTCAAATTCAAGCTCTCACCTAGTATTTTCTTGTTGCAAAGTAGTAGCTTGTAATGGAAAAATACAAGGTCATTTAAGCACTTTTATGTCAATCGGTTGTGCTTCTTAGAATGTATTCTCTCAAACATGCTCCAGTTGCACTCACAACCTAAAGCACTACATGCCTGGTTTAAGATTCGAATGGCGAATCACTTCAAATATAGTGTATCACTACAAAAGTTTTGCCACCAAAGACCTAGCAAGTGGCAAGGGTTCATGAGTAGACATACTAAATACTAAATAGTAAAAGATTAAAAATACAACAAAATTTAATAAAACATTTAACATACAAAATAAAATTTAAACAAATCTAATGAATTGATGAAACCTTCAAGCCTCAAAGGGTACCTGAAAACATCTTAGACCTTTTTCGTATAACACTGGTATAGGCAAATAATTTAGCTAGTGCTCTATAATCCTATAGTTGGGAAAAGACATGACATTGAAATTTTTGATCAGGGAAGCACCTTTCCATGCATGTCATAAGTCCTCTATGATCCTCCCCATCCTCATTAAATTTTCTCTTATCATAAAAATACTGTGGGTTTAAGAAGTACCTAGAAAAATGTAAGGGGGAATGCAATTTCCTATCCCAACGTGCATCAATAATGTCCCAAAGAGGAATATAATTTGCCTCCTCATCCCCATATCTTCTTTTGATGGCCTCCATTGTGAGATCCATCGCCTCATAAATGTAACCCATAGCGGGTTTGTCCCCATCAACCATCCTGAAAGTTCAAGCTTTCGAATTTATATAAATATGAAACATTGAAAATAAAAAGAAGCTTGAAATGAAATTTAAAACATGAAAAAGTTAAAAGAATTGAATTACTTGAGAACTCTAACAAGGGATTCCATCACAACAATAATCTCTTTGGCATCTTTCTAGAAACCGTCATTAAACACATGTGAAACAACTTCAATGCCTTCAAGGGTCTTGGAATGTTTAGATGCCATCCACTCAGGTCCCAAGAACATCCTCTTCAGATTTATCTTTTGCTCAACCACAAATTACAAAGATATGAAATTTGTTGCAAATCTAGTCACTGCAGGTCGAACAATTTCTTTACCTTCAGTGTATTTTATCATGGTGTTTAGGACAATAGTGTGGTTGTATAGGTATTTGGTTATGGATTTTTCCTTCTCCACAACCTCATGTATCCAATGAATCTTACCAATGTCCTCAAGCATTAAATCTATGCAATGGGAAACACAATAGGTCCAAAAAATAGTGGGGTGCCTAATCTCAAAAAGTCTACCAACAGCCATATAATTAGCTGCATTGTCAGTGACAATTTGTACAACACGTTCTTCTCCCACTTCGTGAACGACTTCCTCCATGATTTCAAAAATAAGTTGTGCAGTCTTAACCTTGTTTGAGGCATCCACTGATTTGAGAAACATTGTACCTACTGGACAAGATACAAGGAGATTTATTAAAGTTCTATTCCTCTGATCTGTCCATCCATCACTCATGATGGTGCACCCTATTTCTACCCATGATGAACGAAACTCAGATAGCACAAGCATGACATCTTCAACACTTTCTAATAGCAAATTTGTCCTAATTCTCTCTGATGAAGGGGCTTTGAACCTTGGACCTGCAACAACAACTGCATCAATCATAGCTTGCCAATAAGGACTTATGGCATAGTGGAAAGGTATATCAGAATAGTACCAAAAGTTAGCAATGGCCTTCCTTTCCTGACTATGGATATTTTTTTCCAACCAATGGTATCCAAGGTAGGTTGGGAACCGGGTTTTGTGCGGGGAGAAAAAAAGGTGTTTATGTTTCCACCTCCAATGTTGAATGCAGGAGGATTCATTTGGCCTTGAGTTTGACTTGGACTTGGAGGCATGTGTGGGAAATTTGGGAACTGCATTGAGGATTCAATAGAGGGAGATGAAAATGGGGTAGTGGAAGAAAAATTGTCAACTCCAGGAGTTCCTATTTTTTATTTCTTTTCTTTCTTTGCATTATGCTGACTCAACATATCAATGGCCAAGGTTGCTTAGTGTTTGACATTTTCGTCAACGTTTTTTCAGAGACCTATATCATGGCCGGATATTTGTGCAAGGTGGTACTTGAATCTATAAATGCCTCCACTACATTTCGCTTTTCAAAATTTACAAAGGAGCTTGGGGTCTCCAAGAATCTTCTCATAATAAGCCCAAGAAAAGTCATTCTCCCTCGACATTGTTGTTTTTTTGGACTTGTGTTTAAATTGCGACTTCTATTTAGATTTGGAGTTGTGCCTTCTATTTAATTTGGCTCCTGTAAAAGACAATAAAAAATTAAAATTAAACATGCCATATATAACTTCACAAAAAAGAGGGTTGGTTTTAAAGGATATGAGGTTTTGTTAAGGATCAAAGAGGAATATGTCCAACAACACAGGCACATTTCGACCTAATATATCATTATGACCTTGAAACACAATTAGGTATATATGACGAAATGCTACCTAAAGGAAATATTATCAAAATATATTTCATTGTAATCTTGAATTTGCAAGTTCATTTAGCATAAGACAACTAAACCAATACATCAATAACACATTCAGGAAGAACAAAAATACCCAAAGTTGTGAATGCATGGTTAAAGCCTTTGGGGTCGGAAAGACATCGACCAAGGAAGGAATGCTTGATGACTTGGCTTGAGGTTGGTATGAAACCATTTCTTAGTGCATTTTTTAAATCTATTTAAACCCCATTTATAGGGTTGAAAAGTCATAACCAAAGGAATACGCTGAACATTCGATTGCTAAACAATGAAACTTGAAACTTGTCATTGAAAACGACATTGAAACATCAATAAAGTAATATACCTATTATTTAAGACAAGTGCCAATGTACCTCGATTGTTGAACAGTGAAGTAGCTAAGCCTGAAGGTAACACACGCTGAAGGTGACGCGCGACTGCCCGAGGGTCGATATGGAGTATGGATAGAGCACACGTTGGCGACTACCCGATATGGAGTCTGGACTTATGCTCACACTGGCAGTTCCTCGATATGGAGTCTAGACTGTGTAATAATGAGTAGTGATTGATTACTGAAGGTATCAATGTATGAGTTGTGGGCCTAAGAAACGGGAAATAAATTTTGGAACAACCGACGTTTAGTTTTTAGCAATGTGGCATACCTAAACTTGAAAAACTCATGCTCGTTGAGTCAAGGCCGAAAATCGAATAAATCAAAATTAATCGCAAGAATCTGCTTTAATCAGAAAGTCGCAAGTCAAACTTGCATTGACCACAAGTTAAACTTGGTTAACATGAGTTTGACTCACAAAGATTTGGATCGAACCGTTTGGAGAGCGACCAGATTTTGGCTAGTGATTAATTGCGATTGATCGGTGAGTCCTGTTTCACTACTTGTAACTAAAATATGAACTAAAAATAGGAGATCTTACAATTGAACCTAATTGTGAATTTTCTAAACTGAAATTGGCCCATCGGCATCGTTTCTATTTGTGTCTGGGTGCTTCAACGGAAGAGATTCATTTTAAATCAGGTTCATGGAGAAAATCTTTTATGGAAGATGTTTGTTTTATGTCGAGGAAGACATAGTAATATTTTTTATTAAATTTGAATAACAATAGTATCTACTCAGTATCTCCCGTATCTCATTATTTTATCTCTTGTAACTCATATAGAAAGTGGGTTAATAGTGGACATGTAGAATCAAGCTCCACTCCTTTTAATCCAAAGTTCTACATGCAAACCTTTGTGTCACTTGCGCCGCAAATCCTTTGCTGTAGAGTGTGGATTTAACAAGTACCTCTGCGTGACAAAAGCTACACATACCTTTTGACTTGGTTTTTTCAGCTTTTGTCCATTCTTTGTGTGGAGTCTGGGACAACAAGCTCCACATAATTTTTTTCCATACCTCTATGTGAGTGTAAGTTTTCACATCTTCTTTGCTTCAACCAATATCAAAAGCATTTGTGAGCTTCTTTCAAGCCATGAATACATGCTTCAATCATGGAAATTAGCAAAGTTTCTAAAGAAAAAAATAACCATGGAGTTAAACTTTTCCATTTCAAATATGTTAGGATTCTATTGAGTGTTTTTTAGAGATAATTATTAACTGGCCCTTTACTTTTCCCGTTTTCTTAATATAAACTGCATCTCTTATTACATTTATAATCAAGAGATTTACATCAAATACTGGATCAAAGGGCCAAGGACTTTTCATAAATGCTTCCTTGTCCAGTAGAAGAATAAATGGTAAACATGTCATCTTGGCTCCAATTTCTTGGGAATTAATAATTGTTCTAAAAAATGACTACTCTTGTTTGAATCTAGAACTATGTTTAAGCTTTGAAAATGGATTTTCCTCCAAATTGATCTTGGAAAGGTCCTTATTAATGGCTTGTATGTTGAGAAGTATAGCAGAGCTCCCTTTTGAAAAGCCTGATCATCCCATTGTCACCAAGAGCTCCTCCTTTTCCCCAAATTGGACCCAAAACAACATTGAGTACTTAATTATGATCCAACCTGAGAAATTTTGATTGACACTGCAACTCAAGAGCTATTCAATTTAAAGTGCGCTAATATGGTTCATCATTCTTTCATTGAGTATATTGTTTTTGAATTTGTCATTTGTGCTTTTAGTATGTGGTACTGACCTTTCTTCATGTGAAAGGGTTTTTATTCTTGGACTATGACTATGCTAGTAAGATTTATGCCTTTTGTAGTATTTGTACCACATGATCATTTTTGCAAGATGTATGTCCTGTGTGGGAAGAAATAAGCATTTAGTTATTACCTCCTAAACTAAAGCATTGTTTCTTTTATTAGGTGCCATGTAACGTCCTCTACAAATTGAGGACGAATGGGACGTAATATCTTGTCCATCCCTGTAGGCTATAGTCCTCCATAAAGGGGAAAAAGCCCCAAAATACCCATTGTTGGGAAATTTTTGGGGAAACTGGGCTTAAAAATCCCAAATTTGGGGTTTGGAGTAAGGTTTACTCAATCACTTAAGAATATGAAACCCTTCTGGAAAATCTATAAATAAAGAAGGATTGAATTCATTTTGGATCAGCAAGTTTGGATTAATTCATTTGTTTTTGAGCATTAGGTCTGATAGTTTTTTACCCCTTCTATCTCTTGTCAATTTCGGTGGTGAAAGATTCCACCCTAGTTGACATTCCCTTATTAACTCTCTATTTTGGCACAATGGTCTCTGGCTGCGCAGTGAATTCTGTTGGATATTGGTCTCTTGTCTTTTTCTGGGCACAATATTTTTGTTAAAGGTGAATGAATTTGAAGGATAGTGTGAGATAGCTTAGTTCTATTTGGAATATGCCTCCCTTGAAGGAAGAAACAAAGTTTATGAGTCCTTAATATCTTGTTTTGGGAAAAGCACTTACCTTTGGCAGTGGATTCATTTCTGGCACCTGGAGTAGTGAAAGTCTTTGCTTTATTTAGTTTTTGCATGCACAGTTAAAGGGAGCACTTCCCTAGTTATTAATTCTCAACCTTAGCTAAGGAAGCATGTTTGCATATCTCATATTGTATTCAGTAGAGGTAGACTTTAATTGTCTTGTCTATCCATGCAAGGAAGGTGCATTAGGATTAGGAGTTAAGAAATTTGAGACATTGTTGTACATGTTTCCAGATTCATTGTACCTTCTAGACTAAAGGAAAAGTGAATAGTAGTGTTTGAAATTTTTAGTTATTTCCTATTTCAAAGATTAATAAATAGTGCTATGATTTGAGTTTCAAATCTCTGTACTTGTTGTTAGTTTCTTTAGTGGCATGTGCTTCCCTATTCAGAACAAGGGGTTTTTCTGCAGTATCTATCCTCTAAAGCTTCTTCAATGCAAAATTAATATCAAATCATCCCCTTGTACTCTAAAGCATCTAAGGCATCACCCTAGAGAAGCTCCAAAGTAGTCTAATGAGCTTTGACAGGCCAACTCCAACCCCATGTCACCATACATGTGTTGACATCACTGCTACAAAAATTATTCTGAAGTGTTGCATCCTACACCAATTCCTAAGATGGATGCCCAAAGGGGTTCTAGAATGAGGCTCAACCTTCATTGCCACATTTAATACTTTTCAAAGGGACCAATCCCTTTAAACCATACCAATTTTTACACTTTCACAATTTGGCCCTGTTCCTATCAATTTTATATTTTGTATTGAAAAGTCAGTCCTATTTTACCTGTTTATTAACTTTAGGAACAATTATAGGTCAGCTCCAACAAAATGTCAACAAATTTGTGGGTTAGGTTGGCATTTCTCCAAATACTATCACACATGTAGATATAATCACACATTTTCCTTTTTAGATCTTGATTGGTTGAACAAAAGGGTTCGCTTCCTATGTAATTCTGTCCCATACCTCCACATCAGCACTCATAGATAACAATATTCTTAATTCTTCATCTGTGTGCACAGTAAGGTCCCTTTTGGTTGCTATTTTTGATGGAGCAACCTCTGACAATACACCTTTTACCACAGATATGTTGTTGTTGGATAGAAATCTCCAGAGGAGTCTTACACCAGACATATAAATGGATATTGTATATCACAATAATAAGCATTAACATATGAAGATGTGGAAGACCCTAAAATTTGTGCATTCAATCCATTACTTTTTCTTTCATGGCAGATTTCGTTCTGCATAGTAGATGTGTTGTGGCACTTGAGTTTGTTCGCATAAAAAATTCTAAGGCCAAACCTGGATTCTCATTTGTCATGGAAATTCAACATATGCCTTGTTCACCTAAGAACTACTTGTAAATCATATTAGGGTACTCATGTATAATCTCAACTCATCCCACTTAACAAGTTACCAATACAAGGATCATCACATCCAACCTTGGTCTAAAACAATTAAGCAACACAATTTAAATCTTGACATGCCATAGCACCTGACATGTCTTAGAATGCCTTGGCACTATGTGGCATGTGTTAACATCCCCTACATTCCTTGGCATGCTTTGACACTCCCTACCACACCATGGCACTTCCTGACATGCCTTGGTAGTTTAGCATACCTTGGAATTACCTAGCATATAACCTTGTCACTCCATCCTTAACACACCTATAACTCATTGAAACTCCCCCTCACACATTTTTACTCATTCATTTCCATGCATTTTGACCTAGTGCTTCCTTATGTTTCCCTGACACCCCTTAACACTCCCTAGCTCACCCTAGCACCTTACACATCTTGGCCTACCACCTTAACACTCTAGCATTCCTTGGCACTACATAGTATACCTTGTCACTCTCTCCTTAGCACACCTAGAGATCACTGACACTCTTGGTCACAAACTCTTATTCATTCATTTCCATGCATTTTTACCTAGTGCTCCCTTGTGTTTCCCTAGCACTCCTTATCACTCCTTGACATGTGTTGTTACACCCTAACACCTATGACACCTTGGCATGTTGCCCTAGCCTCTAGCATGCCTTAGCAAACCTGGAACTCACTGAAACTTCTAATCACAAATTCTTACTTGTTCATTTCCATTCATTTTGACATAGTTCTCCCTTGTTTTTCCTTGGCGCTCCTAGCTAACACTTCCTTGTATGCGTTGGCACATATTGGCTGCATGTCACCCTAAAACTCTAGCATTCCTTAGCATTGCCAAGCATGCCTTGTAACTCCTCCTTAACACACTTGGAACTCACTGACACTCCATGCCACACACTCTTATTCCTTCATTTCCATGCATTATGACCTAGTGCTCCCTTGTGTTTCCCTAACACTCCTTAACACTCCTTGGCACACATTGGCACACCATGGCACTTGTCACACCTTAGTAGGCTTCTCATGTCCAATCTTAACTCATCCCACTTAACAAGTTAGCAAGTCAAGGCTCACATCCAACTATGCCCATAAAACAACTAAGCAACATAGTTTCCATCTTAACATGCCATAACAGTTGGCACATATAACAATCCATTGGCACTACATGGCACACATTATCATCCCTACATTCCTTGGCATGATTTTCCACTCCCTAATAGACCCTACCACTCCCTAACATGCCCTGACACTCTACCATGCCTTAGCACTGCCTAGCATATACCCTTGTCACTCCCTCCTTAACACAATTGGAACTTTCTGACACTCCCTATCACACACTCTTATCCATTCATTTCCATGCAATTTGAACTAGTTCTCCCTTGTGTTCTCGAGGCACTCGCTGACACACATTGGCACATCTTAGCATGTCGCCCTGACACTCTAGCATTCCTTGGAACTACCTAGCATACATTGTCACTCCCTCCTTGGCACACCTAGAATTCGCTGACAATCCCTGTCACGCACTTTTATTCATTCATTTCCATGCTTTTGAAACTAGTGCTCCCTTGTTTTTCCCTGACCCTCCATAACTCTCCATGGCATGCATTGGCACACCTTAGCACCTAGCACATCTTGTCATGTTTCCCTAGCCTCTATAATTCCTTAGCACTGCCTAGCATACCTTGTCACTCCCTCCTTAGCACACCCTGAAATCATTGACACTTCCTGTCACAAACTCTTAATCGTTCATTTGCATGCATTATTTTCACCTAGTGCTCCCTTGTGTTTCCCTAACTCTCCCTAACACTTCCTAGCACTATTTGGCACACCTTAGCACCTAGCACATATTGGTTGCATGTTGCTTTGGCACGCTAGAATGACTTAGCGCTACTTAGCATACCATGTCACTCCCCTCTTACCACACCTGGAACTCATTGACACTCCTTGTCACACACTCTTATTCATTCATTTCCATGCATTTTGACCTAGTGCTCTCTTGTGTTTCCCTAACACTCGCTAACACTGAACACACATTGGCACACCTAACTGTAATGAGTTTCACTAATAGTCAATCCAAAAACCCTTCTTGAGTTTAGCTAGTTACTTGTTCTTCACTAAGATATTAGGGTTAAGTTTATTGTATAGTGTTCAGTGTGAAAATATTACTAGGTTTTTTTATCGCATTACTTGGAAGGTGGCTAAGCCACAAGCATGGCGGTAAGGTTCCTGAATCTTGGATTGTAAAACTAGCCAAAAAATATATGACTATAATATCTTTGGGAAATCGTATTTCTCTAAAGATATTCATGGTAGTGATTTTCCCATTGGGCTAGACCTGAGAACTCGATTGTTAATTAGATGCAGATAAGTGGTGTTTGATGCCGTAAATGTCAAATATACAGTTCAACAACATGATGGAGGCTTACCTCTGACATCATAATTCAGTTTGTTATCTTTGTGGTGCAAACCCCATGATGTCCAAGTGTGACACCCTCCTTGCAACAACACCCTTCAAGTAGTTACCCAGTGACTTCCTTGCCTTTGATTGCCCTCTCCTCATCTTGTTCACTCTCAGTTCCTTCTCCCTTACTCTCCTCACAATGTGCTCTTTTGCTTCTTATTCTCATTATCCCAATTTATCTTCTCTTTCTACTTCTCACTCCATCCTTCTAGTTAGTTAGGGCTTGGCTAACTATATTTTCCCTTTCCTGCCATTTGGCCTCCCATTTTCTCCCCATCTGTCATTTTCCCTCTTCCTAGGTCTGTTCTAGAATCGACAAGGTGTGAGGGAGGAGAAAAATCCATTCATGTGTGCTAATAGGTTGCAAAATATCTCCCTGCCCTCATTGACTGCATTAAGGCTTGTAAATATTATTCCTGTGAGTGTTTGTGAGTCTCTTCTTAGGTCTTGGGTCAAATTATTTTTGCTCTTTCAACTATATGAGTCGAGTTATATGCTCTTTAACCCCCCCATTAATAGAGTTCCTTATACTTGTATCATGCCCCTCGTATAAAGACATATGTGTAGGTTATTATGGTATATGTTGAACTTTCATTATTACCCTCACCTTGAAGTCATTGAGGTTCCATCTAACCCCCCCTAGTTAATACAAAGTTCATTGAGTTAGAAAAATGTGCCATCAATAATTATAAGTGGTTACCTTAAGGAAGGACCATTGGTTGAAGCCTCATCAATGGAGATTGGGTCGATGGTTAGGGTTTTGATTCAGTTAGACACTATTCACTATTATATTTGTGGGCATAGAGTAATTATGATCTTCCCCATGTACACAAGGATGACTGAGAAGTGTTTTCCATAATCATGCAAGTGGAACTTCAACATGTACAATAGGGTAACCACAAAATATTTATCATATTTATACAATGCAAGGTGATAGGAAAATATTTACATTATATACGTGAATGTACTAATATCAGAACCATTAGCATCATATATACATATTTACCACAAGACGAGGGTCATTACAACCCATTAAAAATAGCCATAAGGCCTTCCTCTTTTGCAGCTCCTTGATCACAAGGTTTTAATTGAAAAACACATAGTTACTTTAAACATTTGTAGGTTGAGGCAGCCACTTCAAGCCCTTGAACTTAAAGATAATCAAATATTTGAAATTTTTTACAATAATAAGTCCATTATGAACACTCCTCATCTTAGAGTTGAGTAGAGAGGGAGAATACTTTATTGATGCCAACCTTGTAAATGAAAAACTTTGCCTACTCATTAGTTGGACTCTCCACCACCAGTTGACACCACTAACAGACACCAAAATTCCAAGATACCCATAATATGTGCCCTACACCCAAGGGCTTAGACTACACCTCCATAAAATGTACCTTGAACTTTAGATGTCCCAAAACAGTAATATCCTAAACCTAGCCTATTTGTTAGATTTTTGTAACTTTCTCCTTAATTGACATTTGTTTTTAACTATTTAATCCACTTACCATATACTCTCCCTTGTTTGCACCCATCTAGTATACAAGAACACTTATGTTTTTAATAAAACCAAGTTCAGAGGGCATGTTTCTTTCTTACACTTAAATGTTTTCAATACAACCAAGTTAAGAGCATGTGTTTCCTTTTCAAATTCCAAAAGTATAACATGTCTATCTCTATAAACTAACAACAAAATCATTGCATAAAAAAGGTCATCTTAACATTAAATTAAAATTAGATTATATTATTATGCTAAATACACCAAATATGGAAAAAATGTTTTCAAACACAACCATAAAAAAAGTGTTAGTTTATCAAATACAACTACAAACTTATTAAGCCAGCCTAGATCCATCTCAACCCAGATCTATCTAGTGCCAAGAGGGATCCAATTTCTCGATGTGAAAACCTCTTTTTTGGCACTTGATAGATCCAGGTTAAGATGGATCTAGGATGGTTATATAATACTATATAATATCTATATTTGTATCTATGTGTCTCTTTCTTATTCCCTCTCTCTATCTCACCTCCCAAACATACACACTCTCTCTCCATGTCTATCTCTCTCTCCCTCCCTCTTCCTCTCTGCCTCTCTCTCTTCCCTCTATCTCTCCTCTCTCCATCGCTCCCTTGTCACTCCCTCTCCCTCTCTACCTTTGTCCCTCTATGTCTTTCTTCTTCCTTCCCTCTCTCTCCCCCTACAACTTCATCTCCCTCTCCTCTCTCTTAGTCCTCTCTCTCCCTTTCTCTCTCACCTCCCTTTGTCCCACCCCCATCACTCTCTCTCTCTCACCCCTCCATCTATGTACCTCCCTCTCTGTCTCTTTCCCTTCTCTCGCTATCTTTATCCCCACCTATTCTCTCTCTTCCCTCCTCTCTTCTCTCCCTCTCTCTCTATCCATCTATCCCTTGTCACTCCCTCTCTCTCTCCACCTCTATCTCCCTATGCCTTAGTTCTTTCCTCCCTCTCTCTCCCCCTCCAACTCCATATCTCTCTCTCTCCCCCCCTCCAACTCCATATCTCTCTCCCCCCCTCTCTTCTTCTCTCTCTTCCTACCTCCTCTCCGTCTCCCCACATCACTCTCTCACTCTCTCTCTCTCTCCCTCCACCCTCCATCTTTGTCACTATATCCCTTCCCTCTCTTCCCTTCACTTTGCTTGCTATCATCACTTTTGAGTTAAGATAGATCTATGTTGGTTCTTCCTAATATTTGTATTATATAAATTTCCCATCTTTAAATACAAAAGTATTCTCATTTGTAATTTTATTAAAACCTTAATTTAATATATATGGGAATAATTTTAGTAGTCTTGAGGATAGAGGGTTTATATATATCTCAAAACTAATTACAACCCTTTTCCTATTAGCTTCAAATAAAAAATGTTATTAAATTAAATTAAATTAAAATATTTTTATTGTGAAATAAGTTATGGTTTTTGGGGATGTGGTATTGATAAGCCATGGTATTGGTCCATGGTATTATAACAAAGCCTATTTACAAGTTAATAATATCCATGGTAAAGTGGGGGTGAATATGGATGGTTAAGAATCTTGTCATATTGTTATAAAATATTTATATTGTGAAATAAGATATGATTTTTTGGCATGTGGTATTGATAAGCCATGGTATTAGCCCATGCTATTGTAACAACGCCTATTCACAAGTTCATAATATCAATGAAAAAGCGTGGGTGAATATCCATGATTAAGAATCCTGTCATATTCTTATAAAATATTTTGATTTTGAAATAAGTTATGTTTTCTGGGCATGTGATATTGATAAGCCATGGTATTGGCCCATGGTATTGTAACAAAGTATATTTCCAAGTTAATAATATCCATGGTAAAGTGAGAATGAATATCCATGGTTAAGAATATTTTCATATTGTTATAAAATATTTTGATTGTGAAATAAGTTATGTTTTTAGAGCATGTGGTATTGATAAGCCATAGTATTGGCCCATGGTATTATAACAAAACCATTTTTTTACAAGTTAATAATATCCACTATAAAGTGGGGGTGAATATCCATGGTTAAGAATCTTGTCATATTGTTATAAAATATTTTGGTTGTGAAATAAGTTATGGTTTTTGGGCTTGAGGTATTGATAAGCCATGGTATTGGCTCATGGTATTGTAACAAAACCTATTCACAAGTTAATAACAAAATCAAAATATAACAAATTGAATTTTATTATTTTTATTATTAATTGAGCCAACATTTAGATTTTTGCACTCATCCCCATACTTTTGACTTTTATTATTATTATTACTATTATTATTTAACTAATCCCATATTTAGAATTGTTTACATACTTACATTACACCTACACATCTACTCTATACTCTATAAATATTGTATTTATTGTTTTTAAGGGAGGGAAATTTTAACATTTTTGAAAAAATTCAGCCTTAATTTTGATGTAACAAAGCCCTCCCAAGTAATATATTTTCACTTTTAATAGGGCGGAGGGAAAACGAGTAGATATTTCACTTTTCACGGGTGGGAGGGAAAACAAGATTGAAGAGAGTTGTGAATTAAATTTTCACTTTTCATAAGGCAGAGGGAAAACGAGTAGCATATTTTCACTTTTCACAGGCGGGAGGGAAAACGAGATTGAAGAGAGTTGTGAATTAAGGTTTTACCAGTAACAGACTAATATCGAACCCCACCATTGGATCTTCAATCCATTAATAGTGCCCAGGTATGTTTCATTTCTAACCTAGCTGCATTTCCACCCCACTTTAGTCTTCTTCCACACAGGGAGGAGTACACACACCTCAGATCTCTAACCCCAACATTGGATCTTTAATCCATTAATGACGCCTAGGTATGTTTCATTTCTAACCTCGTTGCATTTCCACCCCACTTTTAGTCTTCTTCCACACAGGGATGAGTACACACACCTAAGATCTCTGGTTCAAAATTCACTATTTTTTCAGCCTTGCTTTTAAGTTTAAGAGTAGCATATTTTCACTTTTCATAGGGCGAGAGAGAAAATGAGATTGAATAGAGTTGTGAATTAAGGTTTTACCAGTAGAAAATTGATATCAAACCCCACCATTGGATCTTCAATCCATTAATGGTGCTCAAGTATGCTTCATTTATAACCTCGCTGCATTTCCACCCCACTTTTAGTCTTCTTCCACACAGGGAGGAGTACACACACCTCAGGTCTCTTCTTCCACTATTATTGTTTTTAAGGGAGGGAAATTTTAACATTTTTGAAAAAATTCAGCCTTAATTTTGATGTAACAAAGCCCTCCCAATTCCAATCTTCATTTACGTTCTAAAACAAGTAGCATATTTTCACTTTTAATAGGGAGGAGGGAAAACGAGTAGGTATTTTCACTTTTCACGGGGCGGGAGGGAAAATGAGATTGAAGAGAGTTTTGAATTAAATTTCCACTTTTCATAAGGCGGAGGGAAAAAGAGTAGAATATTTTCACTTTTCACACACGGGAGGGAAAACGAGATTGAAGAGAGTTGTGAATTAAGGTTTTACCAGTAGCAGACTAATATAGAACCCCACCATTGGATCTTCATTCCATTAATGGCACCCATGTATGTTTAATTTCTAACCTCGCTGCATTTCCACCCCACTTTAGTCTTCTTCCACACAGGGAGGAGTACACAGACCTCAGATCTCTAACCCCCAACATTGGATCTTTAATCCATTAATGGCACCCAGGTATGTTTCATTTCTAACCTCACTGCAATTCCACCCCACTTTTAGTCTTTTTCTACACAGGGAGGAGTACACACACCTTAGATCTCTGGTTCAAAATTCACTATTTTTTTCAGCCTTGCTTTTAAGTTTAAGAGTACCATATTTTCACTTTTCATAGGGCGAGAGAGAAAAAGAGATTGAAGAGAGTTGTGAATTAAGGTTTTACCAGTAGCAGACTGATATCAAACCCCACCATTGGATCTTCAATCCATTAATGGTGCCCAAGTATGTTTCATTTATAACCTCATTGCATTTCCACCCCACTTTTAGTCTTCTTCCACACAGGGAGGAGTACACACACCTTAGATCTCTGGTTCAAAATTCACTATTTTTTTCATCCTTGCTTTTAAGTTTATGCTTTAATCTTTGTGCCTCACTTTGTTACTGTTTGCAGGGATGGCATTGGCATTTGATGACTTTGGGAAGCCATTTATTATAATAAAGAAGTAAGGGCAGAAGACCCAAATGAGAGGCTTAGATGTTCAAAATTTCTAACATTGTGGTCACCAGGGTTGTTATGAGAATACTGCGCACCTCACTAGACTCCAATGGAATAAAAATGAAGCTCTAGAACCCCTGCGATGATGTCATCATCAGTAAGCTCCTATTCTTTTTATTCATTCTCTATTTCTAGATCAGTGAAACTGCCCTTAAATTATGAAAATTAGTAGAATTTATTTTAAAACTTGTATGATTCATAACTAAAAATTACTTAAATTTTCTGCAAAGGCTGAAATAAACCATTAAATTATGAAAATTAGTATAATTTACTTTAAAACTTATATGATTCATAACTAAAGATTACTTAAGTTTTCTATAAAGACTAAAATAAGCCAATACTCTGCGATCTACTCACTCTTTCTCACAAACTCTGAGGCCCACCGAGCTAGATGCTCTAATGTGCATTAAGGGAATTTCAGCCCCTAGATTTGTATGTGCCATATTCCATCATGTTGGTTCCATTTATAGGTGCATGTCGATTTTCGTTGTGGGTAGTTCTCCTATTTTATACATTTCAAACATAGCTACATGGTGTTGGTCCATGCATGTAATATACCCAATAAATTTTGTGCACTTTGAGGATGTGGTACTTCAAATTACCACCTAAATTTACACAAAAAATGAACCAAATTCACACAAATTTACCAAGTAACTGAACTGAATAATTCACACAAAAAGTAAACCCAAATTCGCACAAATTTACGAAGTAACTGAACTGAATTGTCCTGTTATTAACTATTTACTATTGGCATGCACGAAACTATGGATTTATGCAACCTAAATACACGCAACCATTCCATTAATCAGGAATCCATAAATCACAAATGTGGCTAACACAAGCAGGGCAACCTAAAAATAAATTCAGCAATGAAATAAACCATAAATAATTAGTAATAGTTCAATACAATTCATATATACATTTAGGAATACTTATCTATTTGGAATTGTTCAACAATTAGTTGTAGAAGAGGGAAGTAAGATCAAAACCATATAACTGAAGATCAATCACAGTTCATATTTTACTCGATCACTGGCTTCATCATTGACATTAACACTATTTCACTTGATCACAAGATCCATTGTTAGTAAGATCTTTATTTGACAATAGATCACACATAAGGGTATGCCGGCGTATTGTCTTACTGTCCATAAGCATATTTGAAATATAATATCTTCATGAGTATAATTGATGGCCTTTACTATATTGGAGCATCTGTATTTTTCCTTCTTTTATGGTTTTTCTCTATAGAGTTGATTTTACTGGGTGTACAATGTATGCATCTCAAAATTTTTCTTTAGGAAATCCTATTTTTATTATTTCAAAGAAAAACTCTCTGGGGAATCCCAATGGATGTTTCTCCACATTCATGGATGGCATCCCTGGTAAACCCATTGGCATTGACTAGTGCACCTCACCCAAGGGATTTCGAACAGGACACCAGTTAGCACAGAACTAGCCAAATACCCAGTAACTTTAATGATATTCTGTTGGGCTAACCCCTTCGGCTCAATAAATCATAATCAAGTACACTATTTCCTATATTAACATATTGATCCTATTTAACATTTTGTTAGAGTAACGATAACAATCCAAGTCTGTTGCCCACGGGGCTTTGGATTGATGGTGAATGGGTGCATTGTTAAGGCACTCCTTGCGATAGGTCACCGGTTCAAATCCCCCGTGGGTACTTAGGTTAGTCTTAACTAGAAAAAAAAACAATCCAAGTCTGTTCCTATTTTTATTTTGGTTTTTAATTCCTTTTTTGGTGTGGTAACAACTTTAAGTGACTGTATAGATGTTTATTTTTGTCAGAGTATGTGTTGAAAAGTATATACTCTCTTACATTCTACCTTGTCTGTTATGTATTGATGGAGTTCAGTTTCATTAGTCGTGACCAAAGAACTGTGTCAGGCATGTATACAAGGATTCTTGTATCACTATTTATAAATTGAACATTGTCCTTAAACAAGCAAAGTAGATCCCTAATGCTATATGTTTGCATCTTAGGGAGCTTCCAGTCCTAATAAATGAGGTGAAATTTAAGTGTTTCCAAAATCCCAATCTCAGGTTTTGTGAATTCACTCATATATGGTCCTGGAAAAGCTAAGTGAAATTTAATTATTTCCAAATCTTAAGTTTTGTGATTTCACTCATATTTTGTGGATTCTTTGAGCAAACGGGAAGAATTTATTTTAGTTGCATTCAAATTTTCCAAAAATAATACTAAATTTCTCCTTGACTAAAATTCTCCCTAAAATGGCTTTGGGATTGAAAATTTTGTAAATATTTTTAGGGAAACAACCCAAAATACTTTTTCCAGATTAGAGTTTTATAACACTAGGTACTAAAATAGTCTTCTATTTTCTGCTGCAAATGTCTGATAGAGTATGCCCAAAAATTGATCAGAAAATTAGGTAGATGCGCTGGACGGACTAAATAATTTTGAATGAATAATCACTTAACATAAATGATATATTAGGTTCCATAAATATATAACTTAGAAGCATGAACTGAAGAATAAATCTCAACGAGATTGACATATTCTTAATTGAGTTGAATGAGGCCAAGAATAACTTTGACTAGAGGGTGTTGAAAATGGCAGAATTTTGTTCTGGTTAGATAGATTTAGAACTAAAAATGAGCAGTTTTCTTTCTTGCATAACTTGGGAAGATTTTTGTATCTCAAGTCTCAACCTTACTGAATAGTATGATGTATGCCTTGCAATGTTGAGATATGATGTGATACCACTTGCTAGTAACATAAACACTTTGGATGAAAATTTAGTTGTGAATTTTACTTGCAAAAGATATAACTAAAAATATAGATTAATTGTCCCTTGTGTAGAATTTCCTTGAAATTTTGCTACTGCTTGAATGAATAAATCTGAAACTAATTGTTGCACCAAGACAAAAAATATCTCTACCAATTTGTAGTGGAATAGAATAGAAATAAAACATAGTCACACTATAACAAAAAAAAAAAAAAAAACAAAATTTTCTAGGGAACCCAACTGGGAAAACCCTCTGCTAGATATAGAAATTTAAAATACTATCCATATTAGACTTTGAGAAACCTTCTTCAAGACCAGGTTCATCGATGCTTATTGATTTCCATATTCATTTTCATAAGCATTAGGGTTGTTGTCCATCAAATTAGAGTAGCTAGAAAGTGTCCCTTTGATTTCAGAAAGCAGATCAAGATCAACTTCATCCAAGAATCCCCTTGAAGGCTCATCAGTAGCAAGAATAAAGGTCTTTTTTTATTTTATTTCATCATATGCATCCATCATAATCATTGATTTTTCTTCATTTCTTTCACAACCATTTTCAATGTTAGATGCAAAAGGTAATTTAGTATGATATAATCCTTAGGTTGTTGGTTAATTTATGTTGTTTGAAGTTTATTGAGTTTGAGTTTTATCATGAAACTACTAGAAGCGTACGAGCATGGGTGAGTTGATTATCTTGGTAACAATGTTATGGTTTGATCTAATCCTTAAAACTAAATTATAGTTGATGGTCAAAATTTCACATTCCTTTCATTTTTTTTATCTTCACATATAACAAATATCTTTATGTTATAGCCTCTAGCTAGATATATACAGTAATTTCCACTCAGAAGTTGGATGCCATCATTTTGGACCTTGAGCTTAATCAACTTACGTTTGTTTGAGTTGAAAATGTCATTAGATCTCATTATATTGTCTATTGCAGAGCATGAATCCAATTTACCTTTGTTTCAGTTTAAAATGTAATTAGATCTCGCTATATCATCTTTTGTAGAGAATGAATCCAATTTCTCATAGTCCATTTGCTTGAGGTATAACAAAGCTACTTTAATTCATTAAACTTACTTTTCATATTCTATTTATTGATTGTGATTCTGCAGGCCACATCTGCATTGGAAAAGGGGCATATTTAATGAAGTGTGGAAGGAGAGGGAAGCTTCAGTTATGTCCTTTCAAACTTTCTAAGGTATGTAATAAATTTTTTTAAAAATTCTCCATATAATGTTGTGCTTTAACTTTTTCTTTTGATAATGGATTATTTATGTGATCTCCCCTCTCTTACACACAACCAGAGTCTAGACATACATGGTTTTTTGGGATATGTGGACAATGGACAGATTTACGCTAGCCATTTATCTAGAAATTTACATTGTAGAAGATCAAGCATTTACAATTGAATATTTCCTTGCCACTAAATTAGAGTTGAAGAGTCGGACTCCTATTTTTTAGGAATATACCTCACTTTTAAATCAATTTATTGTTGAATCTGTATAGACCTTCCATGGGAGGGCAAAGAGTGATCACTACCATTGCTTAATCTTTCTATAGACCAAGTAAAGATTCCACATGTGTATAAACTAGTGGCTCCTTGGAGAATCCCAAGAGTGGCGCCATTGTAGCAACAATAAATTTGTTTATTTTGAGTTCTTCATTAGTGCATTGATAGTATATTGTTTATTCCATACAATACCTCAACAGTGTATGATCAAATTACAGTTAAGGTTGTCATAATATTTTGACTTACTCTCTTTTAGAGGGAAACTAGAGTGTGTGTCAAGCTTGCACGTCACAATTGTATCATGGAAAGTTTACCTAGGACAAGTTTTGTGGATCTAAGTAGCAAGATACATGTTGGAATTCAAGAGGCAACAATACTACAAAGAGGGAAAGAGGTTTAATAGTTAACCTGGCTTTCACATTATGGTTGGAGTCGGTTTGTTGGCAAGATGCTGGATACCCCAACTTCCTTTTTATGGCTGATTGCAAGATTGAATCCTTCGACATATTCCTCACTCAATTATCATTAATTGATGGGTTTTCTTAGAAGTGCTTCATAGCTATAAGCTTTACTAGAGTTGTTCTTGAGTCTTTGGAGGTGGTTAGCTTTTCAAAGCACACACGTACAAGAAGAGGAGAAATAATATGCCTGGCTAATTTGAAGTTATCTACCTATGAATAGGGTGTTCCCATTCATAAACCTGACGACTCTCTCTACTTATTTCTACTGAACAAATTTGGGACTTTCCATGAATCGTGAGACAATTTCAACCCCATAACTATAAATTTTTTATTTAAATCTATACCCAATATATTAGAATCTGCACAAGGAGAACTCCATTCTTGTTTCGAAAGAACTTGCAATCAACTTGTACCATGTTATTTAATCTTTTCTATATTTATTTGCATCCTTGGTCTATGACATAAAGATGCAATAGACTACCCTGAATTTTCTATACTAACACTCCTAAAAAATAATAAAGTTTGCCCAAATCTATCATTTCAAATGATCTATGTAGCTCACCTTTTGGTTTTTCAATTATCGAAGTTGTTACCTATATTGATGAGATATTATACAACCGATACCACAGTGGCAATATATGTTATAGTTTATCCATTTTTCTTTGAAGGTGTTTCTCCTTCAGTAGAGCAGTAATACACTGCAGTTTCCATTTAGGGGAGAAGTGTACCTAGTAGCAACCTTGGCCTGTTTGGAGATGGGTTGAATGCACATTAGTCTCTATCTGTTGTGTTGAAGGTGTTTCTCCTTCAACAATACTTCATCTCAGTAGATTCTTTCGGTCTACACCTTTAGTAGATGCATCCAGCCTTGGGATACATGTTGTAGATTATAGTTTTCCTATGAGGTTGTAGCAGCAATGAAAGAAGTGCATCAATTTTAGGCATCTTGTGGTTGTTGTATGAAAGCATGTTTGTTTAGTGTTTCCCAAACTTAGATACAACCATATTTAGTATGCTTTTATAGTTTGACTTAGATGCTCACTTTTCTTAATTTAGGTGTTTTTCTTAGTTCTGTTTTATGCACAGATTTATCTTTAAGAAAAGTGCACAGTAGAGAAGGGTTCTATATTTTGAGTAGGGGACACACTTCTAGGTAGGAGGTACCCTATTCTGAAAAGATTTTTCCATGCAGGTTAGGTGCTTTATCCAAGAATCCCAAGAGGCGCTATTGTAGCAATAATAAATTCATTTATTTTGAATTCTTCATTAGTGCATTGATAGTATATTGTTTATTCCATGCAATACCTCAATAGTATATGATCAAATTGTAGTTAATATTGTCATAATATTTTGAATTACCCTCTTTTAGAGGGAAACTAGAGCGTGTGTCAAACTTGCACGTCACAATTGTATCATGAGGAGTTTACCTGGCATGAGTTTTGTGGATCTAAGCAGCCAGATACCTATTGGAATTCAAGAGGGAACAATACTACAAAGTGGGAAAGAGGTTTCGCAGTTAACCTACCTTTCACATTATGGTTGGAGTGGCAAGACTCTGGATACCCCAACTTCTTTTTTATGACTGAGTGCAAGATTGAATCCTTCGACATATTCCTCTCTCAATTGTCATTAAGCGATGGATTTTCTCATAAGTGCTTTACATCCATAAACTTTACCAAAGTTGTTATTGAGTCTTTGGATGTGGTTATCTTTTGGAAGCACACACGTACAAGAAGACGAGAAATAATATGCCCAACTGATTTCAAGTTATCTTCCTACGAATAGGGTGTTCCCTTCCATAAACCTGACGACTCGCTCTGCTTCTTTCTAGTGAACCAATTTGGGACTTTTCATGAATTGTGAGACAATTTCAACCCCATAACTATTAGTTTCTTATTTAAAGTTATAACCAATAGATTATAACCCGCACAAGGAGAATTCCATTCTCGTTTCAAAAGAACCTGCAATCAACTTATACCATGCTATTTAATATTTTATGTATTTCTTCGCATTCTTGGCCTGTGACATAAAGACGAAATAGGATACCTTGCATTTTCTATACTAACACTCCTAAACAATAATAAAGTATGCCCAAATCTATCATTTCAATTGATCTATGCATCTCACCTTTTGGTTTTTCAATTATCGAAGTTGTTACCTATATTGATGATATCATCGATAACCGAGGCCACAGTGACAATATCTGTTAGAGTTTTATCCGTGTTGCATTAAAGGTGTTTTTTCTTTAGCAACACTACAATACATTGCAATTTCCATTCAGTGGAGAAGTGTACCCAGTAGCATCCTTGGTATGTGTGGAAATGGGTTGAATTCATAGTAGACTTTATATATTGTTTTGAAGGTGTTTCTCCTTCAATAATACTTCATCTCAATAGATCCTTTCAATCTATACCTTCAGCAGATGCACACAGCCTTGGGGTACATGCTATAGATTCCAGTTTTGTTGTGAGGTTATAGCAACGTTGAAAGAATCGCATCGATTTTAGGCATCTTATTGTTGTTTTATGAAATCATGCTTGTCTAGTATTTCCCAAAATAATATAATCCATATTTATTATACTTTTATAGTTTGACTTAGATGCTCACTTTTCTTAATTTAGGTGTTTTTCTTAGTACTATTTTATGCACAAATTTATCTTTAAGAAAAGTGCACAGTAGAGAAGGGTTCTATATTTTGAGCAGGGGACACTCTTCTAGGTAGGAGGTACTCTATTCTAGGGAGCTTCTGTCATGCATGTTAGTTGCTTTATCCTAGACAGAGTTCCAAGTCCTTACCTCCTTGAAAAAGTCCCTACCAGACAAGACGCCGGTGGATAGAGTTCTAAGTCGATAAATTTTCCAAAAACCCACCTGAGCCTAGCTATCTAGCCTAGAATCCTTTACATTCCAGTCATCTCTTGGTTGTGATTTCATAGAGAGCGCCCTCTCTAGTTTGCTAGGTCTAACTACCAAACTAAAAGCTTGTTCCGTGGTTACCTTCGTTGATCTCCTCATTAGCCTGGGACATTATGGAGGATAACAAAGGGCATGACAACTAGGGAGTGCTAAGGTGTTCTAATGAATGTAAGGTTCCTAAGTCATGGAAAAATGAAATGCTAGTTGTGAGGTCATGACTACCAAGGTGTGTTAGGGAATGCTAGGGCATGCTAATATGTGCCAGAGAGTACGAAGACATGTCAAACAAGCTAAGATGTGCCAAGTGCTAAGGCATGCCAAGATGTACAAGGGTTCCAAGTCCCTGCCTCCTCTTCTTCCATATGTTATCCACTTATGACATTTCCTTTGCAATCTTTGGTGCATTTCATAGTTATAGGTCATTTATAGGTTATAAATGTCTTGAGAGTTTCACTTCTAATTGAGTATTCAATTGAACATATTGATTCTCTTATACATAACCATTTTTCCCTCCACCCAATTTTCATAACTTCAATAACCATTAGGTAGGGACCTACAACTTCGATGTTTCTTTGCTTTTTTAGTAAAATATTGCCTAGACTTTAATTTATTGAAAGTAGTAGAATTTACAATTTATGAAGTTTCAAGGTCTAATTTTTAAAAATATAATTCTTTAAAGGGTGCTAGCTCAATGGAAGAGCACCTGCTTTACAAGTAGGAGGTTGGTGGTTCAATTCCATCGTGCCTTGACATCCATATGGAATGGCGACGATCAATTTTTGGTGACAAAGGCTCTTTTGACCATCACCAATGAGCTTTGGTGACATTTTTCGACCCTCACCAAAAATATGAAATGGTGACGGTCAACGAATGCCACCATATATACGCATCAATAATGACGACCCTCAAAGGTCCGTAACCATAAATCGTTGTTGTTGATATGAAATGGTGACGGTCGTTGTCCATCATTATAGTCATTATTCATGACAGACCTTGAATGTCACCACAAAATCAATACTTCTAGCAATGTAGCTTTTCATGACGGCCAATGAGCGTCACCATATATATGCACCAATAGTGACAGTCATCAAAGATCCATTACAATAAATCATTATGGTTCATATGAAATGGTGACGGTCACTATCTGTAATTGTGACGGACCTTGAATGTCACCATAACACCTATACTTTTGGCAATGCCACCTTTGGTGATGTTCAATTTTTGGTGACTGAGGCTATGGTTCATCACCATTTCTCATACGCAATGCTGACGGTCGCTATATGTCATTATAAATCATTATTGGTGACAAACTTTGAATGTCACTACAACATCTATACTTTTGGCGACGCCACCTTTGGTGACGTTCAGTTTTTGGTGATGGAGGCTATGGTCCATCACCATTGCTCATATGAAATGGTGACGGTCGCTATTGGTCATTATAAATCATTATTGGTGACGAAATTTATATGTCACTACAACACCTATACTTTTGGTGATGCCACCTTTGGTGACGTTCAGTTTTTGGTGACGAATGCTCTTTTGATAGTCACTAATGAGCTTATGGTGACATTTTTTGCCCCTCACCAATGTCCTTTTTTCTTGTAGTGCCACATGAAGCTCCAACCACTAATTACACTTTGAGTGATGTGATTGACAAAATTGGGAGACTCAATATTGATTCATCCCCAACTAAGTCAACAGAGAAGCCTGAGCCATCTCAAAAAGGTCCTCCAAAATGGCTGACATAGGCACTTGAAAGTGTTCATCTTGATGAGGTTGGAAAGACAGGAACAAGGAGCTTTACTAGAAAGAATGGAGATGATGGAAATGATTCTCATTCACTTGTTAATATGGATGTTTCTTATGATTGTGAACTGAATTTATCTTCAGATTTTGAACCAACTTCCTTCAAAGAAGTCGCTTATCATGATGAATGGAAAGAAGCGATCAAGGATAATTTTAGGGGCGAATGTTCGCCCTTTGGCGAAATTAAGGGGTTTTAAATTTTTAGTGGGCGAATATTTTGTATCATAGTACATTTTTACAAATCACCTCAAATAGCCCACCTTATTTTAAGGGAGAGGGTAAAAAAGGTAAATTTAGCCCTTGAAATTAGGACTTACAACCTTCCATTCGCCCATTTTCAAGAATAGGTTTTATTTAAGTGAATCCATTCGCCCATTTTCAAGAATAGGTTTTATTTAACTGAATCCTATGGGCCAAATACCATATTTATAAAAGAGGTATGGTAAATAAATAAAACATTTTTTATATTTACTCCATAAGTCACCTTATATACATGTAAGGGTGTAAACAAATAAAAATATAAGTAAAGTTGAGGTATGGTAAATAAATAAAACGTCTTTTTATACTTACTCAAAAGGTATGGTAAATAAATAAAAATATAAATAAACTAGACGTATCGTAAATAAATAAAACCTCTTTTTATATTTAGTCCATAACCCTCGTTCTATTTATGAAGGCTCAAGAAAGAGGTTTTATTTAAGTGAATCCTATGGGCCAAATACCATATTTGTAAAAGAGGTATGGTAAATTAATAAAAATATAAATAAACCAAAGGTATGGTAAACAAATAAAATATTTTTTTATATTTACTCCATAAGTCACCTTATATTTACCAACACTCAAAAAATGGGTTATATTTAGGTGAAACCTATGGCCAAAATACTATGGGACAAATACCATGGACTAGTTTGTTATTAATACCATGCAAAAACCATTATTAACCCTAATATTAGAAATAATAAAAATAAAAATGGCACATGGTATTGACCCATGGTATTTACCAAAATGGCACATGGTATTGACCCATGGTATTCACCTGGAATGTAGCCTATTTAAATGGGGGAATTAAACCAACATGTAGCCTATGCTAAGATTCACTAGGACTTAACAATGTTTTATTATTTAGTGAAAGACTCGCCAAGATCTTACAAGATTTTATAATTGAGTAAAATATTCGCCATGCCTGGTGAGAGATTCACCAAAAAATTATATATACATATTATATTATTGATAAAATCGCCTTCCATTTTTCCTATATACCATGGAGATTCGCCCATTTATTATATTTATAAATTTAGGGGGGGTTCTTAAAATTTTCCCTGGAAGCGATGCAAAAAGAGTATGATGCCTTGATAAAGAATAACACTTGGAAGCTGGTTGATCCTCCATTGGAAACCAAACCAATAGGTTGCAAGTGGGTATACAAGAACAAGTATAAAGCTGATGGCTCAGTGGCTCACTTGAAAAGCACAAAGTCGGGCTTGTGGAAAAAGGTTTTGCATAGAAGGAAGGGGGCGACTATTAGGAGACTATTTCCCCCACAACGAAATGGGATACCATCCGAACACTCTTTGCCTTGGCATCTCAGAATGGTTGGAATTCCATCAAATGGATGTAAAAAATTCTTTCTTGAATGGAGATCTGAAAGAGAATGTTTTTATGTCCTAGCCAGAAGTATTTTTTGTGAAGGGTTAAGAACATAAAGTATGCAAGATTGTAAAATCCTTTTATTGCCTCAAGCAAGCACCACGAGCCTAGTACGAGAAGTTAACTGAGCATCTTCTGAAACTAAAATAAAACATTATGATCTTGATGATGAAATTTTTTTTGTCAATAAAGTTGGCTAAACATTTGTATATATTATGGTGTATGTAGAAGATATTTTGATGACAGGGAACAATGATAACTATATTGCATCCATAAATAAGGAATTGAGGAAAGGTTTTCGAATGACAGGCTTGGGGTATGTTCACTACTATCTTGGTATTGAAGTAACTCAACATCCGAAGTTTATATTCCTCTCTCAGAAGAAGTACATTGGAGATTTGTTGAACAAGTTTGGCATGGCTGAGTGCAATCCTTTGACTACTCTAATGGAATAGAACTTAAAGCTCACATCCATTGAAGGAAAATAATTTGAGGATGCAAAAAAGTATAAACAGCTTGTAGGAAGTCTCAACTACTTGACTACTACAAGACTAGACATTTCATTTGTTGTTGGAATCCTCTCCAGGTTTATGCAAAATCCTTGTGAGGGACATTGATCTACTGCGAAAAGAGTTCTAAAGTACTTGAAGGGAACTCAAGACTTTGGACTTAAGTATAAACAGGTAGGTGACTTCAGCTTGATTGGATACTCTGATTCAAACTTCGATGGAGATAAATAAATTGGGGTATCTTCTTCAGGTTATGCTATGAGTCTTGTATCAGGATCTGTCTCCTGGAGGTCACCGAAACAATCAGTTCCAATAGGTTCCACAACTGAGGCAAAATATGTGGTAGTAGCTCAAGAAACAAAGGAAATTGTGTGGCTCAGGATAATTCTGGAAGATTTGTAGGTGAAACAAGTGCATTCAACTCCACTCATGATTGAAAAATGATCTGAAAATCACCCTTTAGTGACCTCAGTTAAATAATTTATGAATGAAGGTATTACAGACTCCTGTGCTGGTGTGTGTCTATGTTATTTTAGGCAATGGATTGATCATACTGCAAAATACACAGACACTAGAAATATGGAAAACAACAAGAGAAACACAGTAAGCAAATACAAGAACACAACAAATTAATAAGGAGTTCACCCTATCCTCCAGGGCTACGTCTTCGGTCCAGCTTTCAGTGATGGCCTTCTTTTATTGTGTCTTTAAAGCAGAGATTTACAATGAGGAGCTTGATCTGAGTCTCCTGAAACATAATTGCTTGGTAGGGTGGTCACTGGATTCCCCAAGCCACTAGAGTGCATAGACTCTTTTCCTTACTAGCTCTTGACCTCTCTAGTCTTCAATGGGAGGAGCCCAATGTGGTGCTCAATTCCTGATAGATCCTCTTAGGGATTGCTCGATGTTTCCTTATGTTGCAGGTCAGCTCGACCCTTTGTCTTTCTGCTTCTTGCTTCACTGTCTTTTCTTCGCTCTTGCTTTTCTTCCTTCTCTCCGTGTTTTGTTCTCTGTTTGTACATGGCTAAAAGCCAGTCTGTCTCATGACTACTTGCTTCCTCTTCCACCCCCATCGGATTGCCTGCTGCTGCTCGCTTGGAGTTCCTTGTCTCTGCATCTTCATCAACAGCTCACAGGGAGTGGCCACTTGTCCTCTTACGAACTACGCCAACTCTTCCTCGTCAGTTCGGTTTTCCAGTTTCACCGTGGAATGACTCATCCGCCACCTCAGCAGTCAAATCGGACATCAAACTTCTCTCTGTTGCAGCTTAATCCCATGTCAAATTTGGTTTCTCCATCGGGTGCGATCTCAGCCGTTAGATCTGGAGCCCCCAGATCCTACGAAATTCGCTCATTTCACGCGGTTGACTTGCTTGATCGTTAGCGCGCGATGAGCGGTGGTTTTCTCTCTCCTCTGCCTGCCACGCATCGGGCGCTGAGTGGAATCACTCATTTTTCTCCAAATCCACTTACCACCCGAGGGTGCCCCCCGATATACTGCCGGTTTTTGAGTGCGGGTCTCGCCTTTAGCCTTCAGCGCTTCCCCCATGGTTTTCCCGTCTTCCATGCAACTGAGCGCTCGGGGCCTTTCCTTCTCGAGGGGTTTTTCCCAGTTTAGCGTGATAGCGCTAAGCGCTAATCGCGCAACAGAAATTCTCTCTGTTTCCCGATTCGGGCTTCCCAATGGCCAGTTTTTCCTCCTGCGCGGTCTCCATGGGCCTCGGTCAGCGTGCTTTGACCGAGGTCCTCGTCGTTCCTCGTTGGCTGCAAACTGCCACTGTCAGAGGTCTTCCTGATCACTCTGTGTTCATAAATTTTGAAGTCTGTCCTATTTTGATACAGTCATGGCTCTCTGATTATTTTCATGGATCTAATTCGGATCACGGCCTTCCCACTGAAAAAGCTTTTGGACCACCAAAAGTTGGTTTTCAAGCATCGACTAAGTGAGGGTACAATTGTCTCACTTGTCCAATCTCTATCCACTTTGCACTGCTCGGCTTTGAACCTTTGAGCCCAATTCTGAGGTACTCAACATCTCTTCTGTGTGTCGTCCTCACCTTCCTGTCCAAAACTATGTCTTCCTGCAATTCATTAAGATATTTAGGTAGAAGGTCATCAATAGAAGGCAATTGACTTTGCTCTTCGGGATCTTCAATTAGAGAAGGTTCAAACAATCTCAAGCAATCTGCATTTACGACTGAGTAGATGTGCATGTAAGCTGGTAGATCAAGGAGAAAAGCATTTTCACCAATCTTCTCAAGTATTTTGAAAGGTCCATACTTGATAGGCTTTAGCTTTTTACCTTCACCTTGCATCCTATCCTTGCTGATATACAGCCAGACTTGGTCACCAATTTGGAAACTATGCTCCATTCGATGCTTGTCATGCCTTGCCTTGTATTTGGCTTGGCTCTTTTCCAGCTATTCCTGTAGTGCCTGATGGATCTCCTAGATTTGTTCAATGAACCTAGTTGCCCTGTCCACATCACTATGTCCCTCAACTGTGGTATCTTTACCAAAGACAAAATCCAAAGGAGACCTTGGTGTGAAACCAAAACACGTCTCAAAAGGAGATCTCTGTGTAGAAGAATGTTTTGCTCTGTTGTAAGCATGATGCACATAACACAAGTGTTCATCCCAAAGCTTAGGATGTTTGCTGCAATATCCTCGAAGTAACTGGATCACTGTCCTGTTAACTACTTCTGTCTGGCCATCAGTTTGTGGATGAAAAGCGATGCTTTTCTTCAGTTTGGTGTCCATCAGTTCCCACAGATTTGACCAAAACTTTCCCACAAATCGGATGTCTTAGTCAGATACAATGGAAGTGGGTAATCCAAAATGAACCCATACATGTTCAAAGAACAATTTTGTAGTTTGTTCAGCTATAATCTATTTATTACAAGGTATCAAAATACACATTTTGTTGAACCTATCCACAACAACATATAGATAATCATAACCTTTCCTAGATTTAGGCAGTCCTCCAACAAAATCCATGGAAACACTTTCCCAAGGGTGAGAAAGAACTGGTAATGGAGAGTACAAGCCTAGTTTTGTATTGTTGGTCTTGATTTTAGCACACATAGTACACTCTCTTACATATCTAAAAACTGTCTCATTCATTTTTTGCCAATAACAAAATCTTTGCAGCTGTGCAACTGTTTTACTTACCCCAAAGTGACCTGATATTAGAGAAGTGTGTGCTTCTTGAATTATCTTTACTCTTTTAGTTTGTGGAATGCATAACTTCCCACAATGGTATAAGAGTCGATCCTTTACATGATAGTCCAATTCTTCTACTCTTCTGCCTTGACTTAAAGTTGCATATACATCTTTAAAGTCTATGTCTTGAGCATATTGTTCCATGTAACTTTCATGTAACACAGAATTATGCTTAAGTATAGTAGATGCACTTATAATGGGTCTTGATAACATGTCTGCAACTTTGTTATGTATGCCCTTTTTATATCTGATGAGTAAATGAAACTGTTGTAGAAAACCCATCCATATGTAGTGTCTTGATTGCTGCAACTTAGTTTGGGAGTGTAGATATTGAAGTGGTTGATGATCAATATGTATTATTGTCTCTTTGCCCATTAAGTAATGTTTCCACTTTTTCACACTCTGAACTAATGCATACAATTCTTTATCATATGTAGGATAATTAACTACTGCGGGATTAAAAGTCTTAGAATGATAACATATGGTTTTACCGTGTTGTGTCAACACTGCTTCCATGGCATAGTCATTGGCATCTGTTTGGATCTCAAATGGCCTTTGAAGATCAGGTAGTGCTAGTACAGGTGTTGTACTAATCTTTTCTTTCAAGGTGTCGAAGGCTTTCTGATGTTTGCCTCCCCACTGAAACACTTTGTTCAATCCTATTAAAGCATGTAAGGGAGCTACAATTGAGGAAAAGTTAGAAATAAACTTTCTCCAATATTGTGCTGCCCCTAAGAAGCTTCTCACTTCTGTAGCAGACTTGGATTTAGGCTAGTTTACAATGACTGCCACCTTAGAGGGATTTATCTTCAATTCACCACCCCCTACTATATGACCCAAATAATTCAGAGATGTTTTGCCAATTTCACATTTTGAGAGTTTAACATAAAGGTTTTCTCTTTTCAAAACATCTAGTGTCTGCTTAACATGCTTTAAGTGTTCTTCCCATGTTTTGCTAAATATCATAATGTCATCTAGATACATAATAACAAAATCATCAAGAAAAGGTCTAAGTACATCATTCATTAATCTCATGAAAGTAGCAGGAGCATTAGTTAAGCCAAAAGGCATAACCAACCACTCATACAATCCCTGCTTTGCTTTGAAACCAGTCTTTCATGCATCTTGTTCTGCACTTCTGACCTGATGGTATCCACTGTGCAAGTCTAGCTTGGAGAAATAAACAGCTTCCTTCAATTGATCCAAAAGATCATCTATGCAAGGAAGGGGATAACGATTTTTTATTGTTATCTTATTCAGTGCTCGGTAATCAATGCGCATTCTCCACGATCCATCTTTCTTTCTCACCAAAATGATTGGTGACCCACATGGTGATGTGCTAGGTCTGATGAACTCTTTCTCGAGCAACTCATGCACTTGCTTCTTGATTTCAACATTCTCTAAAGCAGACAACCTGTACATTCCAATGTTAGGCAATGGAGCATCTTGCTGCAAAATAATATCATGCACTATTTCCTTTTTGGGTGGCAGACCTTTAGGTTCTTGAAACAAGATATCATACTCTGAAACAACCTTTTCTAAATCAACTTGCCGTTTAGCATTACAGCCCTCAAATACATTGGTTTTTTTAGGTTTCTTTTCCTTTACAACCATCAGTAAGAATTGTCTGCATGAATTTATCATTCTTTTCATTTGCCCTGAGTTTATGAGAGTATAATTATTCTTGAGCTTATGAGCTCTTACAAAGTATTCGATTCCATCTTTGACAAGAAGATACTTGTTCTTAACTCTATAGAAAATAGCTTTCCTATCATACAAGTAAGGACTTCCTAAAACAATTCCACATATATCCAAAGGAATTATGTCTAACTCAACCTCATCTACAAATGTTGACCCAAAAGAAAACTTGAGTTTGCACTGTCTAGTCACTTGTAGTTGTGCTTTATCATTCAACCATCCTAATGGGTATGGTTCCTTGTGAGGTGTAGTTGCTAATCCCAACTTCTTTACAATTGCTTCAGAAATTAAATTTACTTGTGAGCCACTATCAAACAAAGTATCAATATTTTGATGTTTGAAAATAACTTGAATATGGAAAAGCTCATGTCTTTTTCTCTCATTTTCTTCATCAATAATAGATTGTGCATAATTACTAGTAGATGCTTCAGAATTCTTACCTTTTATACCTGTGGCTGCAATGGTTGTTTCATCTCCTGAGTCTGACCCCAAATCTTTCTGAATGGCTGCAGCAGTCTTCTTCTTCTTGCCTTCGAACTTCTTAGGTCTCAGCTCTGGATGCAGAACCAACAATGCTCATCATCATGACCATCCTTTTTACAGTGAGTGCATGAAGCTTTGCTCTTTTGTGAAATGTTAGCCTTCCTTGCCTTCCACTTCTGCTTTCTTTTCTCCTTGCTCTTGCTTGCAGTGGGTTGGGATGGTCCCCCAACTTCTGGATTTCCATTCTTTCCTCTAGCTTCTAGATGAGTAGCTTGTATAGATACCTCATCTATACTAGCAGGATTAAACATGATGATAGTGTGCCTCATGTCGCTGTGTAGACCACCAATGTACTTCAACAGAGTCTCAGGTGAGTCTAGTGAAATTCCTAGAATCAATGCTCTCTTTCTAAATTCTTGAGTATACCCTTGCACACTTTGCCCTTTCAACTGTCGAAGAGTTTGCCAACTCATCATGGCTTGTTGCATGTAGGCCAATGGATAGAATTGCTTTTTGATTACAGAAACAAATTCACTCCAGACAGAGATAGTCTTACCATGTCTTTTCATGTCAACTTGGGTCCTGCCTTCCCACCAAAGCAAGGCAGTGCCTCCTAGGCGTAGGCTTGCCAGCTGAATCTTGCTCTTGTCCGAGTCGATGTTCTGTACTCTGCAATAAACATCAATTTGTCTAATCCAATTGTCCAACTTTTCTGCATTCAACTCTCTATCATATCTAGGTAAATCAAATTTAACATCTAGTTTGATCAAAGATGCTTTCTTTTTGTGTTCAGGGCTATTAGGAGGTGTGAGAAAGCTTTCCTCTTTCCCTTTTCCTTTTGAGTGGTCATGGAAGTGAGACTCATCTTCTCCTTTGTCTTGCTTGAAGCCTGATGAATCTTCCTCCTTATGTTTTCTAAAGTCCCTATACATTTCTTCTACCATGGACTTTATGGCTAGGAAACTATCTATGAATTGAGGGTCTGGTCCTACAAAACCTTCTTCTGACATTGTCTTCTGAGGATAGACTCTCCCAATTTCAGGATTAGTTTCAACCAACTCTCCTTCTCCTAACTTGAGCTTTGATCTAGTTAGCATTCAACAACTAAACCAACACAAGCTTGTCTAACCTTAACAACCTAGAGCTCTGATACCACTTGATCTAAAAATCACCCTTGAGTGACCTCAGTTAAATAATTTATGAATGAAGGTATTACAGACTCATGTGTTGGTGTGTGTCTATGTTATTTTAGGCAACGGATCGATCAGATTGCAAAATACATAAACACTGGAAATATGGAAAACAGCAAGAGAAACACAGTAAGCAAATACAAGAACACAACAAATTAATAAGGAGTTCACCCTATCCTCTAGGACTATGTCTCCGGTCCAGCTTTCAATAGTGGCCTTCTTTTATTGTGTCTTTAAAGCAGAGATTTACAATGAGGAGCTCGATCTGAGTCTCCTGAAATAGAATTGCTTCGCAGGGTGGTCCTTGGATTCCCCAAGCCACTAGAGTGCACAGACTCTTTTCCTTACTAGCTCTTGACCTCTCTAGTCTTCAATGGGAGGAGCCCAATGTGGTGCTCAATTCCTGATAGATCCTCTCAGGGATTGTTTGATGCTGCCTTATGCTGTAGGTCAGCACAACCCTCTATCTTTCTGCTCTTGCTTCATTGTCTTTTCTTCACTCTTGCTTTTCTTCCTTCTCTCCTTGTTCTGTTCTCTGTCTGTACATGGCTAAAAGCTAGTCTGTCTCATGACTGCTCGCTTCCTCTCCTGCCCCCATCAGATCGCCTGCTGCTACTCGCTTGGAGTTCCCTGTCTCTGCGTCTTCATCAACGGCTCACAGGGAGTGGCCACTTGTCCTCCTACGAACTGCGCCAGCTCTTCCTCGTCGGTTCGGTTTTCCAGTTTCACTGTGGAATGACTCATCCGCCACCTCAGTGGTCAAATCGGACATCAAACTTCTCTCTATCGTGGCTTAATCCCCTGTCAAATTTGGTTTCTCCATTGGGCGTGATCTCAGTCATTAGATCTGGAGCCCCCAGATCCTACGACATTTTCTCATTTCACGCGGTTGACTTGCTTGACCGTTAGCGCACGATGAGTGGTGGTTTTCTCTCTCCTCTGCCTGCCATGCATCGGGCGCTGAGTGGAATCACTCATTTTTCTCCAAATCCACTTACTGCCCAAGGGTGCCCCCGATATACTGCCGGTTTTGGAGCGCGGGTCTTGCCTTTAGCCTTCAGTGCTATCCCCACGGTTTTCCCGGCTTCCATGCAACCGAGCGCTCGGGGCCTTTCCTTCTCGAGGGGTTTTGCCCAGCTTAGCGCGACCAGAAATGCCTTCTTTTTCCTGATCCACGCTTCCCAATGGCCAGTTTTGCCTCTTGCACGGTCTCCATGGGCCTCGGTCAGTGTTTTTGACCGAGGTCCTCGTCGTTCCTCACTGGCTACAAACTGCCACTGCCAGAGGTCTTCTTGATCGCTCTATGTTCATAAATTTTGAAGTCTATCCTATTTTGATACAGTCATGACTCTCTGATTATTTTCATGGATCCAATTCATATCAAAAACATTTCTGCAATAAAGTTGGCCAAGAACCCAAAATTCCATGATCGAACGAAGCATATCAATAAAAAATATCGTATGATTCGACATCATGTTGAGGCCAATACAATCCATCTATGCCATTGTTCCACAACTGAGGAAATTGTAGACATATTCACCAAAGTGCTTGGAAGAGAAAATTTCGAAAGATTCAGAACAATGCTTAGACTCACAAACATCCCCTCATATTAAGGGGGGGGATTTTGACACCTAATCATTGGGATTGGGTGAATATATGTAAAATAGTGTAAATAGAAAATAAGGAGAATAGGAATATGAAGAGACACTGGGAGATGAAGTCTAAGAGTCTCTCCCTCCATGTATATATCTATGATCAGCCTCAATGGAAAATCACAATCCATTTGAGGAGTTACCTCTTGGCCTGACACATTATGAGAGTTAAACCCAAAGTATGTCATAAACCATGCTTATAACCAACATACTAACAATGATAAAACAACCATTAAAATCACATAGTAACAAGCACATTTACTTATAAAACTTAAGAGAAAATATGCTTATTATTCATATGCAAAAGCCAACCAAGTTAGGGACTTCCACGTACCACTCGACCATATATGGGGTTGAACCAAATATTTCTTTTAGCCAATCACCCCCATGCCATATTCCAGGCATGAATGTGGGACTCGTAACAAAAACTACCATGCTTATCAGGATTTACCGCATATCCTGCCAAATTGTTCAAGGAGTTATAGGCCCGGAACAAGCACCAATACAACCAAGATTTACTGTATATCCCGCCAAGGGATTCCTAAGCCCAAACAAGAAACATATGCTACCAGGATTTACAACAATCCCACCATATACGAGTCCAGGGATCACTAGGCCTACACAAGCATGGATGCCTCTGGATCTCTCTACCTAATCTATGAGGAATTTGTTCACCTCCCCCCTTTAGGATTTAACATATATCCCACCATTTACTTGTGAAGGATTCCTAGGCCTAACGAGCGTATACACAACCAGTATTTACTGCAATCCCATCTTTACCGCTCTAGGGATGCCTAGGCCTTGTGATTTTTCCCGAGACCAGACTTAGTTTCGAAACCATCTGACAATCGAACTCGACCAAGTAAGAGGAAACCCCATCACACCATGACTATTCGAAAATGGCAAGGAAACGCTGAAAACCACTGTCACACTTGGAAAAGCCCATGCCACTGACAAGAAGAGAACCAAATACAAACATGCGCGTGCCATGCATGCCAAAACTAGCAAGGAAATCATACATGCAACTCGATAACTGCAAGTAATCCCATTGTAGCCGCTTGATCCAACTATTCCTTGCTTGATCTTTACTACCCTTTGATTTCTTGCCATCCCTTTGCTTTCCTTCCTCCAATGCTAGAGTGCTCAAGGAAGAGTATGAGAGAATGGAGAGAATGCTCCAAGCTAAAAAAGACAAAAGGTCATGAAGTGATCCTCAAAAGCCTTTTTATTAATGAGGCCTCTATTTTCTTCAATTTCCTTTAACTTTCCTTCATTTTTCTCCTCACATGCGACATGTGACCTTTCACATTCCTTTTCTCCTAATTTCCTTTATTTTCATAAACAAAATTCCAATTAATGCCTATTGTCTTTCCAAAGCCTTTGTCAATTTCCCTTAGCCATAATAAACCAAATGAACACCCACTAGGATGTTTTTCCTAACATTAAGCATGGAATACGTGTCCCATGACCTTGGTCTTATTTTGCCTTTATTAATTTTATTTCATGGTTTTTTAACCCGGGGTTGTTATAAGAAATTAGCTCAAGGTTGTCGAGATGTGGTCATAAAGAGCATTGGCAGTGAGGATTCAATGCTAGTGAGAAGAGTTGACAAAATGTGGGCCAAATTTAGTCCACACATGGAGGTAGTCAACCAATTGTTGCCAGAGGATTGAAGTCCTGATGATTTCTAGAGTATCTTTCTTTTTGCATTCTTCTTGACTATTGTATAGAGACATGCATTTTTTTCCACTGTTTTTTAATTTTCAAGAACTATACATATATTCTTAATCTTTACAAGCATTATGCATTTACAAGAATTTCTAAATAAAATATGGAAACATTTTGTGTAAATGTTTATTGAAAAGAATTATGTTTACAATTGTATCTTCAAAAATTATGTATACATTCACTTTATATCTTTATCTATGAGAATTAGTTTTTAATCTTCTTACATTTCAATTTATATTATTTCTTTACAAGCCTTTTCTTAACAAAATAATATTCCAGCCATGTTTTATTTAGTAAATAATTTTAATCCTCAAAATTCTTCGTTTAATTTTAGGTTATCTAATTCATTTTTTTAAATAAATAATTTAATGAGAGATCCTCTTTATCTAATTTTCAGTTTTTTATTTTATTTTATTTTATTTCTTAATAGTTTTTAATTGTTACAAATATTTTTTTGTAACATGAACCGACTTTTTATATATTTTAAAATTTGCAAGCAACTTTTAAGTAGGTTCATGATTTGAATGGAGATTTTGTTTGTACTGGTATTCACTAGAATTTATGAACTTTCTTGACTCAAATTTCTATATATTTTCCTTCTCCTTGAGCACATTTTTTTTGGTTCTCTTTTCATGTATGGACTACTTAATTTAATTTAATTTTCAAGAAATTTTTTATTTTCTTCGGATGTAAAAGAATTTTCTCATTGTTAAAGTGTTTATATGAAAAACATTTCTTGTTTGTAGTTTGTAACATGTGGTAACTTTTATATGGGTGATATATCTAGCGAAACAAGTTTCTTGAGGCCTTTTGTGTTTGTCACCCTAGAAAGGGTGTTGGAAAAATACACTCCTGAGACTAGAATGGACACAACATCTATTGTGGAAGAGTTGGAAAATGATAGAAATTATGCCCGAGTAATTAGATCAAGAGAAGGAATCACAAATAGATTACCAAAGTTGTTTCAAGAGGAAGGAATTATTTCATTTGTGTACCGTGCATAAGAATAGAGCCAAGGTGGCGAAAGTAGGCATCGTTCCTAATTTGATTGAGATTCTTCAAGTGTATACACAAACATGGTAGAGAAATCTTTGGTGATTTTGGAGGCACTATCCATCATTTCGTAAGGCTAGTCTTCCATAGTTGGCCATGCCCTAACCATACCCATTGTTGCTAGAAGTTTGTCGGTCGTGTCTGATATTGCAATGTTATGTAGTTGGGATTCTATTGGGAATTTTCTACTAAGAAATTTTTTGAAGATGGGCACCCTTGAAAGACTAAATTTGTAGTTGTAGATGGAGTGTTCACCAACGACGAAGCAGAAAGCTAGATGGAGTGTTTCACTTTAGCTTTTTCATTTATATAAACTTAATAGGCACGGTGTTTGTTTCATCTAACATCACTTCTTCCTCTCTTTCCAAAATATCTAGCTTTCTTTTGGATAGTATACATCCACATTTAATGTTCTGATAATTAACTTTATTTATTATTTTCATAAATATTTTTTTTTCAATTTAATTTATTATTTATTTTTATTATGTTGTAAATTCATTTAGTTATTATAGGTGTGATAAAAGAATTATTATTTTCATTTGCCAAACTTAAATTTGTGTTAGGGAAAATAACAATTATTCATTGTTATTATCGTTATTATAAGTGTGATAAAAAATATAGAAATAAATAAAGATAATTATTATTTTCATTTGAGAAAACTAAATTTGTGCAGGGAAGATAACAATTATTCATGTATTGATCGTCCTAACAAGACAAGAAAGTTCAACATTTTGAAACTACTTGTGCCAGCAAGACTAGAGCTTCTTCTTTTTGAAAGGGACTGGCACCTTAAAATCAATCGAAGCAATTGGCTTTACAAGCTAATAATCACATTCATGCTTGAACGAACGAAAACTTGCAGACTGGATTTGGAATGTAACATTGTTTTACGATAAATTACGGATGGGACAAATCTAAATTAATGTAACGCATGCGTTTGCGGAGATATAAATATGCACGCTATTTTTATTATGAAATTTTATTTAATAGTATGTTGCAGACTGATGAGCCCCATAAATGGGTAATTATATGGGCTCATTTGGCTTCCTAAATTAGCTTAATCCACCATTATCATTAGTTTATTGCATGTTTTTTATTATATTTATGCTAATAGATTGAATGGGGTTAGTCATTATGCCATGAAGTCTAATGTGTGCTTTATGTAGATTTTTTGTCAATTTTGAGACAAAGTCAAAGGTTTAATGAGCATTTGGCAGCCAATATTCGAGGAAAAAAAGGGAGAGGATTTGTAGGAGGGTGTCCCCCTCATTTATGACCCCCTACCTTGAATCCTCCTTCAGAAAGCTCGGAGCACAAGCAGCCACATCAATGCATCAATGGGGTAGTCAAGAAAGTGAAGAAGAACTGTTGTCTATCTCTAGTCTTGGGAGCCAAGCCTCCTTGATTTTAGGAGAGCTGTTGGAGGCTCCAGTTGTATAAATAGGAGAGCTTAGGTGCTCAGTAGTTTAGTTGGTGGTTAGTCAAATTTTCACACTTTTGTTGCAGCTCTTGCTCAACTCATTTTCGAGCTTACTTTTGTGAACAATTTATGTAATGTGACTTTTATTTTGATAATGAAGATGAAATATTTTATGAGCCAGCACTAATTTCTTTTAGAGGGCTGAAGCTCTTGGGTTAGGGCCCAAACCAAGTAGCCCAGCACCTCTTGCTTTGTACTTATATGTTTTTTTTCTTCAGTTCATGAATTAATTTACGTTAGATAGATTCATTTTTCCTTAGTAGAATAGGTTTCTTTTGGTGGTTTACATAGCTGTTTCCATTTCAGTTGTTGAAGTAGGTTAAATAGTGGTAAGAGAAAGATACAAAAAGGCCATCAATAGAGCCTGACCTCCTTTCCTCCTTTGGGGACCATGAATTGAGGTCAAGATCTGTTTGCTGCCATAAAAACACAGTTTTGCTTTCCCCATGCAATTTCTAGTGTTATAGTTTGATTCAAAGGTTAATGTTTTGCTTCAGATCTAGTTTTCCATGCTCATTTATGTTTCTACAATAGGTCTCTTTACATGCTTTCCTTTTCATATAGCATTGTTCAACATTTTATGTTTCTAGGTCAGAATTTAGGTTAACATGAGTTAATTCTATCTTTTGGTACAACTAGCTCTTTTCTTGCTCAGTTTCAGTGTTTTGACTTGCAGCTCTCTTACAATACATATCTTCTCTTAATAAATCAATAAATCAGCCATCACCATCTCCTTTGCTACATGTTTCACAGGTCATTCACAACCCTTCACAAATCTCCCCTAATTTCTGCATTTTTCTCATAAGCTCTCCTCTTGTCTCTTGAACAAATCCAACCATCATTTTCCTTCCTAATCACCCTTGATGAACTTAAAACACCTTAACACCTCCCTCTAATCTTCAGTTACCATTTCCCACCATTTTTCCACCTTTCAAACCTCTAAGAACAACTCTCGACATCCTTCTTTAGATCCTCCTGTAGATCCCTGTAGCCTCTTGTAGAATTTCGTGAAAGTGACTTTTTGAAGTCCAATTGTAGAGAAAGCATCCAGAAGGTTACCAGAGGCTTCTTGGGACTCCCCCACACCTTCCTACACCTTTGCAAACTCAAAGGTCACCTTCCATCACCACCAAATCTCTGCCACAACCACAAAACAGATAAATTGCAAGCATAACAATTCCACATAAAATACACAAAAATCCAAAAAAGATGTTTTTTTCTCATTTCCTTTCAAAAGTAGCTTGAATAGATGTAATTTACCTTCTCAGTAGTCAATGGAACTCATTTCATCAGTTTTCATCTCTCTTTCTGCAAAAGTAGGGTTAGTTGGAAGAATTAGGGTTTGCTAGGGTTTGCTTTACACTCCAGTCTCCTTTCTCTTTCTGCAAGTAGAATAGCCATTTTAGAGTTAGTTTTCTTTCATCATAGCTAAAAGATTCTTCTGAGAATTCATAAAATTTGGCTTAAGCTCATAGTGATCTTGTGCCAGCTGACCAAGTGATAGCCTGCAGTAAGAGCTAGTACTTGTGCATACAGCGTCGTCGCTTCCAAGTTTGTTACGAACTACCGGGTTGATAAAAGTAAAGTAGGAAGCCCCAAGAGTTGCAGCATTCTTGCTGCAATACTGGTGCTCACCAATTTTTGGCACCGTTGTCGGGGAAGCGTCAGAGTATTTTGTGATTACTGTTTTTCTTCTATTTTCTACTGCAACATTCTGCTAAGTAGTTCATTTAAGCAAAAGTAGAGTAGTTGTTTCTTTCAATTTCTGCATTTCCTTACTTTCATTTCAATTTTGCAATTTCCATTTCAGCAAAAGTAGATTAGACCTTTCAATTCTGCAATTTCCATTTCCGCAAAAGTAGATTAGTCCTTTCAATTCTACAATTTTCATTCCAGATTAGTCATTTCCTTGCTTTCATTTCAATTTTGCAATTTCCTTTCAACAAGTTCATTCCAGTAGTTGTAATGTGTTTGTTCAATCAATTTCAATTTTGCAGGTACAAGCAGAAGAAAACAAAAACCAACCAAAAAGGTTTCCTTTCATGCCTCGTAGGAATAGAGATAATTCAGGAAAATTCTTGCCCAACACCCCCACTACTTCACACAACCAACCTTCTCTCTTCTTCGGTGGCTGTGATCAAGAAGAACCCTTAGGTGAACAACAAGACATATTTGAAGAACTTATAGGGGAAGAAGAAGAAGAAAATGTTCCTCTGGAGCCAATGGCTGAAAACAGAAATGTTGGGAGCAGTACCTTTTCTCCCAACTCATCCATTAAAGGTGAAATTGGAAACATGCTGGAAGACTTCAAGAGTGATATGCTACAGATTCTTGCCATGCATATCAAAAGAAAACAAGAGGAAGCAGAGAGGGCTTTGGCCATTTTTTGCCCTAGATGCACCAAGAGGCATCCTAGGAATGAATGCCCATTGAACTCTATAGAGGTTCGTTCAATATGTGAAGAAAATCATTCTACAGACAAGTGCCCTTCCTTACCCAGACTTAAAGCTGTATACCAAGGGGCCGCAAGAGTCACTGAACAAATCTGTTACATAAACCAAAGGGGGTCACAAGGACCTAGACCATACCAGCAGGGGATGCAAGGGACATCTTAGGCATACTACAACTCCAACCAAGTCACATCCATACCTTCTTGGGGCCTCCCTGCTCATCCTTCCTGGTCTACACCTCCTCCTTGGTCATTCACATCTCCATATCATGCCCAACCAGCCATCCATTCATTTCAACCCTATGCTCAGCCACAACTTCAATGGAATGCATCTCATCAGGGGTGGAGGCCCCAATACATCTCTCTTACCGCTCTTCTGCCTCCACCACCTACCCAACCACAACCCCATCCACATCCATCTCAAATATACACTCCCACTCAACTACCCGTACCACCATTTCCAAACCCACATGTTGAAGTAGCTCAACCCAATTACAATGATGAGGTACAACACTTCCAAACAACTCCTCTTGAGCTCAATGATATTCACCATAGGTCAGGAAGAGTATTGCAAAAAAGAAATTATATTGATATCATTGAAGGACCACATCCAGCAGAAGAAGATTCAAAAGAGAAGATCAAAGAACTATGGGCTGCACTTGATGAAGAGAAGACATCAAAATCAGAGATCAAGAGAGCTCTCTCATGGTTACCATCAAATCCTCCATGTATTCAAGAGAAAAATGAGCAAAAATAGGAAGATATGAAGGTCATGGTAGAAGAAGACATGAAGAATGATCCAGATAAGCAAAAGGGCCAAGGACATGACAGCTATATTGAGATATCGTTCTAGGCAGTCACTAAGTTGCAGCATCACTGTCTTCCTCAACTATGCTTGATCCCTTCAAAGTCAAATCATTTGGTCTCTGAAATCTGGATAGATGTCAAAGCATACATTTCCAGCCTCCACATCATTTTGTCTATCATCCCGATGTGCACATGGATCCATTGGAAGTATTTTTATACATGAAAGTGATATTGTTTTTCAAGTAGGGTAGGGTAGAAAAAAGAAAATGAAAAATAAGAGAAAAAATAAAAATCTAAGGTGAAAACCTCCTTGCAAGCGCCTCATATTAGCTCATTGATTGAAAACCTCCATGAGGTGGTCAATGGGTTGGAAAGAAGAGAAAAGGAAAAAATAATAAGATCCTTGGGTGAAAACCTCCCTTGGAGGTGCCCAGGGTAGGAAATTAGGGTGAAAACCTCTATGAGGCGCCCTAGTTGTTGTAAAAAAAAAAAAAAAAGAGAGAAAAAAAAGAAAAATGAATTTCCAGTTGTATTCCAGGTTTGAAGGAGAACTTCAGGAAGCAGCAGCAGGTGCCAAGAAAGCTCTGAAACCAATAACAACACCTATCCTACATTCCCTCACCTTTCTCCATCATTCTTGACATTCTTTTCACCTCACTGTGCTTCTTTTCTGAAAACTGTGTTTTCTACAGGAGGCTCCTGTAGAAATTACAGAGAGCTAGAAATGGAATTTAAAAGCAGTTTGGGGAATAGGGAAGCTTCATAAAGGGTTTATGAATCCTCCTATGGTCTTGAAACCTCTCTTCCATCATTTCCAATTCTGCATTACAGCCCGAGCTCATTTTTTTTTACTGTCCAAAAACTGCAGGATGCTTTGATACAAAAATACATAGAGCATAAATTTGTTTCTTCTCTAACTTGAAAACCGTGCGTCCATTTAAAAAACAATTTCATGGGAAGTTGCATATGGATGATGGTAACATGCTCAAGTAATTTCAGCAAATTCCAGTGCACGGTTACCAAGAAATTGGCCTCCATCACCTTCAGCCATTTTTGCATTTTCTCCATATTTGTGAATCCATTTAAAATACTATTTCATGGGGAGATGCATATGGATGATGGTAACATGCCCAAGCAATTTCAGCCAACTCTAGTGCACAGTTTCCAAGAAATCGGCCTCCATCACCTTCAACCATTTTTAGTTTTTCTCGAAATCCATGCATCCATTGACCAAATTTTTTCTATGGGAGGTGCATAATGATTATGGAAACATACTCAAAAAATTTCAGGTCAATCCAGTCTACCATTTGGGAGATATGGACAAACCAAGTCATTGTCCCATTAAAATCTAGCATCAGCAGCATGAGGGTGCAAATCTGAAGGTTGAAGAAGACTCCTGCAGCTTAGATCCAACCAGAGGATACCTGCACAAGAAAAAAAGCCACAAATCAGACAACAAAAAACATACAGCAGAAGGGATACAGGCATGCAGAAATTGAGTATGAGCATGCAGAAGCAAAAGAACCAAGCAGCACTATAGCACAAGGATTCGACTTGCAGGTAAGTGTCTAACCCGTTCCTCTATCGCATCTGTATAATTCGAAACTGCATAAATGAATGGAATGGTTGGGATTAAACCAGAAAGGTGGCAAATTAACTGGCCACCCTCGTCCAGTTCGATTGCACTCATCCGGAGATCACACTGTACTTGTTTCTAGTAAACTCACGGAAAATCTAAAAAGACAGGTAGTGGCGGATGTTTTGAACTCCAGCACCAATGATGGGAAGTGATTGCGGGAAGAAATCATAAAGTCTCATGATGACATTGTAGTGGGGACCAATGGTCTGAATAATGGTAACGTACCCTTTCCGCCACCTCACCTCGTCACCGGAAACCTCTCCCATAAGCATAAGTACGCTCTCTTGAGCTTATTCACCACCTTTGTTTCCATTTTTATCGTCATGCCCTCGACTGCAGCGAGCTTCCTACCACCTCCAGAGCCTCGAAACCATCGCTCTCTGTCATTTTCAAAACTCCTCTGCTTATTGGGTTCTACAGGAACATTATCGGGTTCTACAAGAGCAGTAACAGGTCCTACAAGAGCGCCTACAACCAGTTCTACAGGAGGGCCAGTAAGCTGTTTTGGAGAGGAAAAACACAGTTTTTAGCACAATTCTTGGGCTGTAGAGGTAGGTTCTTGGCATACCTCTATTGAATACAAAAATATGATGATAGTGGTTTAGTTTTTGAGGAGAAAATAGAACTGTTGTGTGGAGGAAATTCATAAAAAAATTGTTGCTTATTGTTAAAAAACAAAAAAAAAACACAGTCTCTGTCTCTCTGTTTTTCTTCAAAAAAAAAATTCTCTATTTCCATAGTTGGTTTTCCAAGGAAGCATAAACAAAATCACAGGAGTTTTTATGAGAAGGTGAAGCAACTGATGACTTAGCAGGACAAGAAAAGGAGGAGGAAGAAACTAAGATAGAAGAGGAGGAGGATGAAGAGACAGAAAAGGAAGAAACAGAGCAAACAGAGATAAAAAAAAAAAGAAGAAGAAGAAAAAAGAAGGTGGAAGCTACAGAGCCACAAGAACCTGATCCCCAACCTAGCACACTAGATGCTTGCAAATAATCCTCAAATTGCCCCTAGATATATAAGTGATCAAGCACAGGCCATTGCACATTTTTAGGATATGGAAAGATTACTTGGGGATAACTGTATTCATGCTTGTATGAGGAGTTGGAATACCTTACCACATAGCTTGCAAAGCAAGGAATATCACTCCCCAATAGGATGAAAGAAGCATTGAGGAGAGTGCCTCTGTACAAGCACTTTATGCAGAGTTTGAAGGCAAACTAGATTGGCCTCAAATTTAGTCCCCCACTGCTGCTAGGACTGCTAGAGGGCACAAAGGAGGAAGAAGAAAGACAACAGTGGGAAGAGGTGGATAGAAAGGTTGGATTCCATGATAGGGAAGAGGATCTCACATCAGAGGCATGGGATGTCAGGGATACCATCAGGACCATCAAGGATGAGGAAATAGACTAGTTGCTTAGAGGATGAGCAACACATTCAGTAGGGGGGTGATGATGAGCCCCATAAATGGGTAATTATATGGGCTCATTTGGCCTCCTAAATTAGCTTAATCCACCATTCTCATTAGTTTATTGCATGTTTTTTATTATATTTATGTTAATAGAGTGAATTGGGTTAGTCATTATGCCATGAAATCTAATGTGTGCTTTATGTAGATTTTTGGTTAATTTTGAGACAAACTCAAAGGTTTAATGAGCATTTGGCAGCCAATATTCTAGGAAAACAAGGGAGAGGATTTGTAGGAGGGTGTCCCCTTCATTTATGACACCCTACCTCGAATCCTCCTTCAGAAAGCTCGGAGCACAAGCAGCCACATCAATGCATCAAAGGGGCAGCCAAGCAAGTGAAGAAGAATTGTTGTCTATCTCTAGTCTTGGGAGCCAAGCCTCCTTGATTTTAGGAGAGCTATTGGAGGCTCCAGTTGTATAAATAGGAGGGCTTAGGTGCTCAGTAGTTTAGCTGGTGGTTAGTGAAATTTCGCACTTTTGTTGCAGCGCTTGCTCAACTCATTTCGAGCTTACTTTTGTGAACAGTTTATGTAATGTGACTTTTATTTTGATAATGGAGATGAAATATTTTCTGAGCCAGCACTGATTTCTTTCAGAGGGCTGAAGCTCTTGGGTTAGGGCCCAACCCAAGCTTCCCAACACCTCTTGCTTTGTACTTATATGTTTTTTTGCTTCAGTTCATGAATTAATTTATGTTAGATAGATTCATTTTTCCTTAGTAGAATAGGTTGCTTTTGGTGGTTTACATAGATGTTTCCATTTCAGTTGCTGAAGTAGGTTAAATAGTGGTAAGAGAAAGATACAAAAAGGCCATCAATAGAGCTTGACCTCCTTTCCTCCTTTGGGGACCATGAATTGAGGTCAAGATCTGTTTGCTGCCATAAAAACACAATTTTTCTTTCCCCATGCAATTTCTAGTGTTATAGTTTGATTCAGAGGTTAATGTTTTGCTTCAGATCCAGTTTTCCATGCTCATTTATGTTTCTGCAATAGGTCTCTTTACATGCTTTCTTGTTCATATAACACTCTTTAGCATTTTATGTTTCTAGTTCAGAATTTAGGATAACATGAGTTAATTCTGTCTTTTGGTACAACGAGCTCTTTTCTTGCTCAGTTTTAGTATTTTCACTTGCAGCTCTCTTACAGTACATATTTGCTCATAATAAATCAATAAATCAGCCATCACCATCCCCTCTGTTACATGTTTCACAGGTCATTCATAGCCCTTCACAAATCTACCCTAATTTATGCATTTTTCTCATAAGCTCTCCTCTTGTCTCTTGAACAAATCCACCATAATTGTCTTTCCTAATCATCCTTTATGAACTTCAGACACCTTAACACCTCCCTCTAATCTTTAGTTACCCTTTCCCACCATTTTTCCACCTTTCAAACCTCTAAAAATAGCTCTCGGCATCCTCCTGTAGATCCCCTGCAGCCTCCTATAGAATTTCCTGAAAGTGACTTTTTGAAGTCCGATTGTGGAGAATGTCTCTAGAAGGTTACCGGAGGCTTCTTGGGACTCCCCCAAACCTTCATACACCTTTTCAAACCCCAAGGTCGCCTTCCATCACCACCAAATCTCTGCCACAACCACAAACAGATAAATTGCAAGCATAACAATTCCACATAAAATACACAAAAATCCAAAAAAGATGTTTTTTTCTCATTTCTTTTCAGAAGTAGCTTGAATAGATGTATTTTACCTTCTCAGTAGTCAATGGAACTTATTTCATCAGTTTTCATCTCTCTTTCTGCAAAAGTAGGGTTAGTTGGAAGAATTAGGGTTTGCTAGGGTTTGCTTTACACTCCAGTCTCCTTTCTCTTTCAGCAAGTAGAATAGCCTCTTTAGAGTTAGCTTTCTTTCATCACAGCTAAAAGCTTCTTCTAAGAATTCATAAAATTTGGCTTAATCTCCTAGCGATCTTGTGCCAGCTGACCAAGTGACAGCCTGCAGTAAAAGCTAGTACTTGTGCATACAACATCGTCACTTCCAAGTTTGTTATGAACTACTGGGTTGATAAAGTAAAGTAGGAAGCCCTAGGAGTTACAACATTCTTGTTGCAATACTGGTGCTCACCACAGACTTTGCAGGGTGTTAGAGAGCCATTATCAACATTGGTGGGGAGCAAAACTAATGAGAGAGTCAGCGAAATCGAAGGAAACACGAACTCCCTGCTGCTGAATATTCCCCATGATAGATAGATCCAAGGTGGCTGGTGCAAAGGCAAAGCAAAACGTGCCCATGAGGTCCACGGGTATCATATAGTTTTTACCCGGAAGAATTAAGCTCGCTCAGTTTGAAAAATGGAACCCCATGGTTGGAACCATCACGTACGGTTGGCCTAACAGATCGTAGCAGGTGTGGAAGATGGAGACGTCGTTGGCTCTTAGAAGTTAACAAGTGCCCGTGACGAAGGCATCCCTTGCGGCGTCATAGGCGGCTATCGGAAGGCATGTGACAGTGGTGCCGAAGTCGACTGTGAACCCTCTGCGACCTGATGTTTCATCGATGCGGAAGACGTCGAGTGGAACGGAGTCGAGGAGTGCGCCACTGACACTGATCATGTCAATCCCACATGTTGAGCGTGCTGGGCAGGCACATTTAATCGACGGGTCAGCGGGAGTTGGCATGGGCAAACGGTGCGATGAGCCGACTGAACGAAGGAAACGTGTGACGTGAAAGTCATCTTGTGAAAATGACTAAGTGTTGGGCGGTGGAAAGTTATATGTGGGGGTGGTCCCGCACATGGGTGCCCACACCATGGGCCAACACGAAGTTGGGGCGAATTGGATGAAATGGTGGGTTGGCTTGGTGAGTCAACGCCCCGAACGATGGGCAAATCACCATATAAGTAAAGCGTTGGGATGGTGGCAAAAATCATTGAAGGAAGTTTCCAAGTGTTCATGTGAGCTGGAGGGTGAGCTAACTTGGAGAAGACTGAAATTTGGCAAGGTGTAGGCGGACTCTTGGGCTGAAACAATGAGCCAGGAAAACCCAAAAAATAGAGTCGCAGGTCATTCGAAGGCGTGCGAAGGCATTAGGCCGAACAACCGTGCAAGGGCGTGTGAGGGTGTCAGGCCGAACGACCGGGCGAGGGCATCCCAGGGTGTTTGTCTGAATGACCGTGCGAGGTCGTGTGAAGGCGTTTGGGCAAGGATGTGCGAGGGTGTCGGGCCGAACGACCGAATGAGTGAACGTTCAGGTAAAGCCATTCAAAGGTGGTTGGGCGAGGGCGTCAGGCCGAACAAGCGAATGGGCGAGGGCATGTAAGGGCACCGGGCCGAACGAGCAAACGAGCAAGGGCGTGCAAGGACGCCGAGCCGAATGAGTGAACAGGTGAAGGTGTACGAGGGTGTTGGGCAGAACGAGTGAATGGGCGAGGGCATGCGAGGGTGTCGGGGTGAACGACTGAATGGGTGAGGGCGTTCGAATGAACGAGTTGAGGCCGTTCGACTGAACGAGCTGCAAGTGAACAACGAGATGAACAATGTGATGGTGAACGAGGTGCAACGGACGGAAGTATCTATTAACACCTATATTTACCTCAAGCTGAAGGGAGGCAACTTCGAGGGTAACCAAAAACCAAGCTTAGCCTTGTAGCTAGCCCTACAAGGCCGGGAGAGGGCTCTATCCTTTAGAATCTTAGTCGAAATGACTAGATCATTTAAGGATTTTAGGCTAGGTATAGTAGCACGGGGGTTTTTGATTGGATTTGTTGGTGTTTTTCTAGATCAGATGAAGCTGGGCAGTTTAGATCTCGGAAATTAGGTCAAAAATGCAGGGTGTTCTATGGGGAAAGGTAGGCATAGGCTTTAGCACTCTAGGCTTAATGGTGTGACGTGTTCAAGACCAATGAGGAGCTGAGGAGGGCATGTGACAATCATGGATCCTTCTCAAACAGTAGAAAACATGAAATATTGAATGATTTCCCAAGGTAGAGCACTGTTACAATGGATTCTACCTATCTAACTTGATAACATTCAATAAGAAGCAATGAAATGGATGATGGCATACATAAAACATGTAAACAAATGATTACAAAAGAAGAAACTGTGCTAAAACTCCATACCACAGGGATCCCATAAAAATAGCTGCAAATCCTATTAATCTCCTTGCCAAACTGCTTACAATGATTTACAATCAAGCTCTAAGCATCCAAGTGAGTCCAACCCTTACAAATGACTAAGAAAACACATGATATAGGCATCAAAACAACCCACTCTAGCCTTAGGGGTCGAATCCATGAGAAGAGGAGCTGATCTAACTGATACTAAACAAGGAACAGGAATATAGGCATTATCAACAACTTGCCTCCAAAAGTGAAAAACTGATTCATTTGACTTCAAACTAACTCCTAAAGCAATGAATCTACCCTCTACAACTTTTTAACCATCATATTTACAAGCCATGACATCATTTACAATAGTAAATCATCCACCATGAGAGAGAATCCGTGATCATAGTCAAAAACTGGAAAAATAGGCATCCTGAGCAAAATTTGCTCTACGCGCAACGCCACTGGCTCAACGCATAGCGCCACTTTCAGGTCCCTTTTGAAGGCCTTCTTGACATCCAAATTGAGCCCATGATAGCTCATTGGAAAGGTCTTCAAGTCTATTTTCTAGAACACCTAGAATTTCTGCATTTGGAGCTCATTTTTCCCCTCAAAACTTGATTTTCCCAAGACTGCTTCTGTGTGTCAAAAAAGTGGCAGAATTGTCATTTTTAGGGTGTTTTTGGACCTTTTGGTGGACCAGTTCTGCTCCAAAACTTTTGAAACTTGCTAGGGTGCATGTCCTCACTACCCTGAGTCCAAAAATGTAAGCCATTCCTCCATTGTATGCCCCTAGGAAAAGTGCAGCGCCACCTAAAATTCAAAATTTGCAGATGACAAAATTTGCCCAAAACTTACCCAAAATTTGTGTGAAGCACCACCATCATGTGCTTTGATGAGCCAAGGAGGATTCAGCCAACATCCTAAGCCTATCTTCCTCTTTCTTTCCCTTCAAGGCCCGCCTTAACCTAGCTTTCAACTTCTTTACTCTTATGTTCCAAATCCTATTGCGAGTCATGTAATGATAGGCCATGTGTCTTAGCATCTGATTGTCTCTGTTGGCCTTCTGTAGCAGCTTCTCAAGGTGTAGATTGACTCTCTCAAGCTAAGTCTCCCTATCATTTTCAATATCCTGCTCAATAGGAGTCAACATGACTTGTGCCTCTTTGCCACTTTGTCGTTTCATTTTGAGCATTTCTAGCTACATGAGGACTTGTTTGTCAGTAAATTGCTTGTTTTCTTTCTCCAAATATGTGATGACATATTTGGCCCTCTCCAAATTGTCTGCCAAAGCTTGTATTTGAGCTTCCCTTTCCTGTATGATGATGTCCTTTATTGTTTCCCTCTCCTGAGCCTCTAAGTCAATGGTCTCAATGTCATGCTGCTCAGGTTCATCATGTTCTGCCAACTCAAAGTCCCTTTCCTCCTCATCATCATCTGGCATCTTTTCCTTTCCCTTGTGCAACTATTGTACCTGTACCTGCTGTGTCGATGAAGAAGGCAAAGCCCCTTCCACATCCTGTGGAGCTAGCATTTGCCTATGGGCTGATGAAGAAGGCAAGGTCCCTTCCACATCCCGTGGAGCAAACACTTGCCTAGCAGCTGCAAACAATCTCCTTGTGCCTCTCTGATATGTCAAGTAAACTGGCACCTCAATAGTTCTTGTCTCCTTGATCTCTTTCCCATTTCCACATGACTAGAAGGCCCACCTGTTTCTTGAAACACTGATGGAGGAATCTGGGGACCCCTAAACATGTCATGAGCAATAAATGTCTCCCAAGGGATGTTGAGGAGACTGAGATGATGAAGAACAATAATTTTGATCAAGGAGTAGTGATAGATGTTGCTCATCTGCTGAGGGTATGGCTTCTTCTACACAAGGTAAGCCATTTTCTCAATGTTTCTAAACAAAAAGTATGGGAGGTTTAACATATTCACCCTTGTAAAATGCATGAGGAGCCTGATGTGGTAAGTGTACAACCTGGAAAATCTGCCCTCACAAGTGAAGTATTTGATGATGATTCTCATCAAGGGGACATACTTGTTCTCAAGAAATTTGAAAGGAAAAAGCCTCTTCACCTGATTTCTGTACTGAGGTTTAATGTAAGGCTCATAATAATGTTCATCAAGATCTTGGGCCTTATACCACTTTTCACCAACATTTGGAATCCTGGTGGCATTTGAAATGATGGATGGTGACACTGTGAAAGTTACCCCAGCAAGAGTCACTTTATTGTTTTGAAGATGAGCTACAAAGAGTCTAGTGAGCTCTGGGTGAAATTGTACTCTCTCCACTTGTTCACAAAATTCATATCATCCCTAATATATAAAACATGAAAAAGCCAATTGAAAACCCTGCAATTCCCTTAGATTTCTTGGCTCTTCTCCTGTGATCTTGCCTCCCTTATGAGGTTTTTTGTGCTGCCTGGCTCCATCTGCTGAATTGTCACTAGCTATGTTTTCCTCTTCATATTCATGATCTTCTCTATCCATGTTTACAAGATTTTTAGTTGCACACCTTTAGAAAGGGTTGAAGGGAATGAGTGGGAGTCTTTAGGATTGTAGGGATGTGTTTAGGGTAGATTTAGACAAAATATGAATTATGAGAGTGAGGGAAAGGGTTTTTAGGATGAGGGGACAGGTAATGATGTAAAGAGGGTTTTTAATTCTAGTGATGGGTAATGGGAAACAAAGCAGTTAGGGTTTTGTAGAAGAAACTAGGGTTTGATTTTAAGTGTGAAGAGAATGTCTATAACTTTCATTGTGCAAGCTAAAAATAAAGTAGAGAAGGGAAACTTACTTGTAAAAGAGGAAATAGTAGAGAATTTGGTGAATTTTGTGGTGTTATGGACGATTTGGTGGCTTACTGCCCAACGTGCAGTGCCTTCACCTAGACGCGCAGCGCCTAGTCCTATGCGCAGCGCCTTTGTAATTTTGAACTACTGAAAATATCTAGGAGTGCAGCACCCTGCACTACATGCAATGCCTTATCCCCTACGCACAATGTCGGTCTATTTTCTCCAAAAGTGCAGCGCCTTACTCCCTACGCACAACGCCTATTTTCTTCTGCCCAAACTCACTTGAATTTCACCTTTTGCTCTTACCTTTGGACTTCTTTGCTTGCAAGATGAGCATAATGACTTAGAAAATGGAATGTGAGGGTTTATATATGAGTACAAATTTGATTTTTCACTTTAGAAAAACCCACTTTCAAATGTTCCTTGTCTTTTTCAAAACTCTGTTTTTTTAATGCCTTTTCTCATTTTGTCTTTACAGGTGGATCAATGCTCATGCTGACTTGATTTTTGTTATAGACATTTTTGTGCCTTACAGCATTGAGCATGAAATGTCCATAATCTAAGGGATCCAAAGTCCCTAAACATGTTGTTCCTACCCCTAGAGGAACAAGGCTAACAAACCACAGAAATTCACAGAAGTTCTCCACCAGAAACTGCTCAAAAACAAGTCAATTCAGGATCATGTCAATGGCTCCACTGGCTGTCTGCGCTGAATGTCAAAGCCAACATTGGCTACCTGCGCTGAATGTCAAAGCCAACACTAGCTACCTGCGCTGAGCGAGAGTGGACATGTGGCAAGCTCATTTCTCAAGGTGTCAAAACCCAAGAAGCTTCCAAAATGACACTTGCCTCAGGGAATTCGACTGGTGATGAGTAAGAGGTTCCAAATCTCCAAGTGGAAGCAAGAACCTCCAAGTGGAATCAAGAACTGACAGAGGGAGAGGACACTAGTCAGATCTCAAGCTGACTCATCCTCTCTCCAAACATCTATATATGGATCTCTCCTCCATGAGATCTAGAGGCTGGAATTTTGTTATTGCAAAGAATTGTTGTTGGTTTGAGATTGGAATCATTGGGTGCTTAATGCTTTGAAGGGAGGTGAAGATAGGAATTCCATTTTGCTGGGAAGGAGATGCTGGATTGGAGCCCTCTGGGTTGTATCTCTTCCTGAACCTTGTTATTCATCAATAAAGCTATCTTGGTTTCTCCTATATACTGATGTATCTTTGATGTATGATTGCATTAGTATGTTTAGTTTACTTCTAATCCTGAACTAGTTATGATTATGAATCTATGTCTTTGTGTAGTGTTCTTCTCTCGTAATCTTGCAGAGACCTGTTGAAGCTGGGCGAGCGAGAAGACAAGTAGCTGTGAACTCCCAAAGAGAAGAAAAACTGGATCGAGGGACAAACGGAAGACACCGGTTAGTCCATCCATCTCTCTTCATTCTTAATTCATAAAGGAAGAATACTAGAATAGCTGTCTCTGTTTGTTGCTAAGGCACTGTCACACCTTAGGTGTATAGGATCGTCCTGCATAGGCATTTTTCCCCACAACAAATTGGTGACTCCACTGAATACTTTCAGTTGGAGACACTCCAAGGCGTGCTGCACATAGGATCTGTTGGCAACATGAAGAGATGCGCTACCGGCCATCCTACCGATAGTATACAGAATGGACCTGAGAGACCTGTCAGTAATCTCACGGATAACGACCTTGCCGTCTCTGCTCGGCTGAGATCCTTCCCTGCAATACTGGCGGACATAATCTCTCGCGGAGTCATTCCCTCGGGCCGAACCTTACAAAGAAATGGGGGCACCCCGCCTTGACAACCCAGTCAAGAAGTAAATGTCTACTATGGTCAAGGGGATGGATTTGCCCCTAATCTGAAATACTTGGTTGATAGGATCCCAAGCATCAAGCATATACTGCAGTAAGGAGATCTGCGCTCTCATACTAGAGATACGAAAGAACTTCAGCAGGCCACAGTTCCGCAGCGCGTTCACCGTGACAGGATCATGGAGGGCAATCATATCCTCTTCTTCATGTTCTCGTTCTCGCCATGTAAGGGTCATTTTGCTCAAAGGTCCCTGCAAAGCAGACAAGAGAAGGAGTAAGATCCTGGATTTGATGAGAAACTGGCGAAATTTTCATCAAAAACTGTGCAACAAAACCAGTTTTTTGTGCCCAACGCAGCTAGCCAGTGTTCCACCTGCGTTGAAGGTCAAACTGCCTTAAGGCAGCTTGACATTCAACGCAGGTTTCGAGTGAACCAGCTGCGCTGATGGCAGAGTGCCCTAACAAAACCCCAGGGGCTCAGGGAAGTAGGAAAACGGGCACAGAATGGAAAAAGGAAACCATGAAAAGAAAGAGCTAGGGTTTAGCTCCTACCTGGTCCAGACGGTGCCGAAAATCGTCCGCAGAATCTTCCGGAATCAGCTGATGAAAATCAAGGGGGAAGAGGCACCTCCAAAGCTCCAACAAACCAAGTTCAAATGAAATGGTAAAATGAGAGGTAAAAACACTTTTTAATTGATTTTTACGTAGTTCAAAGAAAAATATTAGGGTTTTATCTCATTTTCAAACAAATGTTATTCATTTCTAACTAGTTTGATGCAGCAATTGAGAATACAGTACTATCTTTGAAAAGGGCAAAGTTAGTTATGGTAAAAAAATAAAAAATTGACCATATAATCGAGCAGTTTTAGCACACAGTTCATGCTCGTTAAAAAATAAATGCAAGATCCGAGCAGTTTTAGTGCATAGTTCATGCTCGTTAAAAAATAAACATAAGATCGAGCAAATGTTTCAATCCGCGTTTAAGCTCGTTAAAAAATGAACTACCCGGTAAATAACCACTGCGAATGTAAATTATCAGCCATTAAAGCCTTGGTCGTGTTTGCACCATCACCTCCATTTGATTGTTTACCCATTTTGAGGAACAACTGCGAAGAGTGATTTCACCTGGCCATCCTTGTGACACTGCCGTGATTGGAAAATTCCAACCTGTACCTGGAATCAGCTGCTAACCCTGTTTATCACTCGTTCCTCAAAAGACGAGTCTTCTTTAAGCTCTTTTCAACTGACTCGTAAAATATGAAAAGATTGCCGAGTTTTGGCCTTCCAGCTCGTTAAAGCGACAGGAAGTGCTATCCCTCCTCTAGATTTTAATCTTTTTGGACCTGAGGGGTTATTGCACAAAATGATCGAGCGCTTGTTTTGTTCGGCTCGTTAAAACTATCGAAAACTCATCCCTTCTGTATTGTTTTATACTTTTTCAGACTTAAGGGATTAGATGACAAAAAAGGAACTTTGGAGTTATCTTTACGTACCTTTTCAGACTCTCTAAAAATGAAAAGGGACCGAGTTGTCTTTGTCGTTAGACTCGTTAAAATCATTAAATAGCGACAAACTTGTCTTTAGACGAGAACGAGTTTCACTATCGCTAGGCTCGTTAAAACATAGCGATGGGCTTGCCCGAAGGGCAGGTTATAGAACAAGCATATGTTATCCTCCTCAAGCTTGACAAAAATAAAGAGGTACTGGTCAGCAATGACTGGGGAAAAATTGGGAGAAACTAAAGAAAACTTTGATGGTAGCAAGTCGCTCTTGAACATGACACTTTTCCTCCGTACCACAATCGGGTTGGGTTGTTTCATTCACCGGTCACATCACCATGGTCTCGCCATACCATCCATATTTGGGGTAATGCTACCGATCCATCGCATCAGTGTCGCCATATGTTCAAGAGAAGTCGTTCAGAAAAAGTCAACCGTGTCCCATCCACTGCCATACATTATCCTTCATCCTTTCATGACCACCACCCCGAATCATATGTCACAGATCGTTTTCACCTCCATCAAGATGATTAGCTCCGTTCCGTGTCACTGATGTGGGATTCATTAAGGCCCTCCTTTGACGGATCGCTTCTTGTCGACATCAGCTCATTATCCAAGAAGTTGATCTAGGAACAACCCCTTCAGTACTTTGAAGCTTGCATCCTCAATGGCAAGTTTCTCACTTCCGGCGACAGGTACACATCAATGACCTTCGACCGAAAGATTTTGTGTGGTGTTCGACGCCAAGTCCTTCATTCACACCACGTGAATTGTACTGCAGTACCTTGAGGGTCATTATCATTATCGGTGATTCCTCTCGCGCTTTTTAATGGTTTACCTCATTGACCGGTAATCAAGCGATGTCTTTCCATGTTCGACTTCAGAACATTTCTCACATGGATCGACTTGTACTTAGAGTGAAGATCGAACGAGTTTGAAGACCCCGGATCTAGTGTCATCCATCCGGGCTGCGATATATATTCAGGAAAAATAAAGACATTGACATGTACATCATTGCAGCAGATAATCATCCTACTCAAAGGATGATAATTTCATCAAAATTATCAGTCTACCATCAGACGATTGTCTGTTCTATGTACAAAAAAATGAATTTATAAAGCTGAGCATGGGAATGCCCGCCTCAGCTAGATCATGAAAACAGTATGAAAAATAATGTGTTGTATTGTATCTTATTACAGGTCTCCTCCCAGCATTGGATGAACTTCGGACCCTCCTGGATAAAGCATTTCACCCGATAAACGGCCTCATACTTTAGGGGTCAACTGTTATAGACATTTTTGTGCCTTACAGCATTGAGCATGAAATGTCCATAATCTAAGGGATCCAAAGTCCCTAAACATGTTGTTCCTACCCCTAGAGGAACAAGGCTAACTAACCACAACAATTCACAGAAGTTCTCCACCAGAAACTGCTCAAAAACAAGTCAATTCAGGATCATGTCAATGGCTCCACTGGCTGTCTGTGCTGAATGTCAAAGCCAACACTAGCTACCTGCGCTGAATGTCAAAGCCAACACTGGCTACTTGCGCTGAGCGAGAGTGGACATGTGGCAAGCTCATTTCTCAAGGTGTCAAAACCCAGGAAGCTTCCAAAATGACACTTGCCTCAGGGAATTCGACTGGTGATGAGTAAGAGGTTCCAAATCTCCAAGTGGAAGCAAGAACCTCCAAGTGGAATCAAGAACTGACAGAGGGAGAGGACACTAGTCAGATCTCAAGCTGACTCATCCTCTCTCCAAACATCTATATATGGATCTCTCCTCCATGAGATCTAGAGGCTGGAATTTTGTTATTGCAAAGAATTGCTGTTGGTTTGAGATTGGAATCATTGGGTGCTTAATGCTTTGAAGGGAGGTGAAGATAGGAATTCCATTTTGCTGGGAAGGAGATGCTGGATTGGAGCCCTCTGGGTTGTATCTCTTCCTGAACCTTGTTATTCATCAATAAAGCTATCTTGGTTTCTCCTATATACTGATGTATCTTTGATGTATGATTGCATTAGTATGTTTAGTTTACTTCTAATCCTGAACTAGTTATGATTATGAATCTATGTCTTTGTGTAGTGTTCTTCTCTCGTAATCTTGCAGAGACCTGTTGAAGCTGGGCGAGCGAGAAGACAAGTAGCTGTGAACTCCCAAAGAGAAGAAAAACTGGATTGAGGGACAAACGGAAGACACCGGTTAGTCCATCCATCTCTCTTCATTCTTAATTCATAAAGGAAGAATACTAGAATAGCTGTCTCTGTTTGTTGCTAAGGCACTATCACACCTTAGGTGGATAGGATCGTCCTGCATAGGCATTTTTCCCCACAACAATTTTTGCAATGCTTTTTTTGTTAGGTAGTAGGAACAGATACTTAGGAGTAGCTGGGAACCATTATTACATATAGAAACTTAAAATTACATAAGAAATATAAACAAATTCAAAATACTCTGTTTTCACCTCAAAAACATGTTTTTGAGGTGAAAATTACATTAGGTTACAAAAATAATGTTTTCAGTAGGTTATGACTTCCAAGCCATCATATTTGATTTATTGATCATCCTCATACCCTTGCTGACCTTTATTCACATTTGAAAATCAGTTTCTTGACCTTGGTAATGAAACCCTAGACCTAATGAAATGAACTGTAGAAGAACCATGACTGAAAACAATATGATGGAGGATCAGCAAGTACAGTCTATGAGGGAGGAGCTGAAGAGAAAACAACCATTGGTGGATACATATATCATGACCTAATGGAGTGATGAAAAATTTATAGTATGGGACTCCTACTATGAAAATGCAAAAGAGCAGATTTTGATCCCTGATGGAAGTATGAAAAGACTGACACTAACATTGGCTCCAATGGGGATGGTAGCTCCTTGGAGGTGCCAAGAACACCATAGACCTAGTAGCCTTATCCATTGGGAAATATGGTCAACAAATTTGAAGACTAAAACTGACTCAATGCAAACTGAGACTGACTCATGACTCCAAACTTTAATTATAAACCAAATCAAAAAAACCAAACTTTGCACAGATCATTCAAGCTTTATAGCCTTCACTTCAGGCCCCAAGCTTCAATGATTGTGTACTTGAAATCTTGCAAGGAAAATGAAAATGGTATATACAATGAAAGTGACATAATTTCAGAGAACCACCTCAAAAGTAGTAGTGCTTCAGGAGCCTACCATTCACTGGCCCTCCTAGACAATCCTGACCATCCATCTCCTTGAGCAGAAAAGCATTCTGTCCTCTGTATGCTGAAATATTATATGGCCCTTTCCATAGATTATCGAACTTACCATGCTTTCCTTTGTCCTCATTTCGTGCATCCCACCGCAACACTACATCCTCTAGCTGAAATTTTTCCGCTTTGGTTTTGCAGTCATAGATCTTCTTTATCTTTTCTTGCAACCGGAAAGTGTTTTGAGAAACTTCTTCCCTTGTTTGCTGAAGGTGGATCATTTGATTAATCCTTCGCTGAATATCATCCTCTTCACTGCCAACTTCCTGTAGTAATCTCATGACCGGGACTGCAAGTGACGTAGGAAATACTGTATCAGTGCCATAAACCAATTCCTATGGATTTCTTGGTGCTCACTCTGTCGGCCCACAACGCATTAACGAGCTTCTGATGCCAATTATTCTTATTTGCCTCCAACATTTTCTTGATTATATTCACCAAGGACTTATTTGATGACTCTGCTAATCCGTTTCCCTGTGGGTAATATGTTGTTGAATGGCCCAGTGTAATATTGTACTTATTGCGGAAATCCACCATCCTTTTGGACTTAAATGCCACTGCATTATCTGTTATGATCTTGTGAGGGCAACCAAAATGAGACAAGATATTAGATTCTAAAAATTCAATAATTACCATATCCGTAGCATGCCTTGTTAGAATGGCCTCAATCCACTTGGTGAAGTAATCAGTAGCTGTCAAGATCCATCGATGTTGTGTTGATGATTTAGGATGGATTTCCCCTATGAAATCAAGTCCCCACTGCTGAAAGGGTGCATTTACTTCAATTGGTTTCAAAGGAAGAGGAAGCAACTTCCTTTTTCCTTGAAAAACTTGGCACTCATGGCAGCTCATCACTGTTTTATACAAATCTGAAAATAAAGTCGGCCAATAGTATCCTGCTCTCAACACTTTGTTAGCTGTTGTTTTCCAAAACAAATGACCACCACAATCACCTTTATGAAAATCATGCATCACCTGCTGAGCTTCGTCTTCAACCAAACAGTTAAGTAGAACACCTCCCGGATCTTTCCAATAAAGAGCATTATTTAGAATGCAGAATTTTGTAGATTTGAGTTTTAGTGATCTACCTTTGCTTCTAGACATTCCTGGAGGTGGTGAAAGATGTTGAAGAACATAAACTATGTCTGAATACCATGGTGATTGAAGAAACATTTCTGAAACTGGAATGAGCGAGCCATCATCCTCATCTTCCGACATTGCTGCAATAAGATTTATGTCCAGAGCATGCAGATTTGATTCTGCCATCAGTTTTGCTAAGCCTTGTCCCTTGATCAGCTTTGTGGGTTTAATCTCCAAATCATATTCCAACATTGCTGCTATCCACTTACCTCTTCTTCCCTCCGGATCAGTTTGCATCAGAACATCCTTTACTGCTACATTAGGAACATATGCTATGGTATGTGAATGCAGAATGTACACTCTAAAATCCTTCAATGCTTTTATGAGAGCCAATGCTTGTTTTTCAATGATATTATATTGCAAGGCAGCATCTCGAATAGTCATACTGAAAAAAGCAATGGGTTGTTCAATTTGATCTCTCTTTTGCATCAATACCGCAGCCATGGTATGCTCGGATGCAAATGAAAATATAATGAAATCTTGAGTGTAATCAAAACTAATTAAGACTGGAGTTGTGGTCAAATCAAACTTTACCAAATTGAATGACTTCATGGCATCCTCGGTCCATTTTATAGTGTTGTCCTTTTTCAACATATTAGTCATTTCTCATAAATGTTCCGCCAAATTGGGTATAAATCTATGTAAGAAATTCATCTTACCATTGAAAGCCTGGATCTCTTTTTTGTTGCGCGGAAAATATATATGTTGAATTGCCTCCACCCTTGAAGGATCAATGCAGATACCGTCTTTAGAAATGATATGACCAAGGAGCTTGCCCTCGTCCATGGCAAAAAGACTTTTCTTCGGGTTGAGAGAAATCCTGAACTTTCTACATCTCTGAAAGACAATCCTCAAGTGGTGCAAGTGTTCATCATCAGAACCAGAAAATACTGTCAAATCATCTAAATAAACAACTAAGAAAACATCCTTCTCATTAGCAAAAGTGATGTCCATTGCTCGCTGAAAGGTGGCTCCAACATTCTTCAATCTGAATGGCATTTTAGCGTACTGAAAAGTTCCCCAAGGTGTTGTGAAAGCAGTTTTGTCTTGGTCTTTTTCATGCACCAAGATCTGATTGTAGCCCAAGTAACCATTGAGTAGTGACATCTGTGATGCTCCAACTACTCTTTGCAGAATATGATCCATATTTGGAAGTGGATAGTTATCCTTTAAGGATACTTTCTTGAGGTTCCGGAAATCTATGCACAACCTTATTTCTCCAGTCTTCTTACATACTGGGACTAAATTCGAAATCCAATCAGAAAATCTGATCAGAACAATGATGCCAGCTTTGAACAATCTGTTTACCTCTTTTTCGACAGATGGCAGCAAATTCGGATTGATCCTTCTCAACTTTTGTTTGAAAGGCTTCTGATCCGGCTTGATAGGAATGGTACGCTAAATTATATCTTTGTCATACACCTTCACATCTGAATAATCCCATGCAAACACATCAGAAAATTCAAAAAGTAGTTTAACATATTGGGCCTTTACCTCGGGAGACAATGCTTTTGATAACTTTACAAGCTTGGGCTTGTCAGCTGTTCCAAGATTGACATCTTCAACTCCTTTTTCAGTAGGGACCAAGCTTGGTTTCTTAGCCACATCATCTTGATCGAAAAGCTCCTCTAAAGGTATGAGACCTCTAGGAATAATATTATCTTTAAGCTGCAATACATCAACTATGGAAGCATCCTTGAATTTTCCTTCATTTTGCAAAAAAGCATTCATTTCGTTATCATCCCAAAACACTTGCCAATACCTTAAATTATCCGGAACAGTAGGCCGGTGTTTGATATGAATTTCAAACTTGTTGCTGGAGTTCATTGGGATCTTCAAATGGCTTGCAGCAGTGGCGAGTGAATCTGCAATAATGTTTTGAGTTCGGTGTACTACTATCAAGGTATATTAAGGAAACATTCTCAAAATATCTAAGACTGCATTTCTATATGCTCTCATCCATGGATGCTTTGCTTGATACTCTCCCTTCACCTGTTTGATGACGAGCTATGAATCAACATAGATAGAAATCACACTCAGAATGAACCTCAAGGCTAAGAAGAAGCAATTCCGAGAAAACCACAGACCAAGCTTTCGATCCGGCATCTAGCCCTACCAGACTAGAGAGGGCTCTCTCTTTGCCAACAAGATGTGGCTGCAATAAATGAAATTTTAGGCCAGCTATGGAGTGCGGGGATTTGTTTAAAAGGTTTTTGGGTCGAAAACAACAAGAGAAAGGACCATTGGACTATGGAGTCGATGCCAGTTTCTGCCGGCAAACTTGGGGAAAAGTAAGTGCAACGTTCAGCCAAATAAAATATTGTAAATGTGAGAAGAATAGGAGAGAAAGCCCGCTGCCCTGCAGGCATCAAATAGGGGATGGATCTACAGTAGTAGTGTTAGACGAAAGAGAAACACAGGGTTACTCAGCAAACCATCTAACAAAGGATGGATTCTGCAAAGATAACCACTACATTTGACAACAAAATCATTGTGAAAGAAGCATCATGCGTTGATGGATTCCTAACACTTCCCTTAGATAATGTTGTAACAAGAATTAGCAGAAAAAACAAAGTATGTAAGTGAATTTATGAGAAAAACTAAACACATGCTGGACATTAAACACCGTGATGGATCCCAAATCTAAAAGACAAACTACTCCATTAAAAATAATATTCAAAAGAAACTTTGCACAGTCCAAGGCAACCTTCCTCTGCTCAAAAAATTGAACCTCTATCTTTTAAAAATAATCCTATATATACTAAATTACAAATCTATTTTGATTCCTATTACATAGGAATCAAAAATAAATAAATAAAATAAAATGTTTTTTTTTTTGTAAAAATAAATTAAATTACAATTTAGGAATTAAATTAAATCTAAAAAAAATCAAATCTGCTTTCACAAGTCGAATTGCCTGCCAAAATTAGTTTGGAACTATCGCTGGAAATCTGGAATGTTTAACAGCTGTTGATTTCAAGCCTACAAACTCTGCCACTGGTTCCTAAAAAGATTTGAATAATGCCACATCTCTTTCAAAAATTCGATTGACTGCCAGAAGTCCTTTAATTGCCCATGAAATCTCCTTATTATTGCCCTAAATCTCTGCACAAGAAACATAATATCACCACTGAAGATTTCTTTCGCTAGTTCATTTTCTACATGCTACTAAATCACTTTTATTGACTTTGCACCTTAACCTGGATCATAACCCATACTACCTAACTACCAATGATTTTAAGGGCGATTCTCCTGTCTCTTAACCTTTGTTTGAACATGATCTAGCTTTCATTGGACTATACACTAGACCAGGAAAATTTTAAAATGATGGCCCTACGTGCAGCGCTCCTTGGAGATGGCTATACACGCAACGTATAACATGTCCATCCAATTCCTGGACGAGATTCAACTGCTGGTCAACATTCCACAACCTCAAAAGCCTTATGAAATGGTTCCTTGCCAAGCAATCAGAACCATCTTGGAAGAGGGTTTATGGTACCATCCTATGTTGATGAAGCAACCAACTTCAATGGAATTCCAGTTGAGCTTTGAAAGATTGAATCGTTGATGTACAGACTGACTGCCAGTAGTATGCTCGCCATGCTGTTTTGTGGAGAATCTCACAATCTCTGAAAATGCAGCAGCAACTCTTCCTCTTCCCCGGCGCTTGGTGACATAATTGCAAGGCATGGGAAAAAAGAATGTGACAGCATCTCCCCAATTAAGTCTCCTGCCGTTACAAGTGAAAAAACCAATTATTTCATAGTAACCCACAAGCCACCACTCATCTTCTATCTCGTAGGTTGGAAAACCTCCATCGCCATTATCAAAGGGACAAATGACTTCCCTTGACATATTTGATTCAAGCTGCTAGAGAGGAACCAACATAATGAAGCTCTGAATCTTCGGATCCCATGGTGAGCTCCATCAGATTGATTGAAGAAACATGGTTGTCAGTAATTGAAACTCGAGCTCCATCGCCTGGTGTGGTTCGTTTAATATTGAACTTGTCTAGATTATGTTTATAGCCTTATTTATATCATTTTTTGCAAGGTGAAGAGCGCGTATGATATTCATATCTGATTTCTTAGAGCCCAGAACTACTGTGATGGCTTTAATCCTCTTAGCCCTTTCCTGATTTTCCATTTGTTGAACCAAAATTACCATCTCCTCTTCATTTTCGATAAGCATTGACAATAGGTGCATTGACAAAACGTAAATCCCATCTCGACACACAGGTTCTACGCACAGCGCCAAAGGGCTACGTGTAGCGCCACACTTCCAGAAGCGCAGTGCCATAGCTAGGAGTGCAGTGCCACACTCTAGATTGGCTTGACTATTGATTTTTTGAATTGGCTTCAATTTTTTGACTTGTGTGTGTTGTTGATGCAGGGGCACTTGGAATTTGGAGCATATCGAGGGGGCAAAAGGAACCTTCCCACCTGATCTTCCTACTGTGAATATATTATTTCTAGATTGAACTCTTGCACATATGTCTGTCCTGTAGCTACCTTCGACTTTACCTTTCTCTTTTTTGATTCTATCTTGTTAGGATTTCCCCTCTAGTGTAATGGTCTATTTGGGTGCATTTTAAAACGATTCCCATTCTATAACCGCAATCTGGTTGATTGCATTTTGCAAGGACTCCCATTCTGCAATGTTGATTTTTCCTGTGATGAAATGATTTCTTACAAAAGTGTTCTATACAACATTGTAGTTTCTTGGATTGACATTCTCATCATTAAGCTCCAAGCCAATGGCTACACTTCGGGGATTCCTAATTTTTAATTCCATTTGGTTTTCAACCCTTCTGAGACTAGAAAAACTAAGATTCTTGAACCAATGCCACAATATTATTTACCACCACTGGTTGGTATCATTTATCTTGCTCTTTTTCTCCTTATGCCTTCTATGACAAAACCACTTGTGGACTTGCTATTCTAATAACATTAACTCTACTGCAAGTTTTCCTTTCATAGCTTCTGTCGGATATTTTTCCTCCTGAGTAGCTACAACCTTTTGTGAGTGGACTTTGATCTTGGAACACTGGAAAGATAATGACATCTACCTCCTCATCAATTGCAACCTCCCCAAGATTCATACTTATAATTCTCCAAGTAATTCCTCTTAAGAACCATGAGACCAGTAGCTGTAAACCTTTCACCAGCGATATCCCTGTCAATAATGTACAGTGCCCTCTGCACAGGACATCTCTTTCAATCAAAGCAGAGAAACGAGCTCGCCATATGTTGAGATGAGGATTAGCAGCACGATAATATACCTAAAATGCTATGTTCTCTCCTTCTCTATCAATATCCAGCCACAAAACTAGCTACTGACATCTCTTAGCTTCCTCTGGATCATTTAATACATGAACTGCAGCATGGGAGATCTTTGAGTCATTTATTCATTCAGTCATATCTTTTGATCCAGGAGCCGGTTTTGGGAGTGTGATATACCGCTAGAAAGATTTTTCCGAGCTTCTCCTGATGAACATGCTTATGACATGTTTTGCGTTGAAGATCATGTGCAAAACATATAACAAAATAGACATAATAAGAGGCCCATTTTGATCACTAAAGGAAGGCCAAAGGACTGACTCTAACAGTGGTGCCATCTAGGATGGTAACTCCTTGGAGATGCCAAGAACTGTAGATATCTGGGAACATGTAGATTAGTGCCTCATCCATTGGGTAATATGGTCAAATAGCTGCAAACCCAAAACAACTTATACCAAGCCATAAAATATACACATACAGCAACCTGTACATAAAAAAATACTGGAAACTGAAATGTTGCCTTGGGCAGCTTATTTATACACAAACCTACCCTACTTTGCAGAAAAATCAATAGATAAAGTTATGTTGTATGCCAGATCAACCAATCAAGTAACCGTGACAAGGATGTTGCTTGGAAGTGCTTGAACCAGGACACAAATGTAAATGCTGACAGCCATACATGCACATAATGAGTCTAGTTGTGTAAAAGACAATCTGATCTATCATTCAAACTGAAAAAGTTTCCATGTACGCTGCAATAGGATTGAAGAAACCAGACTCTGTTTGCTGCCCCAACTCCTAAATACATGCTTCCAGCTACAAACGATCAATGCAAATATCCACGGGCAGCCCTATTGTTTCTTGTTTTGAAGGAGGGAGAGTTTCCAAAAACATTTTGGGATCTCGGAATTCATGTGATTTAATTTGAACATCCAATAGTTCAATTTGATTTTCTAATCTTTCAGCAACTAAGCCAAGAAAATAATATTTACTTTTAGGTGTGAGTCGGCTAGATTTCAAACAAAGAAACATTGATGTTAAGAAATTCGGATCAATCTGAAATTTTGCTAACTCATCCCTTAAAGTCAATAACATTTCACTAGATAATGGATTTGCCACATACCTTGTCATTGGTGATTACCATCAACATTCTGAAATCTAGATTCTGGATTCGTTGGTAGTGAAGTCACTTTGAAACTTTGAAGCTTGGGATCTTGAACAATGGAATCATCATGTGGATGATTTTAGCCTTCATATGTGTCTGACTGCTATCCACCATCAGCAACCAGATTTTCAGCTTGAACGATCTTTCCCAGAGAAGATATGTCACCTCGTCCCAGGCAACGGCGCCAAAATGTTAGCACTCAGAATGAACCTCAAGGTTGAGAAGAGGAAATTCCTAGGTAACCACAAACTAAGATTTTGATCTGGCATCTAGCCCTGCCAGACCAGAGAGGGCTCTCTCTTTCCCAACAATATTTGGCTGCAATAAATGGAATTTAAGGCTAGCTATGGAGTACGGGGATTTGTTTAAAAGGTTTTTGGGTCGAAAACAACAAGAGAAAGGACCATTGGACTATGGAGTCGATGCCAGTTTCTGCCTGCAAACTTGGGGCAAATTAAGTGAAATTTTCAACCAGATAAAATATTGCAAATGTGAGAAGAATAGGAGAGAGAGACCGCTGCCCTGCAGGCATCAAATAGGGGATGGATCTATAGTAGCAGTGTTAGATGAAAGAGAAACACAGGGTTACTCAGTAGACCATCTAATAGAGGATGGATTCTATAAAGATAACCACTACATTTAACAACAAAATCATTGTGAAAGGAGCATCATGCATCAATGGATTCCTAACACTTCCCTTAGATAATGTTGTAACAAGAATTAGCAGAAAAAACAAAGTATGTAAGTGAATTTACGAGAAAAATAAACACATGCTAGACATTAAACACTGTGATGGATCCCAAATCTAAAAGACAAACTGCTCCATTAAAAATAATATTCAGAAGAAACTTTGCACAGTCCAAGGCAACCTTCCTCTGCTGAAAAATCGAACCTCTATCTTTTAAAAATAATCCTATATATACTAAATTACAAATCTATTTTGATTCCTATTACATAGGAATAAAAAATAAATAAATAAAATAAAATGTATTTTTTTTTGTAAAAATAAATTAAATTACAATTTAGGAATTAAATTGAATCTAAAAAAAATCAAATCTGCGTTCACAAATCGAATTGCCCTCCAAAATTAGTTTGGAACTATTGCTGGAAATCTGAAATTTTTAACAGCTGTTGATTTCAAGCCTACAAACTCTGCCACTGGTTCCTAAAAAGATTCGAATAATGCCACATCTCTTTCAAAAATTCGATTGACTACCAGAAGTCCTTTAATTGCCCATGAAATCTCCTTATTATTTCCCTAAATCTCTGCACAAGAAACATAATATCACCACTGAAGATTTCTTTCGCCAGTTCATTTTCTACATGCTGCTAAATCACTTTTATTGACTTTGCACCATAAATAGGATCATAACCCATACTGCCTAACTACCAGTGATTTTAAGGGCGATTCTCCTGTCTCTTAACCTTTGTTTGAACATGATCTAGCTTTCATTGGACTATACACTAGACGAAGAAAATTTTAAAATGATGGCCCTACGTGCAACGCCCCTTGGAGATAGCTATACACGCAACGTATAACATGTCCATCCAATTCCTGGACGAGATTCAATTGCTGGTCAACATTCCACAACCTCAAAAGCCTTATGAAATGGTTCCTTGCCAAGCAATCAGAACCATGTTGGAAGAGGGTTTATGGTACCATCCTATGTTGATGAAGCAACCAACTTCAGTGGAATTCCAGTTGAGCTTTGAAAGATTGAACCGTTGATGTACAAACTGACTGCCAATAGTATGCTCGCTATGTTGTTTTGTGGAGAATCTCACAATCTCTGAAAATGTAGCAGCAGCTCTTCCTCTTCCTCGACGCTTGGTGACATAATTGCAAGGCATGGGAAAATAGAATGTGACAGCATCTCCCCAATTAAGTCTCCTCCCCTTACAAGTGAAAAAAGAAATTATTTCATAGCAACCCACAAGCCACCACTCATCTTCTATCTCGTAGTTTCGAAAACCTCCATCGCCATTATCAAAGGGACAAATGACTTCCCTTGACATATTTTATTTAGGCTGCTAGAGAGGAACCAACATAATCTAGCTCTGAATCTTCAGATCCCATGGTGAGCTCCATCAGATTGCTTGAAGAAACATGGTTGTCAGTAATTGAAACTCGAGCTCCATCCCCTGGTGTGGTTTGTTTAATATTGAACTTGTCTAGATTATTTTTATAGCCTTATTTATATCATTTTTTGCAAGGTGAAGAGCGCGTATGATATTCATATCTGATTGCTTAGAGCCCAGAACTACTCTGATGGCTTTAATCCTCTCAGCCCTTTCCTGATTTTCCATTTGCTGAACCAAAATTACCATCTCCTCTTCATTTTCGATAAGCATTGACAACAGGTGCATTGACAAAATGTAAATCCCATCTTGACACACAGGTTCTATGCGCAGCGCCAAAGGGCTACACACAGTGCCATAGCCAGGAGCGTAGCACCACACTCCAGATTGGCTTGAATTTTGAATTTTTGACTTGGCTTCAATTTTTTGACTTGTGTGTGTTGTTGATGCAGGGGCACTTGGAATTTGGAGCATATCGAGGGGGTAAAAGGAACCTTCCCACCTGATCTTCCTGCTATGAATTTATTATGTCCAGATTGAACTCTTGCACATATGTCTGTCCTGTAGCTACCTCTGACTTTATCTTTCTCTTCTTTGATTCTATCTTGTTAGGATTTACCCTCTGGTGTAATGGTCTATTTGGGTGCATTTTAAAACGATTCCCATTCTGTAATCACAATCTGGTTGATTGCATTTTACAAGGACTCCCATTCTGCAATGTTGATTTTTCCTATGATGAAATGATTTCTTACAAAAGTGTTCTCTATAGCATTGTAGTTTCCTGGATTGACATTCTCATCATTAAGCTCCATGCCAACGGCTACTCTTCGCGGATTCCTAATGTTTAATGCCATTTGGTTTTCAACCCTTCTGAGACTAGAAAAACTGAGATTCTTGAACCAATGCCACAATATTATTTACCACCACTGGTTGGTATCATTTATCTTTCTATTTTTCTCCTCCTGCCTTCTACGACAAAACCACTTGTGGACTTGCTGTTCTGATAACATTAACTCTACTGCAAGTTTTCCTTTCATAGCTTCTGCCGGATATTTTTCCTCATGAGTAGCTACAAGATTTTGTGAGCGGACTTTGATCTTGGAACACTTGAAAGGTAATGACATCTACCTCCTTATCAATTGCAACCTCCCCAAGATTCATACTTATAATTCTCCAAGTAATTCCTCTTAAGAACCATGAGACTAGCAGCTGTAAACCTTTCACCTGCAATATCCCTGTCAACAATGTACAATGCCCTCTGCATAGGATATCTCTTTCAATCAAAGCAAAGAAACAAGCTTGCCATATATTGAGATGAGGATTAGCAGCACGGTAATAGACCTAAAATGATATGTTCTCTCCTTCTCTATCAAAATCCAACCACAAAACCAACTATTGACATCTCCTAGCTTCCTCTGGATCATTCAATACATGAACTGCTGCACGGGAGATCTTTGAGTCATTTATTCATTCAGTCATATCTTCTAATCTGGAAGCCGGTTTTGGGAGTGTGATATACTGCTAGAAAGATTTTTTCGAGTTGCTCCTGATGAACATGCTTATGACATGTTTTGTGCTGAAGATCATGTGCAAAATATCTAACAAAATAGACATAATAAGAGGCACAATTTGATCATTGAAGGAAGGCCAAAGGACTGACTCTAACAGTGGCGCCATTTGGGATGGTAGCTCCTTGGAGGTGCCAAGAACCGTAGCTCTCTGGGAACATGTAGATTAGTGCCTCATCCATTGGGCAATACGGTCAAATAGCTGCAAACCCAAAACAACTTATATCAATCCATAAAACATACACATACTGCAACCTGTACATAAACAAATACTAGAAACTGAAATGCTACCTTGGGCAGCTTATTTATACACAAACCTACCCTACTTTGCAGAAAAATCAATAGATCAAGTGATGTTGTAATGCCAGATCAACCAATCAAGTAACTGTGACAAGGATGTTGCTTGGAAGTGCTTGAACTAGGACACAAATGTAAATGCTGACAGCCATACATGCACATAATGAGACTGGTTGTGTAAAAGACAATCTGATCTATCATTCAAACTGAAAAAAATTTCCATGTACGCTACAATAGGATTGAAGAAACCAGACTCTGTTTGCTGCCCCAACTCCTCAATATATGCTTCCAGCTACAAAATATCAATGCAAATATCCACGGGCAGCCCTATTGTTTCTTGTTTTGAAGGAGGCAGAGTTTCCAAGAACTTTTTGGGATCTCGGAATTCATGTGATTTAATTTGAACATCCAATAGTTCAATTTCATTTTCTAATCTTTCAGCAACTAAGCCAAGAGAACAATATTTACTTTTAGGTGTGAGTCGGCTAGATTTCAAACAAAGAAACATTGATGTTGAGAAATTCGGATCAATCTGAAATTTTGCTAACTCATCCCTTAAAGGCAATAACATTTCACTAGATAACAGATTTACCACATACCCTGTCATCGGTGATTACCATCAACATTCTAAAATCTAGATTATGGATTCATTGGTAGTGAAGTCGCTTTGAAGCTTTGAAGCTTGGGATCTTGAACAATGGAATCATGATGTAGATGATTTCAGCCTTCATATGTGTCTGACTGCTGTCCACCATCAGCAACCAGATCTACAAATTGAACGATCTTTCCTAGAGAAGATCTGTCACCTCGTCCCCGGCAACGATGCCAAAATGTTAGCACTCAGAATGAACCTCAAGGCTGAGAAGAGGCAATTCCGAGGTAACCACAGACCAAGATTTTGATCTGGCATCTAGCCCTACCAAACCAGAGAGGGCTCTCTCTTTGCCAACAAGATGTGGCAGAAATAAATGAAATTTTAGCTAGCTATGGAGTTCGGGGATTTGTTTAAAAGGTTTTTGGGTCGAAAACAACAAGAGAAGGGACCATTCGACTATGGAGTCGATGCCAGTTTCTGCTGGAAAACTTGGGGCAAAGTAAGTGCAATGTTCAGCCAGATAAAAATATTTCAAATGTGATAATAATAGGAGAGAAAGCCCGCTACCCTGCAGGCATGAAACACGGGATGGATCTACAGTAGTTGCGTTAGACGAAAGAGAAACACAGGGTTACTTAGTAGAGCATCTAACAGAGGATGGATTCTACAAAGATAACCACTACATTTAACAACAAAATCATTGCGAAAGGAGCATCATGCATCAATGTATTCCTAACACTTCCCTTAGATAATGTTGTAACAAGAATTAGCAAAAAAAACAAATTATGTAAGTGAATCTATGAGAAAAACAAACACATGCTGGACATTAAACATTGTGATGGATCCCAAATCTAAAAGACAGAAACTGCTCCATTAAAAATAATATTTAGAAGAAACTTTGCACAGTCCAAGGCAGCCTTCCTTTGCTGAAAAAATCGAACCTCTATCTTTTAAAAATAATCCTATATATACTAAATTACAAAGCTATTTTGATTCCTATTACATAGGAATAAAAAATAAATAAATAGAATAAAATGTATTTTTTTTTTGTAAAAATAAAATAAATTACAATTTAGGAGTTAAATTAAATCCAAAAAAAATCAAATCTACTGCCACAAGTCGAATTGCCTGCCAAAATTAGTTTGGAACTCTCGCTAGAAATCTGGAATGTTTAACAGCTGTTGATTTCAAGCCTACAAACTCTACCATCAATTCCTAAAAATATTTGAATAATGCCACATCTCTTTCAAAAATTTGATTGACTTCCAAAAGTCCTTTAATTTCCTATGAAATCTCCTTATTATCGCCCTAAATCTTTGCACAAGAAACATAATATCACCGCTAAATATTTCCTTCGCCAGTTCATTTTCTACATGCTACTAAATCACTTTTACCAACTTTGAACCATAACCTGGATCATAACCCATACTACCTAGCTATCAGTCATTTTAAGGGCGATTATCCTATCTCTTAACCTTTTTTTGAACATGATCTAGCTTTCTTTGGACTATACATTAGACCAGGAAAATTTTAAAATGATGGCCCTACGCGCAGTGCCAAATGACTACGCGTAGCGCCCCTTAAAGATGGCTATACACGCAACGTATAACATGTCCATCCAATTCCTAGATGAGCTTCAACTACTGGTCATCATTCCACAACCTCAACAGCCTTCTAAAATGGTTCCTTGCCAAGCAATCAGAACCACGTTGGAAGAGGGTTTATGGTACCATCCTTCGTTGATGAAGAAACCAACTTCAGTGGAAGTCTAGTTGAGCTTTGAAAGATTGAATTGTTGATGTATAGCCTAACTGCCAGTAGTATGCTCGCCATGCTATTTTGTGGAGAATCTCACAATCTCTGAAAATGCAGCAACAACTCTTCCTCTTCCCCAACGCTTGGTGACAGAACTGCAAGGCACAGGAAAAGAGAATGTGACAGCATCTCCCCAATTAAGTCTCCTACTCTTACAAGTGAAAAAACCAATTATTTCAGAGCAACCCACAAGCCACCACTCATATTCTATCTTGTAGGTTGGAAAACCTCCATCGCCATTATCAAGGGACAAATGACTTCCCTTTACATATTTGATTCAACATGCTCGAAAGGAACCAACAGAATCAGGCTCTGAATCTTCGGATCCCGTGGTGAGCTCCATCAGATTTCTTGAAGAAACATGGTTGTCAATAATTGAAAATCGAGCTCCATCCCCTGGTGTGGTTCATTTAATATTGAACTTGTCTATATTATATTTATAGCCTTATTTATATCATTTTTTGCAAGGTGAAGAGCGCATATCATATTCATATCTGATTTCTTAGAGCCCAGAACTACTCTGATGGCTTTAATCCTCTCGGCCCTTTCCCGATTTTCCATTTGTTGAACCAGAATTCCCATCTCCTTTTCCTTTTCGATAAGCATTGACAACATGTGCATTGACAAAATGTAAATCCCATATTGACACACAGGTTCTATGCGCAGTGCCAAAGGGCTACGTCCAGCGCCACACTTCTAGAAACACAGGGCCACAGCCAGGAGCACAGCGCCACACTCCAGGTTGGCTTGACTTTTGATTTTTTGACTTGTGTGTGTTGTTGATGCAGGGGCACTTGGAATTTGGAGCATATCGAGGGGGAAAAAGGAACCTTCCCACCTGATCTTCCTGCTGTGAATTTATTATGTCCAGATTGAACTCTTGCACATATGTCTGTCCTGTAGCTACCTCCGACTTTATCTTTCTCTTCTTTGATTCTATCTTGTTAGGATTTCCCCTCTGGTGTAATGGTCTATTTGGCTGCATTTTAAAACAATTCCCATTCTGTAACCACAATCTGGTTGATTGCATTTTGCAAGGACTCCCATTCTGCAATGTTGATTTTTCCTGTGATGAAATAATTTCTTACAAAAGTGTTCTCTATAGCATTGTAGTTTCCTGGATTGACATTCTCATCATTAAGCTCCAAGCCAATGGCTGCACTTCGGGGATTCCTAATGTTTAATGCCATTTGGTTTTCAACCCTTCTGAGACTAGAAAAACTGGGATTCTTGAACCAATGCCACAATAATATTTACCACCACTGGTTGGTATCATTTATCTTGCTCTTTTTGTCCTTCTGCCTTCTACGACAAAACCACTTGTGGACTTGCTGTTCTGATAACATTAACTCTACTGGAAGTTTGATTTTCATAGCTTCTGCTAGATATTTTTCCTCCTGAGTAGCTACAACCTTCTTGAGTGGGCTTTGATCTTGGAACACTCGAAAGATAATGACATCTACCTCCTCATCAATTGCAACCTCCCCAAGATTCATACTTATAATTCTCCAAGTAATTCCTCTTAAGAACCATGAGACCAGCAGCTGTAAACCTTTCACTAGCAATATCCCTGTCAACAATGTACAGTGCCCTCTGCACAGGATATCTCTTTCAATCAAAGCAGAGAAACGAGCTCGCCATATGTTGAGATGAGGATTAGTAGCACGATAATAGACCTCAAATGCTATGTTCTCTCCTTCTCTATCACAATCCAGCCACAAAACTAGCTACTGACATCTCCTAGCTTCCTCTGGATCATTCAATACATGAACTGCTTCACGAGAGATCTTTGAGTCATTTATTCATTCGGTCATATCTTTTGAGCCAGGAGCTGGTTTTGGGAGTGTGATATACCGCTAGAAAGCTTTTTCCAAGCTGCTCTTGATGAACATGCTTATGACATGTTTTGTGCTGAAGATCATGTGCAAAAAATCTAACAAAATAGACATAATAAAAGGCCCATTTTGATCACTAAAGGAAGGCCAAAAGACTGACTCTAACAATATCCTTGGGCACTCCAAACAGTGGTTCGAGCAGTGTGAATGGTGCTGGCCGACTTGCACGATTTGACAGATATTGTACCAAGGAAACTTGGGGTTTCCTACAAAGACTGTAAAACTTAATATTTGTGAAGTATTGATATTATCGGGTAGACTCATATTTGAAGGAGTTGCCCCTCTTGGTTTATTATCTATTGTGCATATATGTGTAAAATATAATAATGATGAATGATGTAAGAAATTTTCCACTGTGTTAATGAAATTATACATAGGAAAGTTGAAAAATAAACTAAGTATAGAAAGTAGGTGTAGTCCACGATCGCAAGTATTGTTAAAAAGAAAGTGGTTGGTGGTGCCACACCTCCTATAGTGCGGTTGGAAGAGTACCACTAGTGTAGGGCTGTGACAGTTGGTATTAGAGCCTTGATACAGAGAATCGAATTCGTAGAAAAGATGGTCCCACTGCACTTCGTGACAGTTGGTATCAGAGGTCTGTATTTCACAGGTTTTGGTGATTTAGAATTGCAGATTGAAGTGCTACACTTCGTGACAGGTTTATATGGGGTGAAGCTTCGTGCTTGGGCCAAGTTGAACGACAAGACATGGTAGGTTTGGAAGAATGTCAAGGGAGGCTCTTGCTGACCTTATACAGGTTGAAGCGGATGAAAGAGGAGAACCCACGAATTCGAGATGAACTTGAAGTCTTGGAAAGGAATGTTGAAGATGAACTTCTTCAATTTGGTTGGGCAATGGAGCAAGTTGCAGTTGCAGATTGCAATGACAAAGAACAGGAAGTCGTGATGTTTGAGGATGTTGTAGATATGATAGCGATGGAGGATGAACTTTAAATTGATCAAGTTGGACCAAGATCGTGCAGTTTGCAGACATTGGTTAATGATGATACTCTCATGGAGGAGCCTCATGATGAAGTAAGTACTACTGATACTTGTGTTTCATTTGAGATTTTGGTAGATGGGCCATATGTAGAGAAGAGAAAAATCAGTTTGCCAATGCGATGGAGGATCGTACCATGGATGTTTACGATGAGACCTTGTATGGAAAGGCAAGGACCATTGATTGTTGTAGGAGTTGTTGGGGTTGTTTGTGACCTTATGGTAGAAGGTGCAAATGCCCATGACAAGGGAGGAACGTGATGATCATTGCGAAAGAATGGGTCATGCTTTAGCCATATGGAGAAATTGGCTAAGTGCCTGGCATGACTCATGGATAGAATGGAGGAGGACACACACTTGAGATTGATGATACTTGGGTGGATGTTGGGTCCCTATAATACTAGTGATTACCCCATTACTATTGTAGTTGCATCCCTTATTAATATTTATGTGCCCCTATTATCCCCATATTGTTATTACTATGCCCCATAGAATCCCTCTATTGTTATTTTTGTGGCTTTATATTATTATTGTTAGGTCGGCTGGGTTATATTGTGACTCCTTAGACTCCTATATATAGAAAGGAGGTTTTGTCATTTGAATCATTGAAGAATTGTTCATTTATGTAATGTAAAGGAGGTTGCCCCCTCGAAGAGGCTGAATTCTAAGGCGTTGATCTATCTTTTCTATCTTTTCTTGAGCTAGTTTCATAACATTTGGTATCAGAGCTTTGGATTCTAGGGTTTCACTGCTCCAAATAGGTCATCGTGGAATTTTTGCTATAACTTTTTTCCTGCGACGTTTCAGAAGTTAAAAAAAAAAACCCATTTGAGAAGAAATCACACTGAACCTCGAGTCTGAATTTCAGAGCTTTTCACACTATATTTGCGGAGATATGATCTGAAGAAGTTGGTATTTTTGCAGACTCCTGAATTACATTCCAAACAGGTGACCTGGGAAAATCTTCATAACTTTCTCTCTGAGAATTGGATTGAAATTTCGTAAGAAGGTACAGAAAGACGACGGACTGTGGTTTTTTGTATATATTTTTCAGGGCCAAAGGTCGAAACAATGACTCATGGCACGTCGTACAATTTCGCTCTACTAAACTAGTCTATAATCAGGTCACTGTGGGAGATTTCGCATAACTCTTCATTGGAGAATCCAATTTGAATCAGACTGGTGGCATTGGAGAGAGGACACAGAGGGCTACTACAGATTGCAATTTCAGAACTGAATGATCTGAAAGTACAGAGATACATCAGAGGCAATATCAAGCTCCTACAAAGTGAAAAAAGGTGTGTAGATTCTTTTAAATTGTTGCTTAAGATTGGTTTGAAAATTTATTTTGAAGGAATTCAAAGGGCATAGTAGAGAATTATTATCGGTATTTGATGCCCCGAGGAAAGAAAATTCAAACACCTAGTAAGCGACCTGAAAGCTCTAGCATGACTCATGAAGAAGATGAAGAAATGCTACATGATATATCAAAATTACAAGAACAAGTGAAACAAATGTCACTCTCACAAAAGCTAACAGAAGCTAAGATAAATGGCGTGGAATCTAAGATAAAGGGCATGGAAGCTAAGATGAACGATTTGAAGATAGATTTGAAGACAGATTTGAAGAGAGACATGGCAGATTTGAAGACAGATTTGACAAATTTTCTACAAGAAATACTTACTAATGGTGAAAAGGTAGTATAGGAAACTCATGATGAGAACAAAAGAAATGTTAATCATGATTTCATAGACCCTAATGTGGGATCGAAGACCCACCATATTCCAAAAATCAATATGAGGAAGTTTGATGGCAAGGATCTCGCAACATGGATATTACAGATGGAGCAATTTTTCGATCTCAATAATGTGCAAAACACACAAAAGGTACGTATTGCAACTTTATATTTGGAGCCAAATTAGTTTTTATGGTATCAATGGCTTTGCTCTCATAAACGAATTATCACTTGGGCAATTTTTACGGAAGAATTGACAGCACATTATGAGGATACAAAAAGCAACACTTTTTTTAGCCAATTGATAAGTCTCAAACAAAAGGGTTCAACAATGGAGCACATTGAGGAGTTCCAAAAATTGAACATAAGGGTGAAAAATATTCCAGAGGAGCACAGAATTGATGTGTTCATAGGGACTTTAAAGGATAATATCCAACATGGTGTTCGCCTTTGGGAACCTGATTCATTAGAGAAGGCATTCAGGTTAGCAAGAAAAATGGAAAGCAAAATTATGGCAACTAGGAAGCATACCACTCACAACTATAAAGATGGAAGTGTTGTTGCCCCTAGTCTTCCACAACCTATAAGGTTGACACCACAACAATTGGAAGAAAAAAGAGCAAAATGGCTTTGTTACAATTGTGATAGCAAATACACTAAAAGTCATAAGTGTGCTGAGAAGAAATTATTCTACATCGATTGCGAAGAGGAAGAAGAAAAGGAGCAAGAAAGGTCAAAAGAAGAGGATATACTCCATGAACAAAGCCTAGATAAAGAAGAAATGAATCCAACCATATCTTTTAATGCATTGGTGGGAATTACCACTCTTCAAACCATCAAGATAGAAGGACAAATCGAGAAGAAAAAGGTAATAGTGTTGTTTGATTCAGGAAGTACCCACAATTTTATTCATTATGAGGTAGCAAAAGAATTGAATTGCTTCTTATATCCAACACCAGAGTGTCAAGTGATGGTTGCAAATTGAGGAATAATAATTTGCTCTGGAAAGTGCCAAAATATCAAGCTATCGATGGGAGAATATGTATTGACTAGCCCAATGCTTTCCATTCCAATGGGAGATGCTGATGTTGTACTAGGAGTCCAATGGCTACAATCTTTGGGTACAATAGCTTTTAGTTTTCAAGAACTTTTCATGAAATTTTCTGTGGAAGGAAAGGAAGTTGAATTAAGGGGTATTGCAGGGAAACCGGGAAGGATAATCAGCTCTAACGGTATGACAAAGCTTCTAAAAAAGGAACAAAGGGGTGTAATTGCACAATTATGTTCGCTAGATGTTTCCACATTGGAATCATCTATTTCTCCAGATCTCCAAAAAGTCTTGGACAATCATTCTAAGGTATTTGAGACTCCCAAAGTTCTCCCACCTATTCATGATCATGATCATGCTATTCATCTGATTCCAGGAAGTGTTCCTCCAAACATCAGGCCGTACAGATATCCCTATGCCCGAAAGAGTGAAATTGAACGTATGGTTGCAGAAATGCTAGAGGCTGGTATAATTCAACTGAGTCAAAGTTCTTTCTCTGCTCCAGTAGTATTAGTGCACAAGAAGGATGGATCATGACGCATGGATCCGGATTATAGGGAGCTCAACAAGCTCACTATTAAAGATAAGTTTCCCATTCCTGTCATTGATGAATTACTGGATGAATTGCATGGATCAATTTACTTCACCAAGTTGGATCTTCGTTCAGGATATCATCAAATTAGAATGAAGACTGAAGACATTCCGAAAACAACATTCAGAACTCATGAGGGTCATTATGAATTTTTGGTCATGCATTTTGGCCTTACCAATGCACCTTCAACATTTCAAGGTTTGATGAATACCATTTTCAAACCATTCCTTAGAAAATTTGTGTTAGTATTTTTTAATGATATACTAATCTACAGCAAGTCTTGGAAGGATCATGTTGAACGTGTTGACAGGGTGCTACAACTATTGGAGGAGAAACAATTATATGCAAAAAGATCCAAATGTTTCTTTGGAGTACAAGAGGTGGAATATCTGAGTCATATTGTATCTCATGAAGGAGTTAAGGTAGACCTTAGCAAAATTAAAGCCATTAAGGAATCCCCACATCCATAAAGCATCTACGAGGATTTATCGGGTTGACAGGGTATTATCGCAAGTTTGTTAAGAATTATGGGAGAATAGCAGCACCTCTGACAACATTATTGAAGAGAGATGCATTTTCATGGACTCCGGAAACAACAAAGGCCTTCGAACATCTTAAATAGGCAATGTGCCAAGCACCGGTCTTAGCTACACCAGACTTCACAAAAAACCTTTATTATGGAATGTGATGCTTCAGGAAATGGAATTGGTGCTGTTTTAATGCAAGATGAATGGTCCATTGCTTTTGAAAGTCATCCAATCAAGGGAAAACTTTTACACAAAGCTATTTATGAGAAGGAAATGTTGGCAATACTCCATGCACTTAAGAAATGGCGACCCTACCTAATGGGAAGACACTTCAAGGTAAAAACAGATCATGATAGCCTTAAATACTTTTTAGAACAAAGATTATCCTCTGAAGAGCAACAAAAGTGGGTCACAAAGATGTTGGGTTATGACTTTGAAATCATCTACAAAAAAGGGAAGAAAAATGTGGTGGCAGATGCACTCTCAAGAAAGGATGAGGATGAGGAAGCATTGTTGTGCGCCATTTCTATTATCCAACCAAATTGGATAAACGAAGCAAGGTAGGAATGGAAGAATGACGAAGAAGTTTGGGCACTTATTCGAAAGTTACAACAAGATTCCAGTACGTCTAATAAATTTAGCTGGAAAAATGATTCTTTATGGTACAAAGATCGCTTATACCTTTGTAATAATTCCCAACTAAAACAAAAGATTCTTATGGAGTTGCACACTTCTCCCTTAGGAGGGCACTCAAGATTTTTAAAGACTTACCACAGGGTTAAGAAGGAATTTTTTTGGGATGGCCTTAAATCGGATATTCAAAAATTTGTGGCGAAATGTTTGGTTTGCCAACAAAATAAAGTTGAAACAATTAAGACACCGGGTCTATTACAACCTTTGCCCATTCCAAGCCAACGTTGGGAGGAGGTTTCAATGGATTTTATCACAGGTTTACCCAAGTTTGAGAGGAAGAGTGTCATCATGGTGGTAGTTGACAAACTTACCAAGTATGCACATTTTTGTGCATTATCACATCCATTTAAAGCCAGTACAGTTTCTACTGCATTTATGGAAACAATTCAAAAGCTACATGGAAACCCAAAGATTATTGTAAGTGATAGAGATCCCATTTTCACTGGAAATTTTTGGACATAATTATTTTCTTGTCTTGGTACTCAGTTAGCTCATAGCTCATATTATCATCCTCAATCTGATGGTGTTACAGGGAAAAGTGTCTATGCAGAACTGCTAATCCCACTAAGGTGTGGTAGATACCTTAGAAACAAACAAAGTAAAACTACTTTCATTTTCCTTTATGAAAGATAGACGAGAGAAGAATAAAGGAGACCAACCTTTGTCTTGCGCTTGGCTTCTAGTTCGATTCCTCTCTCTTCTGATAGTCCTTTGCTACTCTATTCCTTGTACACCCAGCTTCATAGAGTACCTGTAGAATCAAAGTAGCATAACACTATACAAGAACATGGATCTATTATTGTAAACAATCTAGGATCAGATGTAAATTGACCATACAAATGCATAAAACATAAATGACACAAGAGTATGGAGGAAAACTTGAATAGCTTTATTGATAATTAAGAAAGAGCCAAGAGAGTTACAACCAGTTGTTCTGACCCAGCATCGTCCTCTTAGCAAGTAAGCCCTTCTTCACCTCATGCAAAGCTTAGATCACCCAACACTATGATGTTGCCTCAAGAAACCAATAGCAATTCCTTACAAGATGCAAAATTCCAACCTCTGGATCTCTGGGATGAGGGATCCATATATAGATATCTGTAAGGGAGATGAGTCAGCTTGTGATTTGATTAGTGTCTTCCCTCTGATAGTTCTTGCTTCCACTTGGAGATTGATGATCTCTTACTCATCCTTGGTTGAATTCAGAGAGGCAAATGTCACAGGAGAATTTTCTGGAAGATTCCATGCCTCTCCACCTCGCGGATTGACACTGCCATTTGTCACTTCTCGCCCATTGCACCCCATAGAAGGGATTTTTTAAATGAAACGCACCCACAGAGTGTACTTAGGTGAGATGCAACGCACTTTGCCTATGGAGCAGGTGAAATGATCCTGTTTTGACCAGTTCTGAGTGGTTTTTTATGGAGAACTTCTGGGAGAAGCTGTAATCAGTTGACCTTGTTCCTTTAGGGTTTGGAACAACACTTTTAGGGACTTAGGAGCCCTTGTTTTATGGACATTTTATGCTTGGGGTTGTAGTGCCCAAAAATTTCTATAACAGTTTCCCCCTAAAGCATGAGGTCGTTAATCTTTTTTGATGTCGGGTGAAATGCTTTATCATGAGGGTCCGAAGTTCTTTCAAGCTGGGAGGAGACCTGTAATAAGATACAATACAATACATTATCTTCATAATATTTTCATGATCTAGATGAGGCGGGCATTCCCATGCTCAGCTTTATAAATTCATTTTCATGTACATAGGACAGACAATCGTCTGAGTGTAGACTGATGATTCTAGTAGAGCCATCATCCCTTTGATTGGATGATTATCTGTGCAGCAACGATGTACATTTGATGCCTTTACTTCCCTGAATATATATTGCAGCCTGGATGGATAAAACTAGATCTGGGGTCTTCAATCTCGTTCAATCTTCACTCGAAGTACAAGTCGATCCATGTGAGAGATGTTCTGGAGTCGAACATGGAAAGACATCGCCTGATTACCAGCCAATGATGTAAGTTGTTAACAGGCGCGAGAGGAATCACTGATAATGATAATGACCCTCAAGGTACTGCAGTACAATTCACGTGGTGTGAATAAAGGACTTGGCGTCGAACACCACGCAAAATCTTTCGGTCGAAGGCCATTGATGTAAACCTGTCGCCGGAAGTGAGAAACTTGCCATTGAGGCATGCAAGCTTCAAAGTACTGAAAGGGGTGTCCCTAGATCGACTTCTTGGATAATGAGCTGATGTCGACAAGAAGCGATCCGTCATAGGAGGGCCTTAATGAATCCCACATCAATGACATGGAATGGAGCAAATGATTTTAATGGAGGTGAAAACGATCTGGTGATATAAGGTTCAGGGTGGCGGTCATGAAAGAATGGAGCGTAAATGTATTGCAGCGGGTGAGACACAGGTGAATTCTCTGAGTGACTTCTCTTGAACATATCGGCGACACTGATGTGATGGATTGGTAGCATTAACCCCAAATGTGGATGGTGTGATGGGACCATGGTGATGTGACCGGTGAATGAAACAACCCAACCCGACTTGGATGCGGAGTGAAAGTGTCATGTTCAAGAGCAACTTGCTACCAACAAAGTTTCTTCAAGTTTTCTTCCCAATTTTTCCCCAGTCATTGCTGACCAGTACCTCTTTATTTTTGTCAAGCTTGAGGAGGATAACATATGCTTGTTCTATAATTTTCCCTTTGGGCAAACCCATCGCTATGTTTTAACGAGCCTAGCGATAGTGAAACTCGTTCTTGTCTGCTATGGACAAGTTTGTCGCTATTAGGTTTTAACGAGTTTAACGACAAAGATAACTCGGTCCTTTTCAATTTTAGAGAGTCTGAAAAGGGACATAAAGGAAACTCCAAAATTCCTTTTTCATCATCTAATCCCTTAAGTCCAAAAAAGTATAAAACAATACAAAAGGGATGAATTTTCGATACTTTTAACGAGCCGAACAAAACAAGCGCTCGATCTTTTTGTGTAATAATCCCTCAGGTCCAAAAAGATTAAAAACTAAAGGAGGGATAGCACTTTCGGTCCCTTTAACGAGCTGGAGAGGCCAATGGCTCGGCAATCTTTCATATTTTATGAGTCAGTTGAAAAGAGCTTAAAGGAGACTCGTCTTTGAGGAACGAGTGATAAAATTGGGTAGCAGCTGATTCCAGGTAAGGTTTGGAATTTTCCAATCACGGTAGTGTTACAAGGATGGCTAGCGGGATCACCCTTCGCAGCTGTTCCTCAAAAGGGATAAACAATCAAATGGAGGTGAATGATCGGCCAATACAGAGTGGAGGTGATGATGGGAACACGACCAAGGCTTTAAAGGCTGAAGTACTACATTCACGATGATTATTTACCGGAAATTGGTTCATTTTTTATTGAGCTTAAAAGCTGGGGGAAACATTTGCTCATTGCTTATGTTTATTTTTTAATGAGCATGAAGTCTGCGTTAAAACTGCTCGATTAATCCAGTCGTATAATAAGAATGTCTCATATATGAAAATGACAATTTTTAGAGTTTTGCCCCACATCCTTTCTTTATGCAAGTTAGGAAACGACCAATCCTACGAGTTTAGAGGGTTAGAGGACCTACAAATTTAAAAAATAAATGGTCGCTCTTCGCTTGCATGCCAAAAGGTTTGCATGCCCCCAAGTATAAAATAAAGCTTCAAGGTCACCTTTTATTCTACCGACAAAACATTTGTTGTATCAGGAAAGGCCTACCTCTTTCAGGTTACCAAAGATTGTTTTATCTGGACCGCAAACAAAACACTTCTTCGGCGATGCCTACCGAAATAGACAAAGGCGAGCAGTGCAGACGCCTCCACTCACATAACTTTGACGAGGGAATCTTATTCCAGTCTAACCCCGTTTTCCAATCACGGACGGGAGTACAGACTAGTCATATATCCCTTGCGGAAACCTAACCTACACCCGAAGTTTTCCTGTCGAAGCAGACCAGGGTGCATGCCCCCTGGGTTTCAGTCATGTCCCCCAAATCACTCGCGCTCATCAGGTGGATGGACTGGGGATTGATGAGACATTCCTTGTGTGAAAAGACCATTCAGGGATGGTATATGACTATTTGCTATGTGTGATCCAGGAAATGAAAGCTGGTCTACGAGCTTGACCACTCTTCCTTCGTGCGGAAAACACATTACTCTAAAGAGTGATGAGACAATGGCTCCCATGCAATAAATATAGTCTCATCCAAGGAGTAGATTATAATCCAGGGGTCCTTGGACTACCATTACGTTCATATGAACGGTTTTCCCTCTCAATGTTATGGGCACATTGGGAAGGATCCCTAACGGTCGACTGGTTCCTTTGTCAAAGCCTGTTAGATTTCTCATCTCAGGCAAAAGCGATGGCGAACCAAGCGCTTTCCAAGCAGTCGAGGAAAGGATACTCATAGAAGCCCCTTCATCTATGATGGTACCGGCCATAACCATTCTATATATTTGAGCAATGATTCGGAATGGTACACTAGCCGGTAAACGGGGTCTGCCTAGTTGATTCCAGTCAAAGGAAACAACTAGGTTGCTTGGAGGTGGGACCGAATAAATGGCCGGGTACAACTCTGACGAACTTCCTTCCTGCGGTAAAGGAATGGGTAAATTGCCCCCATGATCATCGGAGTCTGTGCTTATGAAAAGAATTTGGAAGGTGTCATCCTTGTTCTCTTCGGTGACTGTATCATCTGAAGATGGAACCTCTGAAGGCAAGATCGGGTCAACTGTCGTCTCGACCTTTTGACTTTCGTCTGGTATGGGTTCAGATGGTTCGTCTTCAACGATAGATGCTTCGGCCGACCACCTGGGCGGGTCAGCCGGATTTTCAACTAGTGACGGACTCGGCAAGAGTTTTTTATATCCAGGAGGAAGTCGTAACGGTGAAACCGAACGATCGTCCAAAACTCTTTTAGCCTTGTCTAAGAAGGGACAATGGTGGATGGCATGATCGCCTTCACACAGTTTACAAGGAAATCTATATTTTCCTTTTTTTCCTGGAGCTTCACTTTCACTAGTCGACGGTGTGTTTTCAACATGATCATCAGAGGTTGACGACACCGGGTTGTGCAAACGAGGAGACCAGTCCCTTAAGATCCGAGGGATGCAGGGACAATCTCTATGATAGTGGTCTCCTTTGCAAATGACACATGGCGATTTAGGCCTGGTCGGTGCAGTGTGTGGATTTTCGCTAGACGATGCTTGGTTGCCCCCTTTCATTTTTGGCTCCTTCTTCTTCTTCTTCTCTTTCTTCTTCTTTTCCTTCTTCTTCTCAGGTACCTGATTTTTGGCTTTACCAGCCCCATCAAGCGAAGAGGAAGGAGGAGAGGAAGAATTGGAGGAAGTAGAAGGTTGGGGGGTAACTCTGGAATCATCTAGTTGCTGACTCGATTGTTCAGGAATTGCGGTGTTCTGAATGACAAAGGTTGACAAGAGCCATATGGGCAAGCCGATTGTAAATCCTGGAAGCGGCAATGTGGCCATATGGGGTGCACCAACATCTCCCCAAGAGGAGAAGGGACTAGGATTTCCTCCAAGGGGAATTCCTTGGTTGGTGGACTCCATTCTCTCAACCTATGACCAACGAAGGAAAGGTGATGATTATTCCGTTTAAAATAAATTTTAGATGCTTTGACACAACTTGTTTTTTCAATTTTAAAGAGTCGAGAAAAAACAAAAGATGACTCTAGTCGCCTTCGATTTTTAATGAGCCTGAAGTGACAAGTGCTCAGATGGACCTTTTCCGTTAAGGAGTCTGAAAAGGAACGAAAGGGACTGCTCTGGAAATATAGGCAGAGGGATTACCAAACCAATCACAAAACTGCAGAATACTTTTTACGGTACGGCAGTCAATCTTCCTGAATGTTGTGTTCAGTGCATTGCGATCGATAGGGTGGCAGACACGGCTTCCTATGGATAAATGATTAAGCCTATTGTGGTCTCCCAAAATATACTCGATGGTACGTGGGAGCACAAGTCTAACTGGCACTTATCGTCTCAAAGTGGAGGAATCACCCAACCAACAGTGAGAACAACAGTTACCAGGCTTTACGACGCCGGAATACGTCTCTAGCCTAGACTTCTAGATGTTGTGCGTTAGGTTCCAAAGCGTTTTTAGATTCATTAAATTTATTTTATAGTTGATCTTGATTAAGAAATTTGCCTTTCAGGTTCACCGCGTGATGTAGATGTACAATTCCTAAAATGCAATCTAAGATGATAAACAGTCTTTTATCTTCTTTGTGCAATGAAAATCCTAGCTACTAAGGAAAGAAAGACAGAATTCTTTCAACAAAGAGCAAAGAGCACACACTATATGCATTGTCCTAAATCAAACCAATCAAACAGTCTAAATGCAAATGCACATGCATGTATTTGTTTTCAGCCTTCTTAATATGTGAATGATAAAAAGGAAGCTAATGTGCAAATCTGAATTACTTTTCAAGTGACAATTACTAACAAGTTTCTTTCCAAAATCAAAAATGAAGACAATGATAACACTTTGCAATTTGGAAATGAAGACTTGCTTTCGACACTAGAAAAACCACAAATTCAGATCAAATACAATAGTAACAGGGTAATCAACTATCAAGAGCAATCAGACTCTCTTCTATGACTAAAGACGACACTTGCGACACTTTCAAATCAAGAAACGACAGTACAATTACGTTACTTTTTTGCAAAAGAGAACTAAAAATGACTCAACAAATACACAAAAACATTTACAGTTCTTTGCACAATGGAGGCAGAATATCAGCAAGGAAAGGGGTTTCAAACAGAGGTATACTGATTACAGGTAGCAAAATTCTTGAATAGATCTGAAAAGAGTGAACACAGAAACCAACATTCAGGGACAATGCCTAGTCTGATCAACGCACCTGTAACACAGTGAATTTGAAATGCAGCGCACCTACTACACTCGGGAAGTGCGCTGAATTTCAGATTCACAGAACAGAGACTGCGCTGGGCCAGAGACGAGACTTTGCTTGGGTTCCGGGTCACAGTTTGTAGTTCAGTTCAGGGATTTTGGCCGAGCAAGTGGTAATCAGTAAATCAACAACAGGGGTAGATCTAAGGAGGTTACTAGAGCCACCACAAGGGCAATTAGAGAGTTTGTAAATCAGTTGTTTAATTCATAAACAAAACCCGAAGATTGACTGAAGCGGCATTTATCTACTTTGCAAATGCAGTTCGAAAGCTACCTGGCTCAACTTCAGGCTCCGTCTGTAAGTTTATAAAGTAAACAAAAATGTAGATAAACAAACAACCTAGTCGCTCCCCAGCGGAGTCGCCATTTTGTTACAGGGAAAAGTGTCTATGCAGAACTGCTAATCCCACTAAGGTGTGGTAGCTACCTTAGAAACAAACAAAGTAAAACTACTTTCGTTTTCCTTTATGAAAGATAGATGAGAGAAGAATAAAGGAGACCAACCTCTGTCTTGCGCTTGGCTCCTAGTTCGATTCCTCTCTCTTCTGATAGTCCTTTGCTACTTGCTTCCTTGTACACCCAGCTTCACAGAGTACCTGTAGAATCAAAGTAGCATAACACTATACAAGAACATGGATCTATTATCATAAACAATCTAGGATCAGATGTAAATTGACCACACAAATTCATAAAACATAAACGACACAAGAGTATGGAGGAAAACTTGAATAGCTTTATTGATAATCAAGAAAGAGCCAAGAGAGTTACAACCAGTTGTTCTGACCCAGCATCGTCCTCTTAGCAAGTAAGCCCTTCTTCACCTCATGCAAAGCTTAGATCACCCAACACTATGATGTTGCCTCAAGAAACCAATAGCAATTCCTTACAAGAAGCAAAATTTCAGCCTCTAGATCTCTGGGATGAGGGATCCATATATAGATATCTGTAAGGGAGATGAGTCAGCTTGTGATTTGATTAGTGTCTTCCCTCTGATAGTTCTTGCTTCCACTTGGAGATTGATGATCTCTTACTCATCCTTGGTCGAATTCAGAGAGGCAAGTGTCACAGGAGAAGTTTCTGGAAGATTCCATGCCTCTCCACCTCACAGATTGACACTGCCATTTGTCACTTCTCGCCCATCGCACCCCATAGAAGGGATTTTTGAAATGCAACGCACCCACAGAGTGTACTTAGGTGAGATGCAACGCACTTTGCCTATGGAGCAGGTGAAATGCTTCTGTTTTGACCAGTTCTTAGTGGTTTTTTATGGAGAACTTCTGGGAGAAGCTGTAATCAGTTGACCTTGTTCCTTTAGGGGTTGGAACAACACTTTTAGGGACTTAGGAGCCCTTGGTTTATGGACATTTTATGCTTGGGGTTGCAGTGCCCAAAAATGTCTATAACAGATGGGAAAACTGAGATAGTAAACAAATGTTTGGAAGGATATCTTCGTTGCTTTGTATCTAATAAACAGACACAATGGGTCAAATGGTTGCCTCTGGCTGAATGGTGGTATAACACTTCCTTCCATACAGCGACAAAAATGACCCCATTTATGGCACTTTATGGATATCAGCCACCATCCATCACATCATATTTAAGAGAAAATTTTAAGGTTCAAGCAGTGGAACATCACATCAAACATCAACAAAAAGTCCTCCAACTCTTAAAGGATAACCTCGTGTTGGCACAAAATAGAATGAAACAACAGGCAGATCAACATCGCAGTAAAAGAAGTTTTGATGTAGTTGATTGGGTATTCCTACGGCTACAAACATATAAGCAAATGTCCCTTAAGCAAGCTAAGAAGGATAATAAATTATCACCAAAGTATTATGGTCCATACAAGGTGTTGCAAAAGATTGGTACTATGGCATACAAATTGGAGTTTCCTGCAGCTTCTCGATTGCACCCAGTTTTCCATGTTTCATGTTTAAAGAAGGTTATAGGAGACAAGCTCCTAGTTCAAACAATATTGCCAAAACTTGATGAGGAAGGAAAAATTATATTGGAACCGGAAGCAGTGACAGAAACTAGAACTCGACAGCTACGAAATCGATCAATTTCGAAGTATCTTATCATGTGGAAGAACTTACCCGCTGAAGATTCCACATGGGAGGATGAGAATTTTATACAGAAGCATCAAAAACTACTCAAGCATTGAGGACAACATTTTTTTGAAGGAAAGGGGCATGTTGGGTCCCTATAATACTAGTGATTACCCCATTACTATTGTAGTTGCATCCCTTATTAATATTGTTGTGCCCCTATTATCCCCATATTGTTATTACTATGCCCCATAGAATCCCTCTATTGTTATTTTTGTGGCTTTATATTATTATTGTTAGGTCAGCTGGGTTATATTGTGACTCCTTAGACTCCTATATATAGAAATGAGGTTTTGTCATTTGAATCATTGAAGAATTGTTCATTTATGTAATGTAATGGAGGTTGTCCCCTCGAAGAGGCTAAATTCTAAGGCATTGATCTATCTTTTCTATCTTTTCTTGAGCCAGTTTCATAACAGTGGACTTCTCATGGCCGAGACCAAGAGGATGTCTTGGTGGAACCTTCAGTGGGGGAGCCATGCTGGAAGAGATTCATGTGATGATGATATGGTTTGGGTGACTACGGGCACAAGACCGGATTGCAGGCTTGGATGAGGATGACCGATTGTTGTGATGGGTCTACTTAGTTGGACAACATGGGCAACTTGGGTCATGGACATCGAGTTGGGGACATGGAGCATAGCAGTCTTATGTAGGGACATTATGTAGGAGCACTTGTAGAGGTGTCACTTATGGGCATCCAATGAGGAGTGCCAAGGCAGGGATGTCATACGGGTGGATTTGTTGATGTGACATAGAGATGTTTTACTTATGAGCCAATGGAGAGGTTGTGCACTCTTGTACAACGAGCCCATGGACTTGGTTGGATTTGTGAGCAACTATGGAGCATTCCTACTACATGGAGAGCCGAGTCATCTTGCAGGGACCTTTGGGCTGAGACATGTATGCTTGCTAGGATGTTGATTGGAGATGACTCATGGAGCTCATGATGACATGAGGTTGTGACTTTTAGGGACTTCATATTATGGTGGACTTGGAGGATCTGATGCATTGAGGAGCTGAGGTCAGGGACTTTGATGCAGGATGGGGTGCATACTTTTGAGTACATGTATGGGTGTGCTTGAGAGAGTGACTTGATGTGGAGGATCGATATGAGACACTTTGGAGTGATGGAGTTACAACGATGATGATGCCTTGGTGGTAACACTTGGGCATGGGTTGAGCCGAGACTTGACCACTTTTGATACATGGGAGAAGAGACAAGTGTATACTTGTTTCCTTGGCAGACTTGAGGGATGGCACATTGCAGATATGATGGAGGTTGCTTCATGGACCTGGATGTGGCACATCGAGAGTCTGGTTTGATGAGAGGATCTCTTCATTTTCAAGAGATGGATTTTACACATATGGATGATAATGTTGGGATAGATGTGGCTGATTTCATGCAGCACACAACACCAAACATCATGGACAGCATGTTGCAAACGAGATGGAGTTTACTTCATGGACCTGGGCATGGCTTACTTAGATGGAGATGGATTCTTGATCGAGTTGATGTTGTGACAGGAGTCTAAGAAATGACTGATGATGGCATGAGGATGTTCATTCTCATGCTTTGAGCGTGACCATTAGACTAGCTACCCGACTACTTCAAATCATGGGGTACGGATGTGTACAAAAATGTGTTAGCATTATGATGGAGTATCATGGTAGTAGTTCACATGATAGCGATACATGATGGTCGACACGATATGTTGTAGTAAGAATGTAGATTGAGTTGGAGGGACCAACCTTCCACAGTGGGAGTAGCATGTGGGGATTACAACGGATATGGTTGATGATCATGGATTGAGGAGACTTTCCGATTCATGGAGACATGAGCCTTTATGGTTTCTGGAATGGAAGAGCAGAGGCAAGCAACATGGGCATCTTTGGATGTTGGAGCTAGCAAACACTTTGCGATGTCATATGATGGTGTTGTTGAGGATGACAACCGTTTAAAGTGGAGGAGTATGTCAAGCCCACGAGTCGGGTGCGTGCGTTTAACTGACGGTTCGGTGGGAGTTGGCACAGGCGAACAGTGCGACACGAAAGTCATCTTGTGAAAATGACTAAGTGTTGGGCGGTGGAAAGTTACATGTGGGGGCAGTCCCGCACATGGGCGCCCACACCATGGGCCAACGCGAAGTTGGGGCAAGTTGGATGAAATGGTGGGTCAGCTTGGTGAGTTGACGCCCCAAACAATGGGCCAATCACCATATAAGTAAAGCATTGGGATGGTGGAAAAAATCATTGAAGGAAGTTTCCAAGTGTTCATGTGAGCTAGAGAGTGAGCTAACTTGGAGAAGACTGAAATTTAACAAGATGTAGGCGAACTCTTGGGCCAAAACACTGAGCCGGGGCAAACGCAGAAAGCATAGCTATAGGTCGTGCGAAGGCGTGCTGGGCGTCGAGCCGAACGACCGTGCGAGGGTGTTGAGCTGAACGACTGGGCGAGGGCGTTTTTCTGAACGACCAGGCGAGGTTCAAATGCGTTCGGGCAAGGGCATGTGAGGGCGTCAGTCCGAATGAGCGAATGGGTGAGGGCGTGCAAGGGCGTCAGGCCGAACGAGCGAACGGGCGAGGGCATGCGAGGGCACCAGGCCAAACGAGTGAACAGGAAAGGGCGTGCGAGGGCACCGGGCTGAACGACTGAACGAGAGAGGGTGTGCAAGGGCGTCCACCTGAACGAGTTGAGGGCATTCAACTAAATGAGCTGCAGATGAATGACGAGCTGAACAGTGTGAAGATGAACGAGGTGTGACAAGTGGAAGTATCCTTGGGCACTCTGAATAGTGGTTCGGGCAATGTGAACGGTGCAGGCCGACTTGAACGATTTGATAGATATTGTACCAAGGAAACTTGGGGTTTCCTACAAAGACTATAAAACTGAATATTTGTGAAGTATTGATATTATCGGGTAGACTCATATTTCAGGGAGTTTCCCCTCCCGATTTATTATCTGTTGTGCATATATGTGTAAAAGATAATAATGATGAATGATGTAAGAAAGTTTCCATTGTGTTAATGAAAGTATACTTAAGAAAGTTGAAAAATAAACTAAGTATAGAAAGTAGGCGTAGTCCACGATCGCAAGTATTGTTGAGAAGAAAGTGGTCGGTGGTGCCGCACCTCCTATAGTGAAGTTGGAAGAATACCGCCAGTGTAGGGGCATAACAGTTGGTATCAAAGCCCTGATTCAGAGAATCAGATTTGCAGAAAAGATGATCCCACTACACTTCATGACAGTTGGTATCAGAGGTCCGTATTCCGCAGGCTTTGGTGATTCAGAATTGTAGATTGAAGTGCTACACTTCGTGACAGGTTTAGCAGGGGTGAAGCTTCGTGCTTGGGCCAAGCTGAACGACTAGACATGGCAGGTTTGGAAGAATGTCAAGGGAGGCTCTTGCTGACCTTATACAAGTTGAAGTGGATGAAAGAGGAGAACCCATGGATTCGAGATGAACTTGAAGTCTTGGAAAGGAATGTTGAAGACGAACTTCTTTGACTTGGTTGAGCAATGGAGTAGGTTGCAGCTGCAGATTGCGATGACAAAAAAGAGGAAGTCGTGATGTTTGAGGATGTTGTAGATATGACAACGATGGAGGATGAACTTTAAATTGATCAAGTTGGACCAGGATTGTGCAGTTTGCAGACATTGGTGAATGAGGATACTCTCATGGAGGAGCCTCATGATGAAGTAAGTACTACTGATACTTGTGTTTCAATTGAGCTTTTGGTAGATGGGCCATATGCAGAGAAGAGCAAAATCAGTTTGCCAATGCGATGGAGGATCATACCATGGATGTCAACGATGAGACCTTGCATGGAAAGGCAAGGACCATTGACTATTGCAGGATTTGTTGGGGTTATTTGTGACCTTATGGCAGAAGGTGCAAATGCCCGTGACAAGGGAGGAACGTGATGATCATTGCGAAAGAATGGGTCATGCTTTAGCCATATGGAGAAATTGGCTAAATGCCCGGCATGACTCATGGATAGAATGGAGGAAGGCACACACTTGAGTTTGATGATACTTGGGTGGACTTCTCATGGCTGAGGCCAAGAGGAAGTCTTGGTGGAACCTTCAATGGGGGAGCCATGGTGGAAGAGACTCATGTGATGATGATATGGTTTGGGTGACTATGGGCACTAGACCAGATTGCAGGCTTGGATGAGAATGACAGATTATTGTGATGGGTCTACTTAGTTGGACAACATGGGCAACTTGAGTCATGGACATCGAGTTGGGGACATGGAGCATGGTAGTCTTATGCAGGGACATTATGCAGGAGCACTTGTAGAGGTGTCACTTATGGGCATCCAACGAGGAGTGCCAAGGCAGGGATGTTATGCGGGTGGATTTGCTGATGTGACATGGAGATGTTTTACTTATGCGCTGATGGAGAGATTGTGCACTCTTGTACATCAAGCCCATGGACTTGGTTGGATTTGTGAGCAGACTATGGAGCATTCCTACTACATGGAGAGCCGAGGCATTTTGCAGTGACCTTTGGGCCGAGACATGTATGCTTGCTAGGATGTTAATTGGAGATGACTAATGGAGCTCATGATGACATGAGGTTGTGACTCTTAGGGACTTCATATTTTGGTGGACTTGGAGGATCTGATGCATTGAGGAGCTGAGGTCAGGGAATTTGATGCAGGATGGGGTGCATACTTTTGAGTACATGTATGGGTGTGCTTGAGAGAGTGACTTGATGTGGAGGATCGATATGAGACACTTTGGAGTGATGGAGTTACAACGATGATGATGCCTTGGTGGCAACACTTGGGCATGGGTTGAGCCGAGACTTGACCACTTTTGATACATGGGAGATGAGACAAGTGTATACTTGTTTCCTTGGCAGACTTGAGGGATGGTACATTGCAGATATGATGAAGGTTGCTTCATGGACCTGGATGTGGCACATCGAGAGTCGTGTTTGATGAGAGGATCTCTTCATTTTGAAGAGATGGATTTTACACATATGGATGATGATGTTGGGATAGATGTGGCTTATTTCATGCAGCGCATTGACACCAAACATCATGGACAACATGTTGCAGATGAGATGGAGTTTACTTCATGGACCTGGGCATGGCTTACTTAGATGGAGATGGATTCTTCATCGATATGATGTAGTGACAGGAGTCTGAGAAATGACTAATGATGGCATGAGGATGTTCATTTTCATCATTTGAGCGTGACCTTTGGGATAGCTACCCGACTACTTCAAATCATGGGGTCCGAAAGTGTACAAAAATGTGTTAGCATTGTGTTGGAGTATCATGGCAACAGTTGACACGATGGCAATACATGATGAGGTCGACACGATATGTTGTAGTAAGCATGTAGCTTGAGTTGGAGGGACCAACCTTCCACAGTGAGAGCAGCATGTGGGGATTGCGACGGATATGGTTGATGATCATGGATTGAGGAGACTTTTCGATTCATGGAGACATGAGCGTTTATGGTTTGTGCAATGGAAGAGCAAAGGCAGACAGCATGGTTATCTTTGGATGTTGGAGCTAGCAAACACTTTGCGATGTCGTATGATGGTGTTGTTGAGGACGACAACTGTTTAGAGTGGGGGAGTATGTCAAGCCCACGAGTCGGGTGTGCCGAGCAGGCATGTTTAACCGATGGGTTGACGGGAGTTTGCACAGGCGAACGGTGCGACGAGCCGACCAAACAAAAGAAACGTGCGATGCGAAAGTCATCTTGTGAAAATGACTAAGTGTTGGGCGATGGAAAGTTATATGTGAGGACGGCCCTGCACATGGGTGCCCACACCATGGGCCAACGCGAAGTTGGGGCGAGTTGGACGAAACGGTGGGTCAGCTTGGTGAGTTGACGCCCCAAACGATGGGCCAACCGCCATATAAGTAAAGCGTTGGGATGGTGGCAAAAATCATTGAAGGAAGTTTCCAACTGTTCATGTGAGCTGGAGGGCGAGCTAACTTGGAGAAGACTGAAATTTGGCAAGGTGTAGGCAGACTCTTGGGCCGAACCATTGAGCCAGGGCAAAGGCAGAAAACGAAGCTGCAGGTCGTGTGAAGACATGCAAGGGCGTTGGGCCGAATGACCATGCGAGGGCGTTGGGCCGAATGACCGGGTGAGGGCATCCAAGGGCATTTGTCTGAACGACTGGGCGAGGTCGTGTGAAGGCGTTTGGGCGAGGGCGTGCGAGGGCGCCGGGCTAAACGACCGAACGAGTGAACCTTTGGGCGAAGTTGTTCAAAGGCATTCGGGCGAGGGCGTCAAGCTGAATGAGCAAACGGGCGAGGGTGTGCGAGGGCGTCGTGCTGAACGAGCGAACAGCCGATGGCGCCGGGCCGAACAAGCGAACGGGGGAAGGCGTGAGAGGGCACTGGGCCGAACGAGTGAATAGGCGAGGGCGCCGGGCTGAACCACTGAACGTGCGAGGGCATCCGCCTGAATGAGTTGAGGGCGTTCGGCTGAATGAGCTGTAGGCGAACGACGTGCTGAACAATGCGACGGTGAACGAGGTGCGATGGGTGGTAGTATCCTTGGGCACTCCGGATGGTGGTTCGCGCAGTGTGAATGGTGTAGGCTGACTTGCACGATTTGACAAATATTGTACCAAGGAAACTTGGGGTTTCCTACAAGGACTGTAAAACTAAATATTTGTGAAGTATTGATATTATTGGGCAGACTCATATTTCAGGGAGTTGCCCCTCCCGGTTTATTATCTATTGTGCATACATGTGTAAAAGATAATAATGATGAATGATGTAAGAAAGTTTCCGCTGTGTTAATGAAAATATACTCAAGAAAGTTGAAAAATACACTAAGTATAGAAAGTAAGCGTAGTCCATGATCGCAAGTATTGTTAAAAAAAAGTGGTCGGCGGTGCCGCACCTCCTATAGTGTGGTTGGAAGAGTACCGCCAGTATAAGCGTGTGACACATCGGCATGAGGAAGACATAGTAAAAAGTTGGAAGAATGGGATTCGTCTGTAGAGGCGTAAAAATTGACTCGCCCGAAATGGATTTCACGCCAAATTCGAGAGTACTCGAATATTTTGATCGCCGGGCGACAAGGCAGTAGGAGAAGGCGCGTCCTGTCTGGGTGCCAAGCTGTCCGGGGAAGGAGAGCAGCCTGGCTCCTAGGCCGAGCAACCCGGTGGCCCCAGTGAAGAGACCGATGTTGTCGTGGCCGCAGCCGATGGCGACAGTACGGACAGACGTGGCACCGAATGTCAACATCTCGGTGGCGAAGCTCCCAATGGTGTAAGAGTTGTCGCTGTAAGAGACCTTGTATTTGCAGCCGCCACTGTGGCAATTGTAGGCACCGAGTTGGCTACAGACTGCGGAGTCACAGCCGACGGTGGAAAAGGAAGCGGAGAAAGCGGGGTTGAATATGGGATCCACCTGCGAGTAGCACTCGCTGCACAGTTCGCACTGAATCCAGACCAGGTCGTTGCCTGTGTCGAGCACCATGAATTGCTCCCTTGTCGGTGTCCCAACACCTATACGAGTAAAGTATTCGGGACTCCCTTGCTTCAACCCCGACACGACCTCGCTCCCGAACTCGACAGTGATCTCAGCTACGTTCTCATAGCTCCCCGTCGGGTTCTTCAATCTGAGTTTCCTCTCTATCCGTTGCTCAAGCGCACGGACCCGTCTGGCATCCCTCGTTAGCTTTTCCTCCAACCGGCACTCCTAGGACGCTGTAGCATTGGGGGTGTCCTTGACCAATAGACTATCCCTGTGCATCACTTGCACGCTCCAGGCTATCCTTCTCGGCTTCGTCTCTCCTTTTTCATATTCAACTCTGCCCGGCACGGATGCCATCTTGGTCTCAATGAGCCAAGCCGCGACATCCAGAGAATGATACTCCAGCAACTCTGGGGCAGAAAACAGTCTCGACTCTGCAGATTGGAGGAACAATAGCAAGTGTATACACGAGGAATTCGAAGCAACTCCATCTCCTTGTCATTTGTTTGCACGATAATGTAAGAATGGAAAGCTATAAGGGTGAAGCCAAGCCAACTGAGCGTGAGGGAGTGTGTCAGATCTGTGCAGGTGAATAAACGAATTACGAGAAAATGGATCTATTTAATGGGGTGATCAGAGACCCGAGATATGAGGGACATTAGAAAAGGCGTTCGTTCCTTTCTACACTTCAATTACAATTCCTTTCTTTACCCTCCCACTCCTTGGCGTGGAATTAATGGTTGATCATCCCTTGAATTTGTCGTTGTCACCTCCTGAATTCCTCTCCTTACTTTCCACTTTCCCAACCCAGCCATTTCTTTGTCGTTTCGTTTGCAAATTATCATTATCAATCTATGTCATTGCCACCCCATGTTTGTAGCTAACACATTCACCGAACATATGGAGAAAAAAACGTTTTAACGACTAAGTTCACGGGAAAAATAAATAAGAGAGAATTAAATGCTCAGATGGGACAAATAATAACTATTGCTCAACTGAATGTCATATATGGAATGTTCAATGTGTTTCACAGTGGTGCTACATTCAATAATACAATTTTATTGGGCAAAGGCTGTAATCACTTCACAAGTCGAGACAAATATTTCTGTCTCGCATTAAGTAGTGGTTTGAAAAAGCGTAATAGGTTGGGCAAAAAATATTTGGTGAGAGATACATATTTTCCTGTACCTTCCCTCGTCTGGTTAATTCACTCATGTTCTTAATCAGGTGCCTTGCATGCTCAATTCTCAATGGGTTGCCATGCATTTGCACGCGTATGAATAACGTACATCACTTACTAATAATTTATATAATAAATCATAGAAAAAAGTAACTTGCCTCAATTACTAATCTTTTACATATCTAATTGGATTAACAAAATTCGAGAAGTTTATGAGTTTTTGTTTGAGTTTTATATCAACTTAGAATATTATTCTTTTTATTATATGAAGTCACTAATAAATAAATGAAATATTTTTTAATTTATTAATAATTCAAATTTCAACTAAAAATTAGTTAACAAAGGAGAATAACAATAAAAATGATAAGCCCCCAAAGGGGTGATTACACAAATGTAAAAGTGTCTTATGCAAGGCCGTCGAGGCCTACTACTTTTTCACGTGGGTATTAACTTCCTTTGATGTATTGTCTTTGCATTCATTCTTTATGTGCGATAATCTCCCTCACGCAATCTGTGGTTAAATTGAGAGTTGGCTAGCAGTCTGCTTCAATTTGGCTGGGAAACGAATTTGGGTTGGAAGGAGAGTGAAGGTGTTGGGGTTTGGGTCTATGGTGCTTTATTGGGTTTCGGCCTTGGTTGAGGAGTGTAGATGACCACTGCAATTTTTGGGTGTGGGTTGGGTCTTGTCTTCTTGTCTTCCCTTGGGATCCAGTGATCCGGACAGTCGCGGTTTTGTATAGTTTCCACGCCTTCACAAGCTATATTCCCTCTTCGTACCTGCGGCAACTTTTGGTTTCACCTCTGTCCGCGAGGGATCTTTTTGGTCTTCATAGGTGTGTGGGTATTATTCATGTCTCTCATAAATTGTGTTATTGGCTTGGGTCTCCTCTCTGGTCCGAAGGTAACAATATTCTCCTCTTCTGTAATTGGGGTAGCATTCTCTGTTTGCATCAAGCTTTGGGGTTGTATATGGGAGTTGCTCTACCTTGCTCTCTGGTCTGGGTGAACTCTTCCCGTCCGACCCCTCTGGTCGTGGTGTCGGTTTGGTGGTTCATATTCGTTCGGGGCAATGGTTTTGTGGTATTGGGCATTGTTGTATTTTTTGCAAGGTTAAACAAAGGACTCTTTATGGACTCTCCCTGTAATTGGTTGTCATCCGCTCTCAATTTCTACATGCCCCACCAATAGGGTTGTCCTCGCCGAGGGAGGGGGCCGCATGCCCACATTGGGCGTCCTGAGCTAGATCACAATTCATCCTTAGCCAACTAGCCCAGTCAAGAAATAGAGGATGTTAAGGCTCTCTCTCCAATTAGCTCGCAAAACAACCTTGTGGCCCCCGCTTCCATGGAATCCATCGCAGACCATAGTCAGGGACCACAGGTACGAAGACCATAATGAGATAATGTCATATCTTACTGATATCCAATATAGCCAAAATGCAATTCTGGAGCATTTGGACAACCTCTGGTGTAGTCATCGTCGCACAAATGACCACCTTCGCAGCTTGCAAGCGTGGGTGGAACACATTGACTTCCATATTCATGATCATGTTGGTTACTTTGCAGCTCCCCCTGTAATGCCCCCTCATCCCCCTCCTTGATATGTTGTTGTCAGTTCATGTCTCTTTTTGTGTTACTCCTAGTATGCTAAGGCCACAACACCTTACAAAAATAATGTATGCAAATTGTCTTCCCTGGTATTCTCCAATCCCCAATCTCAAAAACTCTAGTCAGAATGAGAGAGTGGAGACTGCTGAGATCATTTTTGTATGCTATGCTATTTTGAAAATCTAATGAAAGCCATTTTGAACGACAAAAAAAAACAATAAAAATGATAAGCCCCATGAGATAGCTCAATTAGTCAAGTTCTCATTACTAAGTACCTTTCTAATTGGCAGGTCATGGGGTCAAATCTCCTCGACACCCTTGGGGTTAGGCCCGACTAGATAAGTGGGCAAGTAGTAAGTAGATCCCTTCGGGTGAATCAGACACCGGATTATTACTCGTGAATGTGAATCACAATTAAAAAAACAATAAAAATAATAAAGATAAATTTGATTCACAAATCAACATAATATTGTTTCATCTTTTTATACTTAGAATTATCGAATTTCACTTTTTTTATGTAAAAAATATTAAATTTTAGATATTAAAGAAAAAGTTTTTAAAATTTAAATAAACATTATTGTGAAAAAAATAATATGATAAATAAATACTAATTATAATTTTAACACAAAAAGGAATTCCATCATTTTTCCAATCCTTCTATATATTTATATAAATAAATATAATAATATTTAGAATATATATATATATGATAGGGTTCGTTATTGACCTTAATATTTTTATTACAACAATTATTAAAATTTCCATAAAAAATTTAAAGATTTCAAGTAATTTTACAAAATTGTTGAATCAATATGTTATAAATTTTTACTTTTCTACTTTTTAGAGTTATTCTATGTCAGAGATAGAAATGAAAATTTAGTATATTTTTTAAATTTTTAGGGAAAATGTTATCCATAAAGGAAATTTAGAAAAGTATGGAAAATGAAAACTAATTATAGTATACTTGTTAGAAAGAGTGGCATTTTCTTCTTATTTTTCCCCATATTTATACAAATAAAATATAACAAATTTTAGATATAAACACATATATTAAGATGAATACAACATAATTCATTGTTGTTTTTTTATAATAGATGATATTTTTTTTTTACAAAAATTATTGATATTATTTTTTTTATAAAAATTATTGAATTTTTTCATAAAAAAATTGGAGATTTTATTACTATTATTATTAACTAAACTAAATATTAATTATGATACTTAAATTTATGAAAAAAATTTATCTTTCAATTAGCTATGATAATAATGTCCCTCCATAGATGTTTTCTCATAAGTATTTATATATTGGTTTCCATTCTTGTTAGATGTTGTCGCAAAAGTATTTATATATTGGTTTCAATTGTTATTTAAACTAGAATCATAATGTTACAAAGAGAATAGTAGATGGTTAGAAAACTTATTAGGCTCTCCAAAGTAAATATAAAAATAATCAACTATCTAAGATATGAAAAAATTATTTAATACATATTTATCATAGTTGTCAAGTGTGTACTTGTAATATTCTTTCTGAGATAAAATAAGATTAAGTAGATTAAAAAATATTTTAAAATTTATTATTTTAAATTAAAATTTAATGCTCTATACCTTATTCTTAAGAGTGGTCTTAGTGGTTAAGAGCATGTGTTTCCTCCTAAGAGGTCATAGGTTCAAAACGAGCTAGGTAGAGTGTGTATTCCTACCTAAACTTAGGTATTCCTTCCTAAAAATAATAATTTACTTAAAAATAGATGCACTTTCATAATGTGTAAAATCATAATTAAATACTTAAATTATAATATAAAATTCTCTAATTCAAAAAAAGATGAGGTGGATAGTAGTTATTTTAGAATGACCCACCATATCTTTAAAAGTAAGTGAATTAGAATGTCCGACCATATATTTAAAAGTAAGTGAATTAGAGATATTGAGGTTTTTCTTAACTATTAAAAGATAGAAAAATAACCAGAAATTTATATTTATAATATTAAATCTCCAATTAATATATAAGTAAGTGAATTAGAGATATTGAGGTTTTTCTTAACTATTAAAAGATAGAAAAAATAACCAGAAATTTATATTTATAATATTAAATATCCAATTAATATGATGTAGAAATATTATCCAAATTGCATAAATATTAATTAAATAGTCATGAATATTCTTTTAACATCATAAATATGAATTAAATAGTCATAACTATTTTTTGATCATCATAAGAATTTTCAAAATAAAACAGGTTAATGAATTTATTTGTGATAAAAAAAGGTTGATGATGAAAATTATTTCCCTTTAACTTTTGATTCTTCCACTCATCTAAAACATAGCTTTACTCGATTTTATAAATTATTTTGTTTTTAAAAAATTCTTATTTATAAAAATCTAATTGACTTAAGTGATGTTGAAGACCTTGCTTTTGGAAAAAATATCATTGATGTAATCATAACGAAAGAATTTGTGAGTTATATAAATATTAATAATTGTGGCACTTTCTTTTTCTTTATTGAATCCATTTGCTTAACAAATGCTCCCATCTATAAACTCATTTCAAAGTGTTCTAACATGGTAAGGAGTATAGGAGGTGAAGTGAAACATTCTAAATTGTGGTGATAAGCTTAGGAAATGGTTTGGAAGTAGCCATAGTGAGAAATCATTAGTTTGGGAATCAATCTCCAAAAGTGGGACCCTGTACAAGCTCCCTCACTACTGGGAAGAGTCCACATGTCACATATTCCCATGTATGCAAGGATAGAATCTAACAAAATTTTCTTACTTTTGACATCAAAATGACAACTAAAACCATGGATAATATACAACTCAATTATTTTGGTATGTTTGATGATCCATGTTATGTGAGTGACCTTTGTTAGTGTGAGGTGTTCTATGCTGAGAGGTGATTTATAGATAAATTTTTATTCTCATTCAATTTTTAGGCCTCCAGTTTGATTAGAGGAATACATAAAAGTTTGTTACATATTTTTTATAGTGTGTATCCGCATTTGGTGTTAAAAAATATTGTTATGATGATTAATTTTATTTTTTTAAATTTAGTTTATTATGTATTTATGTTATGCTATAAATTCATTTCGTTATTGTATATGTGATAAAAGATACATAAATAAATATGGATAATTATTCTTTTGATTTGTCAAAATTGAACTTGCGTTGGGAGGATAATTATCATTCCTCCCAATAAAATTAGTTATAATTAGACTTTTTTTAATTGAATTATTCAAATCACATGTTATATTTAAGGATTCTATATGTCTATTATTCCTTTCTTGTGAAAAGATCTAGATGTCAGCTTGGGTATTTTCGATAGTGTGCATCCACATATAATGTTTAAAAATATTGTTATGATGATTAACTTTATTTTTTCATTTTCATAAATTTAATTTTTTACAATTTATCTTATTGTATATATCTATTATGTTCTAAACACATTTGGTTACTATCAGTGTGATAAAACATACATAAATAAATATATATGATTATTATTTTCATTTGTCAAAATTGAACTTGTTAAGAGAGGATAACAATAATTCAGCCCAACAAACATAGTTATATTGAACTTGTTTTATTTGAAATGTTTGAATCATATGTTATATTTATGGATTTTACATGTCTTATTTTCATTTCTTTTGAAAAATATAGATCTTGGCTTCAAATATCTTGGCTTTTTTCATTAGCCTAATGGGTTCATGGTTGTAGGTTAGTTGGGGATTCTCAATAAGGTTGAGGCTAGAATTGTGTTGAGGGTTAGTAGACTCCTTTCCATTGATGGGAGCGTGGTTCTACATAAATTGGACCTTGAGAGCATTTTTATCTTTCGGACCTCCATCATCTAAAATCTAATAAGTATTTTGTCCTAGGTCAGGCTCACATAATATGGGGATTAATTTTTTTAAGTCGAGCGAGTTGGATACTCCAAAATTGTAGGGGGATTGGGGTATAAAAAATATCTTTATTTTTGTGAATATGGTAGCTAGAAGTTTGTGGAGGCTCACTCATAATGAGGCCCCATCAAGCAAAGTGATGTAACCCAAATGATTACAAAATCGGTCAGTCAAATATTGGTAGAGGTGTTTTAGTAATCCCTCAAAATGTTCTATCATGTTGAAGGATTTGGCTGAATCTTTTCCTCTTGTTCATGACTAGATGTTTTGGAGAATTAGTAATGGCCAAATAGGTAAGATAAAGGAGGATCCTTGGATAGTAGTTAAGGGAAATTTCAGGCTCTTTGGGGTTTTAATCTAATCACTAAATGAAGGTAGGATTCATTGTTTAGAATATGCTAAAGTCTAGTACCATTATGTGAGTGGTCATGTAGGTTCGAAGTTGGTGGAGAACCTTGGCTTGATGGGAAGAGAGTATGAAAACCCCTGTAGCTAACCCTCTGGAAAATATCATTATGAATTCTAATTCATGTAAATTATGTGGAATTGTGAAACATTGAGTGGCTGAGAAATGGACACAGATTCAGAGGACTGAGGAGGAGGATATTTCTTGTAAACCCAAACCTTACATTTATTTCATCACCTAAATCTTTGTTGGTTTAATGAAACTATTGTGCAAACATTGAGAGGAGGAGATGGGCCTCCTGAGTGGAGGAAGAGTCAACGTACTTACTCTCATGAATCTTGCTAACAGGGTCAACATGCAAGAAAAAACTTGGGCAAGAAAATCTTGGTGTGGAGATAAGAGAGGACTGATTGTTGATCATTATCATTAGGAGTTGATCATTGGAAGTCGAGAATTTGAGGATGGGGGCGAGTTATTGGATGGATGCTCATGTATTGAGAGAGAGTTCCCCATAATAGTAGGAAGAACACAAAGTAGCTCTGGTAGTTGGTGTGGCTACTTGGAAGACTCAGAATTCGTGAGAACCTATGTTCTACACTCGAGAAATAAATTCCCTGAGTTTACAAAGTCCTATTTTGTACCTGTGTATGTCCTTATGTGCTTTTTTACTAAGGCCAGTGTAGGTTCTTGTGTGATGTGTGTCACGAAGATTTTAGTGGGTTGGTGACACTTAGGTGCTTGTTGAGTTGATAAACCCATGAGGGCTCACTAATAGACCACCTAAACAATAGTTTGCCTTAGGGATGATAAACCACTAGGAAATTGTTTGGTTGAAAAACAACTAGCTAGGTTGAGGCACTCTAGCACTAGCTGGGGCTAATAAACATCGGGTGTAGCCTTGGGGTGGATAGTGCTTGGGTTAGAACCCACTGATAAACTACCTAGATGAGTATTCTCTTTAGTAATACCATAGCTAATCCAATTGATAAAACTCCCATTGTGCTTATGTCACCCATCTCCAAATCTGAACCAAGACTCTTTGTGCCTTTGTTGAGACCTATTAGTTGTTGTGTGATTGGTTGAGGTCACTATGGTGTTTTAGTTGGGAGATATATAGAGATATCACATGAGAAATTGACCCTTGCGAGGTATGAATAGTTGAGAACTCCTGAAAAATTTACCTCCTCAGACTCTGAATCTAGCTTGAGGGTGGTCAACTGTAAGAAAGATTGAAGTGGAATTAGTCTATGGTTGGGTGGAGAGATGAAGTCCCACTCTTATTTACTAGTCATTTGAAGATAATAAGATAAGTTTCTTACTTGTGTACTTGGTGCATTAAAAATATGAGTATTGTTTCTATGTCATATATGTGTGTGTGTGTGTGTGTGTGTCAGTAATGCTAATAGAGGACTATGTTATTCTTGTCTATCTATGGTCAGATGTTTTATGTATATGTATAACTCTCGTGATTAAGAGGGGACTTAGAGGAGTTTTTGTTAGTTATTACATTCATGAAGAACACAACTATTATTTTAATCATGTATGACTGCATAATGTTGTTGACTATTATGTGACAATGTGTGAATTCGATTAGTTGGAGAGCTATAAATATTTCAACTCTCGGAATTTTTGAGACCGTGAATGTCTTTTTTGAGTAGGACTGAGTATAATGCATCAAATGGTATATTAGTCAGATCTCATCAATAGGGATCCATTCAATGAGAAAGTAAATTCAATGTTTGGCTGAGAGGGTTGGTTGTTACATTGTCAGATGTTGATGGAAGGAGGCTAGGCACACATTGACATTGGGGAAAGCTAACGTAGATTCAATGTAAGTCTGCTAAATGGAACTCTAATTTTATGGTCAATTGAAGTTCAAGTTGAGTCGATGAGTGTAACAACCTCGGGTTAAAAGTTCATGTAATAAAGTTAATAAAGGAAAAAATAACACCAAGGTCATGAGACATGTATTCCAAGCTAAATTTTAGGTAAAACATAGTGATGGGGTATCAATGGTGATTAATTAATGGCTAAGGAAATTGGAAAAAGGCGAAGTGGTATTAATTGGCATTTATTATGAAAATAATGGAAAATAGGATAAAAGGAAGGTGAAAGGTCACATAATTTCATGTGAGCGAAATTGAAGGAAAAATAGATGAAATTGAAGAAAATGGAGGCCTCAATGATAAAAATTCTTCTGAGGATCAGTTCACAACTTTTTTTGGTCTATCTTTTGTCAGTTCAGTTTTGGAGCTCTCTCTCTCTCTCTATTCTCTCACACTCTCATACTCTTGCACAATTAGAGTTTTCTTGGAGAATTTTGGCATACTTTGGATTTGAGGAAAGAAGGAAAAGAAAAGCAGGAAAGTGCAAGGGAAAAGGTGGATCAACAACTACAGCTAGATTTATTTGTAGGTAACAGGTTGCATGTGTAGTTTCCTTACTAATTTATGGATGCATGGTATATGCATGTGATTATTTGGTTATGATCCATCATACGCATATAGGATTGCCTAGATTGACAATGATTTTATCTTACCTTGTCATTTCCTGGATAGCCATGGTGTTGTGGGTTTTTCCACTTGATTATTATCTTGTTGGTGCTCATAACTCCTTATGGTTGTGGGTTGGAACAAATGCTCTGGAGCCCTGAAAAAAAACTTGGGTTGAGTTACTATCCTGGAGCCTAGGTTGGATAAATTCTCTAGAGCCTTTGGTGGGTTGATTTAGTGGCCCTGGATTCGGGTTGGAAAAATGATTTGGAGCTTGTTGATGGTGTTGGACCCACCAACATGTAAGGGTATCTCCCTGGTAAGAAGTCCCAATTAGACCTCAGACCATATGGTGTAGGAGTCCCAGCAGTGGGTTGTACGGTAATGCCTTGATTGCGATTTCACATAGATGCAAGTAAGATGTCCCTGTTGGTAGCAAGGGTGTGACAGCTGCAGTAAGTCAAGGAAGGTGCATGAGAGGTTCCAACACACTGAGGGTGAAGTGAGTGCATCCCTTTGAAACCTGTAATAGTACGTGGCTTGGAAGGGAACACATGAGCGAAGATGCATCACAAGATGGAAAGCAAGTTAGCAAGCAATCCAAAGTGATGGTTAAACCAATAACACATTTTAGAAAGATTCATACATACTTATACATAATATTCCATACATGCATGTGTAAGAAAACAAATACATACATCATTTAGAGTAAACTAGATAGCATAGAATAGAATACAACATATGCATGAAATGTGTCGGCTCCGTTATATTATGAAGTATAAGTTCTAGTCATTCAATACATCCATATCCAACCACTAGTTCCGACAACGGAACATTACAGCCACAACCGCCTGCTCTAAAGAGATGTACTAGCTCTACGCAGTGAGAAGCCAAGGCTCATTACAACACTGTCCAAGCTTTCTTTAAGATAGTCCTATCGGAAGTTTGGCTGACCAAAAGCCTTTACAATGAGTTATGAGGTTCTATTTATAGCAAAGGGTGGGGTGACCCTTGACACTCCCCTTTGTGACAATTCATCTACCCTCATGGCTCTTCATCTACTCTATGACTGTTACATCTAACTATCGACACTTGAACTCCCACTTGACAACACGTTACATTACAATGCACATGTGCTCATGTGAGACAAAATTGCTTCAGCAAGCCATGCAAGACATCACTGACATTCGGACCATTGTGGTGAGACCAAATCTTTGACATGCTTGTGATGGTTGAAGGTGGTGAGATGATGCCAAGCTTGGTTGTCCGCGGTGGAGTTCGTGTGCTCAATGGTGACATCTTGTTGAAGCGAACTCTTGCCTTTGTTGCATCCAGGTGCACTGATATGGCTACTCTGTTCAACTTGTTTGATATCATGCACATGGTCATCCCTTTTCGACCAGACCGACAACATGTTGATGCATAGTGTCTACAATGTTTTCCAAGCATGCGCTGGTGGTCGTGCACATCAACTTGTTAGATTAGATATCCAGCTCCAGTCAGACTTGCTTCTTGTCTTCACCTTGGTGAGTGTATCGAATAGGTGGGATCACATACATGCACACATTGTCATGCATGCTCCTGTATTCCCTTGCATGCAACCAACAACACTGCTCACCTTGTCTACTCTGTGCCAGCTGTTGGGATGGATCTATAACTTGTACTGGGATGGATCTATAACTCGATGTCTTCATGGGTAGGAAAGTTCATAGACACTTGATCGACTGCATCCCCAAGTGTGCTTTGAATGGTGTCTTCAACTCTGCTCTCCAGGAAACCGTTATACCCGTGCTGCTGAGAGGCAGATGAACACTTGCGATACTTGGAGACATGGCAACACTAATGGAAAGCAATCCGTCGGTTGAAAACCAAAACGAACTTGAGAATTGACTTGCAACATACCTATGTGACTAATCATGAAGGTTACACAATTTCCACTGAGAGGTCGGGAGACTGACTTCCAAAACTGTGCAAGGCACAATCTGGGCTGTTAGTAGGTTGACTGACTGCTGGAACTTTGCAATGCAAAGTCCAGTCTGGTTTGCTGAGGACTAAAACTGCGCAATGCACAATTTCAGTCAGCAGTAGTATGCAACCAACAAACTGCATTGCCCAACTTCTGGGCCAGCAGGACACTGCCTCCAAGAATTTTGGAATGCAAGCCTAGAGTTTAGTAACTCACTAAACTTGTGCAATTTTTGAAGGGAAGGAAGATCCTTTTCTTTCGGAAATGCGTAGTGTTAGCCGGGCAAGGCACAGTCCAGGCGAAGGCAGCCTAGTCTGGCCGACGGGTGACTGAAAACATGAAAAGTGTGAATGCATGATGAGATGAGTGCAAACAAGAGTGAATGATCATTGATGCAAGCAACAGGTGCAGGATTTAGGAAATGGGAAAGCATGCAAGTGTGTGAAGCGAGTCGCCCCAACAGCGACTATCCATGAAAAAGAGTATCATGCATGCGACAATAGTGAGATGTCAATGAAAACAAAAACGATCCTAGTACAAGATAGTATGTATCAAAACAATAGCAAGTGCTCACTGAAATCGAGCAGACAACATTCATACGAAATGAAACACAAGAAGTGCCATAAATGTAGTGTGAGACATGAAAAGTGGGCTTACCTCAAAACAACTAAGATGAATGTGCTGACAACTCCTAGATGCAATATGGGATGTTAGAGCTGCAAGATAAATGTGAGGAATGAGATCTGTAGCATCCGGTTGATGAGTTTCGATAAAATTGAGGTTGCGACGTGCATGCCACAAATCTAGGGAAAACGACACTTGGTGGGAGGTTTATGAAATTATCCTTGCATGTAACCTCCAAATGCTAGAAATAGATCCATGAATTAAGGGATTCCTTTGCATGCTACCTTGGGAGGATCAGCTCATGCATGCAAAACAATTGTTTGTGGTCCCAGAGGGAGTCAATCAACTCAACTGCACATGCAATAGTTTGCTCAGCTAGGAGGAAAAAATGCGCATTTCTGGGAGGGAGTTGGGTTGGCTGCCTAGAGGGATTGCGTAATTTTTGGGCAGAGTAGCTCACTACTACCCAGGATTGCACAATTTATGGGCTGAGCAGTCCTGTTGGGAGGAATTGCACAATTTTTCCAGTGAACAGTGACAAGCAGACTTGTGCAATTCTGGAGCCCAGCAGGCTACCAGATAGAATTGTGAAATTTCTGGAGGGAAGGCTAGTTTCCCTCTAGAATTGTGCAATTTCTTGAGGGAGTTTCTCAACCTGCAACTGGTCTAAGTCCAGTGAAACAACCTATGAGGGGGATGCAACAAGATTTGATGGACAGGCTGTCATTATGCAAGAAAATCACTGAAGCTTGTGTACTTGACAAGACAAGACATGTTGCTATGAAAGGTTGGTAGGGAGGCTCCAAAAAAAAGCTAAGGAAAAATTTTGGAGGGTGGTTGTAGCCGCTACAACACTTGGTGACACACTGGTAGAACTCCAGCTCTCTGAATGGACCTTGTTCATGAAAATCAAGTCTAACACCTCCGGAAGTATTGTTCAGTTCTTAGTTCATCTTGGTTTCCACACTTTCTTGATTGTAAGATGTAGCATATACCAAGCCTTGGTTGGTCAACACACATTCCAAGCCAAGCCAATACAGTTGTTTCGATTGGGGTTGAGGAGTATATGATGCACAAGCAGTATAGTCGTCAGAGTCTTAGTTTCATCTCTAGTGTTGCTCTGCTGCTAGCAGGCCTGGACAGTACCCCGGCGGAGTGACGCAGGAACACAAGCATGGCTCTGCTAGCAGCGAGCCTGGTCAATACCCCGACGGATTTACTTGCATCACCTCTCTGCATAGGAAGCCTTTCTCTTCTTTCGCCTTATTCATTTTTCATTTTTTTTCAAACTTTTTTCACTTTTTCACTTTTTTCATTTTTCATCTTCATAACTGTGCATAACACTTATTCATTTCAGAGGCAGAAGAGGGATCTCGACTTATTGAGAGTAGAAGAGGTTTTTCCTTCAGAGAAGTAGTTTATTTATACCTCTGACGTGCTTGTTAAGGTTTTCCCCCTCACCTTACTCTACTTGATTGAGCTGACAAGGATTAACCCAAAAACAACCGACTAGAGCAGGTGATACTAGTTAGCGCGCAAGTGTTGTGTTTTCACCAAGGCTCACTTTAAACAATACATATTTTCCATTGATGTATCATGGACTGAAGACAACAAGTTATTACATAAGAAAGTGGAAAAAAGATAACCAAATGTTGATAGTTGTACAAGTCCTCTTGTACTTTACCCAGCTTGTTTCAAGAGTTGCGCAAGGTCCATGCAAAAGTAACCCATGGACAATAACAAGAAAACAAAACAAAAAGAAAAGAAAGAAGCAGAAGCAAATGTGCAAGAAAATCGAGTAAGAAAACAAATAAGCAAGAAAACAAACACACAAAGAAAGAAGCAAACATGCATGCAAGAAAACAAATCAAAAGCAAACACTTCTCCTACTCCTAAGCTAACAGTGCATGGGTCATCTCACATGAATTGATACTTCCAATGCAGCCACTGGCACATTGGTTGACCCATGTTGGTGAAGGCACGATTTGAAAACATCGCAGTTGCACAAACCAGCAAGCATGAAAGATATAACGATGAAGACGAACACACTCCGAGCTTACAAGCGACCACATAACAAAGATGAGTGAAAGTGCATGAAATGCACTCTGTGGAGCTGACATGGTGATGTGATACACTTCCTGCAGATGTCGAGTGTATGAATTATCTTGACTGTGACATGCAAGCAAACATGAGAAAGTTAGACCACTTAAGTTGTGCATGTGTGCTTGCTGTGTAAGATTCCTCCAATGCATGAGTGATGGGATCGTGTAGCTCGAGTGGAGGAAGAGAAATCTGGGTGTTTAGTTGATCTTCAATGCAAAGCAGAGAGTGATGAGGAGCCTTGAGTGTTTCAACAATTTCCTGGTCGGAAGTGAAACCAACCTTAGGACAGCGAGGGCCTGGCATAACCATCAACTCAGGCTGAAGTGCCTCAACAGTCTGTGGGTTTTGACTTCGTTGACAGATAGATCAATGTAGACCAGTGTCACAGACATATTAACAACGATTGAATCAACATTGTGATCAGATGAAGAGGTAGAGAGATCACGACAAACAAGATCAGAAAATTAAAGATGTTTTTCGGCATCCTCATGATCTGATGAATTGGGCAGAGGGGTAGATGAGAAGCAAAGATTTTCACCCTATGTGTTTTCAGAAATGACATATGACATATTGGATGGATTTTCGGAGGAAGATGTGTCCTCTCCACACTGTAATGAAAAACTGACATCTGACGTGTCCTGTGAATGATCGGAAGTAGAAACATCTGGAAATGGGTTTTCACAGGGGAAATCAGCAATGGCAAAATCACAAGGGATGTCAAAAGCAGATGAGGCATAGCTGAAAGGGAGTCATCCTTCACTACGGTTCTTCTTTAGATTCCTGCACAGACTCATCATGAATGATGGCACAGGTTGGCTGCATAACACCAACTCTGTCGACAACTTGATCCTCGTTCACAACAGGTGAGAAGTCCAGAATGGGAGAACACAAGATAGTACAATTCAGAGGATAAATAGAATGCAAGGACGGAGGTTGAGGGAGTGAATCCACGTGACAACCAACAGGCTTGCATGCCAAATCTATGTAGATATCAAGAGAAGGTGGGGTGGGAGGATGTGATAGTTCAACAGATGTGTGTCCATGTTCTCCCACATCACTCTGCGGTGGTGGAGCTATTTGATGAGGTGAAGGCAAACAATCACTTGTGACAGCAACTGTGCCTACCTATGATTGTGCAGCTCCATCACTGAAGTGTGCTGAGTGGGGTTTGAAGATGTGAAGAAGATACTCAAATCTTCCATCGAGAAATTCCCAATCAATATCATCTTTGGGGAATCGGTATGCAATATTACAAAAGCGTGTGTAAAACTAATCAACGGATTCATTGGGTGCTTTCCATAATTTCAGAATTTCTTTGTTGGGTGCTTTACAGTCAAGGTGATTCAAAGCATGGTCTATCTTTGCGCCCAGATGAGCAAGAGAATGAATAGATTTTTCGAGTAGCATGGCACACCAGTGCATTGGGTTCCCTCGAAGTGTGTAGATGAACAACGCGTAACTCATTTATTATTTAAAGATTCCATGTCTTTCGCATGAGCCTACAAAACTGACCGTGTGCCTAACCAAGGCTACATGGCCTTCACCATCATGTGTTTTATGTGACAAGTTATCCGAGAGATCTTCCTAGATAATGAAGTCGTTTCCATAAGACATACAGTCTGGAAGAGGAACTTGGTAGTTATTCATAATAGATATGTAGAGATTCAAAATGGATGTGAGGACTCAACGTGTCATCTGGCCCTCCTTCTAGTGCCAAAATGTTGATGGTGCTAGACCCGCCAACATGTAAGGGGATCTCCCGGGTAAGAAGTCCCAATTAGATCTCAGACCATTTGGTGTAAGTCCTAGCAGTGGGTCATATGGTAATGCCTTGACCGCGATTTCTCATAGAGGCAAGAAAGATTTCCCTGTTGGTAGCAAGGGTGTGACAACTGCAGTAAGTCAAGGAAGGTGCATGAGAGGTTCTAACACATTGAGGGTGAAGTGAGTGCGCCCCTTGGAAACCTGTAATAGTACGTGGCTTGGAAGGGAACACATGAGTGAAGATGCATCACAAGCTGGAAAGCAAGTTAGCGAGCAATCCAAAGTGATGGTTAAACCAACAACACATTTAAGAAATATTCATACAGACTTATACAGAATAGTCCATACATGCATGCGTAAGCAAACAAATACATACATCATTTAGAGTAAACCAGATAGCATAGAATATAATACAACATATGCATGAAACGTGTTGGCTCCGTTATATTAAGAAGTGTAAGTTCCATTCATACAATACAACCATGTCCAACCACTAGTTCCGACATCAGAACATTACAACCACAACCGCTTGCTCCTCCAAAGAGATGTACTAGCAATGTGCAGTGGAGAAGCCAAGGCTCATTACAACATTGTCCAAGATTTCTCTAAGATAGTCCTATCAAAAGCATGGCTGACCAAAAGCCTTTACAATGAGTTATGAGGTTCTATTTATAGCAAAGGGTGGGGTGACCCTTGACATTCCCATTTGTGACAGTTCATCTACCCTCATGACTCTTCATATACTCTATGATTATTACATCTAATTATCAACACTTGAACTTCCACTTGACAAGACGTTACATTACAATGCACATGTACTCATGTGAGAAAAAATGGCTTGAGGAAGCCATGCAAGACATCATTGACACTCGGACCATTGTGGTGAGACCAACTCTTTGACATGCTTGTGATGGTCGAAGGTGGTGAGCTGATGCCAATCGCGGTTGTCTGTGATGGTGTTCGTGCACTCAATGGTGACATCTTGCTTAAGCGAACTCTTGCCTTCATTGCATCTGGGTGCACTGATATGGCTTCTCTATCCAACTCATCTGATAGCATGCACATGGTCATCCTGGTACGACTGGACATGCAACATGTTGATGGATAATGTCTACGTTGCTTTCCAGCCATGTGCTGGTGGCCGTGTGCATCAACTTGTTGGAGTACATGTTCAGCTCTAGTCGAAATTGATTCTTGTCTTCGCCTCAGTGAGTGTGTCGAATGGGTGGGATCACATGCATGTGCACAATGACATGCATGCTGATGTATTCCCTTGCATGTGACCAACAACACTACTCACCTTGTTTGCTTTGTGCCAACTTCTGGGATGGATCTATAACTTGTATGGGCACAATTTCATCCGTGAGTGCATGTTGTGCCCCCTGTTGTACCTATTCCTACTGCAAATCCTTCTATTGTCTATGTAGCCCATGTTCTATAGGTTTTAACCCCGTACAGAAATTACCTGCATACGAATTCTAAAACACAGAAAATAAATAATGCGAGAGCAGAACACATAAAACACATATACACAGAGATTTTCCCCTTGATCCCAAAACCGAGACTACCAGCTTGATTTTTCATTATGTTCCTTTCAATGTTATAATACATATTTATACATGCCAAAGCATCCAATACCATGGAACGAAAACCATCGCGTCCAAAAAACATGTGCGAAAATCATGCACAAAACCATAGGTGGGTCCGCCCAACCTAACATAGGGTCCAAAACCAAAATTTTCTAGGGCGCTGCCCCGGACCCCATAAAGTTGGGTTACGGGTGCCCCTCAAAACAACTGTTAACTACGTGGAAAGAATATAACACAACCCAACATTCTCCCACTTGTTGTTTTCTTTCCACAAGGGGCCATAAGAGAGCTTAGTCATTTTTCCAGTCCTGAAATGCCCATTGTCTCTCTACACCAAGAGAACTTCTCAGAGCTCACAGATTTTGTCAATGCATCTGCAGTATTCTTCGAAGTGTTCACCTTTACCAGCAACACCTTTTGTCTTTTATCATATCCCTCACAAAGTGATATTGAACATCAATGTGCTTTGTCTTTGAATGATATGCGGGGTTCTTTGCCAAGAAAATTGCACTTTGGCTGTCACAGTTTATCCTTATAGCTTCCTATACTAACCCCATTCTTGAACACAATCTCTACAACCAAACTACTTCCTTGCTTGCATGAGTGGCTGCCATGTATTCTGCCTTTGTAGTTGATAGTGCCACTACAGATTGTTTCTTACTCATCCAACTGACTACACCTCGAAATAGGTTAAACACATACCCACTTGTAGATCTTCTCTGATCCAGATCTCTAGCCCAGTCTGCATCAACAAAGCCATGAATATCCAATAGTCTGTCCAATCTTGGTCTTCCTTGGTAGCACAAACCATAATCACTAGTGCCACGAAAATACTTGAAAACCCGCTTCACTACTGTCCAGTTCTCCTTCCTTGGTTTTGACATAAACCTGCTCAATACTCCCACTGCATGTGCAATGTCTGGTCTAGTACAGACCATTGCATACATCAGGCTACCGACTGCACTTGCATATGGAACACGGGACATGTCCTCTTCCTTTTCTTATGTCTTGGGACACTGTTCAGCAGATAACCTCACACCTAAAGGAATAGGAACCTTCACTGTTTTACTATCCTGCATATTAAACCTCTGCAATATTGTCTCGACATACTTCCTCTGGTTTAACTAGAGCTTCCTCTTTGCCCGATCTCTTTTAATTTCCATGCCCAAAATATAGTTTGCAGCACCAATATCTTTCATGTCGAATTTGGAGGACAATTGGGTCTTCAAATCCTAGATAACTTCTTTGTCATTTCCAACCAACAACATATCATCCACATACAAGACCAGATAAATAACACGGTCACCAATTAATTTAAAATACACACAGTGATCTGCTTTGCTTCTGGTGAAGCCAAGTCCCCGTATAAATGTATCAAATTTCTGATACCACATCCTTGGTGACTGTTTTAACCCATATAGAGACTTCTTTAACTTACATACTAGTTATTTCTTACCCTTCACCGCAAAGCCTTCAGGTTGCTTCATGTAGATCTCCTCTTCCAGATCCCTGTGAAGAAATGTTGTCTTCACATCCATCTGTTCTACCTCAAAATCAAAATAAGCAGTAATAGATAAAAGTAATCTAGTAGAAGTTACCTTGGCAACAGGAGAAAAAATATCACCAAAATCAATTCCTGGCACTTGGGAATAACCTTTTGCTACCAACCAAGCTTTGTATTTCTCCACTTTTCCTTCTGCATTTTTCTTCTTTATGAACACCCATTTGCTGCCAATGGGTTTCCTTCCAGCCGGAAACCCCACCAGATCCCAAGCCTCATTTTTGTGCAAAGATGCCATTTCATCAACCATGGCCTGTTTCCAGAGTTTTCCATCCTCTGAATCCACTACTTCCTTCATAGTTCTGGGATCATCATCAGTAACAGACAAAGCAAAATTTGAACAGAAAGTAGATGGACTATACCTTTCTGGCTGCCTTCTTTCTCGAACTGATCTTCTCACAGCCGGAGTTTGTGGCTCTTCATCTTCTGATTCCTCCTCTGCTGTAGAGTCTGATTCTTCCTTCTTTAGCTCAAATTCTATCTTCTCAGGTTCCTTTGGTTGGTCATCATGTTTAATAACATCTTTCACCTCTCTGAACACCACATCTCGGCTGTACCTAACCTTCCTTGTTACTGGGTTCCAAAGTTTATAACCCTTTAAACCATCCTTATACCCAATAAAGATGCACTTTTCAGATTTACTATCCAACTTTGTTCTTTTCTCCTTTGGAACATGTACATATGCATCACATCCAAATACCCTCAGATGTGAAAGGGAGGGTTTCTTACCAGTCCATACCTCTTGTGGAGTCTTATCCTCCAACAGAGATGAAGGTGACCTATTGACCAGATAACATGCAGTATCCATCGCCTCTGCCCAGAATTGCTGTCCTAACCCGACACCACTGAGCAATTGCTTCTTGCCCTTTCCATCAACGTCTTGTTCATTCTTTATGCAACTCCATTTTGCTGAGGTGTATATGGAGTAGTATTCTACCGTGCTATACCACACTTCTTGTAGAATTCTTCAAATTCCTTATTGCAAAACTCTCCACCATTATTTGTCCTCAGCACCTTTATCTTCCTCTCTATCTGGTTTTCCACTAGAGCCTTAAATTATTTAAACTTATCAAAGACTTCAGATTTCTTCTTAAGGAAATATATCCATGTATTCCTTGAGAAGTCATCTATAAATGATACATAGTACACAGACTTACCTAGTGATGGAACCTTCACAGGTCCAAACACATCACTGTGCACAAGCTCTAATATATGTTTTGCCCTCTTACCACTAGAGGGGAAACTCACCCGATTCTGCTTCCCGTATACACAATTTTCACAGAAATCAAAATCCAGAGAGCTATTACTCATACCTTCTACCATACCTTTACCATGAAGTATTCGAAGGCCCTTCTCTCCAATATGTCCAAGCTTTTGATGCCACAACATGGTCTTTTCTCCAGAGACCACTAGATTTTCTGCTCCACTTTTAGGAACCACGGAACTGTTGCACCCATCGTCAATAGTGCTACCTTGTAGCTTGTACAGAGTTCCAATCCGAACTCCCCACATCAATACCAGTGCTCCACGAACCATCTTGCAGGTATCCTTCTCGAACACTATTTTTACACCTGCATCATCCAGCTTACTAATAGAAATCAGATTTCTAGCTAATGCAGGAATATGCAGAACACCCGAAAGTGTTCTAACCCTTCCAACTTGCAGCTTCAACTTTAATTTTCCACGACCAATGATTCTAGCCTTCTTGTCATCCCCAAAGAAGACATCACCACCGTCATATTTCTCATACTCACAGAACCACTCTCTATGGGGAGTGAAGTGAAAGGATGCACCTGAGTCAATTAACCATGCCTCATGATCTACATGTGTACTTGAAGAAGCCAAGTACACATCTCCACCTTCATCTGAGGTGGTTTTCAACTCTGCAGAAGGAGCCTCATCAGATCCCTTTCCTTTGTCAGGAGCTTTAGATTTACAATCCCTTTTGAAGTGGCCTTCCTTTCCGCATTTCTAGCACACCACCTTTACAGGTTTTCCTGGAGATTTAGATCTCCCTCTAGATTTAGATCTCCCACTCGATGACTTATTTTTGTTTCTGTTCTGGGACCGTCTTCGTATAGACAAGGCATCACCATTTTGGCTCTCCATGTTTTTCCATCTCATCTCCTCCGTTAGCAAGGCTGAGACTATTTCATCAAACTGCAAGATAGTTGCATTGCTACCTATTGCAATAACCAGACTATCCCATGGATCTGGTAGAGAACACAACAAAATGATGCACTTATCTTCATCTGAAATTTTAATATCAACAGATGCTAACTGACTTACCACAATATTAAATGCGTTCGGATGCTCTGTCACCAAGTCTCCATCTTTCATCCTCAAGTTATACAGCCTTTTCCGCAGGAACAGTTTATTCACCAGAGACTTAGATTGGTACAAAGTCCCTAACTTGTCCCACAAAGCCTTTGCTGTAGCTTCCCCTGATATATTCAGCAATACTGAATCTAAGACACACAATCTTATTGTGCTCTTTGCCTTTTGATCCAACTTCTTCCATTCTTCATCGAACACTCCCGTTGGTTTAGTACCCGGATCTACAGCGATCCACTGATCTTTATTCACCAATAGATCCTCCATCTTGAGTTTCCACAACTCAAAACTTCGACCATTAAATTTCTAAATCTCTATCTTTCCACTGCTCGCCATCTTTTTTCACCACTAGAATCGATCTTGCAGATCTCCCACTGAACAGGGTCTACCACAGGCTCGAGCAAAACCCCTCAGCAATAAAGGCGTCCCCTTGAAGCCAAATCTGCTTTGATACCAAATGTAGGTTTTAACCCCGTACAGAAATTACCTGCATACAAATTCTAAAACACAGAAAATAAATAATGCGAGAGCAGAACAAATAAAACACATATACACAGAGATTTTCCCCTGGATCTCAAAACCGGGACTATCAGCTTGATTTTTCATTATGTTCCTTTCAATGTTATAATACATATTTATACATGCCGAAGCATCCAATACCATGGACCGAAAACCATCATGTCCAATACCATGGACCAAAAAACCATCGCGTCCAAAAAACATGTGCAAAAATCATGCACAAAACCATATGTGGGTCCGCCTAACCTAACATAGGGTCCAAAACCAAAATTTTCCAGGGCGCTGCCCCGGACCCCATAAAGTGGGGTTATGGGTGCCCCTCAAACCCCATGTTAACTACGTGGAAAGAATATAACACAACCCAACATGTTTGTCCTTGGGTTGCTTCTTCAACACATGCAACTCCTTCTCTGTTCCGTTCTCTACCTTCGCGCAATCCTCATGTCGTACTGTCACCTCATGGCCTCAGTCTCCAAAGTTTCTTTCTCACAAGTGGATCTACTTAAGTTTGCAACTTTGTTTCGCCTCTCTGTTGTCAACAACCTTCCTTCGGAGTTCGTTGCATCCGGTATGCTACCTTCAGCTGTTGGATGGTGCTGCTTGCTGTGATGATGTTGCCGTCATATCTTGATGTCCTTTTCTACGAACAACTCGATGTATTTGTAAGTAGGAAAGTTCATATACACTTGATCGACTACATCCCCAAGTGTGCTCTGAATGGTGTCTTTAACTCCGCTCTCCTGGAAGGCATTATACCTGTGCTGCCGAGAGGTAGATGAACACTTGCGATACCTGGAGACAGGGAAACACTGATGGAAAACAATCTGTCAGTCGAAAACCAAAATGAACTTTGGAACTGACTTGCAACATACCTATGTGCTTGATCATGAAGGTTGTGCAATTTCCGCCGGGAGGTCAGGAGACTAACTGCCAAAACTGCACAAGGCACAGTCCGAGCTGTCAGTAGGCTAACTGACTGCTGGAACTACGCAATGCATAGTCCAACCTAGCCTGCTAAGGACTGAAATTGTGCAATGCGTAATTTCAGTCAACAGTGACAGGCAACCAGCAAACTGCATTGCGTAATTTATGGGGCCAACACAACATTGCCTCCAAGAATTTTGCAATGCAAGCCTGTAGTCTAGTCCCAGGCTAGACTTGCACAATTTCTAGAGGGAAGGCATGGTCTGGGCCAAGGCAGCCCAATATGGATGATGGGTGACTGAAAACATGAGAAGTGTGAATGCATGATGAGATGAGTGCAAACAAGAGTGAATGATCATTCATGCAAAAAACAAGCACATGATTCAAGAAATGGGAAAACAAGCAAGAGTTTGAATCGGGTCGCCCCAACGACGACCGTATGTGCAAAATAGTGTCATACATGCAAAAAATGTGAGATGTTAATGAAAAATGAAACGGTGCTAGTACAAGCCAGTATGTATCAAAACGACAACAAGCGCTCACTGAAATAAAGTAGACAACATTCATATGAAGCGAAACATAAGAAGCGTAAAAAACGCAGCGCGAGATGTGAAAAGTGGGCTTACCCCAAAACAACTGAGCTGAATTTGCCAACGACTCATAGTGTAGGGTTGATGAGTTTTGATAAAAGCCAGGTTGTGACACGCATGCCACAAATCTAGGGAAAGCGACACTTGGTGGGAGGTTTCTGAAATGATACTTGCATGTAACCTCCAACTGCTAGAAATAAATCCCTAAATCAAGGGATGCCTTTGTATGCTTCCTTGGGAGGAGCAGATCATGCATAAAAAACAATTTTTCTCGGTCTTGGAGGGAGCCGATCAACTCAACTACACATGAAACAATTTGCTTGGCTGGAAGGAAAAAATGTGCATTTCTAGGAGGGAGATGGGTTGTATGTCTAGAGGGATTGCACAATTTCTGGGCAGAGCAGCTTACTGCTGCCCAGGATTGCGCAATTTCTGGGTTGAGTAGTCCTGTTGGGAGGAATTGTACAATTTTTCGAGTGAACAGTGATAGGCATATTTGTGAAATTCTAGAGCCCAGCAGGCTTCCAGACAGAATCACACAATTTCTGGAGGAAAGGCTGGTTTCCCTCAAAAATTGCACAATTTCTTGAGGGAGCTGCTCAGCCTGTAGTTGGCCTAAGTTCGATGAAACAACCTATGAGGGGGATGAAACAAGCTTTGATGGACAGGCTGTCATTCTGCAAGAAAATCATTGAAGCTTATGTACTTGACAAGACAAGACATGTTGATGTGAAAGGTTGGTAGGGAGGCTCCAAAACGAAGCTAAGGAAAAATTTTGGAGGGTGTTTGTAGCCTCTACAACAGAGCCCTAAAAGGTTGTAGGTTTAGTTACTAGTTCCTTGAGCCTTGGATAACTTGGGTATAGATTGATCTGGTTGGTGTTGGTGATGTCCGACCATGAGGTGGAATCACTAGTTAAGGGTTGAGGTGGTTTTGCCTTTGGAATCCATGGTTTTTTTCTGCCTGTTTTATTCCATGAGATGCCACATTCATGCTTGGAATATGATGTTAGGGTGATTAGCTAAACGAGAGATTTGGTTAAGCCCAATCTATGTTTGGGTGGTACATGGAAGTCCCTGGCTTGGTTGGTTTTGCATATTTTAATAAGATCTAATCTCCTATTGTATTTTATGAGTACTTGTACTTGAGATTATGTGGGTTTTATGGTTTTTATGTTGTTAATTTGTTTGTGAATATGTTGGTTATATGATTTTTAAAATCTATGGATCTTAATATATTCTGATTAGTTGATAAATGTTTAATGAATGCATGAGATAATAGATGTTATTACTACTATTATGAGAGGGCATTAGGCCTTCTTAGTGATCCTCAGATAAGTTTCATACCCCTGTTTTTAGATATGCATTCATGACCTATAGATTACATGTTTGGCGAAATGACTATCATGGTTAGGCTTTGATAAGTCTAGTATTTAATCAAGTTTTGTATGAATGGCTTTTTCTTGATGTCAATTACCATTCTAGAATGTCTCATTGATTTCTTAGAAGTGATCTGGAGGTTGACCTAGAATTTAGGGTCAGAATCTAGGATCACACCCACTGAATTAGAGAAATTTGGTTGCAACCACATGGATGCAGTGTTGTGCATGTAGTTGGAGGCTCCCAACTACATGGATTCCTTGTTGTGGGTGTGGTTATGGGCCTAGGGCTAAGAAAAATAGGTATAGCTTAGGGTTTGGCCACCTGGGGTAGTTTTTCAGCCTCTTAGTGATCTATAGCCCTTGTAGGATGTGGTGAGTTGTCATTTTGTTGTCAATAGTTGGCCCCACTTCCTTAATTGGATCTAGGAGGTTGGGTCAGGTCATAGTAGCTCTTCCTCTCATATTTACCCGACAAGCCGGTGAATTTCGGTAATGTGGGAGGGGTGGTTATAGGTTGGTATGAGAGTAGGTTTTGTTCTCTTTGGGTGATATCTAATACCAACTGATTGGTACCAGAGCTCCCAAGTTCAATAACTTGGACTAGATGGGCGTAATGCATTCGTCATGCATGCATGTCCATTGTCTATGTATTCATTATGCATGCATTGTGATAGTCATTGTTTTAGTAGTGTCATATTGTAGAATTTGATTATGTTGATGTTGAGATGATTGATATGTTGATTTTATTATATATACATGTGTCATGCTAATCTGGATTAACTAAGGAGATGAGATAACCTCCCTTGAACTTCCTGAGGTATGTTTGATCATGTCTATATTTGGTTATCTGAAATGATATGTTTGTAAGAAGTAGAGTATCAAAGACGATAACAAAAATGGTGGAATACAGTTCACATGACTCCCTATCGATCATATGATCAATATGGTGATGAGTACTCCCTTGACATACCAGATATATTGAGAATTTTGAAAGGAGAGATCAGAAGTTGTAAGGCAGATAATGACAGAATCATTCAGTCACAGGAAAGACTTTCTAGGGCACATGAGAAGCAATTAGAGGTTAATATAATCATCCTTTAGAGTTTATCAAATTTGCAGAGACATGGACCACTTAGGATCAGTCATGGACAATGGGGTATATGGCAGTAGGTCTCAATCAGTATACAAGTTTGACAGGGATGATACAGTTAGAGATGGTAGGTTTTGGGACACACCTGACAAGAGGGGCAATTACCATGGATTTATTCTAGTTCTGGTTCAGAGAGACAACATCATTATCACTGCCACCATATGTATAGGAGGAGTGACAAACAATGCTTTCCGTAGGAGTTCAATAAAGAAAAGCCTCCTACATTTGATGGAGAAATGAAAAAGTCAGGGGATGGAGAAGCTTAGTTGCTTACGATGAATAAGTTTTTCAAATTTCATGTTTACTCAAAGAATATGAAAGTTGAGATAGCTACTTTCAGTCTTAAAGGAAAAGCAAACATCTCATGGGAAGATGTAAAGAATGTCAAAGGGATTTGGGAAGAGGAGTTGACTTGGAGTGAGTTCAAGAGACTTCTCAGGAAGAAGTATCTATTTGAGATATATTATGATGACAGGGAAAATAAATTCTAATAGTTGATGATGGGATCTATGACCGATGCGGAATATACTAGAATATTCTTAGAGTTGTTAAGAAATATGCCTTATCTTAAGGAGGAGAAATAAAATATTCAGAGATTCATCAATGGGTTGTCGCTATCATTCAAAGAAAAAATTGAGTTTGATGAGCCTAGATCACTATAGGAATCCATCAGAAAGTTAAAGCATTGTTATGAACAATTGAAGCACAAGATTGAGTCTAAGCATGATTAGAAAGGTAATGAGAAGAATAAAGGGGAGTGGGATAAGAAAATACTTCATCAAAGGGTAAGATCTTATCCAATTGAGTTGAACAGTATGTCTACATCAATGCATCTAAATGTGCTTCTGTTGATATCATACAGTATGTTTTTGGGTATGGATTGGTTGTACATTCTCAGGACTAAGGTAGATTTCTATGATAAGGATATTGAGTGTTTGGATAATAATGGAGAGAAGAGAATCTTACAGGGTAATAATACGCCTACATCAGAGAGGATGGTTAAAGATATGCAGGCCAAGTGTAGTAGTAGTAAATGATGTGTATTGTTTTCAGTTCATATTTCTAGTGACAAAGGCAAGGATGTTGAGGATGCTAAAGTCTTGAAGAGGTATCTAGTTTTGTAGCAATTTTAGGATGTATTTCCAGCAGATATTTCAGAGTTACTGCCTCACAGGGAAGTGGAATTTTCTATTGAGTTGATGCTAGGAGAAACACCAACATAGAAGGCACCTTACATGATGAGCACTTTGGAGTCAGTGGAACTAAAGATACAATTGAAGGAGATGCTTGAAAACGGATACATAAGGCCAAGTGTGTCACCTTGGGGTGCACCTGTGTTGTTTGTGAAGAAGAAGGATGGTACTCTCAGGTTATGCATTGATTACAGGTAGTTGAATAAGGTGATGATTAATAATAGGTACCCTTTGACATGAATTGATGACTTGTTTGACTAGTTGAAGGGAGAAACAATGTTCTCAAAGATCGACTTGAGATCAGGATATCATCAGGTACGCATCAAAGAAGAGGACATCTATAAGACTTCTTTCTAGACCAGGTATGGGCATTATGAGTTTATTGTGGTTCCTTTTTCTTTGACTAATGATCCATCTACTTTCATTTGTTTGATGAATAATGTGTTATGTCCTTATCTAGCCAAGTTTGTGATTGTATTCATTGATGACATATTGATATATTCTAAGAATGAAGAATAACACGTCAAACACTTAGAAATTGTATTGAGATTACTAAGAGAGCATTAGTTTCATTCCAGGATTCATAAATGTAGTTTCTTTCAGACAAAGGTACATTACTTGGGACATTTTTTTTCCAAGGAAGGCATAGCAGTGGATTTGGAAAAGATCGGAGCTATCATGGAATGGGCAGCTCCTAGAAATGTGGATGAGGTCATATCATTCATGGGATTAGCAGGTTACTATAGGAGGTTCGTTAGGAACTTCTCATGGATTTCCTATCATATTACATCCTTGCAGAGAAAGGGAGGGAAATTTGAATGGATAGAGGAATGTGTAGAGAGTTTTGAGAAGTTGAAGCAATTGCTTACACATTCTCTAGTCTTGAATATTGCAAATCTAGTCAAAGAGTTTGTGGTATGTATAGGTTCTTGCAAGAGAGAAGTTGGTGGATTTTTGATGTAGGAAGGAAAGGTAGTATGCTACATGTAAAAGAAATTGAATGAGCATGACCAGAAGTATGTGACGCATGATCTTCAATTGGCAACGATCATCCATACATTAAATATGTGGAGGCAATATATTCTTGACGCGAGGCTCATTTTGAAGGGTGATCACAATGGGTTGAGATACTTGTTTTACCAACCTAATATGAATTCTAGGGAAGCTAGATGGTTGATCAGTGAGTTTGACTTTGAGATCAAGTACATTAATGGAAAATAGAATAGGGTTGAAGATGCTCTTAGCAGGAGAGTGTAGGTAAATCAAATTGCAACTATGAGTTCATATGGGATAGATTTATAGGATCAACTCTTGGAGGGAGGAAAATGAGTTTATAGGTACCAATAGCTTAGGCATGGGTTAGAGCAGCAGGGTACAGATGAACAAGATGTGGACTATCATTTCATGGCAGATGGTTTGGTCAGATTTAGGGACAAGATCTATGTGCCAGACAACAATATACCAAGAAGCATATATCAGGTTATAATTTCATGTCAACCCATATTCAGTTCATCTGGGATATTAAAAGACATTGAGACTGGTTAAGAGGTTATACCATTAGCCAAACTTGAAGAAAGAGGTGGCAGATTTCGTTGTTAGGTGCTTGGATTGTCAATAGGTAAAAGTAGAGTGTAAGCATCCAGATGGTTTATTGAACTGGATTCCGATTCCAGAGTGGAAATGGGATGTCATTTCCATGGATTTCATTACAAGTTTTCTAAGGACATCTATAAAGCATGATTCTATTATTGTTGTGGTTGACAAGTTGAAAGGGTAGCTCCCTTCATTCTATTGAAGTCTATGAATTCATCTAGTGAGGTATCTCAGGTGTTTATTAGGGATATAGTGAGATTGCATGATATTCCTATGAATATTGTATTAGACAAAGATGCCAAGTTCACTTCCAGGTTTTGGAAGGAGTTTTTTGTAGGATTGGGTATAGAGTTGACATTTAGTACAACTTATCATCTACAGATGGATTGATAGACAAAGAAGTTAATAGGATTTTGGAGGACATGCTGAAGATGTATGATATGCACTAGCAAAGGAGGTGGGAGGAGTACCTTCCACTAGTTGAGTTTGCTTATAATAATGGGTAATGGAGTCACTAAGGATGAGTCTATTATAGGCACTTTATGGGCAGAGTTGTAATACTCCTATCAGTTGGAGTGATCAAGTGAATAGGCTATTGATTGGACCAGACATGTTGGCATAAATGGAACATGAAATGCAAGTTATCAAGAAGAATATAAAGGAAACACAGGACAAGAAGAAGAGTTATGTAGAACAACACAATGAATTTAAGGAGTTTTAGGTTGGGGAACATGTGTAATTGCACATAAATTCCAAGAAGATCTCCTTAAGGATTGGGTCATGTGCCAAGTTGACACCTTAGTATTGCGGGCCTTTTGAGACCCTTGATAGGATTGAACCAGTGGCCTATCGACTTGCACTACCTCTGACAGTGAAATTATATAATGTCTTCCATGTGTCATTTCTTAAGAAGTATGTGAAATATGTTGATAATGTGATTGATTGGTTTGTATTGCTTGTGGAGCCAGAAGGAGAATTCTAGCTAGAACCTCAGTTCATTTTGTAGCGAAATATGTGCATGCTGCGGAATCAAGAAATAAAGCAAGTTAAAGTGCAGTGCAAGCACTTTGGGCCCAATGAAGCTGCATGGGATATGTCTGGTCAAATGCAAGTTATGTATCCTTCATTGTTTGTCAATTGAGGAAAAGGAGTTTTGGTATATATATGCATGTGTGTGTGTGGTTGTTATTGTAAATACCATAATCAGTTCTGTTATAAATATCCAATAAGTGGTATGGTTGTTATGTTGTCATGTTGTTATGTCAGTTATTATTTTCAGCAGGATGTTCATTGTAAATACTGCATCAAGTTGTGTTATAAAGCTCCATGGGAAGTATGTTTTGGTTTCAACGTTCTTGTTGGTCATAGGTGTCATTGAACACCAAGGACTATGTTCCCCTAAGGGGGAGGGGTATGTAATAACCCATGGTTAAACTTTCATGTAATAGTGTTAATAATGGAAAAAATAAAACCAAGGTCATGGGACATGTATTCCAAAATGAATGTTGGGAAAAACATAATGATGGGTTATCGCTGACAATTAATTAATGGCTAAGGAAATTGGCAAAGGCATTGGAAAAAGGAAAAGTGGCATTAGTTGACATTTATTTATCAAAATAATGGAAAGTAGGAGAAAAGGAAGGTGAAAGGTCACATAATTTCATGTGAGAAAAATTGAAGGAAAAATAGTGGAAATTGAAGAAAACAGAGGCCTCAATAATAAAATGGCTTATGAGGATTAGTTCACAAGTTATTTTGGTCTATATTTTTCCAGTTCAGTTTTGGATCTCTCTCTATATTCTCTCATAATCTTGCACACTTAGAGTTTTCATGGAGCACTCTTGAAGCATTTTGGCATACTTTGGATTTGAAGAAAGAAAGAAAAGAAAAGCATGAAAGCGTAAGGGAACAGGTGGATAATTAACTACAACTGGCTTGTTTTGTAGGTAACAAATTGCATCTGTTATTTTCTTTCTGATTTATAGATGCATGATATATGCATGTGATTATTTGGTTATGATTTGTCATTGGCGTAGATGATTTCTTGGATTGAAAATGGTTTTAGCCTTGCCTTGCCATTTCCTAGATAGCCATGGTGTTGTGGGTTTCTACACTTGATTGTTTTCTAGTTGCTGCTCATAATTACTTATGGCTGTGGGTTGGAACAAACACTCTAGAGCCTTGTGACAATTTGGGTTGAGTTACCAGCTCTGGAGACTGGATTGGACAAACGATCTAGAGCCCTGGAAGGTTGTGGGTTGAGTTACTAGTTCTTGGAACTCTGGAAAACTTGGCTAGAGACCGATATGGTTGGTGTTGATGATGTCCGCTAGTGAGGTGGAATCACTAGTTGAGGGATGAGGTGGTTTGGCCTCTGGAAGTCTTGGTTTGGTTCTACTTGGTTTATTCCATGAGATCCAACATTCATGCTTGGAATATAGCGTGGGGGTGATTCACTAAAAGAGAGATTTGGTTCAACCCAATCTATGGTCAGGTGGTATGTGGAAGTCTCCAACTTGGTAGGATTTTGCATATGTTAATAAGAGATCTTTTCGTATTGTATTTTATGAGTACTTGTACTTGAGATTATGTGACTTTGATGGTTGTTCTATCCTAGTTTATATGTTGTTCATTTTTGGGTTAATATGTTGTTTATATGATGTATATTGTCTATGACTCTTGATACATTATGATTAGTTGATAAATGGTTAATGAATACATGAACTAAAAAATGTTATTGCAGCTATTATGAGAGGTCATTAGACCTTCTTGGTGATTCTCGGATAATTTTTAGACCCTTATGTTTGTATATGCATTCATGACCTATAGATTACATGTTCATTATATGTTTGACAAAATGACTATAATGGTTAGGCCAGGATAGGTCAAGTATTTGATCAAGTTTTGTCTTGATGTCAATTATCATTTTGGAAAGTCTCACTGAGTTCTGGGAAGTGGTCTGGAGGCTGACCTGGAATTTAGGCTTAGAATCTAGGACCGCACCCTTTGAATTGGAGAAATTGGGTTGCAGCCACATGGATGCAGTGTTGCACATGTGGTTGGAGGCTCCCTACCACATCGATGCCTTGTTGTGGGTGTGTTTATGGGCGTGAAGATGAGAAAAAGAGGTATAACTCAGGGTTTGGCCACTTGGGGTGTTTTTTCAACCTCTGAGTGACTTGTAGCCCTTATAGGATGTGGTGAGTTGTTATTTTTTCATCAGTAGTTAGCCCCACTTCCTTAATTGGATCTAGGAGGTCAGGTCATGTCATATTAGCTCTTCCTCTCATCTTTACTGATCCAGATTTAAGCAGGAACACAATAAAATACAGAGATACAATGAAAATAATACTTCATTTCATTACTGTAAAATACTGAAATATGCTTACACAAAAAAATGGAAATAAACCAGCAAGGGCGATGGTAGCTTATCTCTGAGAAGAGATGTGGCAGCTACATGCCTCTGAAATCTGTTACAATGAGGCTCGAAGGCCTATTTATTGTTGAGAAACAATGGATAACCCTAAACATCCAAAAACCTAACCCTAGAAGATGAAATGCCAAACTGTGGGTCCCGTTTGGGTAAATTGGTACATCAACTTCCCGGGGTCATAACTTTGGCATACGATCTTCGTTTGACGCGCACAATATCTCATTAGAAATATCTATTCGAGAACTACAACTTTGGGAAGAGTAACATTGGACCATGGACCCATGTTGCTCCCAGTTTTCCAAAAAAATGTCGTTTAGGGCCTCAAAATGGCTTGGGAAGTTCAGGACCCGAAAAACTGCTAAAAATAGTAAATTGTGCTACAATTAAGGAAACTGAAAAGCTGAAAGAAACAATGGTGGGGGTCAAAGTGGACTTGGTGGGTGGCCACCAATATCCACCTAGATCATTCCTCCCCCCTTAGGAAGTAATGGTACCCATTGCGTTGAGTTCCCCCATGAGATGAGGAAACTTCTCTTGAACTTGGTCTGTGGTGAGCCACTTGACCCAGTGAAGGAGTTGGCCTACTTTGACAATTCGATACAATTGGATATTCTATTGGCAAGTGTGCTTGATCTATGTGTCCATGATCTGATAAGTTGCAACTTGTTCCATGCAATATAGATTTAACTCTGTGGGTGTGAGTTGTTCTACAATGTCGGATGTGTCCAGTAATGGTGGAAAGTATGGCCGAAGGTGGTCCACATTGAACACTGGGTGCAGGCCAAGGAATGGGGGAATGCTAAGCTCAAATGCATTGTCTCGCACAACTCTGGTAATGGTGTAAGGACCATATCAGAGTGGTCTGAGTTTTTGATAGGCTCTGGTAAGGCGTTCCTATTGCAAATGCAACCAAACTTTGTCACCCACCTGAAACTTGTGTGGCACCCGATGTTGATCATGTTGCTTCTTGTACTTGGCATTTGATTTCTCCAGAATGTCATGGAACTACTGGCGACTATGTTGGATGTGCTCAATGAAGCTGTTTGCCTTATCTATTTTAGACTGGACATGAGCCGAATCTACGTGAGTAGCTGCAAATGGCATGGCCACATCAATGCAACATAGTGGCTAGAATCCCAAGCCCACCTGAAAAGTGTTGTGGCCAGTCGAGCTATGGAGAGCTCAGTTGTAGTTGTGCTAAACATAGGGGAGGCTCTCATCCCATGTGCGTGGATGCTTTGAGTTGTACATGCATAGAATGTGTATGATCATCATGTTCACAACCTCTGGCTGGCCATCAATTTGAGGATGGAAGGTTGTGGACTTAGTGAGTTTGGTGTCCAGCATCAACCAGAGGCTAGACCAAAATGTACTAAGGAACTTGCTGTCCCGATCTAAGATGATAGGCTATGGGATCCCAAAGTGTACGCACACTTGTTCAAAGAAGAGTTTAGTAGTGGCTTCTGCTGTGATATTCTTCTTACAGGTCACCATAATGACCATCTTCAAGAACCTGTTGACGACCACAAAAACACAGTCATTTCCATGCTTAGTAGAAGGAAGGCCCGACATGTAATCCATGGAGATGGATTCCCAAAGTCGACTAGGGGTAGGCAGCGAGGTATAGAGGCCTTGCTTCTTGATGGTTGGTTTGGAAATGGCACAAGCAGTGCATGATCTGATGTACTTCTTGACATCCTGTCGAAGATTCGGCCAATAAAAATACTTTTGCAGTACTGTCACTGTTTTCTCGACCCTGAAATGCCCAACAACCCAACTGTAGTGTGCTTCCCAAATCATCTTGGCATGCTCACTTGAAGGAACACAAAGGTGACCCTTGTGGCATAACAGGGCATCCTGGAGGTGAAAATCTAGAACATGCTGACCCTCCAAGAGTGTCTGGTATGCGTGGCCAAATTATGTGTCGCTTTTGTAGAGAAGTGACCAATCAGAAGTCTCGTGCCCACAAGAGTTGAGCACAGCGGTTAACGCCATGATTGGTGGTCAACTAAGACAATATGCAACATTATTGGTGTTGCCCTTCTAAACTTGATATTCAAATGGAATTGTTGCAGGTATGTGGACCACTTCTGGTGGGGATCATTATGGAATTTCCCTTGGGTCTGTATGAACTGCACGGGTCAGTGGTCTATTTGGATGACCGTTTCCTTCCCCAAAATGTAATGATTCCATTATTGACGGGCCTGTACAATGGAATACATCTCTTTGCCCTAAGTGGGATACTTCCAGACTATGTCTAAAAGTGTCTCACTGTGATATGCCACTAGATGCTCATGTTGACTAAGGACTGCCTCAATAGCATAGTCAGAGGCATTTGTCTCGACCTCAAATGGTTGTTTCAAGTCTGGTAATGCGAGCATTGTTGTTGAGCAGAGGCGATCTTTCAACTCTATGAATGCCTTCTGTTGAGACTTAGACCAAAAGAATTTTGCTTTCGCTCCTCCCTTGGTGACTTGACTCAAGGGCCAAGTGATATAAGAAAATCCCAACACGAACCTGCGGTAGAAGTTGGAAAGACCTAGAACGCTGCGGAGCTCTGTCAGAGTGGTTGGAGATGGCCAATCCCGAATGACTTGGATCTTGGTTGGATCCACATGCACCCCCCGGTCATCAATAATGTATCCCAGATACTGAACCTGGGTCATGCCGAAAGTGTATTTCTCCAAATTGGCACATAACTTGTGTTGCCGCAATGTTTGGAGAACCTATTGGATGTGGTGTAGGTGCTCTTCCCAACTCTAGCTGAAGATTAGGATGTCATATAAGTATACCACTACAAATGAGTTGGTGAATGGCCACAAGGTGTCATCCATTAGCCTCATGAAGGTTGCAGGAGAATTCGTCAATCCGAAAGGCATAACCAACCATTCAAAAAGGCCCTCCTTGGCTTTGAAGGCAATCTTCCACACATCGGAGGGTTCGATTGGTACTTGGTGATATCCTGAATTCAAATCGATCTTGCTGAAATATTTTGTCCCCCTTAATTTGGTCCACGAGGTCATCAATCCATGGGATCGGGTACCTGTTACGGACAATGATCTTTTTCAGCACCCGATAGTCAATATAGAGTCTCCAAGTCCCATCCTTCTTCTGTACCAACATGATTGGGCTCCCACAAGGCGATGAACTCGAACGGATGTGACCTTTCTACAACAACTCCTGAATCTGCCTCTTGATTTCATCGTTCTCCAGAACGGAGCACTGATAGATTGGTCCATTAGGCAGCGGTGCACCTGGGGTCATATTGATGGAGTGTTTGACCTGACAGTGTAGAGGAACCCCTGCGGGGGACGTGAAGATGTCCTCATACTCCTCCACGGCCTTGTCCATCTGTAGTTGTCATGTGGAGGGGCCCTATCTAGAGGTCGTGGCCACTGTCTTCTTCTTTCCTTGAGGGCGTATCATTAGGAAAACAAATTTCCCAGTTTTGGAAATGAGCTTACTGCATTGTTTTACAGTAACCAAAGAGATGATGGTAGGCGGTGCTACCTCCGGTATCCTGTACAACTTATTTCCCAAAGTAACAATAACAGCACGGGGCCTTGATTCATACATAACATGCCGCTTCCACAAGTATGGTTTTCCTAATAACACATCACAAACATCAAGGGGAGCAACATCACACAATACCTCATCCGTGAAGGGCTTGATGTTGTATGGAAGGCGACACTACTGGCTTACGTGAAGATCCCGTCCTTGGTGAAGCCACCCGATGGTGTACGGTAGTGGATATGCTGTGGTTGGTAAGCCTAGCTGCTTCACGACCTCTGCCGAAATGAGGTTCTTTTGGCTCCCGCTGTCGACAATGAATTGTAGCGGGGAGCCCTTTACCCACTTCTAGGAGTGGAAGAGATGCTCCTCCTCCTATGGATCTTCGAGTTCCTCCTTCTGGATCTTTGTGGTGGCAACGGTGGCATTGGGCTCTGCATTGATAATCTTCTTCCCTTTGTCATTCCCCTTGTTGGGTTCTAACTCAGATTCAGAACATGCATCTGATTCTGAAACCCTTAGCTCGGCCACCAGTGACTGCTTGGCCCGAAACTCACTTGTGTTGTGAGTGGAGCTCTTATGGAACTCACACCACTTTCCCGTGTCCTTTTTCGGCTTCGCGATGTTGTTCTTTGCTTGCAGCTTTGGCAGGTTGTCTTGGGCCGCCCCGCCTTGGCTTTGTCCTTTGTTCTACGGTTTGGGGGCACCTTTCCCTTACTTCGGATTCGCAGATCCAAAGTCTCGCTTCTTTTGTTTAAACTTTTGCTTGACCTTGACGGCATATCGGTATGTCGTGCCGAGTGAGGAGATGTTCAGGAATTTTATTTCTTCCTGGATGTACTTGTGCAGGAAACTGTGGTATTTGAGTACCAAATGCTGCTTTGAATCCTTGATACCCAACTTTGTGCGAAGGGTATGGAAAATATTGGTAAACTCTTGCACGTCTTGGTCCCTTCCCTGTCGTAGCGTGGTCCACTTTATGTATTGATCCTCATAGCTTCCGACAGGGTAGTACTGCTCCTTAATGGTAGCTCAGAATGAATTCCAAGTGGGTGTGGCTCAAGATAGTGAGCCCGTACTTTCATCCTTCTGCTCGCAGTAGGTTTCCCACCACTGATCCAGATTTAAGCAGGAACGTAATAAAACATAGAGATAACCATAAATATAGAGATGCAATGGAAATAATACTTCATTTCATTACTGCAAAATACTGAAATATGCTTACAAACAGAAATGGAAATAAACCAACGAGGGCGATGGTAGCTTATCTCTAAGAAGAGATGTGGCGGCTACATGCCTCTGAACTCTGTTACAATGAGGCTTGAAGGCCTATTTATTGTTGAGAAACAATGTAAAACCCTAAACATCCAAAAACCTAACCTTAGAAGATGAAATGCCAAACTGTGGGCCCCATTTAGGTAAATTGTTACATCAACTTCCCGGGGTCATAATTTTGGCATACGATCTCTGTTTGATGTGCACAATATCTCGTTAGAAAGATCTATCCGAGAACTACAACTTTGTGAAGAGAAACATCAATCCATGGACCCATGTTCCTCCTAGTTTTCCCAAAAAACGTCGTTTAGGGTCTCAAAACGACTTTGGAAGTTCAGGACCCGAAAAACTGCTAAAAATAGTAAATTGTGCTACAATTAAGGAAACTAAAAAGCTGAAAGAAATAATGGTGGGGGTCCAAGTGGACTTGGCGGGTGGCCACCAATATCCACCTGGATCATTTACCTCGACAGGTCGGTGAATTTGGGTAAATGTGGGAGGGGTGGTTACAATGAGTCACCCCTTGTTCATCATTAGGAAGTAGTTTTATTTCGATGATGAGTGCTCAATAGCCAGCATGGGACCCATTATGGGTAGACCCAAATTTTTGGGGACCCAATTCATGTGACGTTACCAACCGACGATGGTGTGGCTTTTTCGTTACTTACATGTATAAAGATGTCAACGTAGGGTAGGGGTGCCTGAAGAGCGTGGGACATCTTCAATGTTGTTATCCTAGACCGACATTATGAGGGTTTTATTCAATTATATGCATTAATATTACTGATTGTCAGCCTAGGCAAAGGTTTCGACTCATTGTCAGCATTAAGTTTTCATCGACCCAAATTAGGGGTTTGACTAGTCATGTCAAGTCAACTACTTGTGTTAGGTCAGATAGTCATGGTAATTCAATTGGTTGGGACATTTCAACTAATCCTATATGGTCATAGTAAGTCAATTGGGTGGGCCATTTTAATTGATGATATCTATTTGTGCAAAGTTGGTTGTTTGTGGTAATTCCACTGGGCGTGTTTGGTTTATTAATTGGGTGATTTCGAAAAGCACTTAACTAGTTGAGTATGGTGATGTAATCCAAAGTTAATTCCACAAGCTTTGAAGAAGTAGGAATTTTATTACCCCATTTCCATAATGAGACCATGGATTTCAGGTTAGGATAAAGTAACACCTCCCATTCAGCCTAGAAGGAACTAGGGGGTGGCAGGGGGTGTTACAAAGAAGCAGAGGAATGGAGGCAATATGTAGGCAAGCTAGATTTAAAATTTATTAACTTAAAGGAAGATGAGGTTGATATTATTTGTGGGTCTAGCTTGGTGCAAATCACAATTCTTTGATTATGTGTAGTATTAGTGAAGCTCTCTTTGGAAGTTTCATTCCCCATTGAAATGCAACATATCTTTATGGCTTTCTTGGAACAACAATTTGCTAGTCTAGTACAATGTTGTAAAGAGGGGATGGGTTGATCTTAGTCATCACGCATTGTGTAAGTCCCATGAGAATTCCTCCTCTCATATCTTTATTTCATTTCCTTATGTTGTTAAGTTGTTTTATTTGCAAGAGTTCAAGAAAATTTCTTTCACTCTTAGTGAGTGTATGTGGGAATGTATTTTATATAAGGTTGTTTCTCTAGTTGAAGATTCCTGGTATTTTTTTTGTTCTTCATTTGACGGGATAGGAACTCTAACATTTTTGTAAGCTTTGAAATTCCCCTAGAAGCTACATCAACTTCGGTTATTATATTAGCTACGAACATATGGTTGAGCCCAAAAATAAGATGCAATGTTTCCCTTTCATAGCTGTTTAGGTGGAAGAATTCCCTAGGAAATGTTTGATGGTCCAAGCCAGGGCCATCCTCTAAATTGTGGTGTAAGAGTGGTCATATTTCTCTCTCAGTCTCATTATTTTAATGTAAGATATTCTTTGAGTATGGGCTCTAACGGTAAGGTTAAATTTATGGACTTCAAGTTCATGGTGAATTTTAACTTATTATTTAATAGGCTTATAAGAGAATTTCGATGTGAAATTTGCTTCTTGTCTCTCCATTACATATCATACCATGACCTTACATGTTTTTTTATTTCCTTTCTTTTAAGCATATATACAAGGAATTAAACTTGATGGATGATGACCTTTCTAAAGAATCTTTTTGAATTCCTTAGGCTCCTTTGGGATGATAGAATTAATCAATGGAGAAGTCCATAAGTTTATGAAACGCTATAAAGTAACTATGTTTTAATATGATTATCATAATTACATCACATCAGTTGAATGGAAAAACAATTCCTAACTTTAAAAACACATTTAAAAATTACAATTTGATTTTATATAACATTTTCTTCATTTTTAGTCCCTGCCGTCTAACGGCATGGGACTATGGTAATCGATATGGTGCCGTAGCATTAGTTCAGGTCACAATTAACCAAAGTTTCAATTTCATATTTTATAAAATATTGTGGTTCAACCTATCAGAAAGTTGTACTAATTTTCCCAGCCAATAAGATTTTTAGTCATCTTATTTGGCCTTTTTCCCAGGCAGTGCTCTATATTCTTCATAGAATTTATTTATATCAAAGGATTTATGTCTTTCGTATTTTTCTATTGGAAAGTAATGTTGACATTAGTCTCTTAACAGTAAATATTTGGTTTGGGTTTGAGAATGTTTGGTTTGGAAATGTATATATTGACTTGCCACTTGAGCCACACGGCTATCTGTGGCTATATGCATGCATGAACTGACATTGCTTGGCCACCTGTCAAGACAAACGACTATCTGTTGCTATCTGCATGAACTGATCTTTGCAACTCGCAATTTCTGTGGCGTGAAAGAATCAAGAGGTTGTTATATACGTGAAAATACATCTGGACCGGATGGAGGGTTGGCTCCCCTGATCTCTAAGTCAGCAAGCTAGACCCAGCTTCCATTCCTCGATTGAATTAGGAGTAGAGGTGCTTTCGCTTCTGGCTTTGCCACTAATGCTGCTGGTGGTTCCAGATAAACTTCAATGAGCGCAGATGCTACCTTTGCTTCCCCAGTGTTGGCTCCTGCCCCTGCCTTCGCTTCTTATAATGATAGGCGGTATGCAGCGGTCTACGGATCTAGAAGCTATTTTACAGGTATTGGAGAAAATACAACTGCTGCTCGATCTAAATTTGTCACCGGGGGTAAACGATGCATTATGTGCACTTGGTGGGAGCGTATGAGCCAGACCGATCAGAAAAAGCAAAATGATACGTATTCGGCCTGCTCATTCATTTCTTCTTAGCGTGTCATTCATTTCTTCTCAGCATGTCGGTACCTTCAAGCCCTTGTAACAAGTATTACTCTTCTCAGCATGTCGGTACCTTCAAGCCCTTGTAACAAGTATGGTAATGCTATCATGCTCAAGTTGTTCTCGGCATGTCGGTACCTTCAAGCCCTTGTAATAGGTATGGTGATGCTATCCTGCTCAATCTGTTCAAGTGTTTTGTCAGGAATGGATGGCAATAATGAATTCCAAGAGAGACGTTGGCTCAGACACTTGTAAGTCACCACCTCATTCCTGGGCAAGTGGTATCATCAGGAAACTAGTTGGCAATAATGAATTCCAAGAGAGACGTTGCCTCGGACACTTGTAAGTCACCACCTCATTCTTGGGCACGTGGTATAATCAAGAAACTGGTGGGAAAATAGATGTAACTATGCTATGACTTATGTCACGAAGTGTACACCAAGGTCTTCAAAATGAAAATGGTAATTCTCACATTCGTAAATGCTTTGAACATGATGACTATGTAAATATATTTCATGAAACTATTAATGGTGTATTACATGAAAACTCTGGCACTGGTTTTGATTTGAAACAGATTTGATGTTGCAGTTGTTTAAATTTTCATTTGAACCTGGGCTCTAAACAATAGATAAATCATGTGATAAATTCTCTTAATGCACTGGATGAATAACTATTTTTGCATTGTTATGAGTATGCGTGCAAATTTATGTTCTCAAGCCTTTACAAATTCCATGATTTCAACCCTTTGTCTGAACCTTTCGGACTTCTGTTTAAATCCTGAACCTTGCCGAGCTTTGCGAATTTAATGGCGAGTTTTATCATCTTCTTTTGCACTGGCTAATTTATTCAGAATTTCATTTTGCCAATATCTAACATAAACACAAATCAGGGGACTTGGAATTTACTAAGTACAGGAGGCAGCCCGAAATCGATTAGAATTATATATAAAATAATTGTATTTAGGACAAAGGCTTTAAGATCTTATCTTCGTCCCCATAGAATTCCCTGACCAACAATCTGGAATCTTGAACGAGGGCTTCACTCTTTCTCCTTATGACATCAAATAGTTTATGCCTCGTAGCCGGCTTCAGCTTCGATACATATTTAAGTTCGTCAGTAGCACGAAGTCTTCTGGCAGGCTGTACGTGTTGAAACCAAAAGTCGCTCAATGCAGGCATTATAAGCTCCCAATAGTGTGCATCCCTCTGCACCCTGAACAGGCTGCTGCCCTTAGGGGTCCAGACGTAGAAATCAATCCAACTTCTAAGCCTGCTGATACAACCTGTTGCTTGCCAAAAAAGGTAGGTCACGCTCCGGTGCTCCTATCTTTGCTATGTATCGCTCACTCCTATTTGAGTGTACTAGTGCTCAACCGGGTACTTAAGACCATGCACAGATTCTCTCTTCTACCTGAAATAAATGAGACTGGTGGGCATCCTCTGGAGGAGAAGCATTTCTGGAACTAAAGCAGGTACTGGTGGGCATCCTCTGGAGAAGACGCTTTCCTGGAACTAAAGCAAGTAGTCTCTATGGGCTATAATTAAAGCAGAAAGTCTCGCTGTAACTAAAGCAGGAAGTCTCGATCGGGTTCTGGTGTTATTCCTTGGGTCAAATTGGGTAAAAAAGAATAAAAGTAAGAGCCAGTAAGTATACTTTAAAAACCAGGTTACACTTTTGTTAAATGTCAATGTCAAACATAAAATGGCAAAAGTAGCATTCCCTTTGATCATTCCCTTATGCCATCGGTGGCCCGGCAAACTTACAGGTAGCACGCTGCACAAAAATACATACCTTATCTCGTCATGAAAACTTAACCTCTTCGCCACTGAGTTCTGTAAATACATGGGTCTGTTAGCGCTTGGAATTCACCTAGGCTGAGATAGACAAACTCTCAAGGCTACATCAAACCATTTCACCTCGTAGCTAGCCCTACGAGGTATGAGAAGGCTCTCTCGGGTCAGATTTGATAGATCTTTCAATATGATAAGCTGACCAATTAGGATCAAAGATATTAGGCTAGTAAATTGATAAGGGGGGTTGATTTAAAGATTTTTTTTGGGTTTTTGGTGGCAATTGGAGGGAGTGCAATTTAGGGTGCGGGGATTGAGCTCAGTTTTTGCAGGTGGGTCTTTGGGGCAAGGTAGGAGTCTATGCTGATGCCTTTAACTAAAAGAGATGATCAGGGAAGAAAGAAGAGAGGCTAAAGAGGGCAAACAATTAATTCGAATCCTCTCTAGATAGTGGAAAACATAAATTTTAAACAAAATTGAAAGCTGAGCATGGCATGCATGAATTCAAACTTTATCACTTCTTTTGTTTAAATAGCAGCAAGAGATTAAGAAATGGAACACATAAACACACTTACAATAACAATAGGAGACACACCATCAACATAATAATCCACAAGAATCCACAATGAAGTCTGCAAAACCCTGGCCTTCCTTTTCCTCAAATTGCAGAAAATACAAGTCAAAAATACAATAGCACTTCTCCCTCTAGAGTCCAACCATCAAAATGAGAAAGAGAAGGCATAATATAGAAGGTCAAACCTCTTTCCCCACCTCTAGGGGTCGAGCTCAGCTTCCTAAGAGCTGTTGCAACTAATTCTAAATCAGTCACTAGATAATAGACCAGCTCAACAACTTACCTCTAAAACTTAGGAAGCTTATCTATGCATTAAATATTCACTATTTACATCAAAGAAGCTTCTAGAAGTGGTAAAGAAGAGTAAAAGTATCTAATGCCATGAAATTTACACGATAATCCATCATTTACATGCCCAAATAGTCAACCAAAGTGAAAATAGTGCTTTTCTGGCCGAACTAGTCAAAAAATGGCAAATCTGGAAGTTCTGGTCGCGCCCCTGGAAGTTCTGGTCGCGCCCCTTTGCAGCTACTTTTGAGTGGGTTCCACTGATCAAAATCAGGTGCAAGATGGCTCATTGGAAAGCTTTGCCTGTCTACTTTCCATCCCAAGTAAAATTTATGAATTTGGTGTATATTTGACCCCTCAAAAACCATTTCTCCCAAGGTCACTTTCTGCAACTCAAAAAGTGGGCAGAAAGTCATTTTTTTGATGTATTTTGAGCTTTTGGAGGCTCAAATCTCAAAATTAGGCTGCTCCCAAGTACTGGTAATTTTTCTTTTTACATACCCTTTCCAAAAATGCCAAGTTTGCAAAATTCCGAGCAGCCCTTCAAAATGGTCTCACCCGGGGTGAGACCAAACCGTGGGCAAAACCTGTAATTTTACCAAAAATTTGCAAAATGCTCCAAAATTCTCAAAATTTTCAGATTTTGATGCTAGATCAAGGCTGATCAGTACCATGATGAGTGAGGGATGCCTCAGCCAAGATGCGGAGTGGATTTGTCCTTTTCTTCCTCTTCCGGGCCTCCGATAGCTTTCTTTGGAGAATTTTCATTCTCGCCTTGCAAACATGTAATCTGGCGTAGTAATGTGTCCTCATGTTTCGGAGCAGCTCTTTGTCATGGTTTGCCTTCTCCAACAATCTCTCCAAACGAGTAATCTCATGAATGTACCAAGTCTCCCGGTCACCGGGCAATGGGTCACCAGGCCTCCTGCGGTTTAAGCCTCTGTCACCGCGGATTCTCCATAGTTCATCCAGCTCTTTCTCCGTCTCTAGCTGTCGGTTGCGCTGCTCTAAATAAGTGATGGTCCACTGAGCCATCTCAAGCTTCCGCTGCAACACAAGGTTCTCCTCATCTCTCCGCCGGATGATCTCATCAAAATCTGAAGAGGGAGAGTGGGCATCGCGACCAGCGCGACCAGTGAAATCATCATGTGCCTCTCCAACTGCCTCATCCTCAACCATGGGCTGCTTGCCCTCTCGTACTGCCTGTGCCGATGAAGAAAGCGAGGCCCCTTCCACCTGGTGTGGAGATAACACTCGCTGCTCTGATGATGAAAACGAGACCCCTTCCACTGGCTGTAGAGAAAGTACTCGTCGGGCTGCTGCAAATAAGGTCCTGTGACCTCTCTGATATGTGACCCGAGGAGAAGAAGCCATGTGTCTCGGGATGCTGGTCTCGGGCTGACGTGATGGCCCTCCCTCCTCATGAACTGCCTCCGGCCCTGAATGTGACTGTGTGAAAACATCTCGGGAGATGAAATCCGCCCAAGGGATGCCCTGCTGGCTCAGCTGATGGGAAACTACTAGCTGAATAAGACCATGATGGCATAGGCTCCGGAGCTGCTGTACTGGGGTCTGTCTCCGAAAGGTAGTGGCTATCCTCTGAATGTCGTGAAATAAGTACGCCGAGATGTTCATCATCCTCACTCTGGTGAAGTGCATCATCATGCGGATATGACAAGAAAATACTCGTGAGAATCTCCCCTCGCATGTGAAGTAGTGCATAATGAGTCTCATGGTGTCTATATACTCTGCTCAGAGGAACTTGATAGGAAAGTTCCTTGTCAAGTGATGCACATAGGCAGGCCTAACATATGGCTCATAGTATACCAGGTCCACCCACTTGCGCTTTGGCCATACCTCACCCACATTGGGTATCCCGGTAGCATTTGTGATAGCCTCTGGAGAAAACACAAAATTCACCCCTGCAAGGGTGACCTGCCTGTCATGGAGATGGAGGACAAACAACCGGGCCAAGTCTCTGTGATGCTGGATATGTGACAGCCTCTCACAAAACTGAAAACAAGCCATATGCTGAAAGCAAGATACTGCCAATGGGCAAGCTTGCAACTCTGTCAGTGATGTAGGCTCTTCCCTCTTGTGGTGACCACCCTTGCCTCCCCTATGAGGCCTCTGCTGTATCTCAATCTCAGTAGATGATGATCGGTCATCACCTTGCTCATTAGTCTCAGTGGTTGACATAGTGTTATTGAGCAAGGTGGAATAAATAAGTCAAAATGACCGCTGCCCTGCCTACAAAATGCTGTGAAGTATGCTGTTTTCAAGGGGAAACATCATGAGGGATATGTTAAGGGAGGGAATTTACATATAGGAAAGGGAAAATATATATATATAAGCAGGGAATTCTGAAGGAAAACATCACATAATGTTAAACATGCCATCTCATCTTTCATCATTTGCAAATTAATACTTTATTTAGGGAAACTGTGATTTTTAATCACCAAGGGAAAGGACAATATAGAATTTTCATCATGATGGAAGGAAGGATGTCATGGGCATAGGGGGATAAGGCAGCATCAACTATCAACATTTAACCGGCTGCTCATTTCATTTTGTCTTTGAATGTCTATTAAGAGCATACTCTGTTTTTTATAACTTTTAAAATGGTCATTGATGCTTTTGGGGAACAGGGACTTTGTATGCTTGATCACCAAGGGAGGGAAGGGTTACTGTAATAAATTTGCAAGAAAAATGGGATATGATGTGTCAATGGTATTTAGGAAGATGAGGGTGAAAGGGAATTAGGGTTTAAGGGAACAATGAAACCCCTCAACAAAGTCTGCCAACTAATTTTCATGACAGCAGTTCATTTAAAACAGAGGCAGCTTCATCATGCTTTTGCCATGAGTGAATTAGGATTTCACTGTATGTTTTGACATTGGGGATGGAAATTCAATTGCATAGGGAGTTTTGCATGAAGGGAAATGCAATTTGAATTAGGTTTTCATATGGGGAATGGATAGGGAAAAACAGAGTTTTATGGATAGAGAGATGATACCATGCTAATGAGAAACCCTAACACAGCAAAACTGTTTCCTTTGACAATTATGCAGCTGTATTTTTGATGAATTTTGTGATGACTTTAACACAGCTTTGAATCTTTGACATATACACAGCAAGATGACACTTTTCTTTGTTTTTTTTTTATAAGGCTATGCAAATGACATTTTCACTGTTTTTACAATTTCTTGTGTGCATGCCTTGTCATCACTTTTCTTTTTGTTTTTTATAATTTTTTTTCTTTTTTAATTTGCTGTGTATTAACGTATGCAAATTTGCTGTGTAGAGAGGGTAGGGTTTTAATCATATAACATGGGGAAAAGGTAGGGTTTATAGGGTTTGAAAGGACTAGGGTTTGCACATGATTTAGGGGTAGGATTTGATAGGATTTAAGGGGCAGGTTTTGGTATGACTAATTTGCAAATGAGATTAACAAATATAACATGTTAACATATGTAATTTAATTTTGGGAAAATGAATGGAGGGATATAAGGAAAAAACTGCCTTGAAAAACAAACAAACTGCCTAACATATGCATGCAAAACAACTATCATTTCAACCTATCTTCTATTAATTTCTTGTATGAAATTGTGACCATAATCCTCTTTTGCCACCATTAACATCATCACACAACACTTGGAGGAGACATACCTTGAAAAAATTGAGTGAATTTGAGGGAGATTGATCGTTTGGGTGAGTTTTTATGTGGGCGGACTGTTTGGTCGCGCACCACCTTGGAATGGTCGCGCACCTCCGTTTGGTCGCGCCTGTGTAATTTAACACAGCGCGTTGGCCTTTGTTTGGTCGCGCACACCTGTGGAATGGTCGCGCACCCTCAGAAAGCCCAGAATTTGCTGCAAATTGCCCAGATCGCTCTCTTGCTTCTCTCCTTGTAATTTCTTGCTCCCAAATGCACAATGAGGGTCTTCAAAGAGGGAATTTACCTTTATATGCTTTCATTTGAAAAAATTTAACTCAAAAACCCACTTTATAATGTTTCCACTTTGACATTCTTTTTTAACACTGTTTTGGAGTCATTTTGTCCTGAAATGAGCCTTCTGATGCGTTTGACTCCTTTCTTTTTGCAGGTTGACCGCCTGATGGACTGTAGTGAAGGAACCAGGGTTGTTGCCGGCACTTTTACCAATTTTTGAAAATTTCTTTATTTTTACAAATTCCTCATGACCTTGGATTTAAAAACAGGGTTTTTTAAATCCAAGGCATAAAGTGAGCTGTAGCTGAAGAAAATGATAATGAAACATATGTACAAAACTCCTTCTGGCTTGCTGGGCACCTACTGACCATGACTCATGACCTTGAAATGATTTTGACATCATAACCCTAGACCTAAGACCATGGGACCTCAAGACAAAAACAAGAACAAGCCTGACTCAATTACATTGTTGTATGACCTGATCCAGCAAAGCCAAGAAGGGAACAAAGACCAGCTCCTCCATTCAGTGTTATGGAATGCCTAGCGAGATGCAAAACTGACACTGATGAGACACCTATAAATGCATATGCAAAGAGTTATTGATCACTGATGGAGGGCTCAAGACCGACACTAACAGGGTCTTTGTGGGCCCCTATAGATCTTTCTCATCAGTTCGATCACACGTGGTAGCGTTGTCATGTTCATGAGGAGATTGGTGACTATTGAATAGCACACCAGCTGGTCATATCGAGGTCTATGTGAGCTGGTATGAAATTGAACGGCTTTTACTCATGTTTCCAGACTATGAATATGTTGGTTGTGCAGTATACCGCTCGTTGTGAGTATCTAGTGCGCACAAGGTCAATTAGCAAGGTCAATTAGTAGGGACTTGCTGCCTTGCAGCCCTTCTTGTTATATTTATAAATTTACATGTGAAAATGCCACAGTAATAGCAGTTTCGTGGTTATCGTGTTTATAAATTTATGCTAGTGCAAATGTCACAATTTATTGAGTTGCTTCCATGATGTCGACCGACCATTTTCCTTGTCATTTTGTAATGCACTTTTTGTGGATCCTAAATTAATTAAATTAAAATTCTAATTTTTCATAAAATTTAAAACTCTCCCATGCATTTATATATCTATTTGGTAAAGAACATATGAATTATTGTTAATAGTAGGTGACTTCATGAATAGAGATGATGATTGTGTAACATGACCTCATGAACAGAGGTAATGATTGTATAACATGAGTTGTCATGGGACATGTAATAAAGTTTTTCAAGTGGAAAATAAAAATTTCTCACTAATATTAATATTCTTAGAAACATCTTTAAATATATTTTTTATATAAAAAAAATCATATTATTCTAACCAAATTGTTAATTTTTAATGGTATTGGAAGATTGTTTTTTCCACTGTTATGTCAATTGAACTTTCCCTTTTACTAATAAAAATTTATATATATCAAATTTGGTGGTGCATGCTTACTTTATTTTTTAATAATAAAAGTTTATATATATCAAAGTTGGAGGTGCATGCTTGCATTTTCTTTTTGGTTCCCAACACAATCTCTATTTCCCTATTGTAGTTTATAGTTTGTTTATTTCTTTATGTTGTGGATGCTTTTTGTTTTTCTAATTTCTTTTCATTGTGGATGATTTTTGGTTTATATTTATTTGACTAATTTTCTTTCTTAATGTTGTCTATCTTTTTTATTATGGATTTTTTGGTTTTTATTTTATTTAGTTTGTTTTTTGCCATAATTTTTTTCTATATGTTTTGGATGCTTTGTCATTTGTATTAGATTGACATAGATTTTTTTTAGCGTCTTTTAGTATGGTATGTCTCTCCATATTATGGATGCTTTGTAATTTATACGTGTTTAACCTAATTTTTTTCTCTTTGTGATCTACACATATTTGTGTTGCTTCTTCATTTTTACTCAGTCTCTACATGCTTCCCTCGAGACTAATTCCTTATTTTAGTTGTTCATGTTTGGGTATCTCCTTGTTTGGCATAGAATCACTTATTAATTTTGTTGTGTACCTCTCTCTTTGTCTCAAGGCTCAACATTGTCTACTTAGTACACCCACTCCATAAACTACTATAATTCATTTTCTATGAAAGGAAGAAGAGGAAGATTGTTTTATCATTATAATTGTAAAATAAAATATGATTATTAGATGAGCGCATAAAAAATACCATATAGTATATTTTGTAGGAAAAAATTTAAAGAAAATGACAGAGTTGAAAAAAAGGATGGATTTTGTATAGGATTTATGTGCCCTAACAATATCATGTCCCCATTTTGATCCAATAATTAATTGTAATTTATTATGTTTAGCATCGTCTTATTTCAACATGAATATTTCATTACATGCGAAGTTGAACTAGGCAAGTCAAAACATTGTATGTATCTAAATTTTCAATTAATGAAAAATATAATCAATTGACTGAGGCACAAACACTTATAGGGGCCATGTTACCATAACGGAATAATGAGGGAGGAAATAAGGGGGTTCTACATGTCTATTAGATCCCAAGCCACCTTTCTAGATCAATTTTTTTAATTTCCCTTTATTTTTCTTTTATCGACAATCCAAGCGAATCATTCAATGGGTGTAAGGAGGTTGGTGGAAGTCGTCACCTCCCAAAACTATGAAAGCATTCACTGGTATTTGAGAGAGTCCTATCAATAAAAAATATAATGAATGGGTTTACGACATTCTTGAGGGAATGTGGATGACCAAACTTTCAAGGGAGAAGGAAAATTATAATTTGGTTGGGTTGCATGTGAGAATGGTGGGCGGATTAGAGTTTCCATGTTGGAAAGGAGCCAAGTGGTGAGAAATTTGACTAGTGATGGAACCTAGTCAACGACCCTTGGTTTTCTACCTTAATCCATGTGGGAAAATTCTCATAAATATATTGAGTGTTAGCAATGGTTGAAGCTTTGGTAAGCCTGAATGATAAGGAAAATGAAGAGGAACTTGTAGTTTTGAAGTTTATGTGGTTCAAGTTATTTATTGATGAAGGAATATCCACAAATGTAAGTATTTTCATGGACATTTTAGAGCCACCAACAAGGTCCATTATTAAGACATGAGAAATAATGAAGATTGGGAGAGAAATAAATAGTTAACTAGTCATTGAATAGTGAAGTTTGAAACCCTATATCTAGCTAGAGATAGAATGTAGCTGAGTTAGTTCGTCTACATAAAAAGATGAGAATTAAAATTAGAAGAAGAATTGTAGATTTCAAATTCTTGAAAGCCTACAGGGACAAGCATGTCATTCCAAAATTCATTAGCATCTAGCATAAACCTAAAATCATTCTAACTCAACTACATGTTGTCTCTAGTGAGCAATAAGGTTTCATACTACGCTATTATTGGTGGCTAGTTAAATATTTATTCTACCCTTGCTCTTTATTCTTTGTCATGTTTAACAATGGACTTGGTTGGTGGCTATAAATTGTCGAAGACAATACTCACATCTATTTATATTCCTTCCTTAATAAAGAAATTCAACCACACAAACTTAAAAATTGCAATTAGAGCTCGATATGTAATGGGAATTCATGGGGAAGTTCATTTACTTGAAAATATGAGAATTAATATTAGAAGAAGACTTGAGGATCTTGAATTCTTAAAATATTATAGGGACAACTATGTCATTCTCAAATACGTTAATGTTAAACATAAACTCGAAAAAAAAATATAGATCAACTAAACCCTCGCTCTAGTCAAGTATAGTATTTCAAACTGCACTATTTTTTGTGACTAGTTAACTATCCATTATGTCCTTGACCTTCATTCTTTCTCATGTATTGACAATAAACCTGGTTAACCTGGTTTCTGGATCTGAAAAGTCAAAAAAATACTCACATCCATGGATCTTCCTTCCTTAATAAACAATTCCAACCATAAAACTTAAAAACTGTGATCACAGTTTGATATGGAAGGTGCATTTATAAGGAAGTTCATTTACTTGAAAACACGAGAATTAAAATTAAAAGAAGAGTTGTGGATATTTACTTCTTGAAATCCTTTAGTAACAAGTGTGTCATTCCCAAATGCATTAGTATGAAACATAAACTTCGAAATCATTCAAACCCAACGACATTCTATCTCTAGTCAACCATAAGGTTTTCAAACTACGTTATTCTCGGTGGCTAGTTAACTATTTATTTCACCCATGCTCTTAATTCTTTCTCATGTCTTCACAATGGAAATAGTTGGTGGATATGAAACATCAATGAAAATACTCACATCTATGGATATTGCTTCTAAAAAATAACTCCAACCATAAAAACTTTAAAAAATGCAACTATAGCTTGATATGGAAGAGGAATTCAAAGGGAATCTTATTTACTTAAAAACATAAGAATTGGAATTACAAGAAGAATTGTGGATCTCGACTTCTTGAAATACTACAGGGACACACGTGTCATTCTCAAATGTGTTAGTGTGTGGCATAAAATCTGAAATCACTCTAACTCAGCTACATTCTATCTCTAGTTGACTATAGGGTCTCAGATTGTGTTATTCTTGGTGGCTACTTAACTATTTATTATTCCTAGGCTCTTCATTATTTCTCATGTATTGATAATGGACTTTCTTGGTAGCTCCAAAACATCAATAAGAATACTCACATATGTGGATCTTCATTCCTTAATAAACATCCTCAACAAGAGAAACTTAAAAATTGCAATCACATACCGATATGGAAGGGGCGTTCGTTGGGAAGTTCGTTTACTTGAGAATATGAGAATTAAAATTAGAATAAAATATACAAATCTTGGCTTATTGAAAAACTATAAGGACAAGGACATAATTTCCAATTAAAATTAGAATAAAATCTACAAATCTTGGCTTATTGAAAAACTATAAGGATAAGGACATAATTTCCAAACGCTTTAGCGAGCAGCGTAAACTCTGAAATCATTCTAACTCAGCTACATTTTATCTCTAGTTGGCTATAGGGTTTTAGACTATGCCATTATTGGTGGCTAGTTAACCATTTATTCCAGCTTTGCTCTTGATTCTATCTCATGTCTTGGCAATGGACCTAGTTGGTGGCTCTAAAACATCAACAACAATACTTGTGTCTGAAGGGGACACTCTCAAGGGATTGTGTAGTAGGGAAGAAATATCGTTCTTGATCCATGTAGGGCAAATAGAGGGGGAATTAAATAGTCATGGGATCCTTGTGAAGTTATTGGTGAGATTTTCTTGAATAATTTTACCTATGAAAGACTATAAATTCCCCCCAAAAATCTAATTGTTGCTATAATTTTCCCTTGTTGTATCATCACATAGTTAACTGATGGTTATTTGTATAAAATCAAAGTGGTACTATGCCTATGGTTTTGTGGAAAATTTCTCACCCCTAGTTAGTAGGTTGGAAAACCATTCTATATAGATAAGTGTTTGAAATTCTATGTTATCACATGTATAGTTTATCCCTAGTAAATGTGAAAGAATTCAAGCATGACTTTGAGGCAAGGAATTCATTTGGGGGAATTTATTATGAAAGCTTGGAAAAGGGTAAAATATGTTTTACTACATTTTAGGAATTAAGTTTATTTTCCTAAGCTTGTATCTTGTAGGAATCATGCTTCAAAATAGTGTTATATTATGATTTCTCAATTGATATAATCTTGTGATGTTATTATATTTAGAATTTGAATTTTAAGGGATCAATTGGTGTTATAGTGTGAAGTATGAATGATTTAAGCTTAGTTTTCCATCATACTCAATCGGAATGCCTTAAGTTTTAGATGTTTCTCTAACCAGAAATAAGAATGTTATAAATTTGATTTCTAATATAATGATATGGAACGAGACAATTAATTATTTGTTAGAGACCTAAAGTTACTCGAAAATAGATATTCTATGTCTAAGAATTTTTATTATGTATTAAGAGGTTTAGGTGGACCCTATATTTGGTTAATTTTTGAAGAACTATTCCCTATAAAATTAATTGAATGATCCATACTACCTAGAAAGTGGGATCTATCTCTATTAAAAGAAAGAGACTCTTGCAAACCTTTATCAAATTATGTATTATAATACTATAAACAATGATTTAAAATCCTCGGGGTCTAGGGGTCATAATATCCAAGTCTTTCTTCTTAAGGAAATGTAAGTTGAACCTTGGAATTTTACTTTATGTTGTTGAAAGGAAGCACACATATATCAATATGGACTTAGTATATTTTGGCCAGAAAGCCTTAGAAAAATTTGAACCTAATAGTTAGGTAGTCCATACTTTTATGAAGATAACATGACTTAAAAGATGTCCCCCCGCCTTTGATTAACTTGGGGTAAAATCACATAGCTTTTGGAAAGGAAAACATAGAACTTTTACCAAGGAAAACTTAGAAAAAATTTGTGTTGCACAAAAAATATCGCCATGTAATAAAGCACATTTTGAATGAAAATATTCCTTCTGTTATATAATTCTTATTATACAAATAAAATATTTGTGTGATACAACAAAGACACTAACTAAGAGAGAAAAGGAAGACGAAGAAAAATGAAGCTAAAGGGAGAAAAATACTTAAAATTTTCAAAGGAAAAATAAAATTTAAAGATTGATGATGAATTGTATTAGAACAATATACTTCTAGTGTGATACACTGCACATATTAAATTTATGTAGTGTTATAAATAATAATGAATAATTATTTGGTGTGATAAAGTCACTGCAATTGAAAATGTAAAGTGTGACATGCCATGGAAAAATAAATCATGAAGGTTTGATACATATGAGGATTAAATTTTGGAGGAATGATATGGAAATGAAAGGAAAGAGGAGGAATTGGAGAAATTTAGCATATGAAACAAGGATAATCTATGTAATATATTGTTTTTTACACAACTAAAAATAATATTTGTGTGATATAGATAAGGTGCCCACGAAGTGGAGGGTTCTCTTCATCACACAAGAGGAAAATTTCACGTTGTGTGGCTTATCGTGCAAAAAACATTTGTGGCACGATACACCATAAGAAGACAAGTGATATGGTAATGGATGATGGTGAAGTGCATCCTTTATGCAAGGAAATAAACTTTTATACAATGTGATAAATGGCGAAAGGATTCATTTATTTTTGGAAAGATATTTTTGTAGGTTTTATATGTTTCACCATAAAATTCTATAGTGTGACATGGCATAGAAGGAAATATTTATGCTGTGAATAAATGTTTCTCAAGAAGAGAATATTTGTGTGATATGACAAGAGGGACTCCAAAAAAATGAAAGGAGTGACATGTCATGGTATTATTCTAATTTAGTTCAAGTTCCATGTAGGAATGATGATGTCATCAAGTGAATAAGGTGAAAGTCATTATAAGGCCGTAATTTCTTATTTGGAGCTTACATTTCAGAAAGTGTATAGTTTTTAGGAAGCTCTTGATGAGCATAAGGCATCCATGAGCTTAGATGTGGCCTTGCAATCATGTTAGGAAGATGGTTTACTAAAATAGAGATTAATTACCTCGCCTCCTTAATAGTGATTATGGCATTGGTTATGTCACAGGTGGCATTAGAGTGAAGTTCTGATGAAAGGAAAAATTGCCCTAAGGCAATATCCCTTTCATTTCTATATATCAATCATGGACATGTGGGTTATGGGTCCACATTTCTATCGGAAGCATTATTTGGTGCTTTTGCCTTAAAAACCGGGACAACAATAGTCAGCACAAATACATAGAAACACATGGAAACCCCACCATGAACGCCTAAGGCTAGATCTGAAATAGAATAAAACCGCATCTATAAACTTCTCGGATCCACTCTTTCTAAGCCTTTCTATTGTTCTTCAATCTTCATTGTTGATCAGCTTCACGATCCAAAAGTCGACGCTTCATCGCATTCTTGGCTCATCGCACATCACACATCACAGTTTCCCCTACGAGATGCGAGAGTTAACCTTCACAATTCGATCAACCCTTTGATCTAATGGTCCATAGTCCTGTTAACACCCAGGTTGTTCCCTATGACTCCCAAGGGAATACGGCCGGGGTAACCACTAACCAATCTTTGGATCACTGTTTCTAGCCTAACAGTGATCAGAGAGGGCTCTCTCTTTATGATATGTAGCTGTTTGTTGTAGGGTTTTAGGCTAGCTATTATGCACTGTGTTTTGTTTGTGTTTGGTTGGTGAAATTCCCTTAGACTTCAGTGATGTAGTTTCCAGATATGTTGAATATCATTGGGCAATGGAGTCTGTGGCTTAATGTGTTTGAATCTGTGAGATGAAAGATGGAACTTACAGGGCCTGTTGAGTGCTTTATTAAAACCTATTTTGGCTAAATGGCAGGAAACACGCAGCAAGAAGTGAAAGCATTTAAGAATTTCCACTTATTGCTTACATATTTCCAAGTGACAGAATTTGGAGGAGAAAACAGAGGTCACAGGGGCAATAATTTGAATCCCTGGGAACAGTCGGTTACAGCAAAGAGACAGTTTGAAGTGCAGCAGTTAAGAATTGCAATTTCTATTACTGTTTCTGAAGAAAACATAGATGACAGTTCAGGTTTGAGTTCAGGGTAATGCTTGATTAAATCCTGAAACTATTCTTTCACCATACTATCAAGAGTAAGACATTTAAGCAACCAAAGAGAACAAAAGACTCTAAAAACACATAACAGAAGATTTGAAAATACTTATAGTTTTAAAGCAACACCCATGGAATCCTGTAACAGGCATCATTCACCACAAGACATCAAATGCACCAAGCTTCTGGAAGTTCCATTCCTCCTTTGTATTAATCTCTGAAAATATTACAGCAGATGGAAGTTCTCCAAGAGAAAATTACAGCAACCCCTTCAGTATCTGTGAAGGGTGTATATATACTAGCGGTGGTTTACAAAATATCTGAGTTCTGCGTTATCTCAGTCTTTACATTCTCACCAACTTTTAAAGATATTATGTCAAAAAATTTATTACACATTTAATACATAGTACAGGCATTTAAATGCTCTGTCAGGAGATATTTAGCTTTGTAAGAATAGCTAAGTCGGTCTGAACATTTGGAGTTAATGCATAGAAAACCCGACTGTAGGCTGGTACACTGTGTCTCGGACCTGTCAGCTGTGACTTTGACTGCTGCTGGTGGTGAGTGACTGGTCTGGCTGAGTTGGCTCAGCCTCTTGTCCTTTCCTGTGGGTATTGATTCCCAAAATTGTCGCTGTATGTACCTGTCTCTTTCCTTCTGCACTATTGGTTCTGTCCCATCAAAATTGCTGTCACTGTTAGTGATGTAGCACATTTTAAATATTTTCCAGTCACTTGACCACTTTATACTTGTCTTGTGGTGACCTGAGCTGGCTTTTGACCTGGAGCTTTGCAACTACCGTGGCAGTATCTGGAGCATGGCTTGCCACCAGTCCTCCTTGGGCATTTGATGCCTTCGCATTTTAATCAACGTCTCATCAAGCTCTGTGTATTTGAAAAAACTGGGAGGAGTTTCAAAAAGATGATTAACTTCAGTTTCAATGAAAAATGGCCCTTCAAGCTGGGTGTATACACTTTGTCCTGTGGGAGGAATAGTTTCTTCAGAAGCACTGCTGGATGCAGTGATTTGATTTTCTATGTAGGCGGCCATCCTATTTGTAAATTGATCCCTGCTGATCAATTTCCCTGTACCACTCAACAAGCTAGGCATTCCTCTCGCCTGTAGCATTCCCATTCTGAGCTTGAAGTCTTCAACTTCAGTCTGTATCTCGTAGCTCCTCCTTTCTGCTGTCTGCACATATCCTCTGAGTGTTAGCACCTTTTTGGTCATGAGGATGGCCTCCGTTCTGTTGGTGATTCCAACTGCTGCCAGCTCATCTTTGTCTTGTCTGTTCAGAAAATCAATCAGTTGGCTTGCCTGTTCAGGCCTATTTCCTAGTGCTGTCTTAGCCTTCTGGATATCTATCTGAGCTTGCACAATTAAATCCATATGTTCATGGATTGTTTTGAGTGATTTCCACTGCTTAGTCATGCTTTTGGTGATCTTGTTCCATAAGATCCTCTTGATCTCAGCCATGGTGTTTTTTAGATCAAGCTCTTTCTCCAGGGCTTTGATTCTGTCCCTTTGGGTTTTGATCTGTCTGCCCTGCTCTGCCACTGTCATTTTGGACTGGTCATACTTGGCATCTATCTCTGCCAGTTTTTCTTTTGCCTTCCTTATCTCATCTGCTTGTAGCTCCATTTGCTTAACAGCCTCAGTTAGTTCTTCTACACTGGGCTGGTCATCTGTATTTGCTGTTGTAGGGGCCACTGTAGCTCCAGAACCTGTTGCTGCTGTAGAATCTGTTGGAGGAGTTGTTAGTGTAGATGCTCCCTGTTTGTCTTGATATGATTTCTCCAGCTCCTTCTCTAGCTCTTGGATCCTTTGATCCTGCTGCAATAGTAGATCAAGTTGTTGATCAACTTGTTTTTCTTTTTGGAGTTCAGATGTTTGAGGATGTTCTGTAGGTGACAGTTTCAATCTCCTCTTCATGGCATTGAGGTCATCCTCCTTTTTCTTCAAGAGGGCTTTCACCCCGGTTGGGTCACTAGGGTTATGCCCTAGATCAACAATAATCTCTTCAAGAGATTTTATCCTGTTATCCTTGGCCTTGGAGGACAATCTCTCAAAATCCAGTTGAGTATTTGTGTTCTTCAAGGATTCTTTCAGCTCATGAGCTAATGTGGCCTTATCTACCAAGGTGGCATAGACCATTTCTCCAGTCTGCTTATGGAGCTCAATTTGGTCCATAGGATGTATGTCTTTGGCCAATACCTCCACCCTTGTTTTGATGAAATCAGCAGTGGACATTGGGTTGGGCCCCTTAGGTTTAAAATGGCTGAATATCATCTTATCCTCTTTGATGTCGTAGACCGACATCAATCTTTCTTGTTGGGCTGGAGTAGCATCTATGAATTGTTTGTAAACCTCAGCCCTCAATAGTTCATTAGCTGCCTTGATTTCTTTGAAGGTGGCCTTGGGACCTTTGAGCTTCTGGATTTGTTTGGAAGAAGATGATACCTCCATGCCAAGTTGTAGATTCTGCTCCTGCTGAAAGGAACTAGTCCCTGTGTGTTGGCTGCCCTCCTTATCCTTGGCTGTATCCTTTAAGACATCTTCAGTAATGTCTTCTACTTCTGGGGAGTCTGCCCTCTGTCTTTTGGCCTCTGGCTGATGGGAGGATCCACTGAGGGGAGTGGACTCTTCTCTTTGTCTTTTGGTTCCCCTTTCTTCATGTGCCGGGGTCTGTAAAATTGAAGTGGTTATGGGCTCCACTTGAGGGGGTGGTGTATGCAGTAAGGGGGTTTTTGGCAGCCCAGTTTGTGGCAGACCAGTTTGTTCTTCTTGCTGCCCTGTTTCTTGCTTCTGTTGTTGCTCTTGTTGTTGCTCTTCTTGTTGCTCTTCTTCCTCTTGTTGTTTTTCCTGCTCAGACTGCTGCTTCTTTGCTTCATCTTCAGCATCCATCTTTCCCTTTCCCTTATCTAAGCCTGGTGCTGTTGTTGGTGGCGCTGTCCTGGTAACCGAGGTTCCTCCTTCTGATGTTCGAGGCAGCTTGAACGGTACCTGGATCACATAGTCCAGGTCAATAGTTTTTTCAAGTTCTTTCATATTCTTAGCTATTCTTTCCTCTTCAGACAAGCTCTCAACAAGGGTATCCAACTGCCATTCTTGTGAGTTTGCATACTGCTCTAGATGGGGATAGTGGCAGTGTTTGATGGCTAGGAGTCTGTACTTTATTCTCCTAGCAGTGATGAAACCTTGAGGGTCATATGGGACCCATCGGAAACTGTAAGACAACTTATATTTGTCTTTTAGAATCAGATCTGCAGCCTCCCATCCTTCCTTCTTATTCATGATAAAAGGGCCCAGCTCATTTTTGAAGTTAAGGTGTGCTTTTTTCTTTGAGCTGTGGAAGTGAGTGAGGTCTGACTGGATTAATTGCCTGTAATATTCCAAGGCAAATAGTCTCATGGGAACATACTTGGGTAGTCTGTATGGACAGAGCTCACACCCATACACTCTGAACACAGTGTGGTGTTCATATAGGTACCAATCACCTACTTTGTATTTCTTAGAAAGCTGTAGAGCTTTCTTGATCTCATTTGATATTCTGGGGGGAGGAGATTTCATAAGTATGCTGGAGACAGGGTACACAAACTGATCTATAAATTCACAATAGCTATAGGGTGAATTTGTGATTTCATGATAGACTGAGGTCCAAAAAATGACTGATCTTCTCTCCCCTTTGTTGTTCAGCCTTCTGATGTAGCATGGGAAAGCTTCTGAGTGATGATACATGAACAGGTGGTAGATATATGCTGAATATCTAAAAACTCCTTGTCTGTCCAATTTGCACAATTGATCATGGATCTTATTGGCTATGAACTTGGCAAAGTTGAACTTTCGGGCAGGGGGTTGTCGTGGGCTGTAGGCAGATAGCATTACAAGCATGACTAGATCCACATGCTCGCTGCTCTGGTAGCCTAGCACATAGGCTATCATGTCCAAGAGCAGCCTGCCTGAGTCATTGAAGTGCTTATGTAGATAAGGAGGTGGCCCTGTAGGCTGGTTCTCAGGCCACATGTAGTTTCTGGTGATCTTCTGCAGTTCTTCACTGGTCATCTTCTCACCTTCTTCCACTAAAGATCTCATGGAGAAAGGGACTAATAGTTCTGTCTGTTCGAAGTGCAGCATTTTGTTGATGGTGTCAGCGTTTATGTAGAATAAAATCCTCCCTAGTTGAGTGTTGACAGCTTTGTGCTCCTGATCATAATTTTGAGCACATAAGTGAATGAGTTCAGGGAAAACATTCACAGCTGGGAGGCAGTAATAGGGCAGGTTTGACTCCCATATCCCATCTGTACCAAGTCCTGCTTTATAATCTTCCCTCAATGTGGTGAAGGTCTTCAAAAAGTCTCTTTTCCCCTCAAAATCATTTATGAGACAGTCTTTGTCAATTAACTGCATAGCTTCCAGTTCCTTATTGGTTTGACTCAGTGGAGTGATGTTGAGGGAGGAGGATTCAGATGCTGCCATGACACAGTATGAAAGGGTGCAGTAGGATGCAAAGCTTTGATGAATCTACTGAAGACTTTGAGCAGCAGGTAGATGCAATTGGTGCAATGTCTTCTCTTGGTGTGAAATTTTTCTGAAGCTGGCAAAATACTGGTGAATTTCAGGAATGTAGATTGTCTAAGGGAAGGCTTACCGAGGTATTGGCAGTTGTACAGGAAGAGTGTAAATAACCAGCAATTGGCAATAAAGAACAATGCCGGGCACTTCAGGGCGATTTCTGCGGTTTTAACCCGCAAGCTGTTTAGTACAGAGCTGAATTGGGGCTGATGGATGGTACAGGGTTGCTTGTGTCTGATTTGGGCGCTCAGGTGGAGACAAATTCAGAGTTTTTGCAGTCTTTAGAGGTGATTTTAGCAGAAAATTGGAATTCACGGGCAGAAATGGGAGAAAACGGCAAAATACCTGGCAAATCGCCCTGGAAGCCTGCTGGTTGGATTGCAAAGGCTTAATGCAGTCAAGCCTCGAACTTTGACCGGTTTACTTGTCGAATTTGATGGCTGGATGCAGGATTTCGCGGCAGCAGGCTTGACAACGGCTAGTTCAGCTTCGCATGTGAAATAATCAAAACTATGCGTTTAGCCGTTTAAAACGGTAAATTCGGCAAAATTATGAATTTGGCGCTTTTCCGCCGGTGACGTCAGCATGACGTTATGGCGGGGCCCGGGTGACGTGGATGCTGATGTGTTGGCCAGGTCGGCAGGACATGGTGGCGGGCGGGCGCAAAGGCGGGCCAGCGTGGAGGACCAAGGGACGATGGGAGCGGGCACCGGCGGGGTGACGTCAGAGCAGCGTGGATATGACGTGGGGTAGCGGTACACGGGATGGCGGTAAGTGGGTTCCCCGCACCACCTTTGGGCAAAGGCGGTAAGTGGGAGGAGGGCTCCGAACAACCTTAGCGCACGCCACGCGTCCATTGTACGGGACAGGGAAAACCACTTTCCCCGGACGCTAAAGGTCGGCATGTTGAGATCTGAAATCGACCGCCCACCCTTAGATCTAGGCGCTGGAGATCTGACGGCTGGCGGGCCTCCCGACAGGTCGAGCATGTTGGGGAAGGGTCCCGCCAGCGGAATAAAATATTGATTTTAATATTTGGGCGCAAAAACTATAGGTTAGTGGGTTTTGAACAATTTTTTCATCTTTTGGCTTAACCCGTAATGTGGTGGGATTGGGAAACGTGCCAGAGGCGGGTTTTTTACTTTGGGTAATTTTTGCAAAGGTTTTTTAGGGGTAAAAGAGGGTTTACAAGGGTTTTTCAATGCAAATGGTGGTTTGAAGAGCATTTTGACCTGCAGCAAGGGGGAATGGGATGGGATAGGCTCACCAAGGTGACCAGATGTCACTTTGGTCCCTTTTGAAGACCATATGGCTATAATGCCAAGGGGAGGGAGTATATATAAGATTTGGGGCTTTATACACCTCAGTGTTAGTATTTATTAGGGGTAGGGGTAAAATAGGGGAGCTATATAGTAAAATTAGAGGTTAATATGAATGAAGGGAGCAAATGAAAGGGATTTTACTGAGTTTATCTGAAATTGACTTGGTTTTGAGAGTAGATCAAAATGAAAAGATCTTAGACAAGAAATGTGGATTCTGAATGAACTAGAACCACCATAAAACCATGATCTCTCTTCATAAATCTCAGCTGAAAGAAAGGGAGTGTTAGTAATGGAACAAAGGGGAAGAGGGAAGTTAGTCATGCTCCTTGCTGTAATATGATGGAATTAACCACTTTTTGTATTGATAGATTTTGCCTTGGCAAAACACCTGTTGACATAGGTGTAATGGTGAAAACACCCTTTCTGCAACCACAACTGCCTACCCAACTATTTCACCTAACATTATTTTGTTTCTTCTTGGAGGGGCACTTGGACTTGCAACCCTCAATTGCCTTTTTCTTTTCTTTGGCTTTTCCCTTTTTCTCTCTATCTACTTCTGCCCTTATCTCCTCCAAGGTCCCAGATTAGACTTTTGGGAACCTTTGTTTCTCTACCTGAACTACTTGTCTGCCAAGATTAAGCTGTTTGGATAGACATCTTTCTCTATTCTACAACTCAAAATTGAAACATGGCATGATCCAGATTAGACTGTTGAATCATCCACAAAATATGTAATAAGGTCCTCAACATCTGAAGTAATTACACACACCTCTGATTACCTGGAAATATGGGATCTTTGTGCTAACAATGCAGAGCATATTTGGAAATTTAATAATCAATCATGAAAAATGAAACCTATTACTATAGGCATCCAACAGTGGCTCCACATGGGGATGGTTTTTCTTTTGAAAGACCAAGAACAGCAGGTCAGATTGCCTTGTTCCTTGGATGTCCATCTTGATCTTTGAGATCTTATGCATGTAACCTGTCAAAATGGTGTGTTTCTTTTTGGAGAAGCTCTGATATTAACTGCCTGTTGCTGCTAGTTGCAGCTCTTGGGAAAATTTCTTTATACAATGTAAATCAAAAGAGAATATGTACAATTGCATATATACAATGAGCCTTTGGATCCTTAACATATTGAACCATCATAATAGTGCTTCAGCATCCTGCCATTGACAGGACCTTCATCTTGTTCAGTCACAGTCAAGCTTTTAAGGAAATAAGTATTATTACCCTGTACTGCTTGGACGGCAAATGGTCCTTTCCATAAAGAATCAAACTTCCCATGTTTCCCTTTGTCTTCTCTTCTTGCATCCCACTTTAGAACTTTGTCTCCTAGATTGAAGTCTTCTGCTTTGGTTCTTCTGTCAAAGGCCTTTTTCAGTTTCTCCTGTAGTATCTGCACTCTGCTGAAGACTTGTTCTCTGGTCTGCTGTAAACAGATTATCTGGTTGATCCTTCTTTGCATGTCATTTGGCTCTGCTTGACTTTCTTGTAGAAGTTTCATAACTGGCACCCCTAGTGATGAGGGAAACCTGGCCTCTAATCCGTAGACTAACTCATATGGGCTGGTCCCAATTGATCTTTTGGTGGTTAATCTGTCTGCCCACAAAGCATTTACTAGTTTCTTATGCCAATTCTTTTTGTTTTCTTCCAGCACTTTCTTAATGATATTTATCAGGCTTTTGTTTGATGATTCAGCAAGACCATTTCCCTGAGGATAATAAGCTGTAGAATGGCCCAAAGTAATATGAAATTTATGGCAAAAGTTTACCATTTTCTTGGATCTGAAGGCAGCAGCATTGTCTGTTATTATCTTGTCTGGGCAGCCAAATCTGGCCAGTATATTGTTCTCTAAGAATTGAATGATCACTGAGTCATTTGCTTGTCTACATGGGGCAGCTTCAATCCACTTGGTGAAGTAGTCTGTTGCTGTTAGAATCCATCTGTGTTGTCCTGAAGATGAGGGGTGAATTTCTCCAATGAAATCCAAGCCCCATTGTTGAAAAGGTCTCTCTGTTGCAATGGGCCTCAAAGGAAGTGGCAGCAGCTGTCTTTTGCCTTCAAACAGTTGGCACTTGTGGCATGATGTTGTGAATTTCTTCATATCTGAGAACATAGTGGGCCAGTAATAACCAGCCCTTAATATCTTGTCCACAGTGGATTTCCAGTATAGATGTCCACCACAGTCCCCAGCATGGAATTCTTGCATAATTTTATCAGTTTCATTCTCAAGAAGACAGTGCAGCAAAATACCTTCATGGTTTTTCCAGAGTAGATTCTCATCTGACACACAGAATTTGGATGTTTTCATTTTTAGGAACCTAGACTTAGTTCTGGACAGTCCTGGGGGAGCACACAGGTTTTGTAACACATAACAGATATCAGAGTACCACGGAGATTGTTCAAAGGCTACATTGATCTTTGGAGTCGCCAGCTCTGTTTCACTGTCCAGTTGGTTTATATCTAAGGCTTGGAAATTTGCTTCTGTCATTAACTTAGCTAATCCCTGCCCTTTTATCAACTTTGTAGGTTTGATTTCAATGTCAAATTCAAGTATGTTTGCAATCCATTTTCCCCTCCTTCCTTCTAAGTTTTCTTGGGTGAGAATGTCTTTAACAATAGGACTTGGTACATAAGCCACAACATGAGAGTAAAGGATATAGATCCTAAAATCTTTTATAGCTTTGATTAATGCATAGGCTTGTTTTTCCATTATTTGGTACTTCAAAGGAGCATCTCTAAGGGCTCTACTGAAGAAAGCAATGGGCTTTTCATTCCCTTGATCATCTTTCTGCAATAAAACAGCAGCAATAGTATGTTGGGAGGCAAAGGAGAAAATGATAAAGTCTCTGTCAAACTGAGGGTTAGTTAGTACCGGGGTTTGGGTTAAAGCCTGTTTTATGCTTTCAAAGGCTTGCTTTGCTTCCACAGTCCACTTAACCTTTGAATCTTTCTTTAGCATATTGTTTAGCAGTCTGATCAATTCTGCTAAATTTGGAATGAACCTTCTTAGAAAATTGAGCTTTCCTAAGAATCCTTGCAACTCTTTGACATTCCTAGGGTGGGGCATTTGTAGGATCGCTTGTATCCTGTCTGGATCAATTCTTATGCCATCTTTTGAAATGATGTGTCCTAAAAGTTTCCCTTCTTCTAAACCAAACAAAGACTTCTTGGGGTTTAGAGAAATGCCATATTTTCTGCATGTTATGAAAATCTGTCTTAAATGTTTCAAATGTTCTTGGTCAGATTTTGAGAAGGGTGTAAGATCATCTAAGTAAATGACCAAGAAGTCATGAATTTCTTTTGCAAAAGCAATATCCATTGCTCTTTGAAATGTCGCCCCTGCATTCTTCAATCCAAAGGGCATTTTCACATACTTGAAAGTACCCCATGGGGTAGTAAATGCAGTCTTGTCTTGATCATCAGGGTGTACCAGGATTTGATTGAAACCTGAGAAGCCATCCAATAGTGATATTCTTGAGGCTCCTACTACTCTTTGAAGAATATGGTCCATTTTGGGTAAGGGATAGTTGTCTTTGAGTGAGACTAGGTTCAAATTCCTTAAGTCTACACAGAGTCTAATCTCACCAGTTTTCTTTCTTGTAGGGACCAAATTTGAAATCCAGTCAGAGAACCTGATTGGTGCTATGATCCCAGCTTTGAACATTTTTTGTAATTCCTTTTCAATGGAAGGAAGAAGCACAGGATTGATTCTTCTCAATTTCTGTTTGAATGGTTTTTGATTGGGCTTGAGGGGAATGGTGTGCTGTATAACAGAGGTATCATAAGACTTCAAGTCTTCATAACCCCAGGCAAAGACATCTTGGAACTCCTTAAAGAGGTCAACATATTTGGGTTTTTGGTCAGGGGGCAAAGCAGCAGATAGCTTTATTATTTTGGGCTTGTCAGGGGTACCAATGTTACATTCTTCAATTGTTGCATCTAATGGCTGCATCTTTGGTTTCCTGGAAACATCATTTGAGTCAAAAATATCCTCTAGTGGGGTAAGGCCTGCTGGCAGAAGATTGTCTTTGAGTTGTATGATTTCATCTTCAGCACTGCCCAGCTCTTCACAGTCAATTTGGTGAATTTGCTGAATGTTTTCTTTGTTGAAAATGGTTGGACTGAGTAGTTGTTTTGCTGTCCTAGGTGACATTGGGTGAGCAGACTGTTGAAACTGTAATTGTGATTGACTTGCTCCATCAGTAATTTGAGATTGACTTGCTGTCTCAAGATCAATATTTAATCCTGTAAACTCTTGTTGTAAGGTTAAAAAGTTGTTTATTTGCCTATCATTCTCAAATACTTGCCACTCTTTGACATTGTTTGGGATAGAAGGTCTATATTTGACTTCTGCTGTGAAACAATTGTTGGGCTGCAATGGGAATTTGAAGGTGCTGGCAAATGTTGCCAAGCTGTGAGCATGGAGATTGTGGCCCCTTGGAATCTTTGTGAGAACAAACTCGGAGAAAGTTTCTAATATTTCAATTACAGCAGACCTATAGGACCTTAATCTTTTGTCATTGGTGACGAAATCCCCTTTTACTTGTTGAATTATTAGATCAGAGTCCCCCATGATTGAGAGGCTATGTGCTTTTAATGATTTTGCAATTTTGAGGCCTAGCAGCAGAGCTTCATACTCTGCCATGTTGTTAGTGCATTTAAAGTTCAATCTATAAGCCCTTCCTTGTGCACAGGCTTTCTCTTTGTTATGTATCCACACTCCAGCCCCTGCCCCTAACTTGTTAACTGAGCCATCAAACTCTAGGACCCACAGACTATCTTGCTGGTCAGGGGATCTTAAACTCTTTTCATGGGATGGCCATGTGAGCAATAGCTGAGGTTTCCTTTTCCATTTGTCTCCTAGAATAGTTTCATCATTTGTTTGACAATTTTTTACAATTAGGGGAGGGTGAATGGGAGCTGTTGGACTGATTGAAACTTGGCAAGAGTCACTTATTTGACTGATGTTTTGTCCTTGTATGGGTATTTCAGTCTTAATGTCATCGTTCAAGGAGCTTGTGCTGTCATTGAATAGAATGAAGGAGTCTATGTCTGAATGGACAGCATATATTGGAAAGTTTTGAGGTTTTTCTTCACTGCTGACCATGTATTTCATGAGTGTTTCCCTATAAAGTCTTTTGGGTTGTCCAAAGACAGAGATGGTTGCATATGACATGTCTAATTGCAGGGAGCCTTGGAGTTTGGCTCCCCATGATCTTGATAAGAGCATTCCATATTTGGGTGGGATATCAGCAACAACAACATCCATTAAAATGGTTTTGTTGGGAAATTGAACTAAGGACACACACAAATCCTTAATCAGGCCCAGGCATTTGACTTGACTAGAATCAAAAGAAAACAGGTCTTTGTATGGTCTTGTTATATCCAAATTTAATCTTTCCATGACTGCCTTTGGCATGAGGTTATGAGATGCACCTGAGTCAAACATTGCATTGTGCAGTATTTTATCATGAACATGTAAACTGACATAAAAAGGTAAGACCCCTGTGACTACTGTTTTTCCATCTACCTCTGGACCAAACAGTAATTCTGGGGTGTCATCTAGCACATTTACATCATCTTTGTTGTTGGTGAGCTGAAGGGATTTTTTGATCTGTTGTTTGTATATGTCATGCTTTGCTAACTCTGAGAGGGGAATTGCTACCTTTAACTTGCCAATCTCTACTCCTAAGTCAAAGGGCTTATCCACCTGAGTTTTAAGGTCACGGATAGCAGTCTTTTCCTTGTTTAATGACTCTTCTGGTTGGATTTCATCTTGATTTTGGAACGTGCCCCTCATGCCCATGTCTTGAGGGGTAATGTTCGGATTTGGGTGAGAGGATGAAGTTGCTGTGGGCTCTTGTGATGTAGGCAGTAGTTCAGTGACCTCCTCAACCACCACTTCCTTTGCAGGTAAGTTTGTTTTGTGATTAGGTTCAATGACCGAGTTTTCTTTAGATTGTTGTTTATCCTTTACCTTTTCTGGCTGATTTGCATTTACAGTCCGACTTCTTAGTTTGTACTGCTTGTGGACTTCATATACAGCAGTATCATATCCTTGCTTGAAGTCAAAGGATTCTCCTGATTGTGTTTGGAATGTTTTGTTTTCATCCTCATCATGGTCTTCCTGTGTTAGGAAAACATGGCTTTTACCATCCAGCCCTATTAAATTGATCTCAGGATCTTCATTGAGCTGATTGGCTGAGGAGGTTTCTGCATAATTTTCTTGAAAAGGGGGTCTGATATCTTGGTCAGCACCTGTTTTTCCTGTATTGGGGTTTTGTGTTCTCCTAAAATTTAGGTTTCTAGGAATATTGTTTTGTGGCGCTTCCCAGGATGACTTTCTTTCTACTGATTCCACTCTCTCACCTAGTCTTTTCATGCTGTTTAGTATTGCATCCAACTTCTGATCAAAGCCAGAGGGCTCTTCCTTGAAACCCACCTTCTTTTCCAGCTTTGCCCTGTTTCTTTTGGCAATTAGGTTGGCCTCTACAGTGACTGCAACTCTTTGGGCTTCAGCAAGGGTTGGAGGGTCTCTTTCTCTCAACTGATATGCCATATCAGAATCAAAACCGTCAGGGAAATTGTAAAGGGCCAAATCAGGAGGTGGTCTTAAGTTCTGGGGAATAGCATTGTATATGTTATTGAATCTAGCACAATATTCTAAAACTGTTTCTTGGGGGCCTCTTCTAATGGTGTTGTATTCCCCAAGTATATGGTGTGGATCTCTCTTTTTCTCCCATCTGTTGGTAAATTCTTGGTACAGTGCTTCAGAGGTTGCAATGGAATTTGCATTCAGTGATCTAAACCAAGTTCTGACATCTCCAGTTAGGCTCTGGACAAAAATTCTCATTCTCATACTGTCATCATCTATTTCAAAGGTCTCAAAGTGATCTTGCATCTTCTTGGCATGCTGGGTAGCTGTCATAGGTCCCTGGGAGTCGAAAAACGAGAGTCTAGTTTGGTAGTCATGTGGTAGAGCTGGAGCATTAGCTGGTATCTGCAGAGGTGCATATCTGTTAGCCATATTTATGGGATTTATAGGATTGATAGGGACAAATGGACCAGCTGATATCACAGGTACAACAGGGGTAACAAAAGGGAAGTTGATTGAAGGATTATGTGCAGAAGGTGAAGATGGGAGAGGGGGACTTTGAGGTGTTGATGATGAACTAGGGGAATTAGGTGTGGAACGGAAAAGGACTTTACAAGGAGTTGGTATGAGGATAGGTTGGTCTAAACTTATGACTGAATCAGCAGGCCTCTCCTGCTTGTGCTGTTTCCTTATGTTTTTTGTGATGATGTTTGGATTATCTACAATAACAGGCTGATCAGGGTCAGGATGTGCCCTAGTGTGCCTTGGGTTTCTTTTAGGAGCCAGCTTCTAAGTGTTCTCTCAGAGCTTTATACAGAAGTTTCGTATTTACAAGGGCTAAATAAGAACTCTGGAATGACTATATATGTTTCAAGGCTAGGATAAGTTTCCCTAGTTAGCTCTTCCCTAAGACTGAAAAAAACAGTCCTAAGATGTCTTGGCTAGTTTCAGGCTTGATGAAAGCTTTGAAAATAGATAGTGATTGAATATTCTTAAATCCCCAGCGGAGTCGCCATTTATGTTAACACCCAGGTTGTTCCCTATGACTCCCAAGGGAATACGGCCGGGGTAACCACTAACCAATCTTTGGATCACTGTTTCTAGCCTAACAGTGATCAGAGAGGGCTCTCTCTTTATGATATGTAGCTGTTTGTTGTAGGGTTTTAGGCTAGCTATTATGCACTGTGTTTTGTTTGTGTTTGGTTGGTGAAATTCCCTTAGACTTCAGTGATGTAGTTTCCAGATATGTTGAATATCATTGGGCAATGGAGTCTGTGGCTTAATGTGTTTGAATCTGTGAGATGAAAGATGGAACTTACAGGGCCTGTTGAGTGCTTTATTAAAACCTATTTTGGCTAAATGGCAGGAAACACGCAGCAAGAAGTGAAAGCATTTAAGAATTTCCACTTATTGCTTACATATTTCCAAGTGACAGAATTTGGAGGAGAAAACAGAGGTCACAGGGGCAATAATTTGAATCCCTGGGAACAGTCGGTTACAGCAAAGAGACAGTTTGAAGTGCAGCAGTTAAGAATTGCAATTTCTATTACTGTTTCTGAAGAAAACATAGATGACAGTTCAGGTTTGAGTTCAGGGTAATGCTTGATTAAATCCTGAAACTATTCTTTCACCATACTATCAAGAGTAAGACATTTAAGCAACCAAAGAGAACAAAAGACTCTAAAAACACATAACAGAAGATTTGAAAATACTTATAGTTTTAAAGCAACACCCATGGAATCCTGTAACAGGCATCATTCACCACAAGACATCAAATGCACCAAGCTTCTGGAAGTTCCATTCCTCCTTTGTATTAATCTCTGAAAATATTACAGCAGATGGAAGTTCTCCAAGAGAAAATTACAGCAACCCCTTCAGTATCTGTGAAGGGTGTATATATACTAGCGGTGGTTTACAAAATATCTGAGTTCTGCGTTATCTCAGTCTTTACATTCTCACCAACTTTTAAAGATATTATGTCAAAAAATTTATTACACATTTAATACATAGTACAGGCATTTAAATGCTCTGTCAGGAGATATTTAGCTTTGTAAGAATAGCTAAGTCGGTCTGAACATTTGGAGTTAATGCATAGAAAACCCGACTGTAGGCTGGTACACTGTGTCTCGGACCTGTCAGCTGTGACTTTGACTGCTGCTGGTGGTGAGTGACTGGTCTGGCTGAGTTGGCTCAGCCTCTTGTCCTTTCCTGTGGGTATTGATTCCCAAAATTGTCGCTGTATGTACCTGTCTCTTTCCTTCTGCACTATTGGTTCTGTCCCATCAAAATTGCTGTCACTGTTAGTGATGTAGCACATTTTAAATATTTTCCAGTCACTTGACCACTTTATACTTGTCTTGTGGTGACCTGAGCTGGCTTTTGACCTGGAGCTTTGCAACTACCGTGGCAGTATCTGGAGCATGGCTTGCCACCAGTCCTCCTTGGGCATTTGATGCCTTCGCATTTTAATCAACGTCTCATCAAGCTCTGTGTATTTGAAAAAACTGGGAGGAGTTTCAAAAAGATGATTAACTTCAGTTTCAATGAAAAATGGCCCTTCAAGCTGGGTGTATACACTTTGTCCTGTGGGAGGAATAGTTTCTTCAGAAGCACTGCTGGATGCAGTGATTTGATTTTCTATGTAGGCGGCCATCCTATTTGTAAATTGATCCCTGCTGATCAATTTCCCTGTACCACTCAACAAGCTAGGCATTCCTCTCGCCTGTAGCATTCCCATTCTGAGCTTGAAGTCTTCAACTTCAGTCTGTATCTCGTAGCTCCTCCTTTCTGCTGTCTGCACATATCCTCTGAGTGTTAGCACCTTTTTGGTCATGAGGATGGCCTCCGTTCTGTTGGTGATTCCAACTGCTGCCAGCTCATCTTTGTCTTGTCTGTTCAGAAAATCAATCAGTTGGCTTGCCTGTTCAGGCCTATTTCCTAGTGCTGTCTTAGCCTTCTGGATATCTATCTGAGCTTGCACAATTAAATCCATATGTTCATGGATTGTTTTGAGTGATTTCCACTGCTTAGTCATGCTTTTGGTGATCTTGTTCCATAAGATCCTCTTGATCTCAGCCATGGTGTTTTTTAGATCAAGCTCTTTCTCCAGGGCTTTGATTCTGTCCCTTTGGGTTTTGATCTGTCTGCCCTGCTCTGCCACTGTCATTTTGGACTGGTCATACTTGGCATCTATCTCTGCCAGTTTTTCTTTTGCCTTCCTTATCTCATCTGCTTGTAGCTCCATTTGCTTAACAGCCTCAGTTAGTTCTTCTACACTGGGCTGGTCATCTGTATTTGCTGTTGTAGGGGCCACTGTAGCTCCAGAACCTGTTGCTGCTGTAGAATCTGTTGGAGGAGTTGTTAGTGTAGATGCTCCCTGTTTGTCTTGATATGATTTCTCCAGCTCCTTCTCTAGCTCTTGGATCCTTTGATCCTGCTGCAATAGTAGATCAAGTTGTTGATCAACTTGTTTTTCTTTTTGGAGTTCAGATGTTTGAGGATGTTCTGTAGGTGACAGTTTCAATCTCCTCTTCATGGCATTGAGGTCATCCTCCTTTTTCTTCAAGAGGGCTTTCACCCCGGTTGGGTCACTAGGGTTATGCCCTAGATCAACAATAATCTCTTCAAGAGATTTTATCCTGTTATCCTTGGCCTTGGAGGACAATCTCTCAAAATCCAGTTGAGTATTTGTGTTCTTCAAGGATTCTTTCAGCTCATGAGCTAATGTGGCCTTATCTACCAAGGTGGCATAGACCATTTCTCCAGTCTGCTTATGGAGCTCAATTTGGTCCATAGGATGTATGTCTTTGGCCAATACCTCCACCCTTGTTTTGATGAAATCAGCAGTGGACATTGGGTTGGGCCCCTTAGGTTTAAAATGGCTGAATATCATCTTATCCTCTTTGATGTCGTAGACCGACATCAATCTTTCTTGTTGGGCTGGAGTAGCATCTATGAATTGTTTGTAAACCTCAGCCCTCAATAGTTCATTAGCTGCCTTGATTTCTTTGAAGGTGGCCTTGGGACCTTTGAGCTTCTGGATTTGTTTGGAAGAAGATGATACCTCCATGCCAAGTTGTAGATTCTGCTCCTGCTGAAAGGAACTAGTCCCTGTGTGTTGGCTGCCCTCCTTATCCTTGGCTGTATCCTTTAAGACATCTTCAGTAATGTCTTCTACTTCTGGGGAGTCTGCCCTCTGTCTTTTGGCCTCTGGCTGATGGGAGGATCCACTGAGGGGAGTGGACTCTTCTCTTTGTCTTTTGGTTCCCCTTTCTTCATGTGCCGGGGTCTGTAAAATTGAAGTGGTTATGGGCTCCACTTGAGGGGGTGGTGTATGCAGTAAGGGGGTTTTTGGCAGCCCAGTTTGTGGCAGACCAGTTTGTTCTTCTTGCTGCCCTGTTTCTTGCTTCTGTTGTTGCTCTTGTTGTTGCTCTTCTTGTTGCTCTTCTTCCTCTTGTTGTTTTTCCTGCTCAGACTGCTGCTTCTTTGCTTCATCTTCAGCATCCATCTTTCCCTTTCCCTTATCTAAGCCTGGTGCTGTTGTTGGTGGCGCTGTCCTGGTAACCGAGGTTCCTCCTTCTGATGTTCGAGGCAGCTTGAACGGTACCTGGATCACATAGTCCAGGTCAATAGTTTTTTCAAGTTCTTTCATATTCTTAGCTATTCTTTCCTCTTCAGACAAGCTCTCAACAAGGGTATCCAACTGCCATTCTTGTGAGTTTGCATACTGCTCTAGATGGGGATAGTGGCAGTGTTTGATGGCTAGGAGTCTGTACTTTATTCTCCTAGCAGTGATGAAACCTTGAGGGTCATATGGGACCCATCGGAAACTGTAAGACAACTTATATTTGTCTTTTAGAATCAGATCTGCAGCCTCCCATCCTTCCTTCTTATTCATGATAAAAGGGCCCAGCTCATTTTTGAAGTTAAGGTGTGCTTTTTTCTTTGAGCTGTGGAAGTGAGTGAGGTCTGACTGGATTAATTGCCTGTAATATTCCAAGGCAAATAGTCTCATGGGAACATACTTGGGTAGTCTGTATGGACAGAGCTCACACCCATACACTCTGAACACAGTGTGGTGTTCATATAGGTACCAATCACCTACTTTGTATTTCTTAGAAAGCTGTAGAGCTTTCTTGATCTCATTTGATATTCTGGGGGGAGGAGATTTCATAAGTATGCTGGAGACAGGGTACACAAACTGATCTATAAATTCACAATAGCTATAGGGTGAATTTGTGATTTCATGATAGACTGAGGTCCAAAAAATGACTGATCTTCTCTCCCCTTTGTTGTTCAGCCTTCTGATGTAGCATGGGAAAGCTTCTGAGTGATGATACATGAACAGGTGGTAGATATATGCTGAATATCTAAAAACTCCTTGTCTGTCCAATTTGCACAATTGATCATGGATCTTATTGGCTATGAACTTGGCAAAGTTGAACTTTCGGGCAGGGGGTTGTCGTGGGCTGTAGGCAGATAGCATTACAAGCATGACTAGATCCACATGCTCGCTGCTCTGGTAGCCTAGCACATAGGCTATCATGTCCAAGAGCAGCCTGCCTGAGTCATTGAAGTGCTTATGTAGATAAGGAGGTGGCCCTGTAGGCTGGTTCTCAGGCCACATGTAGTTTCTGGTGATCTTCTGCAGTTCTTCACTGGTCATCTTCTCACCTTCTTCCACTAAAGATCTCATGGAGAAAGGGACTAATAGTTCTGTCTGTTCGAAGTGCAGCATTTTGTTGATGGTGTCAGCGTTTATGTAGAATAAAATCCTCCCTAGTTGAGTGTTGACAGCTTTGTGCTCCTGATCATAATTTTGAGCACATAAGTGAATGAGTTCAGGGAAAACATTCACAGCTGGGAGGCAGTAATAGGGCAGGTTTGACTCCCATATCCCATCTGTACCAAGTCCTGCTTTATAATCTTCCCTCAATGTGGTGAAGGTCTTCAAAAAGTCTCTTTTCCCCTCAAAATCATTTATGAGACAGTCTTTGTCAATTAACTGCATAGCTTCCAGTTCCTTATTGGTTTGACTCAGTGGAGTGATGTTGAGGGAGGAGGATTCAGATGCTGCCATGACACAGTATGAAAGGGTGCAGTAGGATGCAAAGCTTTGATGAATCTACTGAAGACTTTGAGCAGCAGGTAGATGCAATTGGTGCAATGTCTTCTCTTGGTGTGAAATTTTTCTGAAGCTGGCAAAATACTGGTGAATTTCAGGAATGTAGATTGTCTAAGGGAAGGCTTACCGAGGTATTGGCAGTTGTACAGGAAGAGTGTAAATAACCAGCAATTGGCAATAAAGAACAATGCCGGGCACTTCAGGGCGATTTCTGCGGTTTTAACCCGCAAGCTGTTTAGTACAGAGCTGAATTGGGGCTGATGGATGGTACAGGGTTGCTTGTGTCTGATTTGGGCGCTCAGGTGGAGACAAATTCAGAGTTTTTGCAGTCTTTAGAGGTGATTTTAGCAGAAAATTGGAATTCACGGGCAGAAATGGGAGAAAACGGCAAAATACCTGGCAAATCGCCCTGGAAGCCTGCTGGTTGGATTGCAAAGGCTTAATGCAGTCAAGCCTCGAACTTTGACCGGTTTACTTGTCGAATTTGATGGCTGGATGCAGGATTTCGCGGCAGCAGGCTTGACAACGGCTAGTTCAGCTTCGCATGTGAAATAATCAAAACTATGCGTTTAGCCGTTTAAAACGGTAAATTCGGCAAAATTATGAATTTGGCGCTTTTCCGCCGGTGACGTCAGCATGACGTTATGGCGGGGCCCGGGTGACGTGGATGCTGATGTGTTGGCCAGGTCGGCAGGACATGGTGGCGGGCGGGCGCAAAGGCGGGCCAGCGTGGAGGACCAAGGGACGATGGGAGCGGGCACCGGCGGGGTGACGTCAGAGCAGCGTGGATATGACGTGGGGTAGCGGTACACGGGATGGCGGTAAGTGGGTTCCCCGCACCACCTTTGGGCAAAGGCGGTAAGTGGGAGGAGGGCTCCGAACAACCTTAGCGCACGCCACGCGTCCATTGTACGGGACAGGGAAAACCACTTTCCCCGGACGCTAAAGGTCGGCATGTTGAGATCTGAAATCGACCGCCCACCCTTAGATCTAGGCGCTGGAGATCTGACGGCTGGCGGGCCTCCCGACAGGTCGAGCATGTTGGGGAAGGGTCCCGCCAGCGGAATAAAATATTGATTTTAATATTTGGGCGCAAAAACTATAGGTTAGTGGGTTTTGAACAATTTTTTCATCTTTTGGCTTAACCCGTAATGTGGTGGGATTGGGAAACGTGCCAGAGGCGGGTTTTTTACTTTGGGTAATTTTTGCAAAGGTTTTTTAGGGGTAAAAGAGGGTTTACAAGGGTTTTTCAATGCAAATGGTGGTTTGAAGAGCATTTTGACCTGCAGCAAGGGGGAATGGGATGGGATAGGCTCACCAAGGTGACCAGATGTCACTTTGGTCCCTTTTGAAGACCATATGGCTATAATGCCAAGGGGAGGGAGTATATATAAGATTTGGGGCTTTATACACCTCAGTGTTAGTATTTATTAGGGGTAGGGGTAAAATAGGGGAGCTATATAGTAAAATTAGAGGTTAATATGAATGAAGGGAGCAAATGAAAGGGATTTTACTGAGTTTATCTGAAATTGACTTGGTTTTGAGAGTAGATCAAAATGAAAAGATCTTAGACAAGAAATGTGGATTCTGAATGAACTAGAACCACCATAAAACCATGATCTCTCTTCATAAATCTCAGCTGAAAGAAAGGGAGTGTTAGTAATGGAACAAAGGGGAAGAGGGAAGTTAGTCATGCTCCTTGCTGTAATATGATGGAATTAACCACTTTTTGTATTGATAGATTTTGCCTTGGCAAAACACCTGTTGACATAGGTGTAATGGTGAAAACACCCTTTCTGCAACCACAACTGCCTACCCAACTATTTCACCTAACATTATTTTGTTTCTTCTTGGAGGGGCACTTGGACTTGCAACCCTCAATTGCCTTTTTCTTTTCTTTGGCTTTTCCCTTTTTCTCTCTATCTACTTCTGCCCTTATCTCCTCCAAGGTCCCAGATTAGACTTTTGGGAACCTTTGTTTCTCTACCTGAACTACTTGTCTGCCAAGATTAAGCTGTTTGGATAGACATCTTTCTCTATTCTACAACTCAAAATTGAAACATGGCATGATCCAGATTAGACTGTTGAATCATCCACAAAATATGTAATAAGGTCCTCAACATCTGAAGTAATTACACACACCTCTGATTACCTGGAAATATGGGATCTTTGTGCTAACAATGCAGAGCATATTTGGAAATTTAATAATCAATCATGAAAAATGAAACCTATTACTATAGGCATCCAACAAGTCCTTCGCAACATTGTCGTAGACCCAAACTCTTTTATCGCATGCAATTTTCGATTAAATCTCCGCCATCGATCTAGTTCTTGATCCGATGGTTGATATCTTTCCCCGATCAACAAATTAACCTGACGCTTTATGATTGTTGATCAAGATCCGCTTGATCCGACGGTCCACAGCAATATTGGGTGGATCACTTGCCCAACACTTAATGCCCTTACGAAGCCGATGAGAATTATAAGCACTCGATCTATAGAAGTGTGGGTTCGATGTTTTCAACGTGCCTATTTCCTTTGGACGAAGCCGATGGGAATATTAAACTATGATTTAATTGATATCGAGTCCAGTTTTTAACTTAACTGGCGTGCATCTTCTGACCTGATATCCGTCGATTTCAACCATCTGTAAATCTCACGATTCAAATCAGTTCTCATCTTCGCCATTGACCGCCAATACTAACCGTCGATCTATAAGATCTGACGGCTCCTGTGCATTACTCTGTCTATTCCTTCTTTGACTTGATTTCCTTCGCTATTAATGGAATCTGCGTTAAAACACAGTTCCTCTGCCATACTTTATTTTCACACACGACACCCATATAATGCTAATTCGATTAACATTTGATTGCCATCGATCCTTCTAGTGATCGATGGTCGATCAACACTCCAACAACATAGAATAACTTGAAAAAGGCATACGTACATAGATACATGGAATTTGCACACACACACACATATTCATATTACACAGAACTTGATTACATTCTAAGGCATTTCAGCCTTAGTCACACTTTCCCCTCTCGACTACATTGAATCCACACTTGTTTTACACAAATATCTATTTGTCACTCTCTCGCTCACTTCCTTACATAGACTCTCTTATATAAGAAGTTACAAAAGGGAGGGATCATTTATGATCCATGAATTTCTCCCACAATCGGTTAAAAAACCTCTAAATCTCTCTATATGCATACATGGCAAATTAAATTAAATTAAATAAGTCTTCTAGAGACTTTATCCATTCCATCATTTTAGCCCTGTTTTAATAGAATATACCTCTTGGTTTGCATGTTTGTCCACGTCTCCTCCTTCTCAGCTTTGGATTCCTTTTTTAATGAAGAGTGCCCGTACACTCCTGCATTAGACTCTCGAGGCACAAAAATTTATGACCTCCTGGTCATATGCTTCTCCTTAACCCCATAGAAATTCTACCCACTTCCTCAATGGAACTACCTTCATGATCTTCTGTGAGCTACAGCCAAACCTCTGCAGTAATAGTCTTCTCTGCTACATGATACCTCACCAAGCTTTCTCCTTTGAGCTTAGTCTTTTGGCATCCTTCTAGTTCTCTCCTCTAGAACCAATTCATCACTCCTTGCTCTAAGTTGCTGCAAGTCTTCTCACCTTCTTCCGCCGCTATCTGTACGACAGTAAAGACCATAAACTAGCCAAGCTTTAACACAACTGTACCTCCTCTTTCTGCTTGCACTCCTTCTTCTACATGAAATCTTTTTACACAGGAAAACATTTCCCTGCTCTAATACCACTTGGTGAAAGGAGAGATTGCGCTAAGGCAATATCCCTTTCATTTCTATAATATCAATCGTGGACCTGTGGGTTATGGGCCCATGTTTCTATCGAAAGCTTTAATTGGCACTTTTGCCTTTAAAACCGGGACAACAATAGTCAACGCAAATACACAGAAACACATGGAAACCCCACCATGAATGCCTAAGGCCGGATCTCAAATAGAATAAACCCGTATCTATAAACTTCTCGTATCTGCTCTTTCTAAGCCTTTCTACCGTTCTTCAATCTCTGTCGTTGATCAGCTTCACGATCCAACAATCGACGCTTCATCGCATTCTCGGCTCATCGCACATTGCATTTTCTGCTGCAAAATGTGAGAGTTAACCTTCATCATTCGATCAACCCTTTGATCTAACGGTCCATAGTCCTTCGTAACATCGTCATAGACCCAAACTCTTTTACTGAATGCGATTTGTGATTAAATCTCTTCCGTTGATCTGGTTCTTGATCCGATGGTTGATAACTTTCCCCAATCAACAAAGTAACCCGATGCGTTATGACCATTGATTAAGATCCGCTTGATCCAATGGTCCACAACGATATCAGGTGGATCACTTGCCCGACACTAAACGCCCTTACGAAGCCGATGAGAATTATAAGAACTCGATCTATAGAAGTTTGGGTCCGGCTTTTTCCACGTGCCTATTTCCTTTGGACGGATCCGATGGGAATATTAAACTATGATTTAATCAATATCAGTTCCGGTTTTTAACTTAATCAGCGTGCATCTTCTGACCCGATATCTGTCGATTTCAACCATGTGCAAATCTCATGATTTAGATTAGTTCTCATCTTTGCCATTGATCGTCAATACTAACTGTCGATCTATAAGATCTGATGGCTCCTGTGCATTACTTTTTCTATTCCTTCTTTGACTTGATTTTGTTCGTTATTGATGGAATCTGCGTTAAAACACAGTTCCTCTGCCATACTCTGTTTTCACACACGACACCCATATAACACTAATTCGATTAACATTTGATCGCCATCAATCCTTCTAGTGATCGATGGTCAATCAACACTCCAACAACATAGAATAACTTGAAAAAGGCATACGTACACAGATACATGGAATTCGCACACACACACAGATTTATATTACACAGAACTTGATTACATTCTAAGGCATTTCAGCCTTAGTCACACTTTCCCCTCTCAACTACATTGAACCCACACTTTGTTTACACAAATCTCTATTTGTCACTCTCTCTCTCACCTCATTACACAGACTCTCTTATATAAGAAGTTACAAAAGGGATGGATTGTTTACGATCCATGAATTTCTCCCACAATCGGTCAACAAACCTCTAAATCTCTCTATATGCGTACATGGCAGATTAAATTACATTAAATAATTCTTCTAGAGACTTTATCCATTCCATCAATTTAGCCCTGTTTTAACAGAATTTTCCTCCTAGTTTGCATGTTTTTCCATGTCTCCTCCTTCTCAGCGTTGGATTCCTTTTTTAATGAAGACCGCTCAGACGCTCCTGCATTAGACTCCCGAGGCACAAAAATTTATGACCTCCTGGTCATATGCTTCTCCTTAACGCCATAGCAATTCTACCCACTTCCTTAGTGGAACTGCCTTCATGATCTTTTGTAAGCTGCAACCAAACCTCTACAGTAATAGTCTTCTCTGCTACATGATACCTGACCAAGATTTCTCCTTTGAGCTTAGTCTTTTGGCATCCTTCTGGTTCTCTCCTCTAGAACCAATTAAGAACTCCTTGCTCTAGGTTGTTGCAAGTCTTCTCACCTTTTTCTATTACTATATGTATGACAGTAAAGACCATAAAATCGCCAAGCTTTAACACAACTGTACCTCCTTCTCTTTTTGCTTTCACTCCTTCTTCTACAAGAAATATTTTTACGCAGGAAAAAATTTCCCTACTCTCATACCACTTGAGGAAAGGAGAAATTTCCCTAAGGCAATATCTGTTTCATTTCTATAATATCAATCATGGACCTATGGGTTATGGGCCCACGTTTCTATCGAAAGCATTAATTGGTGCTTTTGCCTTAAAAACCAGGACAACAATAGTCAGCGCAAATACATAGAAACACATGGAAACCCCACCATGAACGCCTAAGGCCGGATCTCAAATAGAATAAACCCGCATCTATAAACTTCTCGGATCTGATCTTTCCAAGCCTTTCTGCTATTCTTCAATCTCTGTTGTTGATCATATTCACGATCCAACAGTCGATGCTTCATCGCATTCTCGACTCATCGTACATCGCAGTTTCCCCTGTGAAATGTGAGAGTTAACCTCTTCCGTTCGATCAACCCTTTGATCTAATGGTCCATAGTCCTTCGCAACATCGTCGTAGACCCAAACTCTTTTACAGAATGCAATTTGCAATTAAATCAATGACGTCGATTTGGTTCTTGATCCGACGGTTGATATCTTTCCCCGATCAACAAATTAACCCAATGCTTTATGATCATTGATCAAGATCCGTTTGATTTTATGGTCCACAATGATATCGGGTGGATCACTTGCCCGACACTTAACACCCTTACAGAGTCGATGAGAATTATAAGCACTCGATCTATAGAAGTTCGGGTCCGACTTTTTCCACCTGCCTATTTCCTTTGGACAAAGCTGATGGGAATATTAAACTATGATTTAATCGATATTGGGTCTGGTTTTTAACTTAACCGACGTGCATCTTCTGACCCAAAATCTGTTGATTTCAACCATCTGTAAATCTGACGATGTAGATCAATTCTCGTCTTCGCCATTGATTGTCAATACTAACCGTCGATCTACAAGATCTGACGGCTCCTGTGCATTACTCAGTCTATTCCTTCTTTGACTTGATTTTGTTCGCTATTGATGGAATCTACGTTAAAACACAGTTCCTCTGCCATACTATGTTTTCACACACGACACCCATATAACACTAATTTGATTAACATTTGATCGCCATCGATCCTTCTAGTGATCGATGGTCGATCAACACTCCAACAATACATAATAACTTGAAAAAGGCATACATACACAGATACATGGAATTCACACACACACACAGATTTATATTACACAGAACTTGATTACATTGACTAAGGCATTTCAGCCTTGGTCACACTTTCTCGTCTCGACTACATTGAATCCACACTTTTTTTATACAAATCTCTATTTGTCGTTCTCTCTCTCACGTCCTTACATAGACTCTCTTATATAATAAGTTACAATAGGGAGGGATCATTTACGATCCATGAATTTCTCCCACAATCACTCAACAAACCTCTAAATATCTCTATATGCATACATGGCATATTAAATTACATTAAATAAGCCTTCTAGAGACTTTATCCATTCCATCATTTTAGCCCTGTTGTAACAGAATTTGCCTCGTGGTTTGCACATTTGTCCATGTCTCCTCCTTCTTAGCTTTGGATTCCTTTTTTAATGAAGAGTGCTCGAACGCTCCTGCATCAAGCTCATACACTAGAATTTTGTGGGCTAGGAACCAAATATTTGTTGTAGCAAAGGACTTATATGAGATCAATAAAGGGGATTAAAATTTAAAATAAAATATTATGTTAAGATAAAGATAAGAAGATAATTTTCCTTTTCCAGCACAAATAATGAAATAAGTGAAGACTCATAGTGAATAGCGTATGGTATACTATTCATCATGGAAGGTTCATCACATTTCCAATAAGTTTAATCTAATGAAGAAATAAATTTTGAAACCGCCTAGATTCAGGAGAAAATAAAAGAACCCGATAAAGTTGAAAAGTAAATAATAAAAAGATAATAAAATCTTAAGCAAAAAAGTGAGATAAACACTACTCTACCACATAGTTTAGCTAAAATTAAAAAATAACTATATTAGATACTAATCATGAGAAATGCAAGAAAGAGTTCTTTTGGGAGAAGAAATTATAGTGATATAGTTCATCTATCAAGTGAAGAGACATCGATATATTCCTCTAATAAGGATGTAATTATTTCTCATGAATCATCTAGTAATGGCACAAAACCTACATCTCATAAACATAAAAGGAAGCATATGTGTTGTGGAGATCCCTTTCAAGAGGAATTTAGGATATCCAAGATGCCCACCTTTGATTCTAGAGTAAATATATGTGAAGAAGGAGAATTGTGGCTTCTTGGGATCAAGAAATACCTTTCAGGTGCATGATTATTTTAGGAATATGAAATCAAGAGTGACAATTTTTAATTTGAATGGTCAATATCCTATTTGGTTGGAAGATCTAAAAAAAGTGAAGAGGATTAGTGAGATGAAGGCCACATGAAAGAAATTCAAAAAGTAATTCATACATAAATACCTTTTGGAAATGTACTATTATGGTTATTGTCACCCCAAGAAACTCTCCTAGGTTGTATCTCAGAGATGCTCGGGAACATTACAAACTCAACAAAAATGTTTGAAAATGGTGGATGAATGCAAGGAATGATGCATATTCAAGCCAGATAACCACTTCTACTATGCTTAACCCCAGACATGGGTGAACACCCCCAGACTACAAGGCTTTAGACCACCAATTACTCACAGTTTGAGGAACAGGTGAAGATGGAGAATACTGATCACACCAGCAGATGCACAGGACCCTGTGATGGCCAGCTGCAACCAGTTCAAAGGTCTGTAAATCTGTTTCCTAATGCACAGACAGGATGACAGCTCTCTGGCATTAAAACAACAGAAACCTACATACACATCCAATAATACTAACTAGATTCTAACATAGAGGTGGGATGACAGCCCCTCTAATGCTAAACATCAAGAGCACATGAAAAATGCATAAAAGGCACAGCTTGGAACAAAGAAGAAGTGGAAAATGAGCAATTAACAGCAAAATAAGCTTGCATTAACTGGAAATGAAGAACATAAGCTGTAAGTATCATAGTAGTTACAGTCTCCAGAAGTTGAACTTTAAATCAAAATAACATTCATCAACCCTCATTACATCTTCCTTCTAGGTATACATGGAGGTTGGTTACAAAGAATCTATTATGCTATGCGTGGAGGGGTCATAACTGACCACCAACCACATTAACTGTCTGATATGGGTCTCTGATACAATCTGCTGCTTCCACTGAGTGAATTTGACATTCTCTGTACTCTGTTGTCCTTCCTGGGCAGCTAGAGTGAACTATGGATGAAATTCCATGCCTGATAAATGCTTTTAATTGCTCTTTCCTGTACTTTTCTTCCTCGGCCATGCTGCTTGTTAATGCGGTTGTTGAGATATTAACTGTGCAGGTACAGGGTAGCTGATCACCTTCGTTCTTCGGCAGAAGAGAACAGGCTAAGGTGGCGTAGACTTCATGGCAGGGGCTTGAGTTTGATGAGAATAGCTTTTGGCTGTCAGATCACGCTGATGCACGGCTATGATCGGCTCATAGGGGGTATCGGGAGAAAGTGTGAATGGAGGAGCATGGGCCGTCGGATCGTGCAATTGAATGGTGGAGATTAGCTTATGGAGGCTATCGGGAGGTATACGCACGGTTGAACGAGGGCCGTCAGATCAGGGAGCAGTAGATCCAACGGTCATCGCAAGAGAAAGGTGTGCGGGCGTTAATGGGCGGGGGACATACATGTGGGCGAAAAGTGGTTTCCCCGCACTGCTCATCGGAGGTGGGAAGTATCCGTATGTGGGGGCACGAGCACATTCAACGAGCAATGCGTGGCTAGTGGGTCCAGTGGGAAACTGCTTTCCCCGCGGGTTATTGTTCATGCAGGTTCATGGAGTAGGAGCTGTGAAAATCATCGGATCACGAGGTGGAGGATCAGACGACAGTGGATTAATGCACACGTCTGTTGATTGATGTGACAGGGGAGGGCCCCGGTGGTATTGATTTTTTGTATGCGCGGGGTTATATGACTGCGGTCACATAGGTTTAACCTTGCACTCGGGACTGAGGGGAAAAAAGGGTTAATATGGGATTTATATAGGATTATAGAAGAAAATAGCAATAACGGGTTAAGGGAGAATAAGGAGCACAGAAGGGGAGGAGGAAACAAAGGTAGTGAGAGTTATAAGGGTATAAAGCAAATGAATGGGGAAGGATCAAATGAACTGTTGCAAGCTCCCTTTTTGCAAAAAACACACGGTCACAGTGTCTCTGACCCGGCAAAAACCAAATTATGTAGTAGAGCTAACACTGGCTCCTTCTGGGGATAAGATCCTCCCTGTGAGGTCTCAAGAACCTGCAGATCAATGCCTTCCTGATGAAAACAAATTAGCAAAATTCCTAGATTTCCATTGGGCATGGAGTCTGACTAAAACTGAGAAAACCAAATATTTACAACCTATAAGGCCAAAAGACCTTAAATCACATAAATTTACAGAAAACGCCCATTAACCGGGCCATCAAAAACTGCTTCATCTCCCATACTTTTCAGTATGAAGGTGTTGTTCCCTTGAATATGAGAAACAATAAAAGGGCTTGTCCAGAAAGCATCAAACTTCCCATGGTTGCCTTTCTTTTCCTTCAATGCATCCCACTTCAGAACCAAGTCTCCAACCTGAAAATTATTTGTTTTTGTCTTCCTGTCAAAAGCATCCTTGATCTTTTTCTGATGTGCTACAACCTTTTCAACCAGCTGTTCTCTAATATGATGTACCTCTGCTAAATCAATGATCCTCTTTGCCATGTCATCTTCTTCATTCTGATCTTCTTGAAGGAATTTTGCCACAGGGAGAGCTAGCTGAATTGGGAATACAACCTCAGTGCCATATACCAGTCTGAATGGAGAATTCCCTGTGGATTTCTTCATGGTCACTCTGTCAGCCCATAGTGCATACTTGAGCTTTGATTCCCAATTTTTTTATTGTCCTCTAACAACTTCTTAATTATCCTGATCAGACTTTTATTAGAGGATTTTGCTAGACCATTTCCTTGAGGATAATATGAGGTGGAATGAACAAGTTTAATACCCATTGAATCACACATTTCCACCAATTCCTTTGCCCTGAAGGCTGCTGCATTGTCTGTGACTAATTTATGTGGGCAACCAAACCTGGTAAAGATATTTTCTGTTAAAAAATTCATGACCACATTATGATCAACCTTCCTGGTATGGACTGCTTCAATCCACTTAGTGAAATAATCAATAGCTACTAATATCCATCTGTGCTGGCCACTGGAATGTGGATTGATTTCTCCAATGAAATCCAAACCCCACTGCTGAAAATGTCCTTTTGCCTGTATTGGTTTTAAGGGCAGGGACTTCAACTGCTACTTTCCTTCAAATCTTTGGCACTTGTCACAAGATTTAATAAAACAAAATACATCAGAAAATAAAGTGGGCCAATAATACCCAGCTCTGAGAATCTTATGGGCTGTAGTCTTCCAGTAATGATGCCCTACACACATGCTGGAATGAAACTGTTGCATAACTTCTATTGATTGTTCTTTGTCCAGACACCTCAAAAGCACTCCAGATGGATCCCTCCAGTAGAGCAGATTTTCAATAATGCAATATTTAGCTGCCCTAAGCTTAATAGTTCTGGCTTGACTTTGAGTAAATCCTGAAGGGATTTCTAGCTTCAGCAAGAAATTAATTATTACAGAATACCACTCATAAGAAGCTATATTTTCTGCCACTGACTGCTCTCTGTTTGGTTCAGATTCTTCCTCTTATTTATCTGTCTGACCAATTTCTGTAATTGTGCACAGGGAATCAATATCCAAAGATCCACAATTTTCTTCAGCTAACAACATAGCAAGACCCTGACCTCTAACAAGTTTGGTGGGCTTTAATTCTATATTAAATTCTATCATCTTTGCAATCCATTTTGCCCTTCTTCCATTAGCATCAGGTTTTGTTAAGACATCTTTTATTGCAGCAGAGGGTACATATGCAATTATCTTTGAATGCAAGATATAAACTCTGAAAGCTTTCAAGGATTTAATAAGAGCATATGCCTGTTTTTCTATAATGTCATACCTCAGTTCAGCATCCCTCAAGTTTTTGCTGAAAAATGCTACCGGATGCTCTAAACCTTCTTCATCTTCTTGCAATAAAACTACTGCAATGGTGTCTTCAAAGGCAAATGAAAATATATGGAACTCCTTGCTGTAATCTAGACTCATTAATGTGGGAGCCTCCATAATGGCTTTTTTAATAGACTCAAATGATTTTCTTGCTGCATCAGTCCATCTAACCTCTGACCCTTTCTTCAACATGGAGGTAACATGCTTCACCAGTTCTGCAAAATTTGGTATAAACCTCCTCACAAAATTTATTTTTCCCAGAAAGGACTGGATATCTTTCTTTGATCTAGGGACAGACAAAGTCTGTATTTCTTTTACTCTTTCTGGATCAATTTGGACACCTGCAGCAGAAACAACATGTCCTAACAGCTTGCCTTCTTCTAAAGCAAATTGTGACTTTTTAGGATTGACTGAAATCCCAAACCTTCTGCACTTCAAAAACACTTTTTTCAAATGCTGCAAATGATTTTGATGGCTGTTGGAGTAAACTGTTATGTCATCAAGGTAGATAAGGACAAATTTATCCTTCTCTCCTACAAATGCTATATCCATAGCTCTCTGAAAGGTAGCTCCAACATTCATCAACCCAAAAGGCATTTTAGCATACATAAAAGTGCCCCAAGGAGTGGTAAATGCAGTCTTCTCTTGGTCATCTGGATGTACAACAACCTGATTAAAGCTTGAAAAACCATCCAAGAAAGACATTACTTTGGCTCCCGAGACCTTTTGCAGCAAATGATCCATCTTTGGTAGGGGATAATTGTCTTTCTTGGAGAATTTGTTTAAGTTTCTGAAATCAACACACAGTCTGATTTCTCCACTTTTCTTCCTCACCACTACTAGATTGGTTAGCCACTTGGAATATCTAAGAGGAACTATGATTTTAGCAGCCAACAACTTTTTAATTTCTTTTTCAATTAGAGGAAGAAGCATAGGATTTATTCATCTCAGCTTTTGCTTGAAAGGAATGGTGTCTTTTTCCAGAGGGATTTTATGCTGAATGATCTTATTATCATAAGTTTTCAGGTCACTATACTCCCAGGAAAACACATCAGCAAATTTCTTCATTAATTTGCAGTATTCAGAAATTTGGTTAGAAAACAAATGAGTGGATAGATTTATGTATCTAGGCTGACTTGGACTTCCTATATCATGCTTACAGACTGCAGATTGATCTTCTTTTTGGGTGGCCTTGTAAGGCACATCATTCTGGTCAAACAGTCTTTCTAGCGGAATTAAACCCTTAGGAATATGATTGCTGGGAAGCTAGACAATGCTATCTTTACCAATTTTATTTCTAAGCTGGGATTTGGGACTTTCCTCCAAGGCTTCATTATCTTGGTCAATTTTCATTTCAAAAAACTCATCAATGACTTGAAGAAACCTATTTAACTCATCATCATCATTAAAAAATTTCCAATGCTAGACATTATCAGGCAAGGATGGTCTGTACTTCATTTGGACTTCATAGACTAGTTTGGGAGGCATGGGAGGAATAAACAGACTAGCAGACACAGCAAGGGAATCAGCAAGCAGATTTTGGGCTCTAGGAATATATGAAATACATAAATTTTCAAAGGAATCTTTGAGTCTCCATACCTCATCTCTATATGCTTTCAGCCTTGGGTGCTTTGCCTGAAATGTTTTATGTACTTGCTGAATGATCAAATCAGCATCTCCAAACACTCTTAAGTTTCTGATTCCTCTATCTTTTGTTGCGTTAAGGTCCAACAACAGAGCCTCATACTCTGCTATATTGTTTTTGACTTGAAAAGCCAGCTTAAAAGACAGTTGTGTGCTTTTTTGTTCTGGAGATATCAGCACCACCCTTGCTCCTGCAATCTCCCTGGAACATGCTCCATCAAAGAACATCTCCCAAACTTGACTTCCTTGCTCTTCCTCGGCTTGATTTGTTGGTTTCCTGAGCTGCATTGAGGACTTCTGAGATTCTTCTATTTGGAGGATACATGCTCCAAAATCAGTGTCCACAGCATATATGGGATGATTAGTAGGATTCTTTTTATCACTGATGATGTATGCCAACTGTGCTTCTCTGTATAATCTTCTGCTTTCTCCTCCAAAAACTGGGACTGTTGCATAAGATAAATCATTCTGTAATGTCCCACCTAGCCTCTTAATCCATCCTCTGGACAGCAGCATGCCAAACTTAGGAGGGACATCTGCTACCACAATATCCATAATCATACTCTTCATGGGCAGCTGATTTAGGGTAATGGCTAGGTCTTTGATTAATCCTATGCATTTCACTTTCCTTGAATCAAAAGAGAATAAATCATGATAGGGTCTGGTGATATCAAGGTCTAACTCTTCCATGATAGCTTTAGGCATCAAATTGTGGTTGGCCCCTATGTCTAGTAGGCAGTTGTGGAGGATTTTGTCATGAATGGTCAATGAGACATAAAAAGATGGAGAATTATTATCAGCAGGTTCAATCATGGGGCTAAGCACAACAACAGGCTTATCATCTTGCAAATTAACTGAGTCAGTGGAGGTCTGTGTGGTTCCAGCTCAAGAGCTTCAGGGATAGGCTTTCTAAATACTTCACTCTTTACCAACTCTATCAGAGACACAGAGATTTTCATCTTCTGGACTTCAGATTCAAAGCTGAGAGAATAAGACAACTTATTAGAACCTTTTACCTATTGAACTGGAGCTTTGAGAATGACTGGATCAGCTGCCGGTCTTCTCTATCCGATATTCTGTGACTCTGTTTAGACAACAGCTCTTTGGACATGATTCTCTTTGACATTTTTTGCATTTGACCTCAAATTATATCTCTGCTACTCCTGAGTTTGTAGAACAGCTTCTCTATCCCACTCTTGACTGTCTTGTTCTTGCAGCAATGATTCTTCATACGCAGCCAATGTAAAAAATGCAGCACTGCCTTTATCTTCCATGCAGTGAATTTCATCCTCATATTCAAATTGTTCCTCCTCCATGACTACATTTTGGAAAGGAGCTTTAACTTTCTGTTCTTCTTTTGTTTCTTCACCCCTCTGAATTATTTGTAACTGTTCATTTGCTCTTCTAAATGGATTTGGATTTCTTGGAGCAAATGTGTTCTGCTGCCTTGTTTTTCCTGAATTTTGCTCAACCTTTAGCTTAGAAATTTCAGCAGCCAATGACTCTATCATCTTAGTCATTTTGTCTAATTTAGGCTCTGAATATGATGCAGAGGAAGTAGAAGCCTCACCTCTCTATCTCCTTCTATCAGCATGACTCTTTAGCTTTTCTGCAACCATAATATTGGATTCCACCTCTAGTGTTGCATCCTGCATGTCTGCCAAAGTAGCACATCTCCTTTCTCTCAACAACAAGAAGAAATCAAAGTCAAAAGCATTGGCATAAGTGAGTTTGGCAGAGGTTGGGGTAGGCTTTACCTCAGCTGGTATCTTACTATACATACGGTTGAATCTTTTGTTAAAATCCGGCAATGATTCCCCATTTTCCCTCTTTAGGTTGCCAAACTCAATATCGTAATATAGCAAATCCTTTTTATCTCCCCAGTGTTTCAAAAACGCATCATTTAGAGCTTCAATATCAGCAATGGATCTAGGGGCTAGTTCTCTAAACCACTTTCTGGCCTCTCCATCAAGGCTCTGGACAAAAACTCTCATCCACACATCATTTTCACTTATATCTAAGTTATAAGCATAACTATCAAAAGCTTCAAGGTGTTCTTCTGTTGTTACTCCCTTTGTGCCAGTGAAATTGGGCATATATTTCTGATATTCTCCCATAGGCATGGGATTTAAAGGAACAGGCAAGACCAAAGGTCCATATCTAGTAGCAATAATTCTTTCTATCCTCGTGGGTGCTTGCTGTCCAGCCATGATTGGGATATGTGGAAGAACACTGGCAGATTGAATGGTAGGAAGTAATGTGATGGATGGCAGAGACAAAGGGAACTTAAGGATTGTATGGGAAGCTCTCTTTGGACTGATATTCAAAGGGGAACTAACTGAACAAGGGGATGTATTAATCTCTGAAGGAATTTCCTTATTAACAGTGCTGGGATATAAATCCTCAAACTGTATATCTTCAGCAATAACTTTATCTTTCAGAGATGCATGAGATTTCTTAGGCTTACCTGATCCTAATGCCCCTTTCTGTGATGTTTTCTTCAATTTGACAGTCCTCTCAGGGTTAGGCACTGGTTCAGCTGGTGATTTCTAAGGATTTCTTCGAGTATGTCTCACAAACTGAGCCAGAACTTCAATGAGGAGTTGCCAAAGGTTGGTCGTCCTCCGATGGAGTTGCCAGATAGATGATTACAACCAGAATTGTGCCCAGACCTTGTCTATCATCAAAATATAGAATTGTGTCGTTTTCCCAGGGAAGCTGAGCTTCAATCTTCAGGTTCCCGACAACGGCGCCAATTAATTTTATCACCCCAAGAAACTCTCCTAGGTTGTATCTCAGAGATGCTCGGGAACATTACAAACTCAACAAAAATGTTTGAAAATGGTGGATGAATGCAAGGAATGATGCATATTCAAGCTAGATAACCACTTCTACTATGCTTAACCCCAGACATGGGTGAACACCCCCAGACTACAAGGCTTTAGACCACCAATTACTCATAGTTTGAGGAACAGGTGAAGATGGAGAATACTAATCACACCAGCAGATGCACAGGACCCTGTGATGGCTAGCTGCAACCAGTTCAAAGGTCTGTAAATCTGTTTCCTAATGCACAGACAAGATGACAACTCTCTGGCATTAAAACAACAGAAACATGCATACACATCCACTAATACTAACTAGATTCTAACACAGAGGTGGGATGACAACCCCTCTAATGCTAAACATCAAGAGCACATGAAAAATTCATAACAGGCATAGCCTGGAACAAAGAAGAAGTGGAAAATGAGCAATTAACAGCAAAAGAAGCTTGCATTAACTGAAAATGAAGACCAGAAGCTGCAGGTATCACAGTAGTTACAGTCTCCAGAAGTTGAACTTTAAATCAAAATAACATTCATCAACCATCATTACATCTTCCTTCTGGGTATATATGGAGGTTGGTTACAAAAAATCTGTTATGCTATGCGTGGAGGGGTCATAACTGACCACCAACCACATTAACTGTCTGATATGGGTCTCTGATACAATCTGCTGCTTCCACTGAGTGAATTTGACATTCTCTGTACTCTGTTGTCCTTCCTGGGCAGCTAGAGTGAACTATGGATGAAATTCCATGCCTGATAAATGCTTTTAATTGCTCTTTCCTGTACTTTTCTTCCTCGGCCATGCTTCTTGTTAATGCGGTTGTTGAGATATTAACTGTCTCCAAGAAGAAGAAAAAAAGGCCAAGCAATTCTATCTCCAAGAAGAAGAATGTGATTTGCAACTACCTCATATTCTCTCACACACGCAAAGGAGTCAAAGACAAAAGTTTGACTGATATTTTTACTGCATTGACTTTCTCTCTCTTGAATTCATTGACCAACGTTGACTCTTTTTCTTTTATGATTGGTTTGACCTTGTTGACTTAAGTTTGAGTTTCATTGACTTTAGATTGTTTATTTTAGATCGTTGATTGCTCAAGGAAGTGTGTTGACCAATTTTTGAGGCTATTTTGACTACATTGACCAACATTTTGACTTCGATTTTGATGAGTGATTTGACTCCAACCTTGACCGATATTTTTCAGAGGATTTTCTAGCTCTAACCTATTGAATGAAGTTACAAATCAAACTTGCAACTTTGACTGCAACGTTGACCAAGGCGTTGGCCACAATTTGAGGGTTTTTTATCAGGTTTTGACTAGAAGCTTGACTAGTCTATCTGAGCGATATATTTAAGTATTGAACTAATTTGTTGAATTATCAAAGGGTTGACCTTTGACTAGTTTATTTGTGAGATGATGGACATTTTATTACTCTCTCTCTCTCTCTCTCTCTCTCTATTAAGGAATTTTTGTCAGGTTTTTCCCCTAGGGGAGGAGTTTTCCTAGGGTGAAGATACGGCGGTACATTGTTTATATATTTTACTGCTCTCTTCTGCTCTAATACTATTTATGGATGATATTTTTCAAGTGTAACTACTGAACGATTACTATGTTGTAAATTTCAAATTTTATGCTCTATTGAAGTACATTATTATCAAAAGTAGTTACCATTGTTGAAAAATTTACTAGGCCAATTTTGACCTAGAAAAATAACATGGTTTCAGAGCCAAGATAAAATATCTAGAGCATTGAGAACATTATTCAAAAGCAGTCTCAAGGTCAAGTTAATAAGCATCTTCAAATCTCATCAAGAATTTCTTTATCAAGATCGAGAACAAGCTTGAAGGGGCTACAAATTTTAGGGCATGGAAAACCAAATTGCACCTATTTCTTGCAAGAAACAAAGTATTGGATATTGTGAAAGGAGATAAGTTAAGTGAAAATGCTAGTGTTGTACAAAAGGAGAAGTATGAGGAAAATGATCTTTTGGCAATGAGAATCATTGTTGATTCTATTAGAGATCATTTGATGCCACATTTCTGATCATGAAACTTCCAAAGCTATGTATGATTGTCTTGTTAATCTCTACACCATCAACATTACAAATCAATCCTTGAATTTAGGGAATCAACTTCGTGACAACAAGATGATAGAGAATGAAACTATTGCATCCTATTTCATGAGAATATATCAACTAAGAGACCAGCTAAAGGCTATTAATGAAAATATACCTGATAAGTAGTTGTTTACTATAATAATCAATGGTTTGCCTCATTCTTGGAATTCTTTTGTATCAGGTATCAATGCAAGAGAAAAATGTCCAAAGTTTGAAGAATTATGGACTTCTTGCACCCAAGAAGAATCAAGTCTTATCAATAGAGGATTAATTACAAACCCCAGTGAAGACCATTAAGATTTTGTAGCCCATTCTAAAGGTTTTAAAGGGAAGAAACATTTTGGAAAATTTAAGAGAAAAGAAAATAATTCTAACACTCAAAAGTCTTCAAAGAAAGAATTTGACATGTCCAAAAGTGAGTGTTATCATTTGTTGGTCAGATAAATCGTTCTTGCGGACAAGACCGATCTCCATAGTATCACAAGATAATCTAGCAACAAACAGACAAATGAATCTATCTTTCTCTAGACATATGAAATTTGCAAATATAGACTATAGAGGTGTTATGATCCTACCTTAGATCCAATGCTTGTTCATTGTAGTCATCCCCCGATCGTCCGAAAGAGCTATCTTTAAATACCTGCAATCAAAAACAAGAAAACATCAAATAGCACCTGCATAGCAAATATGGTAAATCATGTCTATTATGGTGATCAAGGAATCCATAAAATAAACCATAAATGAACAGCTTATGAGGAAAAAAAACTTATTTGTATTAACTTTGAAGTAGAAGAACCTTACAACCTTTTTAGCCTTGAAGTTGAACAAGCTCTTCTTGGGGTTCGAAACAAGAATTTCCTTTACTTTGACAAGCCTTGCACTCTTGCAAATGAGATCTTAGAGGTATGTAATCTCTCCTCATAAAAGCTCAACTAAGAAGACTAAGTTCCAACAGCATTTCACCTCAAAAATATTCAGCTTTCAACCTCCTCAGTAACCAGACCAATGCTTCATTTTATAGTGCAGAGGAAGGACGTTACAGGTCCACCTATGAAGGGATAAAGTCCTCCTTCAAAGGGATAAGCTCCTCACATCAAGGCGTTAGCTCCTTAAGGTATGGGATGCATGAACCTTAAGAGAGCGAACTTTCCACCTCAAGATTCCTTCTAGAAGCCTCTAGAAATGACTGAAAGTGAGTTTTTAGAGTAAACTCGCACCTTTTTAACTTTTACAGGGGTCCGCACCCATAACACAGATACAGAGTGGTCAGGTGTGCGAGGAACATGAACATTAGGTGCGGGACTGCAGGTAAGACTAAGAGAAAGTGTGGAACCAGAGTTTTAGAGACTTTTAGGGCTTTCTATTACTTTCAAGGCTTGATATGAAGAACTGAGGCTTTAGACTTGCAAAGGAGGTAAGTATGAGTGGTAATGGACTCACACAGATTGCAGAATGCCAAGGTGACAATTTTTAGTGCAACAGATTGCCCCCTAAAGTGTGAAGTCTATAATAGATGAAGATAGAGTTTGTCATCTATGAAGAGTGAAGTACTTTATCATTTCAAGGATCATCCTGTGGACACCCCAGTCGGAACCTGTAAAAACATTCAATGCAAAATATATATATGTGAACATATCATTGCTGAGGTAGGCATTCCCATACTCAGATCAAAACTGACTAGAAAACTGACTAAACTGTTCTGATACAGGAATGATTTTGTAATACATCAAGAGTATAGACATGTGTAGACATAGTATGGGCATAGCCATCTGTTTATGAATAGTCCACTGCATAATGAATAACAAAATTCCTTGCAGCCTGGATGGTAGAAACTAGATCCAGGGTCTTGATTTCTACTTCCCGAACTAGTATGATTCTATCCATGTGAATGAATGTGTCAAAGTCGAACATGGTAGAAACCACTTGATTACCAGTAAATGATGTGAACTGTTAACAAGTGTGAGAGAAACCACCAATAATGTCAATGGCTCTCAAAGTACCCAGTACAATCTATAAAATGTGAATGAATGAGTTGAAGTCGAACGTGTCATAGAATCATTCGATCGAAGGTCAGTGATGCAACCTATTGTCGAAGGCGAGAAAACTGCCATTAGGGCATACATCTTTCAAGGTACTGATGATTTCTAGATCAACTTCCTAGATAATGAGCTGAAGTCGATAGAAAGTGATCCGTTGTAGGTAAGCCCACAACACGAAATCATAGATCAAGTTTTGAAGGAAATATATTAGCAAAGACTGACTCAGGGATGGTCAAAATGGATGACAGATATCTTGCGGATGAATGGTTTGTTTGAACTGATCTCTTGAACACATAATGACACTGCAGATGGTTTGGTAACAATTGACCCAAAGCTAATACCCAGAAATTGGCTAAAGACTTTCAATGTGGTTTGATTAACTGTTAGGCAAAGGATTTTCCCAACCCAAGTGAACAAAAAGTGTCGTGTTCAAGAGTGGTTGATGGGTTTTATACAACAAATTATAACAAATAGGTTCATTTTCCTCTCTTTTCCCCCACGATTTCTGACAAGTACCTCTTATTCCTGAAATTATAAAAAGAGCCTCGTGGTAACTCAATGTACCATTTGGCGGCAAGACCAATAAGAGTTTGTTGAAAAAGATGCAAACGAATTGAATCATCAATGATTGAATTAGATGCACACCAGAGGTGATAAGTCATGACGTGATTTGACGGATCCTCCCCTGACTTACCCTCGAACTTCGGGATATCACTGGGAAACTTATTAGGAATTGGCGGCCAATACGTAAGATAGTAAATCAGATCGTTCGTAAGGCGCAACAAATCAGGTAAATCCAAAGTTGCAATAAATGGTAACTGACGGTTAGGGTCGCGAAAACCTTGAGTAACAAGACCATCTCCAAGAGGAGGATATCCAGGATAACCTGGAATAGGATTTGCATTAGGAATGTTATAACCTCCTGGAAAACCAGGATTAACCGGACCAAACTGAGGTTGTTGAGGCTGTTGATAAGTAAAGCCAGGATACAGTTGATTCTGATAAACTGGGTTTTGTATAGTAGGACCAAATTGATACTGCCCGTGGTACAGTTGATAAGTGAATTGCGGTTGACTTGTAGCAATCGTACTTGGACCAGCTTGTCCTGCAGGCATGTGGACCGAAGTCTGAACTGTAGGTCTTGACTGGGGCACAGAAACTTGAGGAGTTTGTACTGATGCAAGGATAGTAGAAACCGGAGCTACAGATACTCCAGAAAGAGGTGTGGTAGGTTGAAAAAAAGTTGCAGCAGTAGTTTGAGGCAAAGTTTGAGGTGAGCTAGGCCCAGGCTGATGAACTAAACCAGATGCAAGGATTTGAATGGTAGGCTGGACAGGTTGCTGGGTTGGACCAGAAACCAAAGGATGTCTAGCTTGATAAGGTAAATGTACATTAGGTTGCAAAGTCTGTTGAGTTTGAGACGGATCCCACACCATGTTCATTCCGGGACTCATAAAAGGTTGTGCATATGGAGGACCATAACCTGGTTGAACGTAGGGCTGATTATTAGGTGGTACATTTCCAACCCCTTGTAAAAATGATTGACCAGAAGGCGGTTGGAAACCTTGAGTTGGGTACTGACCTTGAGGTTGATAACCCTGAGGTAGGTACTGAATCTAGGGTTGATAGGCCTCTTGAGGAACATATTAAGTTTGGGGTTGACCTTGGGGTATGTATTGTCCTGAAGGTTGAAAACCTTGTGGTAGCCCTCCAGGCAGAAATTGACTACCTTGGGGTTGCCCCCTAGGTGGTAACTGACTACCTTGAGGTTGCCCCCCAGGCGGTAACTGACTACCTTGAGGTTGAGGATTTGGAATACTACCAGACATCATAAGAATTTGCTCTATGTTCAACGTTTTAGTTCCATTATTACCAGGTGATAACTGATGTTCAGTTGGTCGAGGAGTTGCTCCTGAAAAAGTACCAGAAAGTAACTGGTACCCCAAAAGAACAGTAGGACCACCATATAAAAATGTTTCTGGTGATTGGGAAAACATAGATGACTGTCTTGACATGATCGACCAAGGATAATAACCTCTGGGTGTAGGATGAAAATAATCACACGCAAACAAAGAAAATTTCAATAAAAGCACCTAAAGTCTCTAAAGAAACAAACAACTGAATCACATGCCTAAAAAATATAAGAGTTCAAACCACACACAAACAGTAACTTCCCGTACTAAAAACACTATTTGGTGATGAAATCCAACATCGTAGAATTTTAATACAGAAAGGGCGGTTGGAATAGTTACCCCGACAACCTGCTTAATGAAATAGACTAGCACAAGTTTCTTCACAAAACCATCTCGAGTGAAGAGAACCCCCCAGAGAGTCCAAGTGAGTCTAGTCGACGTCTGCTCCAGGTACAGTGAGACCCGTCCTTCACCGTCACCTTAGGAAATAATCTTAAGTTTATGGACACTAAGGTTACCAATAGCAACAAATACAACTGGGGGAATAGTCTACTATCCGATCTACGTGCAAGGGTAGAGTAACAAAGCTCAATCCCCTTGAAGGCTCCTCGACATGATCAATCTGAGGTTTACCAACAAGTGACCCCAGGCTCCTCGACAATGGTTAATCCGAGGTTTACCGTTTTTAATACGTGCAAATCTTCTATCTTTCCAATTGAAACAAACTTGATTGACTCAAAGGTTCGAACATGATCTCGTGATTGACTCCTTTAAGAGAAGCTTCCCAGAACGTATCAATTACAATTGGATTTATTTTCTACCACAAGATATAGCTACTTGTTTGTTTTAACTATCTTGGAGAGTTGATTACTCCCTACTCCAAGATACTAGCCTAAGCTATATTGATGATAAGAGCCCTAGAAATAAAAAAGATTACTAGATCAATTTTAATTAAGTGTTGCTTTTATGGGTTGTTCTTTAAGTCAATAGGTATGGAAATGAAACTTTGATGGTGTGAAGACTTGACTCCAAAAAAACTAAAAAATGCACCTAAAATGATAAGCACTTTGTTTTTCTTTCAATGAAATTCTAGCTAAAAGAAAGAGTTCGAGAATGAAATTCTTTAAGAAACAAGTCTTTCTTTCAACATGAAAATAAAAAGAAAATATTTTTGTCTTTTTCAATAAGAACTCAAAACAAGACTACTAATTAATGCTGACAATAAATCCCTTTCCTCTTCCAAAGCTCGAAACTACAAAAAACAATTTTCTTCAAAAGAGAGCTACAAGTTTTAGAAAAACACTCAAAACTACAAAAACTAATTTTGAGATCTAAAAACTTTAAAAATCTAATTGAATAAAAGCTTCAATTCTTTTTTAGGACATTTTTCTTAGTTGTTTAGTAAACTAAGGATTCATTTGTTCAGAATAACAAATCAACCAAAAAACATCCAAATATGTTTTCTTTTGTAAAAATGAACATCAAAACTTATAACAAAGTTTGTTCAAATATTTTCAAGGAGAAAACTAAATCTATTTCTCACAAAGGATAGATTTTACAACCAAGTCAAGCTCATCAAGAAGAAGAAAAGACACCAGGGTGATTTAAGGTTTCTCAAGCTTCTGATCTTTGAGTCACTATAGATACAAAGTGAAAACCACTCCAAGCATGAAAAACTTCTAGAAAATCATCCAAAACAAAAATACTATCGGAACTCACACACAAGAGATTTTTGATAGGAAAAATACAGATCTAGGTAGACAATAAAAATCCTAAATGAAACCTAAACTTAACTAGAAGAAGGTATTTTAGGTTTTTCACAAAATTTTACAGGGTCCGTAGGCTCCAGAAGAAACAGGTGTGGTTCCGCTTTGTTTACTAAAGGAAAAATGCGGAGATACCCGCACTGTCTGTAAAGAGAAAGTGCAGTCCCCTGAAAACTTCGAAAAAAAAAAAAAAAATCCAGATTATAGAAACTACCCAAGCCAGCATACATCAATCAAAAATCAAAAACGAAAACAAGTTTCTCAAATCAAAACGAAGGAAAACCAAAAATCAAATTCATTCCCCAGTGGAGTCGCCAATTTGTTGGCCAGATAAATCGTTCTTGTAGAAAAGACCGATCTCCCTAGTATCACAAGATAATCTAGCAACAAACAGACAAATGAATCTATCTTTCTCTAGACATATGCAATTTACAAATATAGACTATAGAGGTGTTACGATCCTACCTTAGATCCAACGCTTGTTCGTTGTAGTCATCCCTCGATGGTCTGAAAGAGCTATCTTTAAATACCTGCAATCACAAACAAGCAAACATCAAATAGCACTTGCATAACAAATATGGTAAATCATGTCTATTATGGTGATCAAGGAATCCATAAAATAAACCATAAATGAACAGCTTATTGAGAAAAACAAACTTATTTGTATTAACTTTGAAGTAGAAGAACCTTACAACCTTTTCAGCCTTGATGTTGATCAAGCTCTTCCTGGGGTCCGAAACAGGAATTTCCTTTACTTTGACAAGCCTTGCACTATTCCAAATGAGATCTTAGAGGTATGTAATCTCTCCTCATAAATGCTCAACTAAGAAGACTAAGTTCTAGTAGCATTTCACCTCAAAAATATTCAGCTTTCAACCTCCTCAGTAACCATCCCAATGCTTCATTTTATAGTGCAGAGGAAGGAGGTTACAGGTCCACCTATGAAGGGATAAAGTCCTCCTTCAAAGGGATAAGCTCCTCACATCAAGGGGTTAGCTCCTTAAGGTATGGGATGCATGAACCTTAAGAGAGCGAACTTGCCACCTCAAGATTCCTTCCAGAAGCTTCTAGAAATGACTAAAAGTGAGTTTTTAGAATAAACTCGTGCCTTTTTAACTTTTACAAGGGTCCGCACCCATAACACAGATACAGAGCGGTCAGGTGCACAAGGAACATGAACATTAGGTGCGGGACCGCAGGTAAGACTAAGAGAAAGTGTGGAACCAGAGTTTTAGAGACTTTTACGGCTTTCTCTTACTTTCAAGGCTTGATATGAAGAACTGAGGCTTTAGACTTGCAAAGGAGGTAAGTATGAGTGGTAATGGACTCACACAGATTGCAGAATGCCAAGGTGACAATTTTTAGTGCAACATCATTGTCACAAATATGGACATTTCAAGAGTAATTTTCCTGTATTGAAAAAAGATCGTAAGAGAAAAGGGAAGAAACATGATACAACATCCGAAGTAGAAGGAAAAAAGACCTCATCCAAAATAAGAACTAAGAAGAAAGATTTTTGATGATGAAGCTTATTCTTTCTATTATTCTCTTACTAGTGACATTTCAGGTCATGATAAAATTTAGATTATCAATAGTGGTGCATCAAGACACATGATATATTGCAAATACAATCTTACTGAATTGATGGAGAGTGAGTTTCCACAAAAGGTGGATTTTGGTAACAATGGGAAGCATGAAGTCAAAGGTATTGGATCATCCTCCTTTCAAATGGAATCAAGTACATATGTTCCTATTAATAATATACTTTATGTTCCAAGTTTAAAGTATAATTTTCTATCCATTTCATCTCTAGAAGACAAGGGGTATAGAGTTGTATTTGTTGAAGGACAAGTACTTGCATGGAAAAAGAACACCTCATTTGATTCACCCATGGTTATTGGTGTACGAATTAGAGGATTATATAAAATTTTAGGAAGATATGTTCAAGAACTACTCCATAATACCACTGATCTATGTGAATTATGACATAGAAGGTATCCTCATATTCATCACGAAGTTCGACCTAGATTGAAGAACCATGTAAATGGTGTTCCTAAAATCAATATAGGGAATGGAAGAACTTGTAAAGGATGGACTCTTGGAAAGAATGTAAGAGGAAGATCCTCTAGTAATGATGAAAGGTAAAAAAATATATTAGAACATATTCATTCTGATGTATGTGTATGCCCACCAAATATTTGAAAGGACACACATACTATGTCATAGTCTTTGATAATTATTCTCGCAATACTTGGATTTACTTTCTAAATTCTAAGGATGAAGTGCATTATAAATTTTGTGAATTTAATGCTCAAATTTAGAATGTTTCTCATAAGGAAATCAAGACCCTAATATTTGACAATGGCGGTGAGTATACCTCAAATGAACTGATCGATTTATTCAAGGAGGCAGGGATTAAGGCGAAGCTCATTGTTCCCTACAACCCTGAGAAAAATGGCATTGCAGAAAGAAGGAATATGACTATTATGGAAGTTGTTAGGGCCATGATTCATGATCAAGTTCTGCCTCACTTTATTTGGCTAAATCTGCTATAACCATTGTTTGTGTTCAAAATTGTTGTTCTCATCATGTGTTAGACTACAAGACTCCTAAGGAAGTGTTTTCAGGTAACAAACCCAATGTGGCACAATTCAAAATTTTTGGCTGCCCAGTATTTGTGCATGTTCTCAAGGAGGAAAGAAGCAAATCAGTATCTGGGAAGAAATGAATCTTTGTGGGATACTATGATACTTCAAAAGGATACATAGTTTGTATGGAAAGGAATCATTCAATTGAGACATAAAGGGTTGTCATCTTCAATGAGTATGCTTCTTTTTGGAAATATACAGATTCACAATTGGAAGAAGGCATTGAGGTAGTTGAAACTCCTAAATCAGATAAAGCTAAGGAACATGATCCCATGGAAGAAGAAGAAGAACTTTGTGAAGATTCACCACAGGAAGTCATTGTATCTTCTAAGGCTAATGCACTAAGAAAAGACCTACCTGGTGGGATAAAAATATTCAATATGCTGAAGGCCATACTAATCCAAAAGGATCCTTTATAGAACCAAAGAAGCCAAATAAATATTCTAGTTATATTGCCTTGGTGTTTGACATAATTGAAGCTAAACCATCATCCTATGAATAGGCAACTAATAATAAAGTAAGGAAGGATGCAACGAATGAGGATTATCAATCCATATTGAAAAATGATGTCTGGGATATTGTACCTAGACCTAAAGACAAGAATGTTATCTCCTCAAAATGGCTATATAAAATAAAGAATGGAGATGATGGAAGCGTTGATAAGTATAAAACAAGATGCGTAGCCCATGGATTCTCCCAGAAAGAGGGAGAGGACCATGAAGACAAGTTTGCACCAGTTGCCAGGTATGAATCTATCAAATCTATTATTGATTTAGATTATATTTCTAGATGGAAGTTTCATTAGTTGGATGTAAAACCTAATTTTATTAACGGTGTCAACAAAGAAGAAGTCTACATTGAAAAACCCTAGGAGTTTGAAGTTAATGATCACGAGACTCATGTTTGTAAGTTGAATAAAGCTTTATATGGACTCAAACAAGCACCTTGGGCATGGTATGCTATAATTGACAACTATCTTATGAGTCTTGGATTTATGAAGAATGAAGTTGATCTAGACCTATATTTCAAGATCTTTGAAGGATAACCTATCATATTATTGTTGTATGTAGATTATCTATTTCTAACAAGTTTTGAAACTCTTATAACTCAGTGTAAGAGGGAGTTAATTTCAAAATATGATATGAAGGACTTGGGACTTATGCACTTCTATTTGGGATGGAGATTTAGCAAAGAAAGTTCTATCAAGCTCAAAAATAATTTGGTCTTCCATGATCGATCTTAAAATGATGAGATCTGATACCACTATATAAGAAGCATTGTGCTAAGAGGAGGTATCAATTTACATTATGTGTCGACTAAAGAACAAGTTGTTGATGTATTGACTAAGCCTTTGCCTAAGATGAAGCTTTCCTATTTTATAGAAAAGCTTGGTGTGATAGTGAATCCCTCTCTTAATGAGAGGGATCATAAATAATATAACATCACGAGGATGACAATATTCATAGGTGGAGTGCACCTGCTAACCTATTGAAAGGATGGGAAGATTGTCATAATCTCGGTGAGGTACATCGAGGCATTGGAATGTTTCAGTGTTATTTTCGATATATAAATGTACTTGAAAACCTAAATGAATGGTTGTGAACACTTCTCCCTAGGTAGAAATGTACTAGGGAGTTTTGAGGCCTACTATGATCCGTCAGGGTATAAATGTACCTGGGAGTAGGATGATTGGTCTAAGATCCATTTTTCTATCTTCCTTCAGGTGGGGTGTACCTTGTAACCCATGATGGGCTAGGAACATAAGTGGTATGAACCTTCCTGGGTTGAATGCCTTGTAACCTGTTGTAAGGATAAGAAGGTGAAATACATTGGGTGACCTTCATAGGTGAAGAGTATGACCTCATATTAATTTTGAATATGATGTTATACCTTTCCTTTATGTATGCTCATGTTGAGAATGTTGATGAGAGAGGGTATGGAAAAATATTTCCCTTGCTGAGAGGGAGTGTTGAAATATGGCAGCTTCAGTTAGCTTTTTTATAACAAAATAAATTCTAAAAAATATAATTTTAACTGGTCCTATTCGTTCCCATGTCCATGTGGCACCATTTTATGGGTCTCCTAACCCCAAATAAACACATGCAAATAGAAGACAAGTGGAGGAAAAAAAAGGCCAAGAAATTTGATCTCCAAAAAGAAGAATTCAATATGCAATTACCTCAGATTCTGTCACACGTGTAAAGGAGTCAAAGACAGAAGTTTGACTGAGATTTTGACTGCATTAACTTTCTATCTCTTGACCACGTTGACCAACATTGAATCTCTCTTTTCTGAGTGGTAAGAACTCATTAATCAAAGTTTGAATTGCGTTAACTTCAGACTGTTGATTTCAGATCATTGAATGTTTAAGGAAGTGCATCGACCAAGTTTTGAGGTTGTTTTAACTTCATTGAACAACATTTTGAATTCAGGTTTGACCACGAATTAACTCTAGCCTTTATCAAGATTTTTCAGAGTATTGACCAACTTTGACCTATTGACCGAAGTTACAGCTCAAACCTACAAATTTGACTGCAAAGTTGATCAAGGCATTGACCAAAATTTGAGGAGGTTTGACAGGGTTTGACTTGAAGTTTGACTAGTCTATCTCAACTATATATTTAAGTGTTGAACTAATTTTTTGAAATATCAAAGGGTTAAAATTTGACTAGTTTATTTTTGAGACAGTAGATATTGGATTACTCTCTATCTCTCTATTAAGGAAAGGTTCTTGGGTTTTTCCCTTAGGAGAGGTGTTTTCCGAGGGTAAAATTGTTATCGTGCATTGTCTATATATTTTATTGCTCTCTTCTGCTCTACTACTATTTATGGTTGAAATTTTTTAGGTGTAGCTACTGAATGATTACTATTCTCTAAATATCAAATTGAATTCTCTATAGAAGTACATTGTTATCAAAAGTAGTTACCATTGTTGAAAATTTTATGAAGACCATTTTGACCAAGAAAAACAATAGTAGTAGATGGTAAGGCCGCTAAGAAATCCATTTCAACCTTGATTGACCTTATATGTAACCTTATCTATGTTGAACCTCAAGTCTTTGAATAGTTTTCCTTTCATAAGAATAAGCACGAGAACTCATGGTCAATACAACTAGCTATAGGAACCAAGAAGAAAGTGAGTGAGTTATCGGAAGCATGCTAGTTCGAAATGAATGGGTTTATTATGATGGAAGATATAAAAATCTTTCCCTTGGTATTATATGATGTTTTGATTAACATGCAGTGGTTGATATGACATGCATTAAACCTATATTTCTATGTCAAGAAATTTGATTGTGTATATAATGAGGGATATTTCAAAGCAATGACGGGTATATCTAATCCTATTTCCATAATAGAATTTTCAACCTTACAACTAAAGAATTATTTTAGGAAAGGGTACCATATGTATCACTTTGGTGTTGAAGCTAAAAAGGAACAATAATTTAAATATTGAGGACTACTGGTACTTCAAGACTTTAAGGATGTGTTTCTAGATGGGATATTGAGACTACCTCCCTACTCATACATAGAATTCTCTATTGATCCAGTACTAGTATTTACACTTATGTACAACATCCCATATATGATGAGTACACATGAATTAGTAGAATTTAAAATTTATTTGCAAGGGATGTTGGAGAAGGAATATATTGGGCCAAGCATGTATCCTTGGGGAGCACTAGCAATATTCGTGAAAATATGGATGGACCACTTAGAGTATGTATTGATTATAGACAATTGAACAAGGTCATAGTAAATAATAAGTGATCATTATCTCGGATTAATTATTTGTTTAGTTAGTTATAAGGGGCTACCATATTTTCAAAAATTAACTTAAGGCCTTGTTATCACTAAGTTAGATTTAAATATTAAGACATCCATAAGATGACATTCTGAACAAGGAAAAAGCATTATAAGTTCATGATGTTTCCATTTGGAATCACTAATGAACCAACCAAATTCATGTGTATGATGAATATATATTTAAAAAAATATCTTGATAAATTTGTTTTGATCTTTATTGGTATTGTCTTTATTGATATCATTCTCATCTACTGCAAGCCTAAGAAGGAGCATGAAGAACATCTTAGATTAGTCTTTCAAATTCTAAGAGAACATTATCTGTAGGTTTCATTTAGAAAATGTAATTTCTATTAAAAGGAGATACATTATTTGGGCCATGTTCTTTTATATAGAGGGATTGTGGTTGACGCCAAAAAAATAAGGACTATCATGAATTGGCCTATTCCAATGAATATATAATAGTTGTGAAAAATTTTATGGGATTAGTAGGGTACTAATAAAGTTTTATGAAGGAAATATCCAAGATTGGCAACCTAATAACTTCATTAGAGAAGAAAGAAGTGAAACTTGTGTGGAACAAATAATGTGAAAAATCTTCATCAACTTAAACACCTACTGATTGATGCACCCCTCTAATTACAACCAAACAAGAATTTAATGATATGCACAAAATCCTATAAAAACGAGTTGAATGAAATTTCATTGCAAAATGGTCATATAATATGTTACTAGTCTAAAAATCCAAGAGAAATGAAAGGAAGGAAAGCAATTACGTCACTCATGACCTAGAGTTAGTAACCAAAATTCCCTAAACTATTTAACCTATTCCACAAGTTTCTACCCTATAATTCCTATGAGTGGAAAATGTTGAGTTTTTCATATTAAAAACAACACTAGTTGTTTTCCATGTCCACTTTAAGTAAGATCGAATCAACGAATAACATGGAATTTGAGGGTTATTGAACATTATATTTGGCCATGCTAGAAAGAAATGATTAAAATATAGACATATATTTGACACCTTTAGAAATAACATTTCGTGACATCTTACATTGGCATGGGTATTGATCTCCCTAACCAGACAAGAAAGTTCAACATTTTGAAATTAGTTTTGCTAGTAGGAAAAGAGCTTCTATTTTTTGAAATAGTCTAGCACCTTACAATCAAAGTAATTAGATTTTTAAGCTAATAATCATATTCCTGTCCTAATAAGTAAGAAAAATTACAGAGTGGATTTGGACTAGAACATTGCTTTATGATAATGACTTACGAAAAATATTTAAATTAGTGTAACACATGAGTTTGCAAAGCTAGAAATATGAACACTATTCTTGATTATGAAATATTATTTAATAGTGTGCTTAACATTGATATTATGTTGTAGACTAAGTAGGTGTTATAGAGCCATTATCAACATTGGTTGGGAGTGAAACTAATAAGAGAGTCAGTGAAATCAAAGGAAACATGAATGCCTTGCTGCTAAGTATTCCCCAACGTGATAGATTGATCGAAGGTTGCTAGCACAAAGGAAAGAAAAAATGTCCCCGTGAGATCCACATGTATCATACAATTTTTATCCAAAAGAATTAAAGTATCCCCTTCAAATAAATGGAACCCCATTGTAGGAAAAACAATGTATGGTTGAAAAAATATATCATAATAGGTTTCAAAGATGGAGACATCCTTGGATCTTAAGAGTCATCAAGTGTCTACAACAAAAGCCTCCTCATAGCATTGTAGGATTCCTTAACATGTGTGCAATGGTTCCAGAGTCAATGATGAAATGTAATTGTTAATTACATTCTCATAGTTTAGTCAGTAAATACTTTTGATAATTTTTTGCAGTGAAAAAGCAGTATTTGTAATAATGAGTTTAATCATATCAAATAAGGTTTAGATTGTGTTAAGCAAGTATTTTTTATATATTATCTATGTAATCAGTTTTTGGTGTGGTGTGATAAACCGAAATCTTAATGTGAGAATAACTTTGAAGCTCCATTGGTTTTTCAGTTTGCATAACTTTGTGTTTTACTATGTTTTTTTCACCCTTCCTTTTAAAATCCAAAATTGTATTAGAGTTGTAGCTCAATTCATCAAGTTGAATATAGCTTGTAAAAAATGAGGTCATGTTGAAGATTTTTTTTGTATTAGAGTTTTTATGTTTGTCTAGAGATGATCCATAGATATACCAACCCACAATTAAGGAAAGGTAGTTGTCATTGCTTCCTTTTGTAGGGGCCACCTTTTTTCTTGTAATCATTGACAAAGAATTGTTAAGAGAGGACCAACCACCAAGTTTTGCAAAGGAGAATTCCAAGAGGGATTTTCAAATCCATAAGGTTCCCTCATTCAATTTCATAAGGAGAAACCATGTTTTTGTATTTATCTAACTTTTTATGCATCAAGAGAGCTAAAATAGAGTTGTAGCTCAACCCCGTTATTAAGAGATACTCATAGCTCGATCCCATCGTTAAGAGAAGGAGTAGTCACCATATATGGAAAAATAAACACCCTATACACCAAAAACATAAAGTTTCCATCATTTTTCTTTGTAGAGGACGTGTCATCAAGCTAGGGTCCCTATACATCAAAGATAAGCAAATATTTCTTTATGGATTTGTGCCTCCATCATAAGTTCAAGATTTTTTGTGGAACCATCAATATATTTTCTCACATAGATATTTTCTTGTGGATCCATCACTGTCAATCTCATTCGAGGTCTTATTTGGAGAAACCCTAATCATGCCAAGTTATCTTTATATTTCTCAAAGTCATCATCGTAAGTCGGATCCGCTCGTGTTAAGGTTTTACAACCTCCATTAGGGTTTTAGTGAGTTTAAAATTAGGTAGAAGCCCCCCAATCTGCAATAATATCAGTACAAAATGACTAATTAGTTACTAAAAAACAACTAAAATTTGCATATAAATGACCATTTTTCAGTTGGTGACCAATAATAGCTAATTTATAGTATCTTATAACGCGACCAACTTTTAGTCATTTTTGGCTTAGTCATTAATTGGTTCCTCAATTTTACCATCTAGTAGTATATTTAGTCATAAATTTCGTCATTAACTTTTCATTATTTTAGTCATTACTTGTCGCAATTAATGACCAAATATACAACAAAATATATTACTATATGAATCCTCGATAAAATCAATTAATGACCAAAGAAATATGACTAAAATGTTGGTTGTGTTATAAGACACTGTAAATTAACTACTAATAGTCATATATATGCAAAATTTAGCCTTCATTTGAAACCAATTAATGACCAAAGAAATATGAATAAATTTTAGTTGTGTTATAAGATATTGTAAATTAGCTATTAATAGTCGTATACATGAAAAATTTAGTCATCATTTTAATAAAAAAAAATATCATTTGTAGTAGTCATTTATCTTTTTTTGGTATTTTCATATTCATTATATAAACGGCCGATTTAGTAGTTTCTATTCATTTCATTTAATTTCATTCATAATCATTATAAATGACTAATTTAGTCATATATTCATTTTTTTCGTGTTCATCATTAATTAATATAAACTACTAATTTAGTAGTTTTAGTTTAATTTTATGTGTTTATTATTAATCAACATATATTATTTAGTATGATTTTGCGACTAAATTTTAAAAAAATGCCATACAATGTGCATGTTTATCTAATATGATAACACAAAGTTACATATGTTAATTACAAGACTAAATATTAACAATCACAAATAAAAATTAATTTCAACCATATAAATTTATTATATAAAATATCAAGTATTACAATATGAGTTTCCAACTTAATATCGGTTGGACTACAATTTACACATGAAATATTGTTTCATCATTTCAAAACATTATCACTATGTTGCCAAAGAATTGCAAGTGAATTCACCAACTCTGAAGGCTTGACCATCAGTGTCTATGAGTGTGTCTTATGCAAGATATTGGCTCTAAGGGTATCACTAGACAGATTCTCTTCTCTCTCTCATTTTGCATTTGTCGCTCAAGTGTTATTGTTCTTTTCTTTCTTTAATCGCTGCTTCTTACCATCAATATTGAGTGTCTCTACCAAAAATGAAAGAAGATACAATGTAGAGTATAAGACATGAAAGATGATGAATACTTGAATATAAAATAAGGTAGACTATAAAAGATTTATAAGACATACACCTCAACATTCGATAGTGGCCACTATGCAACTATATGACTTGTATAAACAAAGAAAATAAAACGTCACCATATAAAAAAAACACCTTAGGAACTTAGTATTCAACCTTCAACAAAACCTTAGGCACAATCATACCAACTAAGTTACATGTTAACAATATCAGGAAATAGATAACTTGTGAAAAAAAATGGAAAAAAAAAGGATCAATGTAAAAAATATCCTTATTTCTTGTTCTAAAAGAGTCACGTTACTTAAATTGGATATTATTTTTCCCATAGTAAACATTCCTCGCTATTATGAACTACGTTTTTAGGATCACGAGATTGATCCAAAATCATATTGGATTGTGGAGATAAAATGATTCAACTTTCCAAGATGAGTACCTCACTTGGTTGAATAAAGGTGCTAGCTATGAGTAGTGTCAAAACCTTAGGGAAGAAGAACACTAAGGCCTAAGAAATTATATCACCACTTGTCTACTGAAAGAAACAATTTCAATCCCACAATAGCCTCTAGGAGTACATCTCATTGGATGAATATCACACTCTGAGAGATTATTGTCTAATACAATGAGAAGTCCGCAAATATTGCCACAATGCCCCTCACAGTCAGACCCTATAGTTGTGTCCTATAATATTAATCATATTATACTATTTAATTATAATTATGACTATGAGATAATTATTGGTTTGAATGTTTAGTATCAAATTACGTTTTTAGGATTTTTGTATACATGAAAAAATTCAGGAAAAAAAGGGTACTTTTTGTGACTAGTTACTTTCAAGTGAATCTAAATACACAAGAAACTATGGTGCCTCGATGTTTCTCTAATGGTTATCCACTCATTATACCAATTGATCCCATGTCCTCTACTGCTTTTGGTGAATTCCTATTTGATGATGTCCAATGCCAATGCAATGGACATTTATCCTCGATGTTTTTCTGAGCCAAAGGGAAGCTCCACAAGTAACAAACAAAAACTAGCCTCAAATATATTATTGGGGGCCAAAATGCATTAATTATATGACAAGCCTAGAAACACTGCACATTAATCATCTTCCCTTTAATATTGATTAATAATTTCTTTGCATGATCATGTAATACTAAAGTGTCAAGTAGGGACATTTAAAGTTAGCCATCCAACAATATCACCTTTGACAATGCTTAGTAGTTAATACTTCCTGTTACACACACAGTAGATGGCCAACTTCAAGGATAGAAATATAAACACAACAAAAATGAAACTAAGAGAAATGTTAGGAAGTCAAATGCGACTAATCTTAAGTCAAGAAAATACCAAGCCCTTCACATTAGTAAGGCATTCTTAGGCACTAAAATAGAAAATCCTTCCATTTCATCATTTTCACCTTTTCTTTAATTTCTTTAATTGAGAACATAACTTTCAGAAGAAAAAAATTCATTGAAAAAGGTATCAAAATCCTAACAAATACTCGAGTGATTGTCATATCAATTAAACATAAAGGTAATTGTTCGATATGCTTTTAACTTGTGGAATATATTGAAGAATATGAAGCTTTCTCATCCCTTTCTCCTAATCAACTTGTAATTCGTGGGTTCTAATCAAGTAATCAATTTCCCTCCAAGATATTTAAGATATCACTTTGGAGAATGACTTCTAGAAGCATTAGGATAGTATAAATGGAATTAACTAGGAGGAAAATGACGTACTTTAGTGGGTGCTCCAAAATATTTGAACGCAACTGAAAATGATTTTATACTCCCTCCACACATTTTAAAACAAAAACCATTCAGCTGCATCCCATTTATTTTCCACCTTTCTGTAATATGTAATTCTTTGAGCAAGAATAGAGAATTCATAAATATTGTCATGAAAGAGGACTCTTCATAATGCTAATAAGTTGGGCTCTAACAAATAAACAATTTCATGTAGTGAATAAATCTTACATGGTAGATTTCAATGATTAAAATGACAACTTTATTCTTGATCTTATTACAACATAGATGAGTACATACATATTTCCTTATCTGAGATAAACTTTGAACACATTCTGAGATTTCATAGAAATATAATGATACGATTTACCTGTAGGACATGAGAAAGCTATGGACATCTAGCACCAGTCACTGGAAATAGTGTTATTGAGACACCATCTCATGGCATTAGAATCATGTAGATAGATAGTGTTATAGAGATACCTTTCAACACCTATTCAACGCTACCTTCAAGCTTCAAATTCATCAATCGATTTACTTTAGTAGCAAATTCTAGTGGGATTTCATTATCTACAACCCGACAAAAGCCATTTATGATAGTTGTCGTTGCCTTCTCTGGATGTATCCCCCTCTAGAAAAAGAATAATTGTTATTCCCCAATTTTTGAGGCACTTTCTTCATGTTCAACATGGGCTATTGGGTTCTTCACGTGGAAGAGGTTGCAAATATTAGATGTATAATGGAAACAAGCATGCAATTCAAGGTTGCTCCTACAGTCTCCTGGGTGAATTATAAAACACCAACTACTTAAAACATGATATATGGTAGTACAAAAAACCTACCCAAGATCATACTTAAGAATTCAAAATGTTTCAAATAGGAGATGTCTTAAACAATATCAACTATTTAAATTCATAATCACACTAAAATTGACAAATCTTTAAAATTATGAAAACTGTGAAACAAATGGAGTTGGAATATTATAGTTATGTCATGGTAGATATAGCTATGTAAAATGTAGCTTCTATCTAAAACATGTAATTGTAACTTAAATAGCTACATGAAATGTAACTTCTATATAAAAAATGGAGTTGGAATATTATAGTTACGTTAGGGTAGATATAGCTATGTGAAATGTAACTTCTATATAACATTCTAAATATCCTTTTCAGTCATTTAAGAGACTAACATTTTTTTTTCTTCAGTTAATAACTTAATACTCCACCAAAATCATTGAATTGGCTCTTCACCAACCAAGGGAAAATTTTAAGTCAGTGTGAAAATGCTTACTTATTCCCTTGCCATATTTCTGATATTTTATTTGTGCACATTTATGCTACTCTAATGTAACTTCTACATATTTGACAATTTAAATGTAAAAAATTACACAGATTGAAGTTATACAATTAACATATGCACAATAAGATACAATATGCACGAGTTATAAGTAATATGACGTTTACATGTTATATCAAGGCAAACTTTTTCTCATCTCGTTAACTCTTATCTTATAGTTGGTGATGGATATAGCCTTTAAAATTATGAGACATCCTTGTCATATATTATATTTAATGATGGATATAGCTTTTAAAAGCATCAACCTTGTTTGTTATTTGATGTATGGTCAATTTAAATGGAAGTGCTCATAATTTTATTCAATATTATCTTGTATAATTGGAAATAAAATGATGTGGGGGTGGTGTTTCTAGTGATTTTCAAACTTGTTTTAGTTACCTAAATTTTTCCCATTTAAAATAAATAGGGGTGGTTTTTCTAGTGATTTTCAAACTTGTTTTAATTACCTAAATTTAGCATATTTAAAGTAAATAGTTGCACTGACCATCTTATCTTCAAGTCAATAACTTTTCTTGAGAGCATCTTCATGACATCCACCATCTCTGAAAATTATGAAAAATTAGTAGTATCTTGCACTAAATAGACAATGTTGGCATAGAATATTTTATTGTGTTTTTTTACTCCGTGTCACAAATTTATTGATATTTTATGATTCTTGGTTTCGATTTCCATGCTAGGACTAGATTCATGATGTCTGCAAGGATTTTTAGTTGTGCACGCATCATATTGCTCACTTCTAATTGTATAAAAACATAGAGTATGCACAATAACATGTAGTGACATGTGGGTGTCTATTTTACTCAATGATATGCATGCTTTTTTAACCCATTCCAATCCTACTACAATTAAATTAAGAGAGACAAGGACACAAGAAGGACTATCAATAAATGAAATTAGAGACTTTAGAATGCAACTCAAATTGTACTTGAATGTCATGATAAGTATTTGCAGTTTCCTGTTCACCGATGAGCATCAAATAACACTGTGAAAAATTCCTTGCATTATGAGAATTTGGTTGCACCTACATTAATCCTCTATAGTAGCTCCTTGACTTGCCTATAGATATAATTTTAGAAACAATCCTACTCCTACAATTCATTCCTATATGGATCACCTTTGTCACCCCAATTGATAGTTATTTTTCAAGGCAACGGAATAGAACTCTCCAATTGCATCATCACCTTCCAAAACAATGCTTGAGTATTTCCAAGTGATTGTCGAACTAGTCTCTACCTAGGTCCACAAAATCCTTGATTTGTCTCCATCGCACAAATCTCTTTTCATAATAAAATTATAAATCCCATTTCTGCATTCCTCGTCCTCGACATACCAATTCTTTAGAGTGGAATACTTTATCGTTGCTCCCTCAGTGCAATAGAGATCCACTACTATGGCATGGAGATGATTGGTGTCATAAAATGGTGCAGTGCATCATTCAATATATGTCACATAACTCCTCTCATCTACAACAATAAGAGTCCTCTCAAACTTCCTGGTCTCCATCTCATTCATCCTGAAATAAGTGGATATTTCCATGGGTGAAAAAGTGTGCTTGGGGATTTAATAGAAGGAGCTATCACTAAAAAAATAAAATACAATGCAACATAATAGTTATCAGCAGGAGGAACAACCCTTCCAAGCCACTTCCTAACTAGATCAAGAAATCCTGAATTACCTCTTATAAGGAACCAAATATAACCTCACCTGCCTATAGAGTCTACCTATGCATGGTATCAATGAAAACATTGTCAAAAGCAACATCTACAACAACGTTGGTCAATCTCTTCTTCTAGTCAAGGGCATGCCCAAATTTTGAAAATTATCCAGAAAGTAAGGGCCCACCTCATCCAACCTCCTCCTCTTCTTCTACTCTCTTTGTTTAGGTTCAGAGTAATAGAAAAGGTCTTGGAAATTCATGGGTGCGTAAAAGTTATCAAACCATTCGGGTTCTTTCATTTTTAATTATTGCCTGTAAGCATTGAGTCTAAATTGCAAAATCCATTCAAGTTCCTTCTTTTTAGATGAAATTAACCTAAGATTTGAAGAGTTGTAAGGTTTAATGGATCTAAGTATATTCTACTTAAAATATAGTAACATGGTTTAAAATTGTAGGCATTGAGACCAGAATCTAAGGATGAAACAAAAAATATTTTATGTTCATGATTACAAGAAATTTTAATTTCATGTAGCAAAGTTTGAGGAAGGTCTAGTATTTGCATCCTACCAAAAAATTTGCTTGCATCACTTGAGCCCTTTGAATTTGAGCATGGTAGAGTCCATTACATAAAAAATCAACCCCTATAAAAAAAGGTGAAAATAAAAAATAAAATTTCATGCATTTTGACCCTAGCAAAGTCAGGGAGGAGCGAACTGATCTGTACAATAAGGACATGCAAAATGCTTACTTGTGCATGTACATAATCATAATTATTAAACCATTTGTAGAATAAGGACATACAAAATTCTTACTTGTGCATTGTCTTTTGATGAATTGTTGGTCGCAAGCAAGATCTACATTACCATAATCATTGAACCCTCAACTCTAGGTGAAATTTATGCTTTGATCATATAAACCCTCGAAATTGTTTCCCCATAAGAACAAAAATCATCTTTAGTAAAAAGGAAGAACTCTCCACATTCCAAATTCATTCCCATGTACAAATGGCCAAAATCTCCACGCCCAATGACCTTTCCCTTCCTCCTCCATCTAATTTTTGATGCTCTCCTAAGGTGTTTCCCATGAAAAATCCATCTAGGGTTCAAATACCATGAAATCCATAGACCACGTTCATGGTCTTCGTTCTTCTGGCTTTTCCATGTAGATATCAACAAGGCATAGAAAAATAGTGCTACAATGTGATGTTGCAATTTGTGAATATTTTAATTGAACCCAGGGCTAAAGTGAAAATGAAAAAGAAAAGAAATATTTATAATGGAAAAAATAAAAGAAATATTTATAAGATAAAATAAAATATATAAATTGCAATTAGGTTAAATGATTTATTTTTAATAAGAATTTGTTATTTTTGGGTAAGATGCTAAATTGAAAAGAAGAAGTAGAAGTTAAAATTGATATTGGGATGAGTGTAAACATTTAAATATGGTCTCAATTAATAATAAAAAGTTAAATTAATAAAAATAATAAAATTCAATTTGTTATATTTTGATTTTGTTATTAACTCGTGAATGAGATTTCACCCCCACCCCCACATTATGGTAGATATTATTAACTTGTAAAAAATAAGCTTTGGTCAATACCATGGATTATCAATACCACATGCCCAAAAAACATAAATTATTTCACAACCAAAATATTTTATAACAATATGACAAGATTGTTAACCATGGATATTAACTTGTAAATCGGATTTGTTACAATACCATGGGCCAATACCATGACTTATCACTACCACATGCCCAAAAACCCTAACTTATTTCATAGTAAAATTGTTTTATTTTAATTTAATTTTACAACATTTTTTTAATTGAATCTAAAAAGGAAAATGTTACAATTTGAGATATATCTAAACCCTCTATCCTCACGACTACTAAAGTATTCCCATAGAAATTAAATTAAGGTTTTAATAAAATTAAGCTAAGATGGATCTATGCCGGTTCTATATATATATATATATATATATATATATATATATATATATATATATATATATATATATATATATATATATAAAGAACCGGCATAGATCCATCTTAGCTAAGGATCTAAGGGATGAGAGCAAGAAAATTGACTAATTATAATAGATTAAATATAGTACATGATCTTTTAAAGTTTTTCATTGTTTTATTTTCTTTGACATGATTGATCCAAAATATAGGTTGAATATTTTACAACCAATTAAGTTTTTTTAATTTAGATAATTTCTTAAACACATTACAATGTGATGAAATTTAAGAGACATTTGGGGAGGGAGTGAAGAAAGGGAGGGAGATATTGAAAAGGTTGGAGGGAAGACAGAGAGAGAAAAACAGTGATGGGGGGGAGAGAGAGTGAGGTTGGAGAGAGGGAGTGAGAAGAAGGAAGAGAGGGGAGAGAGAGAGAGAGAGAGATGGAGTGGGAGAGAGAGGAAAGAATGAACAAAGACATAGAGAGATAGAGGTGGAGAGAGAGAGAGAGGAGAGAGAAGGGATAGGTGAAGAGAGAGTGAGGGAGAGAGGAGAGGAGGGAAGAGAAAGAAGAGGAGAGGATATAGAGAGGGAGAGAAGGGTAAGGGAGAGATATGGATAAATAGAGATGGAGAAGGATAGGGAGGGGGGAAGATAATGATAGAGTTGGATGGAAGAGAGAGAGAGAGAGAGGGAGAGTGTTTTGGGGGGGAGATAAGGGATAGAGAGGAAAGAAGATAGAGATGAGGAGAGAGAGATGGAATTGGAGGGGGCAGGAGAGGGAGGGAACAAGAAAAACATAGAGGGAGAAAGGTGGAGAGAGAGGGGGTGACAAGGGAGTCATGGAGAGAGAGTGAGGGAGAGAGGAGATCAGGAGGGAATAGAGAGAAGGATATAGATATAGAGGGAGAGAAGGGGAAGAGAGAGATAGACAGAAGGGGAAGAGAGGGAGAGAGAGAGTGTGTATGCTTTGGGTGTGAGATAGAGAGAGGGAGTAAAAAAGAGACACAAATAAAAATATAGATATTATATAGTATTATATAACCAACCTAGATACATATTAACCCTATAACTATCAAGTGCCTAGAGGGATCCAATCTCTCAAGGTGCAAACATTTCCTCAAGTTTTGCACTAGAAAAAAAAGTTTGCACCTTGACGGATTGGATCCCTCTCAACACTTGATAGATGCAGGGTAAAGATTAAAATTAAAATTTATTTTCAAATTGGAACTAGATCCAATTAGATTCAATGAATAGATTTCTTAAAAGTACATCAAACAATTTTTTTATTAAAAAATATATTCTTAAAATCAAAATTATTAGAGATAAATAATGCAAAGTTGGCTCACCTATATACAATGTGAAGATGAAGAAGTGTTTAAGGAAGGATAACCTTTCAACCAATCTTTAAAAGCCTTTCAATCCCCTATCACTTGTAAGTTTAGATTGCTTGACATAATTAAGATGACTAACATAAAAAATTGATCCATATTATTGTATTACTTGTTAGGTAGTTGTATTTTTGTTCTTAGACTAAATTAGTCATTCATTTTAGTCATTTTTAGATGTATTACTTATTAGCTAGTCACATATTTTAACCCACGGCTAAATTAGTGATTTATGTTAGTCATTTTTAGTTCGGTCACATACGATTGCTCATTTTTGGTAGTATTTCACTTGGAAAAGCTGTGGTGACTAACTTTTTTAGTCACCTAGTCACTAATTTATCATTTTATACTAGTGCACCAAGTTTTGAAAAGGAGAATCCCAAGAAGGATTATCAAATCCATAAGGTTCCCTAATTCAGTTTCATAGGGAGAAACCATGTTTTGGTATTTATCTAACTTTTTCTACATCAAGAGACCCAAAATAGAGTTGTAGCTCAACCACTCTATTAAGAGATAGTCATAGCTCGATCCCATCATCAAGAGAAAGAATAGTCACCATATATGGAAAAAAAACTACCTATACACCAAACCCATAAAGTTTCCATCTTTTTTCTTCGTAGAGGACCTGTCATCAAACTAGGATCCCTATACATCAAAGATAAGAAAATATTTCTTTGTGGAGTTGTGCCTCCATCATAAGTTCAAGATATTTTGTGGAACCACCAATAGATTTTCTCACACATATGTTTTATTGTGGATCCATCACTGTAAATCTCATTCAGAGTCTTACATGGAGAAACCCTAATCATGCCAAGGTATCTTTATATTTCTCAAGGTCATCATCGTAAGTCAGATCCACTCGTGTTAAGGTTTTACAACCTCCACTAGGGTTTTAGTGAGTTGAAAATTAGGTAGAAGTCCCCTAATCCGCAATAAGGGATAGTTGTTACATAAGTCAGTCATAGCTTCCATCAACAATCACAACACAAAAAGTCCCGTACCGGCTAGTACAAATTACACAATGTGGGAAATTAAGGTGCAAAGATTTTTGAAGAATTTACACTTTTGGGAAGTAGTTGTCACAAAATATGAAGAAATTGAAGTTGCAGAATTAGCAGCAATGACAAATATTTAAATAAATGCTTCAATAAAGAGGAAAAGAAAGTATTCATGAGCATTATGGAATTCTCACAATAGAGTTGCATACTCCATATTCCCTAAGATTGTAGCAACAGTGAATGCGCATTAAACTTGGGAATTTTTGAAAAAAACATAACAAGGTACATACAAGGTCAATAATATAAAGCTTCAAATCCTCAAAAAAAGGTTTGAAACTTTGCAAATTAAAGATATTGAAACTGTAGATCAGTTTTTGACTCACCTCATTGAGGTAGTATATCAACTTTGAACTCATGGAGATTATGTCACCAATCAAAAGGTGCTTGAGAAAATTCCTAGAAGCACCCCTTTATTTGACATGCTTGTGATAGTCAAAGAAGAAAGTAAATATATATCCCAATTTCCAATTGAAGAATTAACAGGATCAATGTTAAATCATGAGTCAAGAATTCAAGATAAAAATAATTCATTACAAAATTTCTTTCAAACTCAAATCATAATTACTAGAAGAAGAGAGACAAGTAATATAAATAGAGGTGGAAGGGGAAGAGGATATTCTAGCAACATAAACAATGCATCAAGTCAACCTGAATAGTCACATGATTAGGCTTGGAATTAAAGAGGAAGAGACAAAACATCAAAGGAAGAGGAAGGATGGACACGTCAAATATACAATGGTATTGCAGAAGAAGTATGGCCATTTTGAAAGTAAATGTGGGAATTTACAAATTTTTACTCTCCACAACAAAATGGAGAAGAAAAAAGGAAAAAATAGATCATCATGAATATGGCAAGAATCATGTTAAAGGAAAATAATTTATGAATGGGTATTGGGTAGAAGTAGTAGCAACAAAGTGACTGAATTAATGAGAAATTCAACCTCAAAATAATAAATCTATCCAAAAAACCATAGAAACATGAAAAAACGGCCCAAAAACAAAAATTATTGATCCTAGATCAGTAGTAATATTTATTTTTCTTTCTTTTTTCGGGGTAAATTTTCAACATTTTTAAAAAAATGGAAATAAAAACAATTTATTTTTGTGCAAAAAACATGAAGAAACACTCTGAAAACGAAAAGTGTTGATGTTGGAACAACGTTTTTTTAGGGGGGGATAAATATTCAACATTTTTTTACCAATAATGTTAAAGATAATATATCATTATTTCGAAAAAAACTTAAAATTCCAACTATTTTCAGGCATGATGTTAAAGATAAAAAATCACGTCTCTGAAAATCCTTAAAATTCCAACAATTTTCAGCCATGGCATTAAAGATAAAGTATTATGAGTAAAAAACAACCTAAAATTTTAACTATTTTCAACCATAGAATTAAAGATAAAATATCATGACTAAGAAAAACCTTAAAATTTTGACAAATTTTCAACCATGGAATTATATTCAAATATCATGACTACAAAAAACCATCAAAATGAAGTATTCGCTTTTATTGGGTTATTTAAATTGCAACATCTTTTTAAACTATGGTATATCAAATGATAACAATAAATAATATCATGGCAATATCACCATATAATTTTAAAATTAAACATTTATTTCTAATATTTGTTTACTTTTAATCAAAATATCAATACTAGTAGAATGAATGAAACATAAATTATTTCATAAAGTTATCGTTGCATTGTAGATATTCTAAACAAATGAATTCTTCATAATTAAAACATATAATCGAACAAATATAGAAATGAATCATAACTTCATGTAAGATCATATGGAAGTTAAAATATTTATTTCAAGTTACCATACAAACATCATTTACATAAAATGTCTTAGACAATTATTCAAAAACACTCATAGGTTCTGGCACACCATCGTAATCTACAACATCTTTAGATCAATGACTAGATGTAGATGAAGATGACTCATATTATTCTCTTTCATCAAACAATGCCCCATCTGAGTCAACATGCATGCCCACCATTTTAGATTTCAAAAGTCTTCTAGATCTATGAATGGGTTCAACACTATCTCATATTAACATTGTTTCTTATGGTAGCAACATATTCATAATCTCTATGGTCCTTAAGCGAGGAGTTCCTCTATTTGTTAAATTGAATTCATAAACAAATATTGTTGAAATGTGGCAACAAGAATATTCCAATTTTAATTTGTCCTTGAATTAAAATCGAGAATTAAAATTTTAATTTAGTCTCACAAGCTGTTTGAAAAACAATTAATTAATTCATCTTGAGTTAATTAGTTGGAGAAATTCAAACATGAAGTCTTTGTGAAATCATGCAACAGTTATCCTTTTGATTGAGGAAGTTATCCCTTAATTAAGGAGATAAGGATGAGTTGTAATTAGTTAGCTCAGTTAACTGAGTTAAGTCCAGTTAAATTAGTTCCAAACTGTTGGAGGAACTAATTGTGAGTTCAATCAGTTAATGCATGCATGCATGAAACTAGTGTACTCCAGATAACTGAATATTCTCTCATAAATAACTCATGCATGTTAGTTTAGACAAAGACCCAGTTGAGATTAAAGGCAGGGAGAGTGTACTATCAGTTGCAAGAACTTTCCTATAGGAAAATCTCTTGCATGCAGAAGGAATTCATTCCTTGAGATTTGCGCATTTTTATAGTGTGTTGGACTAGTGTGTGAGATCAGTGTCACACAAGGTTACAATAGGAACATCCAGGGAAAACTGCGCAAGGAAATAGGAGGCTTGGAGGGCAAAGGAAAGGCATATGAGTTGTCTATTCTGTCTATGAGTAGTAGTGAGGGATTGTACTAAGAACTGGATAGCTGTGAGAGCTAAAGCTTTGTGTAATCCTGAGATATTTCCACTTGTATGCTAATACAGATAGTGGGGTTTTTAGCTGAGGCTTTCCCCAGAGTATTCTTTTGTGTTTCATGTGTATTCATTCTTCTTCTCTGTTATATGTGTTCTGTTTGATCTTGCTCAAATTGATTAAGCTTCTGCAAGTTTGATTGTAGAAGTAGATTAAGTATTTTCCTTTAGTATATTGCATTATCAAGTAATCTACAGTGAGAATTTCTACAAGTATGCCAACATCCTCCAATTTTAAGAGGTTAGTGCGGTGACGAATTATTGTACCCTTTGTTTTTCTCTTTCTACCAAATTATTTATCAACTACCATATATGGCTTGTACACACCATTGAATGGGTGTGTATATGTGGCATACCAATGTACTTAATCTATTGTATGATCCAAAATCTTTTGCTTATAGACGTGTTAAAGAATTACATGCATAAATTGTAGCTTAATAGAGAAAACTTAATGTGCACATCAGACAAGAGGATAAACACATAAAGCATGAAAGAAGACAACAAGACTTGATAACGGAGTTCGTCCGACTTGGACTACGTCTCTGGGCCCTGCTCGATCAATGGGGAGGCCTTCATTCATTAAGTGGCATGAAAAAGAAGAGTACAAGCATCAGTTACAAAAAGGAGTCTTATACCTCCATACTGAAAAATGGCCGAAAAATGCAGAACTCTGATGGAGAAATGGACAGCGCCATTGTGTTCATGGTGTTGAGAAGTGTTGAAACCATATAAAATTTTTCAAATTCTGACAAAGTGAAATTTCACCCCTCCTGCAAAATTTTGCCTCAAATCTCGTTCACTGCCTCCTTTCCCTGAGTGCACTGAAAACTGCGTTTTAAATTAAAAATTGCTGACGGATTTCTCAAGAATTTTGTTGCGGCGCGTTGGTTGAGGATTCGGTTAATAGGGAGGAGGTCGGGAGGTCAAACCCCGCCTCCTCCCTTTTTATACATTACAACGACAAAAAAAATTAATTCAAAATTTTCGGTTGGGTCGGGCGCGCCTTGGGTGGCCCGCCCACTACACCCTCCTCCACCTCTGCATTTTGGTAATGGCATTTGCAATTTTGGGTTGGGTTGTTGGTTTTGGGTTGGGTCCGCGCCCCAAGGGCCGACCCACCCACTCCGCTCCCATTAAAGTGTGGTTTCAACAGTTCGTGGGAGGGGTCGGGTGTCGTGGCCCGCCCCTCCACTAATTTTAATATATCATGTGGATAGAGTTGGGGTGGCGGGGTTCATGGCCCGCCACCCCCCCCCCCCCCCCCTTTTTAGATTTTTTTTATTATATATAAAACAAATTGCATTTTTTTTGGAAACTCAATTTTGGATCGAAGGAGTCTTTTTAACTAGGCCAGGATTTCGCCAGGAATCTGGCTGGATTCCATTTGCCGGAAAAGTGCAAATCATGTCCTCATTAAACCTACCGAGTCATCAAAAGTCAACCCAACTTTGACTGCCTCTATCTCCTTCATCCAGACTTAGATTGGAGTGTCATTCACACCATTGGAATCAGGGCGATGAGCACTTCGATCTGATGTCAAGTTAATCACCTTTCCACCACTTTGAATTTTGAGCTTTTTCCATGCCACTATGTCTAAAGATCCACCTGGATCAATCCTCCCCATTGAGGAGCTTTTGGACCGCCAAAAGCTTTATCAGTCAATTAGAAAGTGAGGGAATTGTTCCCTCACTCTTTCCTTCTCCAGCCATTTTTCCTTGCTAGGGTGCATCCCCTTGAAACCAACTCGAAGGTATTCCACATCTCCCCATCGTGACTTGGTTAAGAGGAACCTGAGTATATCCCTTTTTCTTTCATTCTAAGAGCCTGAACTGAGATCTTCCATCTGAGTGAGTTTCCATCAAGGACAACACCTGTGCCATAGTGCCAAACCTTTGTCATAATGCCAACAATCTCCCCCTTTGGACTTGATGGCAACCCCAAGTCACTCAACGTCATTCTCCCCCCTTGTCATCAAGGGCAAAGGGTTATGCTCTCCCTGAGTACATGCTGAAATCTCTGCTCTGCTGTGCTGTCCATTCTCCCCCTGACTGTAGACAAGGTTTGCAAGAAGATGTTATACAAGAAGAAACATGACTTTATACATCATAAATGACCTTCATATCATCAAAGACTCATACATACATCCATCTCCCAACCAAGTGGGGATATACCAATATTGACTCATCCACCCAACTAAGTGGGGATGCACCAACAGTTTGCACATGATAAAACAAGAACATTACATCATCCATCCCAGGCATAGTAGGGAAACCAACATAGGCCATTACATGACCTTGATAATACAAGAGATACGTGACATAGAGACTAAATATCTAAGACAAGATTATGATAGTCATCAGCAACTAATCATCAAGAGCATCTGTCAATCATCATTCAGACCGGCAACCATGATCCCCCTCTACACCTATTCCACCTGAACAAAAACAGCTGTGAAATTGAACCAAGATCTTCTAAAATAATGCCAACAATGCATTATTAGAAGCATATGCTCCTCCTGAACTTGTGCCAGATGGTCTCTGTCATAACCATATCAGACTCTTTTCATCCTAAGTCTGGCCCCACTAATTTTCTTCAAACCAACATATACACGACTGTACCCACAGAAACCGGCATATGTATGTGTATACGCTTCATTAAACTCGCGTACAACCATTGTTCTCTGAAACAGATAATTTTAACAACAAGATGATGCATCAACTACTCCTAGCTTTTATCTGAGGTATTCAAATGTCTCCCTAGACAGTGGTTTGGTGAATATATCAGCAACCTGTTCCTTGGAGGGAGCATACTCCAATTTGACCTTTTGTTCAAGCACTTGTTCCCAGAGAAAATGATATTTGATAGGTATGTGCTTGGTCTTCGAATGCATGACTGGATTCTTTGAAATACTGATTGAACTTGTATTGTCACAAAAAATGGAGATAGGTGGAGTACAAGTGATTTGAATATCTTGCAATGTTTACATCATCTAAAGGAGTTGTGTGCAGCAAGATGCAGCAGCCACATATTCTGCTTCAACTGTAGATAATGCAATTGAGCTTTGTTTCTTGCTGAACAAAGATACTAATCTAAAACCCATAAAGAATGCACCACCACTAGTGCTTTTTCTGTCATCCATGCTTCCTGCCCAATCTGCATCTGTATATGCATGAAGTGTGAGATTTGTATCTCTAGGATACCATAAGCCATAATTTTGTGTTCCTTGAAGATATTTGAAAATCCTCTTAACTGCCTGAAGGTGTGCTTCCTTCGGATTTGCTTGGAATCTTCCAACTATTCCTACTGCATGCATGATGTTTGGTCGGGTACCTATTAGATAGAGTAGGCTACCAATCATGGATCTATAGGTTGGTTGATGCACTGCTGCCGATTCATCATTTGCGCTGAGGCTGTACCCTGTTACCATAGGGGTACATACTGGTTTCGAATCCTCCATCCCATATTTCTTCAAGATCTGCTTGAGGTACTTGGTTTGTGATAGAAAGATACCATCATTGTTTTGTTGGACTTGTAAACCAAGAAAATATGTGAGCTCACCAATTAAGGACATTTCAAATTCTTTCTGCATCACCAAACCGAAGTTTTGACTCATGGCTTTTTCATTGCTACCAAAGATGATATCATCAACATACACAACAAGTATTAGCAATTTATCATTATCAATTTTTATATATAGATTGCTATCTGTTGATCCTTTTGAAAAACCTTGTTGATGGAGGTATTTGTCCAACCGAAAATACCAAGCCCTTGGAGCCTGTTTAAGGCCATAGAGAGCCTTTTTGAGTCTGCATACAAGTTTTGGATCATTTCCAAGGATGAATCCATTTGGTTACTCAATGTACACTTCTTCTTCTAAGCCTCCATTTAGAAAATCATATTTCAGATCCATTTGATATACTTTGAACTCCTGAAAGCTAGAAAGAGCAAGGAACATTCTTATGGCATCAAGTCTAGCAACTGGTGCAAAAGTTTCTTCAAAGTCTATGCCTTCTTGTTGAGCATACCCTTTACAAACAAGTCTGGCCTTGTTTCTAATAACATCTCCATTCTCATTCAGCTTGTTTTTGAATATCCATTTTGTCCCTATGACATTCTTATCATTTGGTCTAGGAACCAACTCCCAGGTGTTATTCTTTTCAATCTGCTCAAGTTCTTCTTTCATGGCCTTGACCCAGCATTCATCTTTGCTTGCTTCACTTACATTTCGTGGTTCAGTGGAGGAGAGCAATTCTAGATAGCTTGAAGCTTTTGAAATAGTTCTTCTTGTTTGTACACCTGCCTCTTTCTGCCCCAAAATTTGATTCTCTGGATGATTCTTCTGGACATACCTGGATGGAGTATTTTCTTCTACCCTTATCTGTTCTTCTGGTGCCTCATAGGTTTCTTCTTCATCATAAGTCTGATTTGATGTTGAAGGATAGTCCTCATCAACTTCGAAATCGTCGAATTTTACCTGCCTTGGATTGTTTCCTTCTTTATCAACCACTACATCAATACTTTCAACAATTTTTCCAAGTCTTTTATTGTAACACTTATATCCTTTGACTTGGGGAGAGTAACTAAGGAGAATGCCTTCATCTTCTCTAGGTTCAAACTTGCCAAGGTTTTCATCAGTCCTTTTGATGTAATATTTACGTCCAAAAATTTTGAAGTATTTTACCGTAGGAGTCTTACCATACCAAAGTTCATGAGGAGTTTGAGTGTTGTTCACCTGGACATTTGTCTTGTTGAGAATAGTAATGGTGGCAAATGCAGCTTCATCCCAGAAGGTTGCAGGAGTTCCAGACTCATCAAGCATAGCACGAGCCATTTGTTGAACCGTTCTGTTCATCCTTTCTACTACTCCATTTTGCTAAGGAGTCCTTCTAGTAGAGCATTCCCTTCTTATTCCATGTTCTTCACAAAAATCGTAAAATTCATCCGAGGTAAATTCCCCTTCTTGATCAGACTTGAGGCATTTGATTCTGTGATCTGATTCATTTGCAACCAAGGCTTTGAATGCTTTGAACTTTTCGAAAGCTTCGTCTTTATGCTTCAGAAATCCTATCCAACACATCCTGGAAAAGTCTTCAATGAACAATATGAAGTATTCTTCTCCTTGAGCTGACCTTTTCCTGGATGGACCACATACATCAGTATGGACAAGTTCAAGTGGATTACTAGCTGATCATTCCTTCTCAGGGAAATCAGTTCTGGTTTGCTTACCAAACTGACATGATTTGCATATTGTATTGTCTGGAATTCTGATGTCTGGGAGATCACGAACCGCCTGATATTTGCATGCTTTCCTTATATGAGAGAAGCTTAGATGCCCCAATATTTTGTGCCATAGCCAGTGTTCATCATTCTTGCTTAGAAAGCATTGTTGTTGTCCTCCCTTGAGTATGTATAGATTATTTGGAGTTCTTATGTCTTTGATCACTGTTTCCCCTGTATCAAGCTCATGAATAATACATCCATTTATCGAAATATTACCTCATTTCCTTGATCACACATTTGACTGACACTCAATAGATTATGCTTTAAGCCATCAACATACATAACATTTCTAGCTTTGACCTTTTCTTTCAAAAGAACAGAACCTTTACCTTTTATGAGTGCAGGGGTTTCATTTCCAAATGAGACCTTCCTTTCCTTTTCTAAGGCACTATATGACTGAAGCTTTTCTTTATCACCTGTCATATGTTTCAAGCATCCACTGTCGATGTACCACTGATTTTCCTGTCCTTCTGCATATAAGGCTATACCACATCTTTCTGGTTGCGGTTCTTTCTTTCTCCAAGTTTTGGGACTCAATGAAGCTTGCTTCTTCTGAGTTGTTTGCCGAAAACCACTCCTACATTCAGAATCTTCATGACCGAAGTTGTTACAAATAGAACATTCTATTTCATTTTCAAGAGTAGAGAAGTTATTGTAGGTTCTTTTCATGATTCCAGTCACACTCCTTCGATTTTGTGTTTCTCTGGTCATGATGGTCTTGTAGGCAACACATTGAGCTGCTTTGTGTCCAAAGTTATGACAAGAGAAACATTGGCCATTGAAGAAATTCCTACGATTATCAAACCTACTGTCCAGGTGATTGTAGTTTCCATAGACATTCATTCTTGAGGCAAAATGAGAATGATTTACCTGCGGTTGGTTGTAGCTTCTTTTCATCCTTGAAGTAGATTGCCCCTGATTTACTTGCTGATCTCTGTTCATCCTTGAAGTAGATTGACCCTAATTTACCTGGCGATCTGCTTTATGCCTTTGCTGTCGATTTTCAACCTGTTCATTTCTCTGTGCTACATCAAGATAACTTTTGGAGGTTGATGGCTTTTGTGTTTGAGATGCTTCTTCAGAATATCCAAGACCTATCTTGATTAGAGGAGAACGCTGGACTTTGATAATCTCATGTAAAGTTTCAGATCCTTTAGCAAATCTAAGATTAAGAGCTTTTGTTTTCTCAATATCTTTTCTAAGTCCCACAATTTCACATTCTAACTTTTCATTGTGTTTTTCCCTTTCGGCAAGTTGGAATGTTGGAGTATCTATGATCATACTCTTTTCTTCTAAACAGATTTTAAGTTTAGAAATTTCTTCATAGAGATCATCTTCATCTATAGCATCTAAGAAATCATCATCTTCAAAAGCCATCAAAAGTCTATAATCATTACATTGCTCATCTTCATCACTAATTGAAAATCCATCACTGTCGTCATGAGTGTAATAGCTCTTCTTACTTACATTATTTTTTTTGTTCCATCTAACTGGTTCCTTACCTTTGTCAAGCTTATCTTTATGAGGACACTTGGCTGCATAGTGACCGACTCTTCCACAAGCAAAGCATTTGAAAGGTAGCTTACCTCTGAATCTTCCAGAACCCCGTTGAAGGTTCTTGACAAAGTTAGATTTTTCCTCTCCTTCTAACATATGTCCTGACTCATTGTGATCTCCTTTTCCTAAAGCTTTGAATGCGGCTTCTCTCCTGTCTGATGGTCCCCCTTTTCTCATTTCAAAAGCAGTTAGGATTCCGTGCAGCTGTGACATGGTAATGCTCTGTAGATCCTACTTTTCTTCTATGGTAGAAACTTTTGATTCAAACTTAGAAGACAATGATCTTAGCACCTTTTCAACCAAAGTAACTTCTTTTATTTCTTCACCCAAGTTTTTCATACGATTAACAATCTCATCTATACGTAAGAAATAATTAGCCACACTTTCATCATTTTGCATTCTGAGATTTTCATATTGAATTCTGAGAGTTTGTATTTTTGCACGTTTTACCTGATCGTCTCCTTCATAACTCAGAACAACCTTTTCCCATAATTCTTTTGCAGTTTTGAGCTACATAACCTTGACAAATTCTGATTGAGATAAACTTCCTAATAGAGTATTGACAGCCTTTGCATTTGTTTCATACTACTTCTTACCAGCCGTATCTGTAGGAGTTGCTGATGGAAATGTGTATCCTACTTCCACGATATCCCAAATTTATGTACCAAGAAATTGAAGATAGGTTGTGATTCTTACCTTCCAATAGACGAAGTTACTCCCATCAATGATTGGTGGCTTGATAGATGCCTCTTTTTTGTAGTTGCTCATGATGATAGCTCTTCCTTCAAGCGATCAAGCTTCTTCTGAAGGACCTGCTCCGATACCAATTGTTGGAAATAATACTAAGAGGGGTGGTGAATCAGTATTATCAAGTCAATTATTTTCATTTCATAATCAGATTTGCATACGCTACTTCAATTAGTAAAAATGGCGTATATACGCAATTGCAGTTAAGGAAACTTGCGTATGACTTGCAGACTTATAATTTAATTTATTCTTCAGATGTTGATCATTAATCTGTGTGACAGAACCATATAAACAGTAACCAGGAACCGTAAAACAGAATAGACAGTCACACACAAGAACACAAGATATAAGCTAGAAACCCAATATGGGTGAAAACCACCTGCTGCAATTCGTCCCTATCTTCTTTCAATAGGAACTTCTTTTTACAATGTTTCTGTACTGGTGCAGTCTTATACCAGTACACAGGCTTCTACCTGCAGAAGGCTACAACCTTCTCTCGTTTTCCAACATCTCCTGGAAGGGAGCTACAACCCCCTTAGCTCTTGTACTAGCTGATGTACTAGTACGTAGGTGCTGACCTACAAAAGGCTACAACCTTCTCTTTTCTTCCAAGGACCACGTTTCATAAATTTTCAGACTGGATCCATCAATAACAATAATCAAACATTAAATACATCTGCATCAATCAATCTCCCTTGCTCCAATCAAAATGAATCAAACAATTACTTCTCTGAAAGCTGTAACCAGAATACCGTAACAGTAACCAGAAACCAATCCTGAACCTATAACACTACAACAATAATTAGAAATAGCTAAAACATATTTCATGAGACGTACGCTACTTCAATATGTAGAACCTGTGTGCATACGCTGTTGTATTAAGGCCAACCTATGTATATGCTATTTTGAATTACTGAACCAGCATGTATATGTGCCTTTACTTCGCTGAACCTGCATACAGATCTATAAAAGATAATCTTACCCTTTTCAGTTATTCATACATTAGTAATACCCAGATCATCAGATTTATAGATCAAGTCATGCGCCAGGTATAACAGATCAAATCACACAAAGATACTTCTCTTCAAGCCTTAAGATCTTGACCCATCAATAGAACTTATTCTTCTTCTTGCGCTTAGGTTCCTCCTTGATTCAGATCCAACTATGCACCATAACCCAATGACCAGTATTTCAGATCTTGCTCTTCATAAGATATTCAATGCTTGAGTGAATGCATTTGCCTAATGATCTCCTTCCCCTTTTATAGTCTTAGGCCTTACTCAATACCATGGTCCAAAACCATAGAGAACCAATACCATGGACCCAATACCTGGGTTCAACACTTCGGACAAGATACCATGGTCCAAAACCATAGGTCCAAATACCATGGACCAAAAATAAGTTTTCCCACATGTACGCGCTTTTCCTTGCATGAAAGTGCGTGCATACGTATACGCGCCTTTTGATTGTCGAAACCACGTGTATACTTGACTTGGTTAAGAGGAACCTATGTATATCTCTTTTTCTTTCATTCTGAGAGCCTAAACTGAGATCTTCCATATGAGTGAGTTGCCATCAAGGACAACACCTGTGCCATAGTGCCAAACCTGTGTCATAATGCCAACATACTATACTACACCCAAAAAGATGCGAACCTCAGTTACACTAGTAGGTTTAGGCCAATTTACAATTTCTTCAACTTTAGAAGGATCAATTTTTAGCTGACCATGAGCAACAATATAACCTAGGTAAACCAAAGAGGTTTTCCCAAACTCACACTTTGACAATTTTTCATAGAGTTTTTCATTTTTCAATACATCAAACACTTTCTTCACATGGAATACATGCTCATTCTAACTTTTACTAAAGACAAGGATATCATCTAGACATACAAGAACAAATTCATCAATGAAAGGCCTAAAGAGATCATTCATGACCCTCACGAAAGTGGTTGGAGCATTGCAAAGTCCGAATGGCATCACCATCCATTCGAACAACCCCTATTTGGTCTTGAAGGCAGTTTTCCACACATCTTGCTCTGCAATTCGGACCTGGTGATAACCACTACGAAATCCAATTTGGTGAAATAGATATCATTCTTTAACTGATCTAATAAGTCATCAATGCGGGGAAGAGGGTAACGATTTTTCACCGTGATTTTGTTTAGTGCTCGATAATCCATGCACATCCTCCACGTGCCATCTTTCTTCGGCACTAAGACAATCAGTGAGCCGCATGGAGAAGTACTTGGTCTGATGACCCCTTGGTTCAATAGTTCCTACACCTACTTTTTGATCTCCTCCATCTCAATGGTCGACATCCTATACATGCCAATATTTGGTAAAGGAGCATCATGCTGCAAATGGATCTCATGGTGGATTTCCCTCTTTTGAGGTAATCCCTTTGGTTCTTGAAACATCTCATCATAGTTAGAAATTAATTCACATAATTCCTTTTTATGCACATGATCACAACCCTAGAAAGCATCAAATTTTTCTGCATCTTTTCCCCTTATAATCATAAGCATGCAACCCTTACTGGAATTCACCAACCTCTTCATTTGTCCTGCACTTACAAGGCGGGCATTGATTTTAGTTTGATGAGCCCTTACAATATATTCTACCCCATATTTTGTGATTTGGTATTTATTTTCATGACGGAAGAAGATTTCCTTTCTATCATATAGATATGGACTCCCTGACACGATGCCATAGATATCCAATGGTATTACATCAAGTTTTACCTCATCCACTAACTTAGAAGCGATCAAAAATTTAACCTTACACTACTTAGTTACATTCAGTTTTGCTTTATCATGTATCCATCTAAGTGGGTAAGGTTTTGGATGTGGTGCAGTTTCCAAGCCTAGCTTCTTTACCAAGGACTCTGAAATTAAGTTTGCTTGGGATCTGGTATCAAATAGAGTTTCCACCTTTGTATGATTTATGATAAATCTAATATGAAATAACTCAATTCTCTTTCGTTCATTAGGAAGAGACTCATTTATTGAACTAGTTCCTTCATGTGATCCAGAATTAACATGAGGTGTAAGCGTACCTTTTGTTCCTGCTGCTCTGATCAATGCTTCATCTTCCAAATCGGATCCAAAGTCTTGCTGCACAGTTGCCACTATCTTCTGTTTTCCTTTTCCTCCATACTTCTTTGGTCTCTTTTCCGGGTACTGTTTCCAACAATGATCGTCGTCATGACCTTCCTTTTTGCAGTGATTGCAATAAGGTATTTCTTCTTCATCTTTCTTGGTTGATGTCGTCCTCTTCTCCTTTCCTTTTCCTTTCACTTTGGGTTTTCCATTTGGAGGTTTTAAAGGTGGTTTCTTGAAATGATCATCTCTTTCATTTTTGCCCCATGTTCTCAAGATGAATTTCCTTCACACTGGCAGAGTCAATAGTAGTTGGTTCAAACAATAATAATGAATGTCTAAGGCAACTATGTAATGATCCAATATACTTAGTTACTACTTCAAGTGAGTCAAGTGCAATTCCCAAATTAAGTGCTTGTTTTCTAAATTCCTTTGTAAATATTTGAACATCCTGGCCTCTGCCTTGCCTTAAGTATTACCAATCCATTAAGGCTTTTTGTTTGTAACCCAAGGGATAGAATTGTTCCTTTAATGCAGAAATGAAATTAGGCCATGAGGAAAGAAGATTACCCACACTCTTGTTGCTTCACAATTTTCTCTCCCACCAAACGAGAGCGGTGCTACTCAACTGAGGAGAGGCCAGCTGAGTCTTTGCCTCGTCCTCATTGATCTGTTAAATCCTGCAGTAGATTTCAATCTGCCTAATCTAGTTATTAAAATTTTCTGCATTACTTTCACCATTAAACATGGGAAGATCACATTTTACATCTAATTTAAAGAAAGGTTTCTTAGATGCATCCCTTGAATTTCTATGATTATGGTGATGAGAGGAACAAGAACTTTCACTCGTGGAAGGAGAAGGAGGGGGTTCTTCTCCACCATTTCCATGCACTGAACCTTGCTCTTCTGGTTTTCTCTCTTCTGCTTTCTCTAGCCTTGAAAGCAAATGACCGACATTCTCTACCATTGAATAGGGGGTTTTGCAGAAATTACGCTCCTCTTCAAGATGAGCCTCTTCATCTTCCATGTTTCTCCTTCGATGTGCACACCCCGCTTCGGAATCGAAAGACTTTAGTTTCCCTTCACCTCTTCAAAGCCTGTTTCTTGTTAGCATACAAACATGCAATTCACATCTAAAAAAGACTTGTTTTGATACCACTTGATCCAAAATCTTTTCCTTATAGATGTGTTAAAGAATTACATGCATAAATTCTAGCTTAACAGAGAAAACTTAATGTGCACATGAGACAAGAGGAGAAACACATAAATCATGAAAGAAGACGACAAGACTTGATAACGGAGTTCGTCCGACTTGGACTACATCTCCGGGCCTTCCTCGATCAATGGGAAGGCCTCCATTCATTAAGTGGCATGAAAAAGAAGAGTACAAGCATCAATTACAAAAAGGAGTCTTATACCTCCATACTAAAAAATGGCTGAAAAATGTAGAACTCTGATGGAGAAATGGACAGCATCATTGCATTCGTGGCGTTGAGAAGTGCTGAAACCATATAAATTTGTCAAATTCTAACAAAGAGAAATTCCGCCCCTCCTGTAAAATTTTACCTCGAACCGCGTGCACTACCTCCTCTGCCTGAGCGCACTGAAAACTGCGTTTTAATAAAAAGTTGCTATAAGATTTCTCAAGAATTTTGTTGTGGCACGTTGGTTGAGGATCTGGTTGTTTGGGAGGAGGTCAGGAGGTCAAACCCCGCCTCCTCATTTTTTATACATTACAACAACAACAAAAAATTTAATTTAAAATTTTCGGTTGGGTCGGGCCTGCCTTGGGTGGCCCGCCCACCATACCCTCCTCTGCCTCTACATTTTGGGAATGGCCGTTGCAATTGTGGGTTGGGTTGTTGGTTTTGGGTTGGGTCCGCACCCCAAGGGGCGGCCCACCCACTCCGCTCCCATTTAAGTGTGGTTTCAACAGTACGCGGGAGGGGACGGGGGTCGTGGCCCACCCCTCCACTAATTTCAATATATCATGTGGATAGAGTTGGGGTGGCAAGGTTTGTGGCCCAACCCAACCCCCCCCCCCACCCTTTTATTTTTATTCTTTTATTATATATAAAACAAATTGCATTTTTTTTAGAAATTCGGTTTTGGACCGAAGGAGTATTTTTAACTAGGCCACGATTTCGCCTGGAATCTGGACGAAGTTGGCTGGATTCCGTCTGCTGGAAAAGTGCAAATTGTGTCCTCGTTAAACCTGCCCAGTCATCAAAAGTCAACCCAACTTTGACTGCCTCTATCTCCTTCATCCGGACTCGGATTGGAGTGTTGTTCACACCGTTGGAATCAAGGTGATGAGCACTTTGATTTGATGTCAAGTTAATCGCCTTTCCACCACTTTGAATTTTGAGTTTTTTTCCATGCCATTGTGTCTGAAGATCCACCTGGATCATTGTAACATCTTCATTTTATTTAATGACCTTTATAACCTTGGAAACCCATAAGGGATAACCATGTGTATCTCTTTCTTTAACACTGTGATCATGCAACCCTCCATAACATCCTGCACAAAACCCCTATAAAGGTCTTCCATGGCTTCACATTGTGCACATTATCTTTTAGAACCAATATAAATATCTCTTTCCTTTACGTGTGAAGAATTAATAATACCTTGAGATTATTTTTGTTCAACAATGTTTCTTTCCCCATCTTCATTTGGTATATTTTGCGGTCAAATAATGTAGTCTTCAAAAGTTTATCTTCATTTTTTGATCTTGAAATGATATCACTTTGATGATTGAAAAAATACTCCCACCAAACTGAATCAGCAACATCAAAGTACTCATACGTATCGCTAATAGATTTTTTAATTTATTCAAAGAATTCAGAATAAGTTATATTTCTCTTATGCCTTCATGCATTATGGATTTCATCAACTGATTGTAATAACAATATATTTGATACAAATAATGGATGATATGGAATGACCTTCAAAAACGTTAAACCTGATGACGACCTCCATTTTGCGGTAGTTGAATACTTCTTGCCCCATATAAGTGTTTTTCCATGAATTCTTTACATACGAAATTGTTGTTGGAAACTAATGTAATTAAGTTGTTCAATGCATTTCTCTTCACCATGCAATCCCAGAATAAGCCTTTGCATTCCAATAGTTTCTTCCAACATGTGAAAATCAGGCTATGGAATGTATGATTTCTTATTACATTCAATTAATGATGGCAGGTTTCCATCATCATTCCTCATTGTTACTGAAAAAAACTGAACATCTAATCAATATGGTCATGGGAGTACACAACAAGAAGGAAACCAACCTTTACCTATTGAAAATTTCCCAATTCAACAAGCATGCTTAGATATTGAAATACAATTTGATTTTTGTTTTCACAACCAGTGTTGTCTAATTGTAGACAAAAACGTTTAGGAAGATTAAAAACGCAATGAAAAATCACATCAAGAATTATGGTTATGGTAAGATTTGCATCATTATGAATATTTGGAGTTGTGAAGTAAACCCTTGGACACATTTTCCCATTAAATACCATACAACTAAGCAAGCGAAACTAGATAAAGTTTTCCTCCTATAAATTTTTTGATGTGTAGAAAAAATGTGGTAGACATTTTTTCTTCTGTTCAGTACCATCAATTATTAAACCTAAATATTTATTTCGATTATCATAACACTTCTTTCAATAAAGGAAAATTTTAGGGACTAATATTCACAGGTGGGTTAATTTTCCACGCTTTTCCCAAAAAAAGAAGCTAATCTCCATTTTTTCTAAAAAAGATGCCCAAATTCTATAGTATAAAATTATTTTACCTTTAAGATTTCCAAAACTATATAGCTACTATATATAAATCATTATAAATTTGGATATTTGTACAATGATATCACCAAATATTTTATAGTTTTTATATTAAGGACTAATAAGATTTGCCAAGGTTCCTTAGCTTTAACATAAATTTCTACCCTTAAAATTTTCCCTACTTTCAATGCTTTTACAATTGTTCCTTTCACTTCTTTGATGATTGTGATGCTCTTGAAGTGCTTTGACATTGGAATCTACACATAAAATAAAAGCAACCTATCAATAAACACATTTTCACAGTTGATAACTATCAATTTTAAAAAATAATGTTATGAATGTATACCTCTTTCTACCCCTTGAAATTTATCCCTTTTTGTTTAAGAGAAGCAAAACTACTTCAAACCCCCATCCTTGACTTCTTAGGAACATGAACATTGTTGAATTATTTCCTCCATATCCTTGTAAAATATGGATATATAATAAAATTACCATCTCCTTAAACACCTTCTGCATATTCTTTGTATAAGTTGTAGATTTCACATCTTGAGAAAATATCTAGAATATGTTTTGTGTCTTTATTTGGCATACACTCTCCATGTTTTGAAAAGAAGCATTGCATCCATGAAATTGTAGTATTTGATAATGGCCCAATCTCTTGTCAATGATGTACTTTTGAATAAAATGTGGGATTTTTTTCCAATCTTGTATGGATTCTTGATAGACGAAAATTGCCAATTAAATTAATCTTTTTGAAAGCCTTTCTACATAGCAATAAATTCCAATTATGATAATCATAATATGACAATGTAGATTTCATGCACCCCACCAAATATGAATTTTTCATGCTTTTATTCAATGACAAATATGTCTTTATTTTCTATAATGCATACTTGCAATATATATGTTTTAGGAAATCCTTTTGGAAATATTCGCTTGAAATCAGATCAGTGTTAAAACTTCTTGTTGTGAGATGCTATTTCCTATACCTTGTATAACAAGAATATATTGAATTGATATAAAGAGGTCTAGTCCTACTCCTCAATACAATATTTTCTTGCAACATCTCCATCATTTCATTTTCCTCTCTAAAATATTTTTCATCATAATTAGGAGGAATATTATCTTCACTATGATAACTTTGAACCATGGTCAGGAAATTCATCGCCATCCTTGTTTAGACAATATTCTTTACCATCCTCACTTACATGAAGTTACTCACTATCATCCACTGTTCTTTTGAAATCATTGCTTGGAGTAAATCCATCAAGAGGATATCCATCCTCATCACTAGTGCCTTTAAAATCCTCACCTAGATGAAATCCTTCACCATCCTCATATGTGCTTTTGGAATCCTCGCTTGAAGGAAATTATTCACCATATTCATTTGTGCTTTTGAAATCTTCACTCAGAGCAAATTATTCACCATCTTCATCTCTTCCATTGAAATCCTTACTCATAAGAAATCCTTCTCCATAATTATCTATGCTTTCGTAATCCTTTCTTTGAGGAAATCCATCATCGCCATTAATGATTTTGAAATCCTTGATTGGAGGAAATCCTTCACCATTCTCATTTCTTCCATTGAAATCCTCACTCAGAGGAAATACTTCACCATCATCATCAGTGCCTTTGTAATCCTCACTAGGAGGAAATTCAACATTGTTATTAGTTCTTTGAAACCCTCACTTGTGGGAAATTATTCACCATCCTTATTTCTTCCATTAAAGTCCTTGCACGGAGGAAAGCCTTCATCATCATTTTTTGTGCTTTTAAAATACTTGCTTGGAGGAAATTCATCATCATCTTTTGTGCCTTTGAAATCTTTTCTTGGAGGAAAATCTTCATCATCATCATCTTTTGAAATCATGGCTCAAAGGAAATACATCATTATTATTGGTGCCTTTGAAATCTTGATTCAGAGAAAATCCTTCACCATCCTTATTTCTTCCATTGAAATCCTTGCATGAAGGAAATCCTTCACCATCGTCATCTATGCTTGTATAAACTTTTTCAAAGGAAATTCGTCATCATCATTAGTGATTTTGAAATCCTCGCTCGAGGGAAATTATCCACCCTCCTTATTTATTCCATTAAAATCCTTGCTTGGAGGAAATTCATCATCATCGTTTGCATTTTTGAAATCCTTCCTTGGAGGAAATTCTTATCATCATCTTTGTTTTTGAAATCCTAAATTGGAGGAAATTCATCACCATAATGAGCGTGCGTGAAATCTTGTCTCCGAGAAAATGTGTTATCCTCATTTGTGCCACTAAATTATCATTTGGAGGAAATTCTTCATCCTCCCCTTCATCATTCATGCCTTCATAATCCTTAGGATTAGGAATTTCTTGATTAATATGGTCAATATCATTACATATACTTTCATCAAACTCCGCACTAAGTGAAATATTTGACTCTCTATTCATAGTGAAAGTGTTATTGTCATATTCATCAAAATGAATAGAGTTGTTGCGTGAACAAGACATTAACTAGATAATTAAGTTAATTTTTATAATTTATATTTTATTTTATCTCACTATTGGAAAAAGTAAAAATAAGCCTACAATATTAACTATATATTAATTTTTATTAATTTAAATTTAATTCTACTTTAAAAAAAAATTATAGTCCCACTATCTTATCTTTATAATAACTTTCAATTTTTGTAATCGTGGTCTTTTGAAGCATTAATTAAAAAGCTTGGGGTGATCTACACTAAAGACATTCAAGAGGAGACTTTTGCATTTGAGAAGTTAGTTTTATTTCTATTTTTACCATTTAAAAAAAATGGATAAAATATGATGTTTCATTGTATTTATGATGATTTTGTTTTATACTATTTTTCCCTTTTTTAAGTTTTTTTTAAACATCATATTTTAGGGGGACTTAACAAAAAAAAATCACATTTTTAATATATTTTTTTATAGGAGAAGAATACAAAAAAACCATATTTATAGTATCTTGAGGGGAACAAATTATATTTTTTAGGGTTCTGTAAAACCATTTTTTTTAGTTTTATATTTTGGTTAAAATATTTTTTTTTGTATTTTTTTCTTATTATTTTGAAAAAAATTCTACTAAAGATGGAAATTTCAAAAATAGAAGAAAAACAAATGATTAATTTTTAATTGTATTTAAAAAATAAAAAAACAAACAAAAATAAAAATTTTAAAGTAATATATATATATATATATAATAATAAAAAAATAACATTTCATGACATCTTAAATTGTCGTCCGTATTGATCTTCCCAACCAGACAAGAAAGTTCAACGTTTTGAAACTGCTTCTATTAATATGACAAGAGCTTCTATTTTTTGAAACAGACTGGCACCTTAAAATCAATAGAGGCAATTGGCTTTGCAAGCTAATAATCACATTCCTGCCCGAACGAATGAAAACTTGCAGACTGAATTTGGACTGTAACATCGTTTTACGATAAATTACGGACGAGACAAATCTAAATTAATGTAACGCATGCGTTTGCGGACTTATAAATATGCACGCTATTCTTTATTACGAAATTTTATTTACTAGGGTGTTAGAGAGGCATTATCAACACTGGTGGGGAGCGAAACCGATGAGAGAGTTGGCGGAATCGAAGGAAATCTTATTTAATAGTATGTTGCAGACTGAGCAGGGTGTTAGAGGGCCATTATCAACACTGGTGGGGAGCGAAACCAATGAGAGAGTTGGTGGAATCGAAGGAAACATGAACGCCTTGCTGCTGAATATTCCCCGTGATAGAGAGATCTGAGGTGGCTGCTGCAAAGACAAAGCAAAATGTTCCCATTAGATCCACAGGTATCATAAAGATTTTAGCCGGAAAAATTAAGGTTGCCCCATTGGAAAAATGGAACCCCACGGTTGGAACCTTCACGTATTCCCGGCCCAACATGTCACGCCCCTACACCTGCGGTAGTCTTTCAACCGCTTATAGCGAGGTGCGGCACCACCGAACACTTTCTTTTCACCAATACTTATGTTCATGGACTACGCCTAACATTCTACTTATCCTACTTAGTTTGTGTTTCGCAACCAAGTATTATTAGTGTGTTCCTTTATACCAATGAATACTCATACACATTCATTATCAACAGCATTATATAAGAGAAATGCACAACAATATAAAGGGAGGGGCAACTCACTGCAATCCCTGCAATATGAGTCTGCCTGATATCAATATCTTATACAATCTTCACTTTTACAATGTACAAGTTAAATCTTGGGAAACCCCAAATTTACACTTAGCCAAATTTTCACAACTTCGGCAAACTCGGTTGCCCAGCTCGTCGGCACCTCCGCACGGTCGCCGCACGACTCACCAACCCTTCATTCACCTTGTCGCACAACCATGTTGTTTGCCCAACTTGGGCGCACCTCCAAGTCGCCACACATGGACGCCTCTACCCGAGACACACCTCCGTTCACAATCTCAACACTTCACCAAGTCACCGTGCACACTTGCACGCCGGGCGGGCGCTCAACCAAGTCGCCAAGACACCTGTGCCAAGTCATCGCACAAAATTGTCGGGTGCCACACACCCATGCACACCCTCACCCAACTGTCGGGCGCTCCTGTCCGCACCTTCACCCACGGCCGCACTTCACCATGCACACCTGCCCAAGAATGGGCGCATACTAAATCTGCGCCTTCCCTTAGACTTGTGCACTAGAACTGTGCACTACCTTGTTGAGCGAATGTGTTTGAGCGAATGAGGTGATGTCAAATGAGAGCAAACGCTCCACAATATATATCCAAGCGTAGGGCGAAGTCTGGCTACCCAGCCGACTCGCCCAACGCCCCAAACACCATCGCAAAGTCTTCAAACGCATCGTCGGCTCCCTCACCAATGTAGGTCGACCTCCATACATGTTAACACATGCTCCATGCCATATAAACATAGCTCGCCCTCTCACATATGCGCATAACACATTGCACACTTCAAAAGAGCTCGCACTTCTAACCAAAACGCGCACCCGAGGGATGAACCGCTCGTCGCACGAACCAGGAGAACGCAGGTCGTTACATCCTCCTCCACCTGAAATCGTTGTCATCCTCGACAACATACCATCCTGGTAGCCATCCACCAAGATCAACAACAACCATGATGTCAACTCCTCCACATACTGCAAACATCTCTGCAACATATGTAGAACCACCATCTCCATCATGTCTCATCCCGGCAACCATATGTCACCAAGATCACCATACCAAGGTATACACCTCATCGGTATGCTATACATCGGAAATCATCTCAATCCATGACCATCGATCACCCTGTCACAATCTCCACATGCTGCTCTCCATCGTGGAAGGCTGGCCCCTCCATCTCAAGCTACATGCTTCCTGCAACACCTCGTGTCGACCTCATCATGTGTCGTCCTCATGTGAACTGCTGCCATGATACTCCAACACAATGCTAACACATCTCTATACATGCCGGCCCCCATGTCTGAACTAGTCGGGTGATCAGTCCAACTGTCACGCTCAAACCATGAGAATGCACATCCTCATGCCACCATCAGTCGTTTCTCTGAACATCCCGTCACATCCTCAACTCGATCAAGAATCCATCTCCATACAAGTATAAGCCATGCTCAGGTCCATGAAGTAGTCCTCATCTCATCTGCAACATGATGTCCATGATGTCTGGTACTAATGTGCTGCATGAAATCAGCCACATCTATCCCAACATCATCATCCAGATGTGTACCTCTTCAATATGAAGAGACCATCTCATCAAACTCCGACTCTCGATGTGCCACATCTAGGTCCATGAAGCAACCTCCATCATATCTGCAATGTGCCATCCCTCAAGTCTGCCATAGAAACAAGTATACACCTGTCTCATCTATCCATGTGCTGTCCATGATCATAGATCAATCAGCTCCCATGTGTCCAAAGTAGTTGAGTCTCGGCTCAACCCATGCCCAAGTGTAGTCACCAAGGCATCATCATCGTTGTAACTCCATCACTCCAAAGTGTCTCATATCGATCCTCCACATCAAGTCACTCTTTCAAGCCATTCCCATACATGTACTTGAAAGTATGCACCCCATTCTGCATCAAAGTCTTTGACCTCAGCTCCTCAATGCATCAGATCCTCTAAGTCCACCATGTATGAAGTTCCTAAAAGTCACAACCTCATGTCATCATGAGCTCCATGAGTCATCTCCAACCAATACTCTAGCAAGCATGCAAGTCTCGGCCCAAAGGTCTCTGCAAGATGCCTCAACTCTCCATGTAGTAGGAATGCTCCATAGTCTGCTCACAACTCCATCCAAGTCCATGGCCTTGTTGTACATAAGTGCACAACCTCTCCATCAGCTCATAAATAATAAGTCTCCATGTCACATAAGTAAATCCACCTGCACAACATCCCTGCCTTGGCACTCCTCATTGGATTCTCATAAGTGACACCTCTATAAGTGCTCCTACACAATGTCCCTGTATAAGACTGCCATGCTCCATGTTTCCAACCTGATCTCCATGACTAAGCTGCCCATGTAGTCCAACCAAGTATACCCATAACAACAATCGGTCATCCTCATCCAAGTCTGCAATCTTCAGTCTAGTGAACTCGATCACACAACCATATCATCATCATCACATCACCAGTCCCTTACATCATGGCTCCCCCACTAAGGTTCCACCAAGACTTCTTTTCTTGGTCTCGGCCATGAGAAGTCCACTCAAGTATCATCATACCTCAAATGTGTGCCCTTCAATCTGTTCATGAGTCATGCCGGGCACTTAGCCAATTCTCCATGTGGCTAAAGCATGACCCAATCCTTCGTAACGATCATCATGTTGCTCCCTTGTCACGAGCCTTTGTACCTTGTACTATAAGGTCACAAACAACCCCAACAAGTCCTGCAACAATCAACAATCCTTGCTTCTCCATACAAGGTCTCATCATAGACATCCATGGTAAGAGGCTCCCTTGCATTGGCAAACTGACTTTGCTCTTCCTTGCATACGACCCATCTACCAAATGCTCAAATGAAACACAAGTATCAATAGTACTTACATCATCATCATGAGGCTCTTCCATATGAGTCTCCTCATCCATACATGTCTGCAAACTGCACGATCCTGGTCCAACTTGAGTGATTTCAAGTTCATCCTCCATCATGGTCATGTCTGCAACATCTTCAACTATCACGGCTTCCTCTTCCTTGTTAGTACAATCTACAACTTCATCTTGCTCCATTGTCCAACCAAGTTGAAGAAGTTTGTCTTCAACATTCTTTTCCAAGACTTCAAGCTTATCTCGAATCCGGAGATTCTCTTCTTTCATCCACTTCAACCTATATAAGGTAAGCAAGAGCTTCCCTTCGCATTCTTCCAAACCTGCCATGTCTTGTCGTTCAGCTTGGCCCAAGCACTAAGCTTCACCTCTGCTAAACCTCTTTTACCATTCACCAGCTTCAACAAGTTTCCTGCAACCATGAACCAGCACTTGTTCCACCTGTATGTGAAATCAGCTTCTTTCACCTGCAAGTACCTGCTTCCACTTTCACTTCGTCACGAGCAACCTTGCTCACCAGCTCCAACCAAT